>CM038680.1:422156767-422756767 GCA_021605205.1 Aegilops longissima
GTAAGTTCTAAGTTTTACTTGTAAAACCAAATTTCTTATTCATACCATGCACATTACTTAATACTCCCTATATGTATGCTTGGTTTTGTGGATCTATAATCCGAGTGTGGTGAAGCAGCCATACGTTTGCACCTTGTCATCTCCTATTTTATCTTCTTGATGTGGCTGATGATATGAACAACATGCCATGCACATTATCCAAAATAGATACAATGATTTTCTTTGCCCTTCATCTATGCTTGTTATGTTGACATGGTAATCCATTAGTGTGGTGAAGCTCCCCGCATTATGAACAATGCCAAATTATGCTATTGATATTTTGAACTTACTCTTTATTTTCTAATTTGAAATTGGATAGAATTGACAGAACAGTTATCATCTTTGTTTATACGTGCAAAACCTGTCATCTCTCGCTTTGTTTCAGGTGATATGCGATGGCATGCACAAGTCTGCTCAAGGCGGTGAGACAAACCCAACATATATTGCAACAAAGAAGGCAAAACATCTTGAAGATAGCAAGACAACCCCAAAGTCTTGTCTTGATGCGATGTTCAAGTTACTTGAGACTAACGTCGAACAAGCTCACAAAATCGTTGTCTGAATCAGTTCGACTTCTTGGTCCCAAGTTCTAGCAAAAGGCATTCGCAACTCAACTTCGACTTGAAGTCCTATCTCTAAGAAAGATTGCGAGAACACAATGAGAACCTCATCGCTAAATAGCTACACACAGGCTATGACCGACATGCTAGGTCGGTCTCACAGCCTTGCTCAGCAAGATGCGAAGTTCCCATAAGGCTAACCTTTCTTGAACTATCTTGGAAGTGGTCTCGGTTCAGTATTATTTTGTTCGCTGCAATGGTGCCCAGTTTTGTAATCTGCTTCTTCGTTTAAGCTTTATGATCCTTTGGTGGCGAACTTGATGCCCAGTGGATGTAATATACCTTAAATCCTTTATTGTATAGTGTAGGTTTATTCTTAGTTACTATGATGTAATTTCTTTATTGTATAGAGTAGGTTTGTTCTTAATTCCTACTAATTCTGCCATCATTAAGCTATCTGAAAAAAATCAGATGTAGTCGACGGGCGAAACATTCGATAACGGGCCAGGTTTTAGCGGGCCACAATTGGGCGGCTGCATCTTTCTTGGGCCCGAATGATTGGGGCCTTCACATTCGCCAGCCCAAACTTACACGGCCTATATTTTAGTTGGGCCTTTTATCGACCCAATAACAGTTTGGCCTAGGTAGCGTTGGGCCATTAACGAGTTGAATATTGTCTTGGCACATTACGACCGAGATGAAACCACGGACCTTTAGCAGGCCAAAATGCATGTTGGGCCTCAATTTTCACTAGTCGTCGGCGGGCCTTGACGAGCGAAATGTAGACCGGGTAGTTATGGGCCCGTTAGCTCACGGGCGTTACCGGCGAAACATATCTCGGACCTTAGTTGGCCCATCGATATCATGGGCCTTTAAGAGGCCGAAAGCTTAGTCACGAGCATCAATAGGCGAATTACGCGACGAGCCTTTAACAGGCCCAAAGTCACGTTAATTAATCTGTTGCCACCTTTAGCACGGGCCGTTAGTGGGCCCGATGTCCCGTCGGACCATATATGGCCCATGGGCACAGGCCATTCGGGCGAAAGTCACACGGGCTGAAATGCCCCATGTCTACATCGGGCCTCTAACGGGCGAAAGTCACTAGGCTGTAGTTGGGCCCAATATTCGCAAACAATTAACGGGCCGAATCGGCTTGGGCCGTAAATGGGCCCAAATATTGGGCGAACAATTAACGGGCTAGATCTGGTTTTGGGCTGTAAATGGGCCTTTATTAACCAGGCCGTTATTGGGCTGGCCCACTAATCACGATTAAGTTCTCGGGCCTTTGGTGGTGGGACTTTTTAACCTATATGGGCCTCTGTTGGGCCCGGCCACGTGTCGACGTACCATAGGCATGTCTCCTCCAATGGACGGGCGACATCTGCCCACCGACGCCAATCGAAATTTTACGTGGAAATTTTCCATTGGTCGGGGCTGTTAACGGTTATCGGATCCAAAATCCGACCCGATAGCTTAACGGCGTTCGTTACGGTGGATGCCGCGTGTCGATCACCCTTGACGAAAGCACTTACGTGGACGCGATTTATCGTCATGGAAGTGGACACTTCCGTGATGATAATTTTGGTAATGTCATGGAACACTTCTACGACAGCACAGGTATGACTATCTTGATTCTGTCGTAAATTTGTCATGGATGTACATGCATGACAAAAAACGCGACCTACTGTGACAAACACGTATCATCACAGAAGTGTTTTTTTGTAGTGTTGTGAGAGATTGATCACCAGATTCTACCTGTCACTTATCTGGGTATGTTTTATCAAGTATCCGCTTTTAGTTGTAAGAGGTCGAAATACAACTCCAAGTCGTCCTGTTACCGTGGACACAGCTATTCGGATATATTACTTGTTGGGAAACGTTGCATGGAAAACAAAAAATTACTACGCACACGCAAGATCTATCCATGGCGATGCATAGCTACGAGAGGGGGAGAGATACCCTTGAAGATTGCTAAGTGGAAGCGTTTATCAACGCGGTTGATGTACTCGTACACCTTCACGATCCGTCCCGATCAAGTACTCGTACACCTCCGCGTTCAGCACACGTTCAGCTCGATGACGTCCTCACCTTGATCCAGCAAGGTGGGCGAAGTAGTAGACGAGTTCCGGCAGCACGACGGTGTGGTGACGGTGTTGGTGAAGAACAATCTCCGCAGGGCTTCGCCGAGCACAACGGAAACTATGACGAAGGATAAACTAGAGGGGACGGGGTTGCCGGCACACGGCTTGGTGACTCTTGATATGTTCCGGGTGCTAGCCCTGCCCCTCTATTTATATGTTGAGCCCCAGGGTCATAACTTGGAGAAAGATCCTCCTTAAAGTCGGTTTTTCCCGTAAGGAATAGTCGTTCTCAGACATCCAGGACCAGACGCCAAGGTCATTATGTCCCAGACGCCACGGGCCTCGACATCTGGCCGAGGGACACAGGCAAGGGTCTTGGGCCCTGACCTCTGCAAAACATCCTTTTGCACTGACCTAAGGTCCCGCGGGTGTCGGCGTTCTGGGAACGGGGGTCCCCAGACTTGCCTGCCTACGGCCCACGGCGTGGCTAAGTGAGCGGGCCGTACGGCCCATATTCATCAACAAGGCATCCAAGACCCTCGCAAGGGGCCAAGCTTCGCGAGGCGGACGACGCAAGACCTCCTCAGGAGTGGCCTAGCCAGGCAGGCTCACGAGGAGCAGAGATATCAAGGCGGGGCAGACCTCACGAGGCTCTCGTGACGTGAGCCATGACGATCGGCACCCAGGTGAGCGCCGGTCTTGCTGACATCCTTGTTTCCTCTTTGGTGCTAAGAGGCAAGCACAAAGTAGGAGATACTGAGGCATCGGGCAAAGGTTGCCATGCTCGGTGCAAAGAGACCAAGACCGGAAGGGACGGCGGGGCCGAAGGTCATCGTGGAGCCCAAGGCAGGCGTCACCACGGAGCCTTTCAGGCGAAGACCACTTTGTCGAGGATAGCTTGCAAGCTGTCCCCTCAAATTGCTTGCCGTTGTTGGCTCCCTCCCCGCTCAATATTTGGGGAGAGGACCAGGGCCTATATAAGTAGAACTAGACACCACAGTAGGGATATCTCAGCTTGATCTGATCTGATCGAGAGCCTACCCTAGCCACAAGAACACCTCAACCTCAGGAGGATGTTCTTCCCCTTGTACTGTTCATCATCAGCCCAAGAGGCAATCCACCACCACCACACTTTGGAGTAGGGTATTACACCTAGCGGTGGCCCAACCAGTATAAATCTCGTGTCTTTCTATGTTGCGAGTTCGTCCGCGAGATCTTAGTGAGCTAGGGCGTGGATCGGTAGGAGGGAAAGACTTCGCGCGCACCCCAGAGTACGATCCTAAGGGGTTTTGCCGGAAACCCTCATCCAACATTTGGCGCGCCAGGTAGGGGTGCGCCGTACCTTCCCTTCCGTCGATTCGTCGCTCCGTCGTCTCCATGGCGGACGCTCGCCGCGCTCGAGCTGAGTGCCGGGCTGCCCTCACCGCCCGCGTTGCTCAGACGGCTCCCGTCGGCGGGCCACCTCGTCGTTCTCCGTCTCCCGCCGCCAACGCTGCCACCGGCCCGACGGGGAACGATCAACAAGCATCCTCGCTACATCCATCGGTGTGGCAGGACGGCCACACCGCCATTCCATCGCTGACCCCGGTCGGTTCTTTGTCTCATGCACGCCGCGCTCCTATGGAGGCGCGGGCCGCGCTCCTCGCAGCGAACGAGCTCCTGCGCTACCGCCCAGTCGACGACCTCTACGAAGAGTGGCTCGACCGCATCGCTGAGCTCGTCCGCGCCGCAGGGGGCTCCCCGGCGCCGTCCCTCTCTCTGCCTTACCCTCCGCTAGCCACAGGCGACATGGCTCATGGCGCTCCACCACCTTTGCCCCAAGGCAGTGCCTTGGCGCCAAAGCCTTGCGGCCTGGCGTGATCCGCGCGTCCGGTGCCAGCGAGAAGCTGCCAAGAAATCCCTCGGCAACGAGAAGCTGCACCTGCGCTCCCCGCGCCACCTCATCAAGACCGCGCGCCGCCTGCGGTGGCGCCGCGCGGACCTCATCAAGACCAAGCTCCACCTCTGAGGCGGACCCTGGCAACCACTGCCGGCTGCCGCGCCTTCACCCCCGAGCTGCGTAGCGTCGCCTGGATAGGCAAGTTCAAGCCGGATCTGCCTCCCCGCTATGACGGCACCTCCGATCTCGCGGAGTTCCTGCAGCTCTACGAGCTGAGCATCGAAGTGGCCAACGGCGACGAGAAGGTCATGGCGAACTGGTTCCCTATGGCTCTCAAGGGTGGTGCCGCTCACAGCTCTGAACACTGCAGCAGCTCGATCTCCTCACAGGATGAGATCTTGCGACAACCGTTGCCAACTTCCAGGGCACCGCGACGCCCGCCCGGCAGGTGACCTGCACCGCATCAAGAAAGAGCCAGGGGAGACCCTCCAGAAGTACATCCATAGCTTCAACAACACTCGCCTCAAGATACCCAAGGTCACGGACGAGGCCATCATTTCCGCGTTCTCAGACCGTGTCCGTGATGTCAAGATGAAGGAAGAGCTCGCTATCCATGAGGAGCTATGCACATCTCAGGAGCTGTTCAACCTGGCGACCAAGTGCGCAAGAGCTAAGGAGGGGCGCCTCTCCCTCCTCGAGCTGCCAGTTGAGGGCACAGAGGAGAAGAAAGCCAAGGACGTGAAGCGCAAGGAAGCGGCAGTGCTCGCAACGGAGCCCGACACCAAGCGGGGCAGAGATCAGTCCGGGTCATCCAAGAACAGCCGACCGTGTTGTGCCTTCCACAATCTGAACACCCACAACAGCAGTGACTGCCAAGAGCTTAGAGCCATCCGTGAAGGATGCTTCGGTCGACGCCCCGAGCGTAGCGACCGGGGCTACGGCCATGGAGGAGGACGTGGAGGCGGACGCTGGGACGACCGTGGCCCGCGCCAGGAGTGGCGCGACAGGCCTCGTGAGGACAGCTGGGAGGACCATCCTCGTGAGGGCGCCTGGAGGGACCAGCCTCGTGAAGATCGCCCCCAGGGCAACGTTGGTCTTCCCCCGCTGCCGCCACCAAGAAGGAACGACGATCACCATCAGG
This sequence comes from Aegilops longissima, assembly GCA_021605205.1. NCBI lineage: Eukaryota > Viridiplantae > Streptophyta > Magnoliopsida > Poales > Poaceae > Aegilops > Aegilops longissima. The sequence goes on from CM038680.1 coordinate 422,162,468, forward strand.
ATGAGGGGGCTGGGGGCTTCCTAGAGCTGCGTGCAATCGCCTGCATCTTGGGCGGCGCGCAGGCCCCAGCCTCTCAATGCATCTTCAAATAGTTCGCTCGTGAAGTGAACGCGGTGCTCCCCAAGCTCGAGGCCACGCGCCCACTCAGGTGGTCCCAATGCGCCATCACTTTCAACTCAGCAGATCAGCTCAAGTGCGCAGCCACCGCTGGCGCTCTCCCGATGCTTTGTTCACCAGTCATCAGCAATGTGCAAGTTACCAAGACCCTCATCGATGGCGGCGCAGGGCTCAACGTCCTGTCCGTCGACACGTTCGACAACCTCCAAGTGCCATATGAGTAGCTTCAACCTACCAAGCCTTTCTTAGGAGTGACCGACGGCTCCACCACACCGGTAGGGCAGGTCCGCCTGCCCGTCACCTTCGGAGAGCACAAGAACTACCGCACCGAGCTCATCGACTTCGACGTCGCGCACATCCGCCTGCCGTACATCGCCATCCTCGGGTATCCGGCCCTGGCCAAGTTCATGGTAGTCACCCATCACGGCCACGTCCTCAAGATGCCGGGAAGCGGCGGAATCATAACGGTCCCATGTGAAGAGAGAGATGCGGTGTGCTCCCTCGAGCGCGCCTTCCAAGTTGCAGCAATCAATGACCCCAACCGCAAAAGCGAGGGCCCTCCTGAGGCCCTTCCCAAGAAGAAGAAGCAGTTGCGCCGAGCAGGATCTCAGGAGGGCGACAACGCGGCTGGAGCCTCATCAGGATCAGCGCCCGCTTCAGGCGCGCCTCCATCCATCGCATAGGAAGGCGTGCCTGGCGCCCTCCTCGGGCAGGGCTCGGGGGCTCTCTTATGGAGGGCCTCAGACCTTTCCAACCTCACGAGGGAGGCACTTGGGCACCACTTGGAGGCATGCTTCACGACACGTTTCCCTCAGGAGAACACAGGGCAAGGAGTGCCCACCACTCAGGAGTTCATCACCAAGACCACTCAGGAACTGCAAGATGCAAGAGCCATGTGCGGCGACAGCCGCTCACGAGGCGTAGCTCCCCATCCAGGTGAGGATGCTGGGCCGCGTGTCTGCATCGACGTCCCAGGGCTCAACAGGGCCGCATCTCAGGGGCGTTTCTGGCCTTCGCGTGTGGGTCGTTGCGAGGACCCGCCACACAGCTACGTTCGCATGCCCTTTGGCTTGCCGAGAGTGGCGTCAGCCTATCAGCGCAACATGCGGCGCGTCCTGGCGGCTCAGGAGGCCAGGTACCACGCCGTCCTAGAAGAAGTGGAGACGGTCTTCAAGGAACCTCCCGAGCCCCCAGAGCCTCTCGAGGCTCAGGGCCCCGGTGGCTCGTGAAGAGTCATTCCCTTGACGCACACCTTCAGCTGCACCAACTCTACTTCGTCTACAGAACCAGGTGACATTTTCCAAGCTCGTTTAGCTGGGAGCGCCCTTGGGCTGCATTATTCCCAGGCCGCATGGGTCCGTCCCTGTGGCATGTATCCCTTTTTCTTATGTCTTTAGCTTACCTTGCTGGGGGCACCCCTCGGGTTGCATCATCCCAAAGCCGCTCGGGCCAGAACAGTGGCATGTGTCTTCCTGCATTTACCCAAGCTGATTTGCCTTCCATGCTTAACCTGACTACGGTTATCACCTACTCGATCGCCACCCGCCACGGGTCCATTCATCCATGCAATTAAACGCGCGTTAAAGGGGGCTCCACGAGCATCGCGACTCAGAGCTCTTCTTGGCTCTCAGCCCTCACCCACAGCCTTGACCACGGCAAAGCAACCTGGCATACCAGCGGCGGCTGACCTCGCTCGAGGGCCGGGACCTGTGGACGTCGAGTGCTTGCACCTAATCGCGGTGCAGGAACACACAACAACCAAGACTCAAGACCAGGCGCAACCCGCCTTGAGGTAGGGCCTCGTGAGTCCCGCGCTGGCTCACGAGTGCCCAGATACACCTCGCAACCCTGCCGTGCAAGCCACGTGTCAGGGCGGGGCTGTACACGCCCCGGGGGCTCCTCCCGGAGGGGGGCCCCCCTCCCACGCACAAGTGGAAGCACCATGCTCCGCGCTGGCCGTCGACACTGCCGAGGAGCGGCTGTGCCCGTGCACAAGCGGAAGCACTATGCTCCGCGCTAGTGATAAACAACTGAGGGCGGCTTCACGGTCGTACCAACCTCAGGGAGCCCAGGGCTCAGCGTTCGGCCTCACCGCAACGCCTCCCCTCGGGAGAGCCGCGCGAGGGGGCTGGGCACGGGGGCTGCGCTCGGGTCACGCCCAAGCGCTCGCCACCCAACCAGGCCTCCCCAGCCTGGGGGCTGCTCTCGGGTCACGCCCAAGCGCACGCCGCCCAAACAAGCCTCCTGGACCTGGTCGTCGCACGCCCCTCCCAAGGCCTCGGTGAGGGAAGGTATGGAGATTGTTTGCGCGTCAAGGGGGACTCTTGAGCATCGCGACCCAGGAGCCTAACTGGTCACGTAGCCCCTCACTGCTTGGTCCATCCTGGTCTCCAGTCGGCCCAATGGCGGTTGAGGTATGCACGGGGCCGGGCTCTGCCGACGTAGAACATCAACCTATCCTCGCGAACTCTCCCTATATGCTGTTCGCGTGTCAAGGGGGACTCCTGAGCATCGCGACTCAGGAGCCTAACTGGCCACGTAGCCCCTCACTCCTTGGTCCGTCCTGGTCTTCGGTCGGCCCAATGGCGGTTGAGGTATGCGCGGGGCCGGGCTCAGCCGACGTAGAACACAAAGCAGATAGGAAGGAAAGCACAAAATCTCGAAGCAAATATTACAAGCACATTGTCCTCACAATACCAAATGAAAAGTCTAAACACCTCCACGAGGCCTGATACATGTTGCAGGAACGAAACGGGAGAATAGCCGCAGGTCACCCTGGACACCGCCATCGCCTGCGGAAGGTGCTCCTCCATGGGTGACGTCGTCTTCACCTTCATCACCAGCCGCAGGATTGGCGGCATCACCGGAGAAAGGAGCGGAGACAAAGCCGCAGAACTTCTTCAGCAAGGCCTCCACTTGACCTTGTACAGCTGCGGCGGCGGCTGCGCTAAGATCCTCGGCCACGGGCTCCAACAGCTCGTCAAGGCAAGCGTTGGGGTCGCCGAGGTGCAGATGGCTGAAGACGCGAGTCAATGCAGCTGAAGATAGGACGCGAGTTTCTGCCTCCGCCATGGGACCGACACCACCAAGGACTTCCTCGAGCGCCTTCACCAAGAGAGGAAGCAGCCGGGCGGGGCCGTCCTCATCGGTGGCCAGCGACTTCTCCAGGCCGTTCTCGTAAAGCGTCTTCAGTGGCTTGCGAGATATCTTCTCGAGGTCGGCAAATGCCACGCGGTCTTCGGCCAAGACTCGCGCCTTGGCGTCAAGATCTGCCTCCCTCGCCTCCACCTTCCGCTCCAGCTCTTCCAACCGGTTGATCTCGGTGGCCTGCGTCTTCCCCAACTCCGCCAGCTCAGCATCACGGTTCTTGACGGCGTCCTCCCGAGCCTTCATCTCCCCCTCCTTCGCTTGGCGGCAGCGTGCTTCTTTGGCGTGCTTGTCGTGCAGGCTCTTCAGCTCGTCCTCCAGCTCTCGGCAGCGGTCGCGGGCGGCCTTGGCATCCATCATGACCCATTTGGATCGGATATTGTCGGCCCTCTTCCCGGTGCTCGAGATCGAGTTGGCCTTGCCAGACGCGAAGAAGTTGGCGCATCCGAAGAGTGGCCCATCGGTGACGCAAAGGAAGAAGAAGTGGCGCAGAAGCGCCATGGATGGCAGCACGCCTGTGCACGCCTCGCGGTAGTGGCGAAGATGGACAAGAGGAGGACGAGTTGGGATGGAGGTGCAACGCCAAGAGCAACCGTAGTGGTGAGAACCTCATAAAAGAAGTCGGAGAAAGGAGGGACCAACCCAACGGCGACGCTGCTCGAGAAGAAGGGGCAGAAGGTGCTTCCCTCAGGCTCTGGCACATCGGAGGCGAGCCGGAGCTCTGTCTTCCCCCACTCATTACTCTCCCCCACCGTTAGCAGGCGCACGGAGGCGAGGCTCTTCTCTGTGATGGTGGGCGCTTGAAGAGCCGGCTCATACGTACCAAGCCGATGCTGAGGAAGTCCTGACCTTGCGCGGCGCCATGGGTCGCAGATGCGGAGCGAGATTGGAGCAGATCTGAGGTAGCGATGGCGAGGAGCGAGAAAGGGGATCTGGAGCAAGGCGAGGAAGAAACAATGAAGGCAAGCGCTGTCCGCGCCAGCCTTTTGTCCAATCGAGCAGTTACCGAGGCAGCATGGGGAAGCAGAGACGACCACGTCCAATCAACTGCCACGCGTCAACCGAGGTTGCAGACTTTTAGGGCCAGTGGCGCTCCGTACTTGACCCTTGGCTTCGCCGCGAAGCCAAGCCCGAGCACACTGATACATCTCCAATGTATCTATAATTTTTGATTGCTCCAAGCTATATTATATTCTGTTTTGGACGTTATTGGGCTTTATTATACAGTTTTATATTATTTTTGGGACTAACCTATTAACCGGAGGCCCACCCCAGAATTGTTGTTTTTTGCCTATTTCAGAGTTTCACAGAAAAAGAATATCAAACGGAGTCCAAACGGAATGAAACCTTCGGGAATGTGATTTTCGGAACGAACGTGATCCAGAGGACTTGGACCCTACGTCAAGAAAGCTACCAGGAGGGCACGAGGTAGGGGGCGCGCCTCCCCCCCCCCAGGGCGCGCCCTCCACCCTCATGGGCCCCACATTGCTCCACCGACGTACTTCTTCCTCCTATATATACCTACGTACCCCCAAACAATCAGATACGGAGCCAAAAACCTAATTCCACCGCCACAACCTTCTGTACCCGTGAGATCCATCTTGGGGCCTTTTCCGGAGCTCCGCACGGAGGGCATCGATCACGGAGGGCTTCTACATCAACACCATAGCCTCTCCGATGATGTGTGACTAGTTTACCTCGGACCTTCTTGTCCATAGTTATTAGCTAGATGGCTTCTTCTCTCTTTTTGGATCTCAATACAATGTTCACCCCCTCTCTTGTGGAGATCTATTCGATGTAATCTTCTTTTGCGGTGTGTTTGTTGAGACCGATGAATTGTGGGTTTATGATCAAGTTTATCTATGAACAATATTTGAATCTTCTCTGAATTCTTTTATGTATGATTGGTTATCTTTGCAAGTCTCTTGAATTATCAGTTTGGTTTGGCCTACTAGATTGATCTTTCTTGCAATGGGAGAAGTGCTTAGCTTTGGGTTCAATCTCGCGGTGTCCTTTCCAGGTGTGATGGGGCAGCAAGGCACGTATTGTATTGTTGCCATCGAGGATAACAATATGGGGTTTATATCATATTGCATGAGTTTATCCCTCTACATCATGTCATCTTGCTTAAGGCGTTACTCTGTTCTTATGAACTTAATACTCTAGATGCATCTTTGGATAGCGGTCGATGTGTGGAGTAATAGTAGTAGATGCAGGCAGGAGTCGGTCTACTTGTCTCGGGCGTGATGCCTATATACATGATCATACCTAGATATTCTCATAACTATGCTCAATTCTGTCAATTTCTCAACAGTAATTCGTTCACCCACCGTAATACTTATGCTCTTGAGAGAAGCCACTAGTGAAACCTATGGCCCCCGGGTCTATATTCCATCATATTAATCTCCCACTACTTAGTTATTTTCATTGCCTTCTATTTTACTTTGCATCTTTATCACAAAAATACCAAAAATATTATCTTATCATATCTATCAGATCTCACTCTCGTAAGTGACCGTGAAGGGATTGACAACCCCTTTATTGCGTTGGTTGTGAGGATTTATTTGTTTGTGTAGGTGCGAGGGACTCGTGCATGGCCTCCTACTGGATTGATACCTTGGTTCTCAAAAACTGAGGGAAATACTTACGCTACTTTGCTGCATCACCCTTTCCTCTTCAAGGGAAAAACAACGCAGTGCTCAAGAGGTAGCAAGAAGGATTTATGGCGCCGTTGCCGGGGAGTCTACGCAAAAGTCAACATACCAAGTACCCATCACAAACCTTTATCTCCCGCATTACATTATTTGCCATTTGCCTCTCGTTTTCCTCTCCCCCACTTCAGCCTTGCCGTTTTATTCACCCTCTCTTTTCCGTTTGCCTCTTTTTCGCTTGCTTGTCGTCATGGCTAGTCCCCTATCTTCTCCGTTGTCTCCCGAGAATGAAGTTCTTAATTTTAAGCAAAGGGACGGAGAAAATCTAAAAGACGCTTGGTATAGAATTTGCAATGCTCAAAATAGATCTACCAGGAAGCAATCTACTTCCGTTCTTCTCCGCAATTTTTATGTAGGCGCTACTCCTTGGTAAAGATATATCCTTGATACCATTACCGGAGGGAATTTCTTGGGTAGCCATACTTTTGATTCTTATAATGCTATGATAGATTTGTTTGGCTCACCACCTATTTTGGTTAATGGGACTATGTTAACTTTGGAGCATATAATGCAAAGACTTGAAATTATTGAAAATAAAGTTGCTACCATTAAGTTAATTGAAAATTTGGATAAAAAGATCCATAATAAAATCACCCAATATGTATCTAAAGTAGGACTCACTTTGAAAAATATTAAGGAGAAGGAACCCATAGTTAATGAAAGAATAAATCAGGATTCTACTAGAATCGATAAACTTGAGGGTATCATTACTAACTTGGGAACCGCTTTTTCTTCCGTAAAGAATACTCCAAGTCCTACAACTAAAATTGCCAAGCTTATATATGTTCCTAAAAATAAGGGTGAATCCTCTAGTAAGGAAACTGCGGATCTCCAATCTATAAGAATTCACCCCAATCTTTTTGCTATCATTAAGGAACCATTTGCTACAAATGAATTTTTCGGTTATGTGCCTAGAAGTTTGATTATTAATAAAAAGAAAGAAACTCCTAAGGATAATAGATGTCCCATTGAAGAATTGCCTACCAAATATGGCAATACCTAGATCTATCCTTGCTTTTATGCCTAGCTAGGGGCGTTAAACGATAGCGCTTGTTGGGAGGCAACCCAATTTTATTTTTAGTTTTTTGCTTTTTGCTTCTGTTTAGGAATAAATATTTGATATAGCCTCTGGTTAGATGTGTTTTTATGTTTTAATTAGAGTTTGTGCCAAGTTAAACCTATAGGATCTTCTTGGATGATAGTTATTTGATCTTGCTGAAAATTCCAGAAACTTTCTATTCAGGGAAATAATTGTTAAAAATCACCAGAACGTGATAAAATACTGATTCCAATTGCTGCTGATCAATAAAAAAATTATCTAGGTCTTCCTAGTTTGGATGAATTTTTTGAGTTCCAGAAGTTTGCGTTAGTCACAGATTACTACAGACTGTTCTGTTTTTGACAGATTCTGTTTTTCGTGTGTTGTTTGCTTATTTTAATGAATCTATGGCTAGTAAAATAATTATAAACCATAGAGAAGTTGGTATACAGTAGGTTTAACACCAATATAAATAAAGAATGAGTTCATTACAGTACCTTGAAGTGGTGTTTTTTTTCTTTCGCTAACGGAGCTTACGACATTTTCTGTTAAGTTTTGTGTTGTGAAGTTTTCAAGTTTTGGGTAAAAGATTTGATGGATTATGGAACAAGGAGTGGCAAGAGCCTAAGCTTCATGGCACCCCAAGATAATCTAAGGACACCTAAAATCCAAAGCTTGGGGATGCCCCGGAGGGCATCCCCTCTTTCGTCTACTTCCATCGGTAACTATACTTGGAGCTATATTTTATTCACCACATGATATGTGTTTTGCTTGGAGCGTCTTGTATTATTTGAGTCTTTGTTTTTTAGTTTACCACAATAATCCTTGCTGTACACACCTTTTAAGAGAGACACACAGGATTCAGAAATTGTTAGAATACTCTATGTGCTTCACTTATATCTTTTGAGTTATATGTTTTTGCTCTAGTGCTTCACTTATATCTTTTAGAGCACGGCGGTAGATTTGTTTTATAGAAACTATTGTTCTCTCATGCTTCACTTATATTATTTTGAGAGTCTTAAAATAGCATGGCAATTTGCTTTAACTAAATATCATGAGAGATTTGATGCTTGATAATTGTTTTGAGATATAAAGATGGTAATATCATAGTTGTGCTAGTTGAGTAATTGTGGAATTGAAAAATACTTGTGTTGGAGTTTGTGATTACCATAGCATGCACGTATGGTGAACCGTTATGTAACGAAGTCGGAGCATGAGGTATTTATTGATTGTCATCCTTTGTGTGGCGGTCGGGATCGCGATGGTTAACTCCTACCAACCCTTCCCCTAGGAGCATGCGTAGTAGTACTTTGCTTCGAGGGCTAATAAATTTTTGCAATAAGTATATGAGTTCTTTATGACTAATGTGAGTCCATGGATTATACGCACACTTACCTTTCCGCAATTTTCTAGCCTCTTCGGTACCGTGCGTTGCCCTTTATCACCTTGAGAGTTGGTGCAAACTTCACCGGTGCACCCAAACTCCGGATATGATACGCTCTATCACACATAAACATCCTTATATATTCCTCAAAACAGCCACCATACCTACCTATTATGGCATTTCCATAGCCATTCCGAGATATATTGCCATGCAACTTTCCATCGTTCCGTTTATCATGACACGCTCCATCATTGTCATATTGCTTTGCATGATCATGTAGTTGACATTGTATTTGTGGCAAAGCCACCATTTATAATTCTTTCATACATGTCGCTCTTGATTCATTGCATATCCCGGTACACTGTCGGAGGCATCCACATAGAGTCATATTTTGTTCTAAGTATTGAGTTGTAATTCATGAGTTGTAAGTAAATAAAAGTGTGATGATCATAATTATTAGAGCATTGTCCCAAGTGAGGAAAGGATGATGGAGACTATGATTCCCCCACAAGTCGGGATGAGACTCCGGACTAAATTAAAAAAAAGGCAAAAAAGAAGAAAAGGCCCAAATAAAAAAATGAAAATGAGAGAAAAAGAGAGAAGGGACAATGTTACTATCCTTTTACCACATTGTGCTTCAAAGTAGCATCGTGATCTTCATAATAGAGAGTCTCTTATTTTGTCACTTTCATATACTAGTGGGAAATTTCATTATACAACTTGGCTTGTATATTCCAATGATGGGCTTCCTCAAAATGCCCGATGTCTTCGTGAGCAAGCAAGTTGGATGCACACCCACTTAGTTTCTTTTTGAGCTTTCATACACTTATAGCTCTAGTGCATCCGTTGCACGGCAATCCCTACTCCTTACATTAACATCAATTGATGGGCATCTCCATAGCCCATTGATTAGCCTCGTTGATGTGAGACTTTCTCCTTTTTTGTCTTCCCACATAACCCCTACCATTACACCTTATTCCACCATAGTGCTATATCCATGGCTTGCGCTCATGTATTCCGTAAGAATTGAAAAGGCTGAAGCGCGTTAAAAGTATGAACCAATTGCTTGGCTAAAACCGGGGTTGTACATGATATGAATATTTTGTGTGGGGAAGATGGAGCATAGCCAGACTATATGATTTTGTAGGGATAACTTGATTTTGTAGGCCGTGCTCGTAAAGCGTCTTCAGTGCCTTGCGAGATCTCTTCTCGAGATCGGCAAAGGCCACGCGGTCTTCAGCCAGGACTCGCGCCTTGGCGTCAAGATCGTCCTCCCACGCCTCCACCTTCCGCTCCAGCTCTTCCAACCGGTTGCGCTCGGCGGCCTGCGTCTTCCCCAACTCCGCCAGCTCAGCATCACGGTTCTTGACGGCGTCCTCCCGGGCCTTCATCTCCTCCTCCTTCGCTTTGCGGCAGCGTGCTTCTTTGGCGTGCTTGTCGTGCAGGCTCTTCAGCTCGTCCTCCAGCCCTCGGCAGCAGTCGCGGGCGGCCTTGGCGTCCATCATGACCCATTTGGATCGGATATTGTCGGCCCTCTTCCCGGTGCTCGAGATCGAGTTGGCCATGCCGGACGCGATGACCTTGGCGCATCCAGAGAGTGGCCCATCGGTGACGCGAAGGAAGAAGAAGTGGCGCAGAAGCGCCACGGATGGCAGCACGCCCAGGTACGCCTTGCAGTAGTAGACGAAGATGGACAAGAGGAGGACAGAGTTGGGATGGAGGTGCAACGCCAGCAGCCCGTAGTGGTCGAGAACCTCATAAAAGAAGTCGGAGAAAGTAGGGATCAACCCGACGGCGAGCTGCTCGAGAAGAAGGGGAAGAAGGTGCTTCCCTCAGGATCCAGCACAACGAGGCGAGCCGGAGCTCCGGCTTCCCCACTCTTTACTCTCCCCCGCCGTCAGCAGTCGCACGGAGGCGAGGCTCTTCTCTGTGATGGTGGGCGCTTGAAGAGCCGACTCATACCAAGCCGGCGCTGAGGAAGTCCTGACCTTGCGCGGCGCCATGGGTCGCAGATGCGGAGCGAGATTGGAGCAGATCTGAGTAGCGGTGGTGAGGAGCGAGAAAGGGGACCTGGAGCAAGGCGGGGAAGAAACAATGAAGGAAAGCGTTGTCCGCACCAGCCTTTTGTCCAATCGAGCAGTTGCCGAGGCAGCGTCGGGAAGCGGAGATGCCCATGTCCAATCAACCACCACGCGTCAACCGAGGTTGTAGGCTTTTGGGGCCCGCGGTGCTCTGTACTTGACCCTTGGCTTCGCCGCGAAGCCAAGCCCGAGCGCACTGATACGTCTCCAACGTATCTATAATTTTTGATTGCTCCATGCTATATTATATTTTGTTTTAGATGTTATTGGGCTTTATTTTACACTTTTATATTATTTTTGGGCCTAACCGATTAACCGGAGGCCCAGCCCAGAATTGCTGTTTTTTTGCCTATTTCAGAGTTTCACAGAAAAAGAGAATCAAACGGAGTCCAGAAGGATTGAAACCTTCGAGAACGTGATTTTCGGAACGAACGTGATCCAGAGGACTTGGACCCTATGTCAAGAAAGCTACCAGGAGGGCACGAGGTAGGGGGCGCACCTACCCCCCAGGGCGCGCCCTCCACCCTCGTGGGCCCCATGTTGCTCCACCGACGTACTTCTTCCTCCTATATATACCTACGTACCCCCAAACAATCAGATACGGAGCCAAAAACCTAATTCCACCGCCACAACCTTCTGTACCCGTGAGATCCATCTTGGGGCCTTTTCCGGAGCTCCGCCGGAGGGGGCATCGATCACGGAGGGCTTCTACATCAACACCATAGCCTCTCCGATGATGTGTGACTAGTTTACCTCGGACCTTCTTGTCCATAGTTATTAGCTAGATGGCTTCTTCTCTCTTTTTGGATCTCAATACAATGTTCACCCCCTCTCTTGTGGAGATCTATTCGATGTAATCTTCTTTTGCGGTGTGTTTGTTGAGACCGATGAATTGTGGGTTTATGATCAAGTTTATCTATGAACAATATTTGAATCTTCTCTGAATTCTTTTATGTATGATTGGTTATCTTTGCAAGTCTCTTCAAATTATCAGTTTGGTTTGGCCTACTAGATTGATCTTTCTTGCAATGGGAGAAGTGCTTAGCTTTGGGTTCAATCTCGCGGTGTCCTTTCCCAAAGGATGAGGGCAGCAAGGCACGTATTGTATTGTTTCCATCGAGGATAACAAGATGGGGTTTATATCATATTGCATGAGTTTATCCTCTACATCATGTCATCTTGCTTAAGCTACTCTGTTCTTATGAACTTAATACTCTAGATGCATCTTTGGATAGCGGTCGATGTGTGGAGTAATAGTAGTAGATGCAGGCAGGAGTCGGTCTACTTGTCTCGGACATGATGCCTATATACATGATCATACCTAGATATTCTCATAACTATGCTCAATTCTGTCAATTGCTCAACAGTAATTCGTTCACCCACCGTAATACTTATGCTCTTGAGAGAAGCCACTAGTGAAACGTATGGCCCCCGGGTCTATCTTCCATCATATTAATCTCCCACTACTTAGTTATTTCCATTGCGTTTTATTTTACTTTGCATCTTTATCACAAAAATATCAAAAATATTATCTTATCATATCTATCAGATCTCACTCTCGTAAGTGACCGTGAAGGGATTGACAACCCCTTTATTGCGTTGGTTGCGAGGATTTATTTGTTTGTGTAGGTGAGAGGGACTTGTGTGTGGCCTCCTACTAGATTGATGCCTTGGTTCTCAAAAACTGAGGGAAATACTTACGCTAATTTGCTGCATCACCCTTTCCTCTTCAAGGGAAAACTAACGCAGTGCTTAAGAGGTAGCACGCACCTTGGGCCCGGGGGCTACTGTCGGCGTTTTGGGAACGGGGTTCCCCAGACTTGCCTGCCTGTGTCCCACGGCATGGCTAAGTCAGCGGACCGTATGGCCCATCTTCATCAACAAGCCATCCAAGACCCTTGCGAGGGGCCAAGCCTCGCGAGGCGGACGACGCAAGACCTCCTCAGGAGTGGCCTAGCCAGGCAGGCTCACGAGGAGCGGAGATATCAAGGCGGGAAGACCTCATGAGGCTCTCGTGACATGAGCCATGACGATCGGCACTAGGCGAGCACCAGTGTGTGCAGCATCCTTGTTTCCTCTTTGGTGCTAAGGAGGCAAGCACGGGCGAGGAGTACCGAGGCATCGAGCAAAGGTTGCCATATCGGTGCAATGAGACCAAGACCAGAAGGGCGGCAGGACGAAGGTCATCGTGGAGCCCAAGACGACGTCACCACCAGAGCCTTTCGCAGGCGAAGACCACTTTTGTCAGGATAGCTTGTACTAGTTGTCCCCCTCCAAATTTTCCCGCCGTTGTTGGCTCCCTTCCCGCTCAATATTTGAGGAGAGGACCAGGGCCTATATAAGTAGAACTAGCCACCACAGTAGGGATATCTCAGCTTGATCTGATCTGATCGAGAGCCTACCCTAGCCACAAGAACACCTCAACCTCAGGAGGTTGTTCTTCCCCTTGTACTGTTTATCATCTGCCCAAGAGGCAATCCACCACCACAACAGTGGCCCGAACCAGTATAAATCTCGTGTCTTTCTGTGTTGCGAGTTCGTCGAGTTCGTTCACGAGATCTTAGTGAGCTAGGGCGTGGATCGGTGGGAGGGAAAGACTTCGCGCGCACCCCAGAGTTCGAACCTAAGGGGTTTTGCCGGAACCCCACATCCGACAGCGGGCCTTACCCCTTGGCCTAACCATATCATCCTATATATCAATCTTTACCTTCGGACCATTCTGGAGCTCCTTGTCATGTCTGTGATCTCATCCGAGACTCCGAACAACATTTGGTCACCAATATACATAACTCATATAATACTATATCGTCAATGAACGTTAAGCGTGCGGACCCTACGGGTTCGAGAACTATGTAGACATGACCGAGACACTTCTTCGGTCAATAACCAATAGCGGAACCTGGATGCCCATATTGGCTCCTACATATTCTACAAAGATCCTTATCGGTCGAAGCTTATGACAACATACGTAATTCCCTTTGTCCAACGGTATGTTACTTGCCCGAGATTCAGTCGTCGGTATCTTCATACCTAGTTTAATCTCGTTACTGGCAAGTATCTTTACTCGTTCCGTAATACATCATCCTGTAACTAAATCCTTAGTCACTTTTCTTGCAAGTTTCTTGTGATGATGTATTATCGAGAGGGCCCAGAGATACCTCTCCGATACACAGAGTGAAAAATCCCAATCTCGATTCATGCCAACTCAACAGACACCTTCGAAGATACCTTTAGAGCGTCTTTATGATCACCCAATTACGTTGTGACGTTTCATAGCACACAAGGTATTCCTCTGGTATCCGGGAGTTGCTTGATCTCATGGTCAAAGGAACATGTATTTGACATTAAGAAAGCAGTAGCAATAAACTGAACGATCATATGCTAAGCTAACGGATGGGTCTTGTCCATCACATCATTCTCCTAATGCTGTGATCCCGTTATCAAATGACAACACATGTCTACAGTTATGAAACCTTAACCATCTTTGATCAACGAGCTAGTCTAGTAGAGGCTCACTAGGGACACGGTCACTGTTTATGTATTCACACATGTATTTAAGTTTCTGATCAATACAATTCTAGCATGAATAATAAACCTTTATCATGAATAAGGAAATATAAAATAACAACTTTATTATTGCCTCTAGGGCATATTTCCATCAGTCTCCCACTTGCACTAGAGTCAATAATCTAGTTCACATCGCCATGTGATTAACACCCATAGTTCACATTGCCATGTGACCAACACCCAAAGAGTTTACTAGATTCAATAATCTAGTTCACATCGCCATGTGATTAACACCCAAAGAGTACTAAGGTGTGATCATGTTTTGCTTGTGAGAAAAGTTTAGTCAACGGGTCTGCCACATTCAGATCCTTATGTATTTTACAAATTTCTATGTCTACAATGCTCTGCATGGAGCTACTGTAGCTAATTGATCCCACTATCAATATGTATCCAGATTGATACTCATAGTCATCCGAATCGGTGTCAAAGCTTGCACCAACGTAACTCTTTACGAAGAAATCTTTATCACCTCCATAACCGAGAAAATATTTCCTTAGTACTCTAAGGATAATTTTGACAGTTGTCCAGTGATCTACTCCTGGATCACTTGCCAAACTCATGGCAAGGTACACAATAGGTCTGGTACACAGCATGGCATACTTTATAGAACCTATGGCTGAGGCATAGGGAATGACTTTCATTCTCTCTCTCTCTCTATCTTCTGTAGTGGTCGGGCTTTGAGTCTGACTCAATTTCACACCTTGTAACACAGGCAAGAACCATTTCTTTGACTGATCCATTTTGAACTTCTTCAAAACTTTATCAAGGTATGTGCTTTGTGAAAGTCCTATTAAGCGTCTCAATCTATCCCTATAGATCTTGATGCCCAATATATAAGCAGCATCACAGAGGTCTTTCATTGAAAAATTCTTATTCAAGTATCCTTTTATGCTATCCAGAAATTCTATATCATTTCCGATCAACAATATGTCATCCACATATAATATCAGAAAAACGATGTTCAGCGTATACGCGGTCGACATCGGCAAGGGAGAAAACCCACAGTCGGTGCGTCCCAATCGGGGGTCCCCGCAGTATGGGATGATGCTGCCTCCCAACCGCCCTTCTAGCTACAGCCCGACGTCCCAGGTACATCTTCCTTTTGGAGCCGGCTTGCTCCACTGCCGTAGCTCCCCACGTAGCTCCATCTCCATGTCGATCTTTCTCTACTTCTACCGGCTTCTATTTTTTATGAGTTTATGTCTCATGAACTAGTGCCAGTACTATTATTCTAATCACACTTCTTCAATATCTTTGCCATCAGGGATGCTCAGCTCGATTTTAGTGGAACTGCACAAAAGCATCATATGATCCGAGGGTGCCAGCCGTCTTTCCTTCGACAGGCTCTACCTAGCTAGGAAATTAAATCCTGTTTAAGGTTTAGGGTTTAAGTCAGAGTGACCCTATCAGTAGTTTTCCTTTTGTACACACTCTCACAACTTTTGTCTTTAGTTGTGAAATAAATATTGGCTATGATCTGTGAATCATTGAGATGCATCAGCATGCGTGTTAGTTTTTCTTTGTATTTGATGGAATGTTGTAACGGGGAAACCTTGGAGTAGGAATGAAAATGGAGTGGAAAGTTTCAGTTTTTCCGGAGAAAAAATGGAAACGGAGAGAAACCAACGTTTCGTTTCGTTGGATCGCGCCATGGAGCAAAACCAACGGTTAAATCACGTCTATCGCATTCGTGTCTCACCCTCCTCTGCGGCTCCACCCCACACGATCGCTCGGCATGCCACTCACCGCAAACCGAGTATACGATAACTTTCACTCCTACTTGTCGATGGATTGCGCCATGGAGTACTAGCACTGCTGGAAGAGATTGACGAGTTGGGGGAGGACAGCTAGCTGTAGCACAGACTCCCAAGAACTTTTCACATGCATGTTGTGGCCAGCTATTGCAACCTTTGAACGCGGAGCAGTCGCATGCACCGGGAAGCGGCGCGGGCGACGCTCTCCCGGCTGGCGCCAGTGAGAGGTCGCGTCCACTCTGGTCGGGCATGAATGCGGCACTGACCATTTCGGGCGGGAAGCATGCGCGGGTGATGAAGAGGGTTCGGGTTGGTCAGGAGCGCGCGTGGCAGCGGTCCGAACGCCCGCAAACAAGAGATGTTGTATGTTAATATTGTTGCGTATAATTAAGAACATAAATAATGTGCCAGTTGGACAAATATGATTGAAGATGGAGATGGAGATGGAATTTTATGTAAACACAGATATGCATGTCTATGTCTATGTGTGTGTGCGCGATGACTCTCGCGACCTGGAAGCGACGGCGTATTTTTGATCGAGTTTTCTTTCTTGGTACGTTACAAAAATTGTTCGCCAGTTTTCATTTCTTTCTTCCGGAACGCGCGTATTCTATCTAAAACCACTGCTATGAAGAGATTTTTTTACTCCATTGTATATATAGCCTCTTGTTTGATAGGGTTTCTTGTGTCTCGCTCTCTCACCCTCTCCATATCAAAACAAGATGATAGTGTCCACTCTATCTCTCTCCTCACCGGTGGTCACTGATACGTCTCCAACATATCTATAATTTTTAATTGCTCCATGCTATATTATCTACTCTTTCGAGAAATATTGGGCTTTATTATCCACTTTTATATTATTTTTGGGACTAACCTATTAACCGGAGGCCCAGCCCAGATTTGTTGTTTTTATGCCTATTTCAGTGTTTCGAAGAAAAGGAATATCAAACGGAGTCAAAACGGAACGAGATCAACTGGAGAAGTTATTTTTGGAAGGAAAGCCACCTGATGGACTTGGAGTGCACGTCAGGAAAGAAGGGAGGTACTCACGAGGGTGGGGGGTGCGCCCACCCCCTGGGGTGCGCCCCCCTGCCTCGTGCCCCCCCCCCCCTCGGTCCACCGACGTACCCCCTGCACCCATATATACCTACGTATCGTAAAACTTCCAGAACAGAGATTAGATCGGGACTTCCGTCGCCGCAAACCTCCAAATCCACCAAAAACCAATCGGGACCCTGTTCCTGCACCCTGCCGGAGGGGGGAACCCTCATCGGTGGCCATCTTCATCATCCCGGCGCTCTCCATGACGATGAGGAGTAGTTCACCCTCGGGGCTGAGGGTATGTACCAGCAGCTATGTGTTTGATCTCTCTCTCTCGTGTTCTTGATTTGGCACGATCTTGATGTATCGCGAGCTTTGCTCTTATAGTTGGATCTTATGTTTCTTCTCCCCCTCTACTCTCTTGTAATGGATTGAGTTTTCCCTTGAAGTAATCTTATAGGATTGAGTCTTTAAAGATTTGAGAACACTCTATGTATGTCTTGCCGTGCGTATCCGTGGTGACAATGGGATATCACGTGCCACTTGATGTATGTTTTGGTGACCAACTTGCGGGTTCCGCCCATGAACCTATGCATAGGGGTTGGCACACATTTTCCTCGTGATTCTCTGGTAGAAACTTTGGGGCACTTTTTGAGGTTCTATGTGTTGGTTGAATAGATGAATCTGAGATTGTGTGATGCATATCGTATAATCATACCCACGGATACTTGAGGTGACATTGTAGTATCTAGGTGACATTAGGGTTTTGGTTGATTTGTATCTTAAGGTGTTATTCTAGTACGAACTCTAGGGTTGTTTGTGACACTTATAGGAATAGCCCAACGGATTGATTGGAAAGAATAACTTTGAGGTGGTTTCGTACCCTACCATAATCTCTTCGTTTGTTCTCCGCTATTAGTGTCTTTGGAGTGACTCTTTGTTGCATGTTGAGGGATAGTTATATGATCCAGTTATGTTATTATTGTTGAGAGAACTTGCACTAGTGAAAGTATGAACCCTAGGCCTTGTTTCCTAGCATTACAAATACCTTTTTCTACCATCCATATTGCACTTGTATCACCATCTCTTCGCCGAACTAGTGCACCTATACAATTTACCATTGTATTGGGTGTGTTGGGGACACAAGAGACTCTTTGTTATTTGGTTGCAGGGTTGCTTGAGAGAGACCATCTTCATCCTACGCCTCCCACGGATTGATAAACCTTAGGTCATCCACTTGAGGGAAATTTGCTACTGTCCTACAAACCTGTGCACTTGCAGGCCCAACAACGTCTACAAGAAGAAGGTTGTGTAGTAGACATCAGTCACAGATCCGGCCGAATCCCGTCCACTGCGGGAGGTGAGGAGGTGCAGCTTTGACGTTGTCACCATCGGCGATGGAGGAAGCCGATGCACACCATCCTCTCGGAGCCGGCGCTGGCGCGGCCGAAGGTCCTCCGCGCCCTTGTTCACTGCCGTCGTGTGGGCAGATCCCGCCCGCCCGCCTAAGAAACATCTCGCCCACCTGAGGTATAACTTCTTGTACTGGTCCAGCTCCCCAGGTCGCTGCATGCGGGTTTTCTTCTATGCGACTACCCCCCAGCTCCCCATGTACAGTAGCTAGGGTTTGTAGGCTGGTCCAACATCACCTACTATTATAGAGGAAATGCCACTCGAAAAGTTGTCCTGGTTTATGCCTCGGCGGAGGTATACATGTTATTTCAACAAAAAGTACATGGTGGTTGTGCGATCATTTTCCATATGCTCCTATTGCTGCTGTTAATCTAATACTATCACTGGTTAAATGAAGAAATGTTCTTTTCCCGGGTATCCTGGTTTAGTTCCCATCAAGATAATCATGATGCTTCTGTTTGTTGGTGTACTATTCATTAATTCTTATTGACAATTGAGATGTCGCTGTTAATCTTGTACCACTGCCAAGACAAAGTAACAACACTATATCCCTTTTTTATATTTTTGCAAACAACGATGCGTATCTCCACACCCGGGCATGTCTTCCTCAATTTTAGTGGAACCGCACAAAATTGGATGGCCAATGTTGTTCCGCCTCACTGTCCTCTGCCATGTGGTTCTTCCTTCCTCGAGCTTGATTACTGAGAAGAAATAGACCACAGTGAGAATTTGTCGAACTTCATAGGTGCCTCACCCAAACTTGATGCCAAATGGATGATGCATCACCATGATGACCTATCGATGCTCATGGTTGCGCCTCATGGTTGCATCGGCTAGTTAAGCTGGTCGGTTTTCAATGAAAAACAAGTTGTCTTCCATTGGTGCTCTTTGCTTGTTACCCACAAAGATGATATCCATCATCAGTTCACCTTGGTTGCGTTGGAGACGCAGTCGTCTTTCACGTTGGTGCAATTTTATCACACAATTGGCTATGAACCAAATGTTTCCTCGGAGAAGGATCGACGTTGGTACTAAGAGCATAAGTTTTGTATTGATTTCTAAGCCTTCTCACAACTTTGTCTTCAGCTCCCCTGTAATTTTATTTCTCCATCTATTAACTAAATATGTGGTCAGACTTTGATTAAAAAATGGTGTGGACTAAAAACCCGGATGGACGTAGTAGCCCTCCATTTTTATTTACTCTGCATATTAGATTTAACTGAAGTCGAACTTTGTAAAGTTTGACCAAGTTTAGGCCGAACACAACAAACCATAATTGTTGAGAGAGGGCAAACTGTACATACTCTCAAACCTTTCTGATAATTGAAATTAAAATTCTTTATTTGTACACACTCTCACACGTTTCCGATAATTTGGGGCATGTGTGGTTGTTCACTTAAGGGAGGGTAGTGTGTCGTACGTGAAGGACATGAAGTGCGACCAGGACGCGTGGATCGTTAGTTCATCGGAAGTAGTAGTTTTCTTCATTGATACGTTAAATAAAGAGTTTCGTTTCGTACTTACACAATTTAAAATGACTGTTATGGAGAGAATAAGAAAACCACTCCACTATATATTAGTAGTATACAGGAGTACTATATGGACGCAGCTTCATTGACTTAGTGCGCCTGCCTTTAGGTGTATGACAGGTGGGCCCAACATGTGGCTGGCCCACCTGTCATATAGCCAAAGGCAGGTGCAGTTAAGGCACCGGAGCTCAGTCAATACTATATATGTAGTACTATATAAGATGGAGCCTCAGCGCTTGTTCGCTAGGGTTTACACTCTCCACACTCTCGCCGCACTACATATATACACATGCTGGAGGCTCAGCGTTCCTTTGCTAGGGTTTGCTATATTCACTTTCTCTCACCCTCTTCACCAGATCTAAACAAGACTGCATTGGCCTCTGTCTCTCTCTCCCCCCTCAGAGCTGGTGAAGGAGCCGTCCGGATCCCGTCGCACCGGGAAGGGGAGGAGGTGCAGCGTTCACTCTATCGCCTACGGCGAGGGAGGCAATCCACTGCCGGTTGCATTGTTCTCTTTCACCTAGCGCCTGTGCGGGAGGGCCACCAACCCCTTCTTCCTCGCTGGCGTACGTAGTGTGGGAAGATCCGGCCTCCCACCGCACGCCTAGCCACATCCCGACGACCCTAAGGTATAAGTTTCTTTGAAACCATCATTGCTCTAGCTGCATGCGGATCTTTTTCGATTCTGTAATCGAATCTAGGTCTTGGTTCAAAGAGGAAAGAAGGGTGCGGTGGGGTGGAGCATGAATCTAGGACGTGGTTCAATGAGGAAAGGAGGGAGGGAAAGTAGTATAGACTGGCTATCCAGCCGCTTTGTTAGTCGAAAAGGGAAAAGGGGGGTAACCCAGTACACACATCTGTAAGGAACCGATCTCTTTGTTGTAAAAGGAAAGAAACTGGGGGTCAGGTAGTTTGTGCAGGACTAGATTTGCTTCCCTCACATAGGAAAAAGGTTCAAAGAGAACAAATATGGGACCAACACAGATATGCTGCTTGGCAACATACTCTGCATCACCCATTTATATGTGTGGACGCACATGGTGATGGCTTGTCCCATGTCCCATGTCCCATACAACTATTTTGCTGTTGTTAATCTAAGAATGCCGCTGGAAAATTGAAGCAATGCCACTGTTCAAAGTAAATTACATTTTTAACTAATGTTGTTTTAAGAGAATGTCTCTGTTAATATGAATCAATGCAACCGTTTTAGAAATGCTCCTGTCCTACTTTGTTTTCCATCAAGATAAGTTAGATGCTTCTTTTTGTCGTTGTTTGCTTCATCCTCCTTTATTGGCCAGTAATTGTTTCCTTTTTTGCCTCTTTTAAAATCTATTCAACTTGTTGCTATAGCGAACATAAATGTCACACCGGCAACTTTGCTTGATTTCAGTGCAACTGCACAAAACGAGATTGGATTTCCTATTCGTGTTGGTAGATTCGTATTTTATCTTGTCTGTCTCATGAAAGGTCAGTACAGGCCTTCATCCACATGATTGTGCAGTGTGCTTTAAGATGTTCTGCTACTTGTATTGGTACTTTTTTAAATAAATGTTGAATTGAAGCTATTGAATTGCTCTCTTTTCCCATTAAGTAGTGAACAAAAATGAGACCAACCCAGACATGATGCTTGTTGCTTTGTTACAACAAACTCTGCATCGCCCCCTTTATAAGTGGATGGAAGCACATGGTGTTGTTGTGCCCACTCTCCCCTGGAACTGTTTATGCTTTTTTTAATCTAATGCCACTGGTAAAATTAAGCAATGCCACTCTCAGAATTAACTACTGAATCTTATTCAAAACTGCACCACTTATTAGGGATTGGCGGGATTACCATTTTTGTTGCCGCGTGTTTCATCCTCCTTTATTGCCTCTGTTGAAACAGGGATATCTATTCTACTTGTTGCTATTGCGACATTTCATAGTGAAGCACTTCTGTTTTAAGAGTGTTTTGTGCAGTTCAACTTGAATGTCACACTGGCGACTTTGCTTAATTTTGGTGGAACTGCACAAAAGGAGACCAGATTTCCATATATGTGTTGAGATCTCTTTCAGGTCTTCCTCGCGAGTTGTTTCGAATCTTGGTCATGAAAGGTCAGTACCTACTTTCATCCACATGATGCTGCAGTGTGCTTTGAGATGTTGTGCTACTTGTATTGGTACTGTTTTGGATAAATGTTGAATTGAAGCTATTGAACTGCTGTCTTTTACCATTAAGTGAGCAAAATTGTTCTAACCTAGACATGATGCTTGTTTCTTTGTTACAACAAAACTCTGCATCACCCCCTTTATAAGTAGATGGAAGCACATGGTGTTGTTGCGCCCACTCCCCTGGTACTGTTTATACTTTTTGTTAATCTAATGCCACTGGTAAAATTAAGCAATGCCACTCTCAGAATTAACAAATGAATCTTAGTTAAAAACTGCAACACTTGTTAGGGATTGGCAGGAGTACCATTTCTGTTAGGGATTGGCCGGAGTACATGTTTAAACAATGTATTGTTCAGATAATGTATCTGTTATTATAAATCAGTTACAGTGTTTTTCAAATGGTACTATCCTGCTTTGTAGTTCTTTCTACATGTTTAACCAAGGTATTGTTAAGATAATGTCTCTGTTAAAATGAATCAGTCGCATTGTTTTAGGAATGGTACTTTTCTGCTTTGTCATTCTTTATACATGTTGAAACAAGGCATTTTTAAGATAATGTCTCAGTTAATATGAATGAATCACACTGGTTGAGAATTGCTACTCTCCTGCTTTGTTTCCAATTAAGATAAGGTAGATCAGTAGATGTTTTTCTTCTGGGAGTACAAGTAATCAACCGTTATTTCTCAGTATTTGTTTCCCTTACACCCATTGTTGCTTGCAGGGATATCAAAACTAAAGCGCGGTTTTATTTCAACTTTGATTTTAGTTGAACTGCACAAAAGGAGCCAAGTGAGGCAAACTGTTGCATTAGTGGGTCCACTTGGTCTTACCACTTTGCAAAAAGAAGCAGTCAGTGTTTGCGCTACATTACAGAAAGAATGATCGAGAAGCTTTACAGAGTATTAGTAGACGCTCATGACATGACTAGTCTGCAGAGAGCATGGGCAACTCAACAACACATGGAGTGCAAAATTCACTCCACAAGGAAAGGTATGACCAAGTCAGTTGCCGACGCATCTGTAACAAACGAGGTCGGTATCGGCCTTCATCCACATGATTGTGCTTTGTTATGTTGTGCTACTTATATCCATGTATTGTTTTGAATAAATGTTTAATTCAAGCTATTGTATTGCTATATTTTCCTATTAAAGATAATGAAGATGATTATAGTTGTAAGCGTATGTTTAATCAACTAGTACCACTCTTATATTCATCACACTCTTTCTGTATTTATGCAGACAAGGATGTTGAGCTTGATTTTAGTGGAACTGCACAACATGTTTAGATGGTTCGTGTCCTCCATAATACTTCATCATGCACAATACATCAAATGGTTCTCTAACCATTCGTCTTCACCTTGAGCCACCGGACTATCTGTTTGAATCGAGCTGCCAACGTCGGCCATTAAGAAGGGTAAGAAGAAAGACAAAAAGAGAGATGGCTGCTTTACTTGTGGTTCGGAGGAACACTAGGCAAACAAGTGCCCAAACAAGTATAAGAAGCCAGGACAGGTGAGGGAGTCCCGGATTAGGGGGTGTCCGGATAGCCGGACTATAACCTTTGGCTGGACTCCTGGACTATGAAGATACAAGATTGAAGACTTCGTCCCGTGTCCGGATGGGACTTTCCTTGGCGTGGAAGGCAAGCTTGGCGATACGGATATGTAGATCTCCTCCCATTGTAACCGACTCTGTGTAACCCTGCCCTCTCCGGTGTCTATATAAACCGGAGGGTTTTAGTCCATAGGACGAACAACAAGCATACCATAGGCTAGCTTCTAGGGTTTAGCCTCTCTGATCTCGTGGTAGATCTACTCTTGTACTACCCATATCAGCAATATTAATCAAGCAGGAGTAGGGTTTTACCTCCATCGAGAGGGCCCGAACCTGGGTAAAAACATCGTGTCCTTTTTCTCCTGTTACCATCCGCCTAGACGCACAGTTCGGGACCCCCTACCCGAGATCTGCCGGTTTTGACACCGACATTGGTACTTTCATTGAGAGTTCCTCTGTCTCGTCATCTTTAGGCCCGATGGCTCCCCAGATCATCAACAACGATGCGGTCCAGGGTGAGACTTTTCTTCCCGGACAGATCTTCGTATTCGGCGGCTTTGCGCTGCGGGCCAATTCGCTTGGCCATCTGGAGCAGATCGAAGCTACGCCTCGAAGTTTGAACTACGGCCGACGTCCGCGGAGACTTGGTCTTGACGAGTTCGAGCCACGGCCGGCGCGCCGCACTATTACGATGGGCATGATCTAGCTCTGCGCGCGAGCGGTGCCTCGAGGCGCATTCCCGTGTCCGCTCCGACCCTTAGCTCGGGCCGATCAAGCGCCAATCAAGGACGGGTGGCTGGACACCGCCTGGGGCTGCAATCTCTATGGCGATCGAGCCGAACACCAGCCTTGTCCTCTCTGGCTTCGTGACTCAAGGTGCGGACTCCTCTCCGGACTCGAACCTTCCGCGCCCTGCCGATCGAATCCGATTGGGCGCCGATCATGGAGTTCGCCGCCCGGACATCTTTCCAAAGACTTCGCCCTTGGCGACATTCTGAATTCACTAAAAGTCTCTCTCTTTATCAGAGAGCCCCGGCCGGACTATGGTCAGCAAGTTTGGGATGCGGACGACGAAGAAATTCAAAGCCCACCCACCACCCACTTCAGAGCTACTCGTGGATGATTTAACCGACATACTCGACTTCGACTCAAGACATCGACGTATGGACGCCGATGCGGAGATTTACCAAGAACCAGCGTAGATAGGGCACCGGAAGGCCACCTCGTCGTATGACATATACATGGTGGACACCCAAAAGAAGGGAACGGCGATGGAACAACGGAGGATGACCCCTCCAAGAAGCAACCTAAGCGCCGGCGTCAGCGGCGCCGCTCTAAATCCTGCCAAAGCAAAAACAGCGATTTCGGCACGGGAGATAATAACACTCCGGACAGTGCCGAAGACAACCCCCTCTAGCTGGATTCAGCACAGGAGGATGGAGAAGCCAGCCCTCATGAGAGAGCGGCAGACAGAGAGGTAGAGGACGATAATTACATGCCTCCCTCCGAAGACGAGGCAAGCCTCCACGACGACGAATTTCTCATGCCTGAGGATCCCATTGAACAAGAGCGTTTCAAACGCAGGCTTATGGCCACGGCGAGCAGCCTCAAGAAAAAACAGCAACAGCTTAGAGCTGACCAAGACTTGCTAGCCGACAGATGGACTGAAGTCCTTGCGGCCTAAGAGTACGAACTCGAACGCCCCTCCAAGAGCTACCCAAAGCGCAGGCTACTACCTCGATTAGAGGAGGAAGCACCTAAACCTACATCACAAGCGCACGACGCGGCCGACCGGCCACCTCGTGGCCGCGACAGAGAGGCCTCTCGGCCCTCCACTAAAGCCGTACCCCGGCGTCGCTCAAAAAATACCAAGGCACGGGGAAATGCGCCAGTTCTGCGAGATATATTGGAGGACAAGGCAAGGCAAACAAGATCGATCTACGGATCGCGTGGGCGCCCCACAACACGTGACGATAACCGTCATGCCGGATATGGCAAATCTGGCCGGGCCGAACACAGTAGATAAAGCTCATTCGAGCTACGTCGTGATATAGCCTAGTACAGAGGCGCCGCACACCCACTATGCTTCACAGGTGAAGTAATGGATCATCAAAGCCCCGAGGGTTCCAAACCTGTAAACATCGAATCATACGATGGCACAATAGATCCTGCGGTATGGATCGAGGATTATCTCCTTCATATCCACATGGCCCGCGGTGATGATCTACACGCCATGAAATACCTCCCACTCAAGCTTAAAGGACCAGCTCGGCATTGGCTTAACAGCTCGCCAAACAGAGTCAATTGGTTGCTGGGAGGACACAAGCCGCATTCCTCGACAATTTCAGTGGCACCTATGTGCGACCACCGACGCCGATGACCTAAACCACATAATTCAGCAGCCAGAGGAATCGGCCAGACAATTCTGGACACGGTTCCTAACCAAGAAAAATCAAATAGTCGACTGTCCGGACGAAGAGGCCCTCGCAGCCTTCAAACATAACATCTGTGACGAGTGGCTGGCCCGGCACCTAGGACAGGAAAAGTCGAAATCCATGGCAGCCCTCACAACACTCATGACCCGCTTTTGCGCGGGAGAAGACAGCTGGCTAGCTCATAGTAATAACATGACCAAGAGCCCTGGTAATTCGGATACCAAGGACAGCAATGGCAGGTCGCGTCGCAACAAGCACAAGCGCCGCATTAACGGCGACAATGCTGAGGATACGACAGTTAATGCCGGATTCAGAGGCTCTAAATGTCAGGACCCCGATTCCAAGTCACATCGACCTAGCTGGTAACACCTCATATCACTTTGCGGCCTCACGCACGGTATTCCCACGGGTGTCGCCTTACCATGGCCCGGGACCGTTTGCGTCTTTTGGCTCACGTATATGATAGTGTCGCTAGCATCCACATGACAAAGAACCCGGGCCGACATGGCTAGTCGTGAACCCAAAGCGGCACTAACCTATGGGGACAGGCATACATGAAACACTTCGAGCATGTCGGTCATCAACGTATGAACTCGGGCTGTAGCACTGGGCTAACAGGACTCCAAGTATCACCGCGTGACATTTCCCCGAAGGGACAGACATAGGAACGAAATGAATCACATGCCGGCCAGTCAAGTGTCCAAGCAGTAGTCTTTGGGCTAGCGTGACTCCGGTGAACCGGTCAGTAGCGGACTACTATCGCTCAGAAGCACGAGACTACATTTCCCCATATGAGAGGCTGCCAAGGATAAACAACTAGTTTGTCGGATCCCGCTCATACCAAGCATTTCAATCATACACGCAATATGCCCGATATGAGCAAATACAACAAGGCATCACAACAAAACTCTACAACTCAAGTACTTTATTTAAGTGGCTCCGAGGAGCCATACATAACATAGTCATACAGGTAGGGGTCACATGACCCAACACTCAAGTCATACAATCATACAAGCACATGCGGAAGCAACTTATGTCTGAGTACAGACTCTAGAAAGAAAGAAAGCTTGTTGGAGCCTTTCTATCTACAATGGCCCTTCACAAGTCTTAGATCGCCACCTGGGTGGCTAGCTTACTCGTCGAAGTCAACATCTACATAGAATCCGTCGGAGGGGGTAGTATAGTCCTCTGAAAAATATTGATTAAGCAAACATGAGTACAAAAGTACTCAGCAAGTCTTACCACAGAATCCTATCATACATGCACATTCTCAAGGAAGGAAGTGGAGTTATCTGCAGCAAGCCAGCTTTGACTCTTGGCTAAGCTATCCTACGTGACACACTTTGTAAAGCATTTTGTCGTACACGAGTCCACTAAGCACCATCACAATACTCCACCGTGGATCCTCTCTCGTCATCCCCGAGAGGGCCATCCACGATACTCACACTTATCTTGAGGCTTTTAGTAGTATCCATTTACTTGTCCATGAACCGATATAGGTAACCGAAGTCCTTCTCCGTGGACACGGCTATTCGAATAGATCATATTCAACCTGCAGGGTATACTTCTTCACACACGCTCACCACTTATCGCTGCGTTTACACGACATGTACTCGCAACCTTCAAGCGGAAGCCCAACGTGGGTGTCGGCCACACCTACCTAAACACTCAAGTCCCTAGTCCAGGTTTATCGCCTATTCGGGTTCCATCCGCAGGAGTCCGCCGAGGTTTCCCATACAGCCCCGAACGATGTGTGCAGGTTCCCGAGATACCAAACGGGCACTCGGTACACCGACCCACGGTGCCTACCGCAACACAACCCACCCCTAAGGTCACGCTATGCGTGCGGCCCCAAAGAAGCTACAAACACCAGAAACTACTTGCAACTCCCGGACTATGAACAGGGGTGGTTAAGAAGCCGAGAGGGTCAATTAAGGATCCCAATGTGTGGTAGTAACTGTTTCATGGATCACAAACACAGATCTCAGTTCTTAGGATCGGCTACAATGAAACAACCCACCATGTACTCCTACATGGCCTCTCATCGATACCTTTACCAAATCGTGTTCAACACTTTCACTCCCGAACCAACACAACCTTTCACTCCAGTTCATCATCCCGATGAGCCGACGACACAACTCTAAGCATAGCAAGCATAGCATGGTAGGAATCACAAACATGGCTCAATCAACTCCTACACATACTAGTGGGTTTCATCTAGTTACTGTGGCAATGACAGGTCATGCAAAGGAAGTGGGTTCAGCTACCGCAGCACACAACAGTTGAATCGCGTTGTCTTAATGCAAGAAACGAGAGCGGAAGCGGAACATGGGTTTGTATCGAATGATCAATGAATTGCTTGCCCGATGGAACTGGGTAGAGAACTGCCTTCGATGGGTAATCGAGGTTATCTTGAGGCGAACCTATCACTTAAAACACACGAAATAAACATACAAACAATATGCAACAATATGATGCATGCTATGACATGGCAATATGGATGTGTGTTGGCCTAATGCAAGTTGAAGGAACAGGGATGAACTCATTTGAATCAAAGGTTCAAATGATAGCTCATTTGAGTTAGGCCTAATGGTGCAATATCTTAATCTGGTTATTCAGCATAGTTAACTTGTTTTAACATGCATGAAACCTGTACCAATGGATAGAGTGTATTTTTCTGATAATTATTCATATATAAATCTTTGCATTTGGAGTTATAGAATAAAAGTTATAAGCATTTGAAATTTGATTTATATTCTGGAATTTATTATATAAAATAATTCCAGAATTTGAATTAATCGTCGAAGATGAGGTCAGCGTGACGTCAGGGGTCAGCGGGTCGTCCAGTCAAACTGACCAGTGGGACCCGCATGTCGTGGTTAGTTTTAACTAATTTAATTAATTAGAACTAATCCTAATTAGTTTAACTGGAGGCCCCACCTGTCATTGACTCGAGACAGTCAGCAGGCCCACTTGACAGGTCAACTCATCGGCGTCTAGCCGCCAGGCCGAGCAGGCGGGCGGAGCAAAGTGCTTTTGCACTTTCCGGCACCAAATGGAGCGCTGGGAGCATCTACGTGAAGCCGAGGATGAGCCGCGGTGTTTGGTGGGGTCGATTGGTTAGGGGTGGCGGAGTGGGCGCCGGCGACGAGTCGGCGGCGGCGGGGCTCGGGTGATGTCGGGTTTGTTGCTAGAGGGCTCGGCGGGCGCGGAAGTGCATAGTTAGGCCCGTTAGGCGTGGTGAGTCGATGGACAGGTGGCGCGGCCGTTGGTGGCCGGAGCCTCGTCGGCGGCGAGCTCCAGGGCGATGCGTTCGGGTGATCGACGTGCGCTCGTTGTGGTGCAAGAGGAAGAGAGCGGAGAGGACGGGGGAGTAGCCAGGCTCACAGTGAACCCGTCGAGAGCCTCGTCGGGGTCGGGGCGGTCGATCGGCGGCGGCGGCGATGGGGATCTCCGCGGCTTCAAGCTCGGTCGAGGTCGGTGTAGTGGCCTCGGGGTGCTTAGAGCGAGTGGGACTCGGCTAGCTAGGGGTAGTGGAGTGCGGCGGAGCTGCTGGACACGGTGGGGAGGAGCATGGATGGCGGGGAGCACGGCGTCGACGGTGGCGTGTCGGCGATGGCGTCGGCCAGGTTGGGGGGAGAGCGAGAGAGAGGAGCAGGGGGGAGAATGGGGTGTCCTGGGGGTCGGGGCGACGACGTGGAGGCCGTCCAGGGCGGCGAGGCGGCGAAGGGGCGAAGCAGGGCGGCGGCCAGCTGCGTGGCGCGCCCAAGGCCGGCCGGCACCAGTTGCTGCTGGCGAGCCAAGCAGCTGGCAAGGCGCTGGCTGCTGGGCTGGACCGGCAGGTGGGCGATCATGCAGCGACAGTAGCTTTCCTTTTTTAAGCTTTTTCTATTTTCTGTAACTCTGTTGGGGTTTTTAAAAATACCAAAACTATTTTAAAAATTACCAAAATGCTCCTGGTCACTTGTTGGAATATTCCCAACATGAAACATTTTGGTTTGACAATTTTTGAACATTTAAAATATTTTTCATAATTTGAAATGCTCATTTCAAAAACTTGTGGATTAATTCTAGAACCCTTAGGTGACCTAGAAAATGGTGCACCTCCTTTGACATGGGTTCTGTACCCAAACAAAGAGGATGAGCATTTTGAAGGGCATTTCGGATTCATTGAAATAAATTTTAGTAAACCCTAGTTGTTTAAAGGGGGGGGGGTGTTCTGGGGTTTCCTGCCTTCCCCATTTCAAATTCAAATGAAATTTAGACATGATGCACACCCTAATGCATGGTCTATCTGGGATGTGACACTAAACCCAGTCAGCGGAAAAAGGCATTTAAAAGAAATACTCCGGGCCCGTCCAGTTTGGACCGAATACTCGATCGCTCGTGCCAGATACACGGCACCCCCGAAAAACCAGCCAATCACACCAACAGGATTGTTGGGTGTTCAAGCAGCGAGCAAGTTAAATGCCGAAGATAGAGACAAGGGGCTGCATAGCGATGACGAGGAGGAGCCCCGGCCGCCGAACAATAGGGGACAGAAGGGCTTCCCCCCACAAGTGCGGACGGTGAACATGATATACGCAACCCACATACCCAAAAGGGAGCGGAAGCGTGCACTCAGGGACATATATGCTTTGGAGCCAATCGACCCAAAGTTCAACCCGTGGTCCTCCTGCCCGATCACTTTTGATCGAAGGGACCACCCCACTAGCATCCGCCATGGCGGATTCGCCGCATTGGTTCTCGACCCAATCATTGACGGATATCACCTCACTAGAGTCCTTATGGACGGCGGCAGAGCTTTGAACTGCTTTATCGGATACGGTCACGAAAAATGGGCATAGATCCCTCAAGGATCAAACCCACAAAGACGACCTTTAAAGGCGTCATACCAGTGTAGAGGCCAACTGACAGCTCGATTACACTTGAGGTGGTCTTCGGATCCCGGATAATTTCGAAGCGAGTTAATCTTCGACATAGTCCCGTTCCGCGATGGCTATCACGCCTTTGCTTTCGGACGAACCGCATTGCAAAGTTCAATGCGGTGCCGCTTCCACGATACCTCAAGCTCAAGATGCCAGGCCCTCGAGGAGTCATTACGGTCAATGGAAACACCAAACGATCTCTCCGAACGGCGAGCATCTGGCTGCCCTCGCGGCGGAAGTACAAAGTAGCCTCTCAAGGCAATTCTCGATCCGGCTATTAAATGTCCGACACCGTCAAGCGCCCCAGAGTAACCTACAACAAGACCGCCTGGCACGTTCCGAGCAAGCGTAGCAATGCGGCCCCAACCCCAGCCCTCGCGAAATCGCGAAACAAGTACTACGGGTACATAATTACGCTCTGGAAATACCATGGGCATAAGGGGAGGGGCACAACCACGGCACGCCCAAAATGCAGCTCAACCGCACTAGGGGCTCCCGATTTTGTCATTCCTTTTTTCTTACTTTCAGGACTCCACTCTCCGGAAGGCCTGTCCGTGATAATCGCCGAACACACGATGCAACAGCCAGGGAGGCAGATAGCTACGACGAATGTTCAGGTGGTCTCTATAACGAGCAGTATACTTGTTTCACATATCAACCCGCAGCTCGCCCCTGGAGGGGGACATGTCAAATAGTCCCATCTCTTGTTTATCGCACTATTTGTATCATTCTACTTTTACCGCAGCTTTTTCGAATAAACAATACATAGCTTTTGTCTATTATTGCATTCCTTTTTGTGTAAACATGTTCAGTTATGACATTATGCCCCTCTTCTGGGGCCTGGGGGTGGGGATGAGCTGCCCCTCTTCTGGGAGCCGGTGCCCGATGTTGTTAGACAAGTATCCGGCCTCCCTCAGCTTTTTGATGTGTCCCTCCGTGACGGAGGAGACCATCCACCTGCCTCCCGCTCCGGACATGGTTGGAGAAGGTTGAGGTGGGGTGTGCGGACTTGGGCGCTGGAGCTCGAGTGCGCAAAAATGGATAAGCAAAGGAGGAAGAAGGCGTAGATGAAAAAGGTGTATCCTTATCCCCTTATATGGGCGGACGAAGCTATGTGCCCCCACCAGCCTGGTAAAACTCGCTTATCTCCCAAGCGCCGTAATTAATGGTATGGTTGGGTTACCCACGCCCGTATTGATGAGAATCCCGAAATAAGGGACACGATCTACTTCGACAAGGCGTGCCAAGGAAACCGCCTCGCTAAGTCGCTGAGGTGGGACACTAAAACGATTCAATAAAGGCTTGGCGTGGTGTGATGTCACTGTTGTGGAATACGTCGGAGAGTTGGATTTGTGTAAATATTATTCTCTACGGTGGTATGTGGAACTTATTTTGCGAGCGGACACTATCCTTGTGTTCAAAATCTTCTATGAAGTATTCGGAGGAGGAAAACCCACCTTGCAATGCGAAGACAATCTGCGACCGGACTCGTCGTCATTGAAGCCTGGTTCAGGGCTCTTGAGGAGTCTGGATTAGGGGTGTCCGGATAGCGGACTATAACCTTTGGCGGACTCTGGACTATGAAGATACAAGATTGAAGAATTCGTCCCGTGTCCGGATGGGACTTTCCTTGGCGTGGAAGGCAATCTTGGCGTCTACGGATATGTAGATCTCCTCCCATTGTAACCGACTGTAACTAACCTGGCCCTCTCCGGTGTCTATATAAACCGGAGGGTTTTAGTCCGTGGGGCGAACAACAATCATACCATAGGCTAGCTTCTAGGGTTTAGCCTCTCGATCTCGTGGTAGATCTACTCTTGTACTACCCATATCATCAATATTAATCAAGCAGGAGTAGGGTTTTACCTCCATCGAGAGGGCCCGAACCTGGGTAAAAACATCGTGTCCCTTGTCTCCTGTTACCATCCGCCTAGACGCACAGTTCGGGACCCCCTACCCGAGATCCGCCGGTTTTGACACCGACAACGGGACTCCAAGTCTGTCAATGTCACTCTAAGCAACAATGATGGGGCATCTGGGTATGGTAATCTATTTACCGTACTTTCAGTTTGTTAGTCCACCGATTGGTGGGTTGACACTGGGGCCAATATTCATGTGTGTGCTGATGTGTCTTTGTTTTCTTGCAAGCATATAAATACAAAATCCACAGGGATGCTCAGCTTGATTTTAGTGGAACTGCGCAAAATGTTGAGATGGTTCGTGTCCTTCATAATACTTCATCATGCACAATACATCGAATGGTTCTCTAATCATTCGTCATCACCTTAAGCCACCGGACTATCAGATGACAAGCTGATAACAAACCCTGCCTGTTCCACAATCATAGGCATTACATATTTTGAATGGGAAAAGCTTGTCAAAGTTTAATCATTGATGTTAGCAAGAAGACATTATTTTAATATATTGGAATTGGAAAACCTTGTCAATTTTTGCTCATTGGTGTTAGCCAGAAGACATGCATTTGATATTTTTGAGTGGGACGCCCTTTGCTGTGAGCAACCTCGATCGTTTTTTCCTATTCCTGTCTTCGGTTCAGAAGTAAATATTTACTCTGCTGAGATGCATAGTCACATGAATGTTGACTTATGTAAGGTATTTTAAGAGTTTGTTCTGAATGTTTTCTATGTAATGCCAGGCATTGTGAGTTTGATTGCAAAGTTGAGCTTGGAATGGTGTGGCATGCGGCATCACGAGTTGTTCACCGTGCCTCCTAAGAATAATACTTCATATTGTTTTGCATGTTGATCTAATGCCTGTGATTTGCATGTTAAGAAGATCATCCTCTTCTGTTGTTTCTGTGCTTAAGAAGTTCATTGTCTTATGTTTCATTCATAGCCTATACGACAACTCGGGTAGGTTAGAGGTGAAACCATATGATCTTCCGACCAACTCATCATCTTAGGCCGTTATTGGATCATCGTTTTCCAACCAAAACCGCTTGTAAAACTGATGCTTGTAAATAAAAGCAGATAGTCTTGGGCGAAGCACTTGGTTGGGCGATTTCGACTAGTAAAATATACACTGGTCTCTCAAATTACATGTGTAACTCGCCGGTTTTCGTTACAAACCTCGGGCCCTCAGTTTTATTACACCTGTATTTTACGTGTTGTTTCCGATGATGAGTAAATTACACTTGTATCTTAATACAGGTGTGAAATAAACCAGAGCTCCCAAGCGGCCTTACCGCTTTCATGCCGCCTCGCCTCAAGATGCTCATAGGTGTCCGATGATCCTGGCTTCCTGAATGAGCAGCGGGCGCTGTATCAGACCATCCGTAGGGCCCGCAAGGCCCTCTCCATCGTCCTTCGAGTTGTTGCGCTCGCCGTGGCGCCGAGCATTGTCAACATGGTCAATGAACATGAGGATTCAGGAGATGACTTTATTTTGACTGGATGACAGTAGGGACCCACTAGGGCCATAGCCTTACGTACGCAAGTTCCTCCTTATTATATACAACTATAACTTTTTTTGCTTCCTCCTGGTTTCCTGACATCATGGTCCCACACCATCGTCAACCTATATAGTCAATAAACGAGAATTGCACAAGAAGCGGCCGACAGTTGAGACCCAGCAGCTCAAGCAGTATTTGTTTTTTAGGTGTAAGCGGATTTTCTTGAGAGATGTTATTGATGTTCAGAGGAGCAGGGTATCAACTCGGCGGGCTGTGGCCCGTCTAACCCAGGCTATTATTTTATGTTGACCAAATATCCAGCCCAGATATTATTTTTTCAAGGTGAAAATGGCTAGCCTAGCTATACTTTTTTTGCGGAATACCCAACCCAGGTCAACTTGTTATTCTCCGCCCTGCCGGGCTGTAAATCTTTCCTATTAGGCCTAACACGAAAATGGGCTTTAAGAAATAATAAATGGGATGTAATTATAAAAACTGGGCTGTAAATATACAAAAATGCACCAAGCAGGTAATTAGTTTCAAAAATATTATTGTTTGAATTTGGAAATTTTCATTTCATTACTTATTGCGCGCGCAGTATTTTATTAGATTTTTACCTAATACAAATTCATTTTGAAATTATATTTAATTTGACTCAAAATTTCGGGATAATTTTTTTCGAATCCCATCAAAATGTGGGATCTTTGGTTGAATTCTGTTTTGAGAGGTTGGTTTTAATTATTAATCATTGTCCTGACTAGAAAATGGGCTGTAATTTTAATAGACTGTAAATGGGTTGTAGTAAATTCCATTAGAATTCAAAAATGGGATGTACACTATTACAAATCACAAATGGGCTATATGTTCTCTGCCACAGATGTGATGCTCACTTGTGGGCCTACTATTTTTTTGAGAATTATAGTTAGTGACGCGTACGGAAGGCTTTGTAAACTTATAGTCAAGACACAATTCTAGCAGCAGCTGCCGTTGGATGTCCATCCAACGGCTGTAGTGCTTCTTCAATCTCAGATATTCTTGCTTCAGCCGCCCAAACCACCGCCGGCGGTATCGCCTGCTACCGCCTCCTGTGGCCGGCTGTGCTGGTGCGCGGGCTTCACCGGCCCACTCTACTCCCAAACGCTGCCCAGGCCATTCCTCTACTCACCAACACCTCTTGTTCTTCACCGGCGACGGCAGCCTCACACCGCAGCCGAACCAGTGAACCCTCGTACTCCCCTCCGCCTGGGCATCCACTATCGTGTCTTCGTCGGCTCCGGGTCGTTCCCTTCGTAATACTCGCCATCGTTCACTACGTTGGTTCTCTCGGCACGGCGTGGTCAACTTTGTCAACAAACGACAGCCATCGGGGACAGAGATCCAGTGCCTTGCCCACAGCAAGGCACGACGTAACTGGCGGCCAGCCAGTCGTTCGATCAGGGGGGCGGTTCAGATGAGGCATGTACGTGGATTGGCTGACAGTAGGGACGCACATGGCCCATGGCTGCACGCAGCAAGTGCCCCCGTATTATGTGAAAACAAATCATTTCTCCCCCTGACAGGTTTGACCCACCAGCTACATCTTCGCACGCAAGGAAGTGCTTCCTTTATTACGCGGAAATAAAAAGTTTCCTCTCCGTGACATCTGGGGCCCACCAGCTTTATTATGAGCCTTTTCGTGAAAATATAGATTGTACCGAAGATCCTAAATTGTTTTCTTTTTCCTAACTCAAAAAAGAAGAAATAAAAAAACAAGAAAACATCTTTGCACGCAAGGAAGTGCCACCTTATCACGTGAAAAAAATTGATTCCCCCTGCTAGCTGGGACCAACCAGATTTGTACGCTGACTTATGGGCCTACTAAGTTAACGCGTACGCAGGGCTTTGTCAACTTAGTCAATAAATGATTCTACCTGCACTGACAGTTCGATGTTAATCCAACAGCCAAGCAACGTCTTCAACCTCTGGTCTTGTTGCTCCAAATTACCCCAAACATGCGCCGCCATCACTTTTGCTTCCAGCCTCCGTGGCGGTTGTGCTGCCGCGCAGGCCTCATCGCCCGACCATACTACTACTGGCCAGGCCTTCCCTCTACTAACCCACACCCCCTGTTATTCACCGGAGACGGCAGCCTCAAACCGCAGCCAGAGCAGTCAACCCTCGTACTCCCCTCCGCGTGGGCATCCACTTCTGCGTATTCCCCGGCTCCAGGTAGTTCCCTCCCTACGTCGCACCGTCGTCCACCACCTTGGTGCTCTCGGGCGGTACAGCATCGTCAACGCGGTCAACGAACGACAGCCATCAAAAGAGGACTGTAAGTGGAGAGGCTGACAGCTGGGTCCATGGCCGCACGCAAGGAAGTGCCTCCTTATTACGCGCAAAATAATGATTCCTCCACCTTACACCTCGGACCTACCGGAAGGGCCTCTGTATTTCGCGAAAAAAAACGTTTCCCCCCTGACAGCTGGGATCCACCAGCTTTATCTTCGCACGGAAGGAACTGCCTTCTTACCCCCTGACAGCTGGGACCCACCAGGTTGAAGCGAAGGTAGCATTATCTGTCCGGCCGCGAATGTGTATGTACATAGCGGTCAATCAGTGTCTCTGCAGCGACGTACCGTGGCCGAGTAAGGAGCGGCACGTGTTGAAGTAGAGGCGCCGACGTAGCATGTCACGCAGTCCCGTCTATATCGTGTACATGTACGTACGGCCACGCTGCAAGATAGTAAATATGGCTACGTACATACATACGGGCGGGTCTCTAACGCATACAGCGACTAATCATGTTCATCGGAAGCCAACCGGCTGGGCCAGAACAGAGAAACTGCGTCGTGTTCATGGGGAGGCAACGGAATGCGGCGTGTTCATCGAGAGGCAACGGAATATGTCGTGTTCATCGGGAGCTAACCGGCTTGGACGGAACAGCCGGAGCGTGGTCTGGCGTACCGCAGAACGGAGGAAACGGGCCTTCTGTTCGACCGCGTACGGTCGAAACGGGGTCCTGTTCATCGGGAAGGGTCTGGCGTACCGCAAAACGGAGGAAACGGACTTGTGTTCTACCGCGTACGGTCGAAACGAGGTCCTGTTGATCGGGAGGGGTGTGGCGTACCGCAAAACAGAGGAAACAGACTAGTGTTGGAGTGCCTACGGTCGAAACGGGGTCCTGTTGATCAGGAGGGGTGTGGCATACTGCAAAATGGGACTCCACGGGCTACTGTTCATCCACCGTCGACTTCCTCCAGCCTCCACTTGTTACTGTTCATCCACCGTCGACTTCCTCCAGCCTCCACCAGCTAATGTTCATCCACGGGGTCCTGTTCATCCAGCCTCCTTGGCTACTATTCATCCAGCCCTCCACGGGGTCCTGTTCATCCAGCCTCCACCGGCTACTGTTCAACCAGCCCTCCACGGGGTCCTGTTCAACCAGCCCCTCCACGGTGTCATGTTCAACCAGCCTTCCGCGTATGAGGTCCCTTCACCGGCTACTGTTCATCCACCCCCACGCCTCCTCAATCGGGGTCCTATTCATCCAGCGGCAATGGCCTCTAATACCACGGGATCCTGTTCATCCAACCCCCATCGGGAACTGTTCATCCAACCCCCACCGGGAACTGTTCATCAAGAGGCAGCGTCGATCGGCTTCAGTTAGTAGCAGTAGCGAAGGAATCACTTGGATTCAGTTAACAGCAAGGGATCGATCAGGGTTCAGTAACGTAGCTAGTGCAATCGCTCGGGTTCAGTTCGAGACCAACGCCTCGCTCCGGGTTCGATTAGGCGAACGCGCACACACGCCACAGACGTCGTGTCACGAGAAAGCGCAAACCTCCGTGCATCGCTCGGCCCCGACCACCCACCGTAACCGAGAACTCCCCGATATTTTCCTCGCCCTTGCTTCCACCATGGTTTTTTCCGTCATGGACAGCCCAAAGAATATCATGCAGCTGCGTCTCCGGCCCGCCCAGGACAAAAAGCCCATTTTCTATCATGATTTTTTATCATAAAAGTAGGAGCCCACCACATCTATGATGATACCGGGTTTTGTCACAATTATCGTCACAGAAGTGTCATAAGCATGACAGGAAAAAAATTCGTTCAGCCCAAAATGTCACGGATGTGTCTCTTTTTTGTAGTGCACGGCCATAGCGCGTCTTGCGGGAGGAGACCAGGCGGGCGGGAGGCAGCCAGCGAAGCAGGC
Source organism: Aegilops longissima (assembly GCA_021605205.1). Lineage (NCBI taxonomy): Eukaryota > Viridiplantae > Streptophyta > Magnoliopsida > Poales > Poaceae > Aegilops > Aegilops longissima. The sequence continues at coordinate 422,200,919 of CM038680.1, forward strand.
GGGCACCGCAGCGGCGCGAAAAGGACAGGATGAGCTGCGAGAAAGCAGGCGTCGTCAAGGGGCAGGGGCAAAGGAAGCGTAAGTGGGTTGAAGGGGAAAGGAGGGGGACGGGAGCTCACCCCCGGTGCTGGGGAACGGGACGGCGAGGCTCGGTAAAGCCAGTCGAGGCGGGATGGCGGCGAGGGCGGAGTGGCGACGACGTCCTCGGGAGCTCCTCCCATTCGGTGCAGGGAGTGAGAGGGAGAGGGGGGAAGTGGAGCAGGGGGAGGCATGGGGACCGAGGGGTTGAGGGAGAGCGGTCTTATACCCTCCCCGTCGGCGCCCGCGAGGTGGTTGGGGACGACCGTGCCCCTGTAGCGACGCGATCGGATGAACTGGGGAGGAGGCAAGTGGGTCGGCCGACAGGGTCACCTGATGGTTGAAGGCCTAGGGGGCAGGGGAAGGTTTCCTTTTTCTTTCTTTTTATCTTTTGTTTGTCTTTTTCTTTATTTATGTTTTGTTTTTTTAGTTTCAATTTATTTTAGTTTTATAAATATAAAATTAACACCTAATTTAGAGCTATAATTAAGTCCACTGCTACAATAATTTTGTCATTAAAATAAAGTAGCTTGCATTTTTAAAATTTTAAGAAGGCATTTAAATAATTATTTTAGCCCATGTTTTTCATTCTTTTTAGGCATTTAAATACTTTATAAAAAGTTGATTTCTCCATCATAATTATGTATGTAATATTTACTACATTTTGAACATTTTAGTTTTGACATTTGATAACTTTAATTATTTGACTTCAATTTAAATTTGAATTTGAATTGTGTTTGAATCAAATTGAGATTTAGCAATAGTAATTGTGATGACATGGCACCATTAGTAGGGGATCACTGTAGCTTAATTATCATGGGGTTATAGAAGATGTAACTGGTGTGTCCCAGCTGTCGGGGGGAATCATTTTTTTGCGCGTAATAATGAGGCACTTCCGTGCATGCGAAAATGTAGCTGGTGAGTCCCAACTGTTAGCCTCACCACGTATTGTTCTCTTCCGATGGTTGTCGTTCGTGGCCACGTCGATCACGCCGCGTCGAGAACACCAAGGCGGTGGACGACGGCGAGGCCTAGGAAGGGAATGACCCGGAGCCGAGGAGGACATGGCAATGGATACCCACAGGAAGGGGAGTATGAGAGTTGACTGGTTCGGCTGCGGTGTGAGGTTGCCGTCGCCGGAGAATAATAAAAGGTGTGGGTGAGTAGAGGAATGACCTGGCCAGCGATGGGAGCAGGGTGGGACGGTGAGGCCTGCGTGGCAACACAGCCGGCCACGGGACGCGGGACCAGGCGGTCCCGCAGGCGCTGGTTTAGGCGGCTGAAGTAAAAAGATCTGACATTGAAAAAGCACGACAGCCATACTATTTCCGTTAAAATGTACGGTTGACATCACTCTTGTTTACTTGAATTAAAACACAATCTTCATTTGCAGAAGTAGCAATGGGGTGAAGTCTTCGTTAGCTTCATCGCAAATGATAGAAAGACGGTAGCATTACTTAACAGTGAAATTATGGAAGCAAAACAGTTAGCGAAACATTGGCTCGTTTCAACATTGTCGCAATATCATTAGCTTGATGGCAGGTTAACAAAGAACGGTGTCAACATGAGGATGGGAGTAGTTGATAAAACATGCACTCATAAATAGAAGCATCTTCATTAGTTTACAGCAAACATAGAAATACAGTAGCTTTATTTAAGAGTTAAGAGTTTATTTTATGAGTTCCATTGCTTGAGTCATGAGCCTGCCAGATCTCGTGCGTCGAGTTTGGCGCATCGGTGGGCTTGCCGTGCGAGTTTGGGTGCACAGCATGTCGCTCAGGGTCAAGGTAGGCAGAGAACTGGGTCGCTACGGCCTGCGTGGGCACCAGGAAGTTCCCACGGTGAAGCTTCTCAGCGGTGCGGATGAGTGTTGGTGCCGCGACAGAAGAGCTGAAGCTAGCCATGGCTAAAAGGATGTGAGAGAGGAACTAGCTCTGAATACCATAAAAAGATGGCGCGAAACGAATGTGTTAGCAGAGACGCGTTGCATGTTTATACAGGCAACAGGGTACATGGGATACGGTTTGTTACGCTGTACAGATTAATCACTACCTAAACAACCTGTCAAATCGGGTTACAAACAAACTCACACGACCCTAGAACCTTTTAGACTGTGTACGATTTATATATACACCGTATACAGATACACTACAATTCCCAACAGACAATACGCCTTGCCCGTTTCCAAGCCCCATCGCCTTCTATTCTTCTGCATTGTCCACCGCCGCTCGGCCTAGCTTTGTCGCCTTCGTCCCGGTTGCCCGGCGTCGGCCACAAAAGTCTCCTAATCTCTCTGCCGTTGTACGTATTATTATACTCCGGAATTATTTGGTCCGCTTCGGCCAGGTGCTCTTCCGTCGCCACAGACGTAGCAAATGGCGGGGAAACGTGCGCGACGTACGTCCACACCAACACAGGCTGCGGTCACTAACCTGATCGCGAGGAACAGTAACCGTTAGGTGTGGCACGTGGGATATATAATTTCCTTTGCTTAGCACCACAGTTTCACTCGCAAATCATAGGCTCTCTTTCTCTCACGCGCGACACAGAAGCATCACACGTAGTCACTTACTGTAGGTTTCTGTGCCTTCAATGGAACAGCTAAACTGGGAGCAGGACGAGCAGGAGCTCAGCCTTGAGCTCACCCTCCGCATGACCTGGGCGGCGGAGGCGGAGGCGGAGCAGGGCGGCTTCTTCCTCTGCGTCTACTGCGACCGCAAGTTCCGCAGCTCGCAGGCGCTCGGCGGCCATCAGAACGCGCACAAGCACGAGCGCAGCGTCGCCAAGCGCCGGCGGGAGATCGCCGCCAGCACGCGCGCGCATGGGGCGGGCGGCGCGCCTGCCGCGGCGCAGGACGCAAGGCCGGGCGGGTACGCGGGCGACAGCGACTTCATATCGGCGGATGGGAAGGCGAGGGGAACGGAGGCGCTCAAGGCCGCTCCTCCGATGCTTGCTGGCATGGCGCGCAAGCGCGGCAGGGCCCCATCGGAGTACGGCTACGGTGCCTTCGAGCACGCCGCCGACGAGGTGGACCTGTCTCTCAGGCTATGATCGGATCCGCTGATTCGTCACTCGACAACTTTACTTGATTGCTTGTTTGTTTCGGTATGCCAAAAATGTCTGCTTTGCGGTTCATGTCAAATGAATTGTTTGTTTCAGACTCTTGTGTGTTGGATAAGATTGATCTCTTCTTCTTAGCTAGTTGAGTGTGGCCGATGGTATTATTCCTTAACCAGGAAGACATGCTAGTTTACATTTACCGGAGATTTGGTCTGCCCTCTCTTGTTTAAATCTTTGATCTAGTTCGCTGATTGATTTCGAGTTTCTTGATAGAAGATTCCTCAACCTCAAGTTATTCAAATCGTGCATATTCCATGTGAGATTTCTCGTTTCAAAAACAAATACTATATGTTCCCGATCGATTTAATTGGACGTATATGCTTCGCTGGTTATCTCTATCACTACTTGTGCAACAGCCAAGGGGTCAGCTTGGTAGAGTACCAACAAAAAATTGCAAGCAAAAAAAAATCTACTGTCTCTAAGTTCCAAAAACGTCCCGGTAATATACCGAGGTAGGGAAAGAATCTTTCTAAAGAAAAGAGAGAGAATGTCTCACGTACTAAGAATCTAAGATACAGTGTAAAAGGAAGTATAATAGGCAGTTTATAAGATTTTTGCTTAGTTCGAGGAGAGAAAAAAGATGCGGGGTGTAGAATTACAAAGGGCTGTAGCATGGGCTTCAACATCTTTTGTGAGAGAGAAACGCGAAACACATATTAATGGCACAACATACAAATATGATTAATTATTGTATGAGTAGGCTATTAATTAGGTTGGCCGTATATGATGTGGTAACTTTATATAACCGGTGGTGGTTATACTAATAACCTTGCTCTAAAAGAAGATTGGATATGGAAATGGGCGAATAGCTCCCATGCGACGTTGTTGGTGTGAATAGTCTCTGATGCGACGTAGTTGGTTGTAATAGCTCGCATGCGACATCTGCGTTGGAAAAAATAGCTCCCATGCGACACTGCTGCCTAATCCAAAGACACATGTTTAAAACTCGAATCAGGTGAGCGGGACCCACAGCATGGGACCCACTAACTTATCCAACTCAGCATTGGTCAGTTGAGCGGGACCCACAGCGTGGGACCCACTAACTTATCCAAGTCAGCATTGGTACAAGAGGACACCGAGCCGTGCCCCGAGCTGTGCAAAGACCCGAGCCCATCCTCCCCCTCCCCGACCGTTGTTCTTCTTCTTCTCCGCGACGACGGGCAGAACGCCATTCCGGCCGCGACCTAGCAATGTCGAGCTCCGCTTGACCTCCGCCGCTCATGGCGGCGCTATGGCGTAGTGCCCATGACAAGGTGCCCCGCATGCCCACGATCGCACCCACAGGCGGCTAGTCACAACGACCGACAAGAATGGCAACCTTGGCGGGAATTCGTGAAATGCGAGAGCAAACCAGAGCAGGAAAGGTGAGATTTTACTTCTCAATATGCCAATTTTGGTTTTGTCTCCCAATTTCAAATTTGCCCATTTTTCCCCATCGGATTTGGGATTTAGGGTTCATCTTTCCGATTTCAGAAATTGAAGCAATGCACCCATTTTGAGTGGCTAGATGAGTACATAGAGCGGATTCAACCGGAGGGTGCATCGTGGAGCTCGATTTACCGCTGGGGCGGAGAAGTTGGGCAAGTTTGGATCGGGCGATCTCGGATCTGGCAATTCCATTGGGGCGCCCGCCTTCCATGGGTGCTACTGTGGGGATGCAGGAGTGACGGCAGAGCTGAAGAAGCTGAACAAGCAGATGAAGAAACTCATCGAATTGCGTAGCAGGGGCAATTTGATGGGGCTGATGGCCGGACTTTTTTATGTTTGTGGAATTATTCTCGCATTTGTTTATGTGATGATAATTAGTCGTAAGTGAATAGATTGGGCATCATTTGTAATCGTAATGATATGTACATTTGAATAAAAGTGTTGCGCTATACGAATTCGGCATGTCTTCTCCACTCTGTTTCGTTTTTTCAGTTCTTCAGTTCGTCATCAGTTTTAGTTTCAGTTTCAGTGGTAGAGGGAGAAAAGGAAAAAAAGGTTTGTCCACAGTTGCCCGAAAAGGCCCGGCCCATATAGAAGTTAGGCAGGGCCGAATAGAACATATCCAGGCCCATTGATAAAAGAAGTGTAGCTAGTGCAAAAAAAAAGTGCAAACGGTCATTGACATCGATATATCTTTTCGGCTTTAGGTTATTTCACAAATGTTAAGTTTCCTGCCTTCACCATTTTTTTAGATAACTCATCTGGTAATTATTTGAGCAATTTTTATGCATAAGCTATCGTGTCCGATTGTAGGGGCCCGTGTTATTTCGGCTAAAACAAAATGTTGGTTCTAGTTTATTTCAACCAAGGTTGGTTCTAGTCTTTGTGAACCAAAAAAGTTGCAATTGTTTGGTTCTAGTTTATTTTAACCAAGCACCATTTTTTAATATTTTTTCTGACTTGTGCTATGGTGTTTTCAAATTTTTTACTCGTGTGTTTCAACCGAAAAAGGTTGTGCCCCTCTCAAAAAAATAAGACATCTAGTGCGCCCCTAGTAGCATCTCCTTACAACATAGAGGGGCATCCCCTTACAACATATAGTGCATAAAACATAAAAGGGAGATAATTAACTAGACATGTGCTAACAACAACTTATATGATTGGATCATGTTTTAGTGCATTTTTTAGTACACATTGCCACATAAATAAAATGCAATGGAGAAACTTTAGGACCGAAAAACATATAGATAGATAGAGGGCATCGGGTACCCTAGTAGCATAGATAGATAGAACATATAGAGGGCATCCCCACTACATATAGTTCATAAAACATGAAAGTAAAATAATTAAAACTAGATATATAGAAGACACGGGCACACACGCCCAAACCAACACAAACACAAACTAGATAGATAGAAGACTAGCACTTGAACAGCTCCTTGGCCCTCCTCCTTGCCACTCCTTGGCCCCTCCTCCTGGGCCCCTCACTGCTGCCTCCGGCATCTGGTAGGGAGGGTGTGCATGTCGTTGGGGTGAGGGAAGATGTTGTGGAAGTTGGTGAAGATGTTGTAGGTCGTGAACGCGATAAAGTCGCATCCACACTGAACACCTCCCGAGGAGGTGGTGAGCGTGAGGGGTTAGTGAAGGTGACGAGAGGCCGATGACGATGCCGTTGGACCCGGCGCTGCCATCGTCTCGCTCGTGGAGGTGGAACATGGGCGGAGTGCCCGGAGGGAGGTGGCGGTAGCCGCTTGGAGGAAGAAGCGAGCCAACTCTCTAGGGCCCTCCACCTAGAGATGGCCCACACCTCAGGCTATTCTCGACGACGACTCGCCGGTATGCCTCTGCAAGCACGGTCGTAGGGCGACGGTAGGTAGGGCCGTTGAACTGCATGGTGGCTCGAGTGGTGGATTTGGCTCGAAAAGAAGAAGGGGAGGAGGCTTGAGAGATGAGTGTGAGAGGATGAGGAAATGGTGCCCTTTTATAGCCGCGTTGCAGCCATGGTCAATGTGTACACGGTGCCCCTTCTCGGTCGTTTTCTCTTCTCCGTTCGCACTGGCATAAGTAATTGCGGGCATTAATTCAAAAAAGGGCGGGCAGAGCATCCAAAGAGGCACGAGCGGCACAGGCAAGATGCATCATTTCGTGCACTTGCATCGGCGGTGACACCGCGTGGGAAACAGGCACGTTCATCTGCACGTGACACTGAAAAAGGAGCTGCACCACCGACGCGTCCGTCTCGTTCAAACATGCATTTGTTAAAATAGCTTAGATGCGACGTACGTACCTATACGTTGCGGCCCTGCCGTGCTTTACTGCATCGATGCGTGCATGCAATCCAGCATGCAAATGGCTAGGTGTTCACGAGCAAAGAATAGCTAGGTTGCGACGTTGCATGGCATGCATGGGACAGGATGGCCCAGATGTCATTGACCTCTCGCATGCAGCCCATCCCCCTCTCGACGGTCGTGGCGCGACGCGACGCCGACTGTCGGGCCCGATCCGCCGCCCAACGGTCACTTAGATGCTCCCCGCCAACGTTATCTGCTCGCCGAGAGAAAAACGGTGGCCAATCAGATTGAGCTCACGGATCGCCTCATGAATCCTTCTAGAAGGCCTATCCGACGCCGCAGTTTGGCGTTAGGGTTAGATCGACGGTGGACGCTACGCTAGGGTTACATGGGGTTTGGAGGAAGTCAACGGGTTTTGAAAGGTTTGACCAACATTCAAATGTGTATAACTAATTCAAAAAAATCTAAAAATGAAAACCTGCCATATAGCCTTTTTATGTTACATAGTTATGATATAAAATGATAAACTTGATCTGATGATCTTTGCATGAAAAAACCTTCACAAATTGGACTATCTCAACCGAGGTTGCATAGAGTTCAAAGGAGTGAGAAGAGGGTTTGAGGTTTTGAAAATGCAAAAATCAAAACATCACCTTAGCTTCATTTTAGAGTGACTAAGGAGGATCTGAAGTTATTTTGCATTTTAAATTTTTAACTTGTTTTATTGCTGACTTTGTATTAAAGGGTGTTTTTCAAAATAAATTAAATAATATGAATACTTATTCAAAAAAAGGTGAGACTTCGTATTGATCCTATATAGGTATAACATTTTCAGTGACTATGAGTTGGACTTCACAAAAAGGGTTGGATTTATGAACTAAAGTGCATAGTAGTACATTTTCAGTGACTATGAGTTTTCCCTTACTTTGGAGCCTGTTTGGACAACATTTTCAGTGACTATGAGTTGGACTTCACAAAAAGGGTTGGATTTATGAACTAAAGTGCATAGTAGTACATAAAACGAAGCAACATCACAGAACAAACAAATGAACTCAAAAAATATTGGAGATAGGTTCAAATTTGAATGTCGGTTCAAATTTGAATTTTATTTCAAGTCAAATCAACATCATAGCACATAAGTTTTCACATGAAAGAACATAAGTTTTCACATCAAATGACAACAAACTTAAGTTTTCACATCAAATTTGAATGATTTCGACTCTATTTCTTTTGCTTCTTTCTACCACTCAATTTCTTCTGCTTTTTCCACCGCTTGGTTCCACGGCGCATAGTTTGTTGATGCTGATGCTCTTGCTTTTTGGCCCTTGCAACTCCACTAGGCCCCCTCAACTTTTGGGGCCCCAACTTTGCACCTGACCATGTCCCACTTCTTCGCTTTGCACTTCTGCAGATTGAGTAGATGGCACACATTGTTCAACTACTTCAGTTTGCAACTCAACACTTCGCAGCACAACCTCCAAACATGGCAACACAGTTGTCAAAGCAGATTCGCATGGCAGCACAACAGTTGCTTCATCTGCAACAGTTTCAGATTGCCCTAGCGTCTGCAAAACAGATTCAAGATGCATCACATCGTCCAAAACAGAAACACTTAGCTCATGTTCAGCATAATAGCTTGAGTTAGCTCCATATCTTTGTCACCAAACATTATCTGCTTAGTGCTCTTCCTTCTATAGCCATTGAGTCTTGCTTTTTCATCGCCAGCATTGTTCAACAACAAGAGGTGGGGCTTTTTCTGCGCTTCCTCCTAAAAAATAAAGCATTTGACTTGGTTAGATACTAGAACAAGTAGAAAATCAAAAACTTGCAAAACAGTAACATAAACATACTTTGGCCTCTCGAGGAGTGTAGATGCACTTGGATGAACCAATTACGTGCCCAAGTACCTCACACAACTTGCACCTATTTTTGTTACCTTTTTAGCCCTTTTGGGCTTATCATTCTTTTCCTTTTCCTTTTCCCCTTCTTACTACACCCACCTTTCTCAAACCAAGCTTTGAATCTGCTCTGCTTAGGCCTCCCACCTTTCTTCTAGTGACAGGGGACACAAGGTAAATTCTATTTCCACCTCGTGCCACCGAGATTGGTCAACAAGGCAGGAATTGACTTGCATATGTAGCTTTGAATTTTGTACTGAATAATACTCATGCAAATATGGGTGCATATTTAACCTGGGTTTAGATGCCAAAAAGTCCTGAATGCTCACATGGTTTTCCAGGTGTGTTGCCACTCTTGGCAAGTGCACTCATGCAACTCAAGATTTACCACATGCCTCTTGCGACTCTTTGTATCTCTAACTTCAGCACCCCACAAGGAAGATTTCTCAACAGATAGATGTGAAAGATTTCTACTCCTGTTGACCACTGTTGTACCACCGCTGGAAGCTTGTCCCCTTCCAAAATATTAGCAATTTTTCCTCTTAAATCCCACAAACGCATGATCATGATCCTTATTTGATCCACCATGTCATGCACAGGAAAGTCTTTCAAATCCTTCACTTTGTTGTTAAAACTTTCTGCCAAGTTGTTATTGATATGATCACATTTTATGGCAGTATTAAAACCTGATCTATACCACAACAGAGAATGGTGGGTGTTCAACCATGAAGCAAATTCATTATCACTACATGATGCCAATATCTTACCAAGGTGATAGGAATGTGTCCATGTCTGTGTAGGATCTTGTCACTGGCCACATGCGCCCAAATTCATCTCCTCTGAATTTTTATCGATTCATCCACATATGTCCAAAGCACTCCCTCTGCTCAAAGATGGGGAAACATTTTACTGCATTTTCCAACCCTTTACATGCATCTGTGTGGATGGCCAAAGGAGAAACTAGCCCTATGCATCTTTTCGCTTGCATCATGAACCATATCCATGATGCCTCTGTCTCTGATTGAAACATTCCTATTGCAATTGGGAACATCGAGTTGTGTCCATCTAGAGCATTGCATGCAGCCAACTGACCATTCCACTTTCCACAAAAAGATGAGTCTATGCACAAATATGGACGACAACCTGCTTTGAATCCATCTATGCAAGGCTTCAAACACATAAAAACTTGCTGAATAAAACCTTGCCATCCTCTCATTACCTCTGTATCTATCTCCACCACACTCCCGTGTGACCTCTTCTCCACCTCTGCTTTAAAACTATACAACATCCTAAATGTATTTGCCCACCACCATACAATGATTTCATGGCCCTTTGTTTTGCTTTCCACACTGTGGTATATTGCAGCGGATGGGGTACAGCTTCTCCAAGTCAACTTTAAGCCTCTTTGCAGTAGTGTTTGGAGTCTTGGCTAAAATAGGAGTAATCTTCTCTGAACCCAAAGCTGTGATGTCATCTTTGAAACTCTCTGTGAAGTGGTCATACATGTATGCTGGTGTGGTATTTGATTTACCCTCATCTTGTATTTCCATCAGATTGTAGTTTGGCGCACAAGTACCATTTGCAAGGATTGCCACCACCATCATAACCTTTGCACCGAGCATAAAATTTCTTTCGATCAGTCCACATAGTCTTGGCATCAAACTCTTTTTTCACTTGCATAGGTCCCGAAAGACATCCTAAACTCCTTCATACTTGGCCACAACTTTCCCACCTCAATAACTGGGTTCTCTTTGTCATACAAACAAACCAGCTCATTATCATCTGATCATCCACATCATCTGCAGCCTCTCTCATCAGCTGTTCTTCATCCTCATTTGCATTTCTAGGGCATGTGTTACCTTCAGCAGCAAAGAACTGTCATCCTTCTCCTTATCTTTGTCATCAACTTGAATGCCAAACATTTCGCCATATCAATGTCGATATTGGTGTAATGACCAAATCTGTTTTTTCATTCAACTCTACTACATTCTAGTCAACAACAATCTTCCTAGCACCATGGGTTCCTCCTCTCCATCTGCATCAATCCTCAGATCTTCAGCTACTACTACAGATCGGTTCACCAACAATGCCAACATTTTCTTTTGTGAAACTCACTCATCATCTTCCATCTGTGCAGCCATCTTTGATGGCACATAACCAACTCGAATGAGTTTGCGATCAATTAGCTCTGCATTAAATGTTACTTGTTTGCTTGCCCACCCTTCTTGCTGATCAATTTCAGCAACCATGGATTCTCCATCTTCAATTCTCACATATTCACCATTATAGTTATCGAAACGTTGTAGAGATACCTCTTGTTCTGGACCCCAAACAATACTCTCCCCAATTCTTCCACCAAATTGCCCACGGCCTTCTCCTTCATGCTCTCCAATTCACGGGATCAACATCTGCAAATTCGACATCCAACCTCACGGTGGTATCTCTATCAATCTCTTGGACACCGCCACCATCGAGCTTGGCTTTACAGGAAAAAATTCCACTATAATTGCGTAATGTGGTGGCAGAACCTGACCCTCCCTGTTTTGTCAATGGCGTGCAGCGGCGGCAATACTACCAAATCGAAGTTTGATTCTAAATGGGTCGCCAAGAAAAGAGGGTGGCATTACCGATTTGAAGCACTGTCTCTCGCTCCATCTCATCCAGCCCTCGCCCATCTCCTATCCAATCGAGATTCTAAAACGCCAAGCAACAGGGCAGCATGAGGCCACAGATTTATCCAAAATTCAGTGGAATGGGAGTAGTGTTTGGAAAATACTCACTCGCAATAGCCGCTGCAGAGATAGGCGCCCACCACCGGGTCATGGAGAAGAAACAACCCCGGATCCAATGGAGCCCGATTCTAAATCGCCAAGAAACAGAGGGCAGCATGAGGCCACAGATCCCCAAAATTCTGGGAGTGGGACTAGGGTTTCGGCTCACCTCATAATAGCTCCACCACCGCTGAGAAGAAACCGCTGCCGGAGAAGATGCTTACGGCGCGCGCCGCCGTCCAGCTCAGGCGAGTCGAGCACGGTCACGGGCGCCCACGGTCACACAGTCACCGGTCGAGTCATGGACGGTTGACTCTTGACTACGTGGCCATAGGTGGACCCCACCAGTCGAGCACATAACCCCAAAGGTCCTAACCAAATCTCATCCTAACGGACAGCCAACTAGCCACAGAATGGTGTGTCGATGGGAGCTATTTTTTCCAACGCAGATGTCGCATGAGAGCTATTACAGCCAACGACGTCGCATGAGAGACAGTTCACACCAACGACGTCGCATGGGAGCTATTCGCCCATATGGAAATACTATGGGAAAGAACCATATGGTTAGTAAAAGCACTGCGTGTAGGGTGCCCTACCAGACAATCTTGGCATGTTTCTAGATGGGCTCCTACCAAAAAGTCTTGAATTTTTCTTTGACTTTGGAATAAGGGGAAGTATACAAATATGGGCTGATCGTGTAATCCCATCTTTTAATTAATCAGTTACACCTTTCAGTTTTGAAGTTACAAAAATACAGTTATATATTGTATTCATGGAAAGAAATACAATCACAGTAAATTATGTTAGGGAAAAATATATATATATGATGCAACTACCACACATGGATGACGCGACACTGATATGGGATCCCTGTCCGATGGCGCGGTAGGGCGGGCGGGCTGCCGGGGATCGGGTTGGTGCTGCGGCTTGTTGCCTCGGCGGCCAACGGTGTTGAGCTGCTTCTTCCTCCAATCCTTGCTTCGTGCACTCCGTCATAACGGACATGGCTGTGCTGCTTGTCGGTCACTCGTTGGGGGCTTGGGACGGAGCAGCAGGTGGGGATACGGATTGGGATAATTCTCTGGTCTGCTCCTACCAACCACGACGGCGATGACGCCTGTGGGTGTCGTTTCTCTTCCTAGAGACGTCGTTCGGGTCCGCCCCACCTTTTCCCACTCCATGGTCTCTCGGGTGAAAATCCTAGGGCGGCGACGACGCTCATGGCATCCTATCCTTCTTGAAGGTGCCGTCGTGAGAGCTAAGTGGTGGTGGGCACGGCTTTTGTTCGTGGGCAGTTGCAGTTGGCGTTCCCCTCTTCCTCCACGGGGCATCTGCTTCGTGGGAAACCCTGGATTCGGGTCACCCAGATCAGATGATGACGAAAACTAGGGTGCCGTTCTCCCTCTTGAGGGCATCGTTTTGGAGCAGGTGCTAATTGGAAGGGCCCAGAGGTGGAGCGGGTTTCATCTTCTGCATCGATGACGGCGGATCTCGGCGGTCTGGCGCAGTGGAGGCTTGACGTCTGATGCGAGTTGACGGACTCGTGTAGGAGGGCGACGATGTCTGGCGTCCTGGTGGCGTTGATGGCAGAGAGGCCTGGCAAGGTCGATGCATCAGTTCTGCTCCGAGGATGGATCGATGGAAGATGGAGGTGACGGCCTTGCAGCGTGCGCATATGGTGCTCACTGGGAGTGTGCCGGACCAGCGTGTGACCCAGTCTAGCTAGTGGCTTGGGTGGGGCATCTGACTTTAGATGTTAGGCTTTGATGCGATGTCTGTTTGGTATTAGGCTCGGACATTCGGCACCCCTTCGTCAAGGGAATAGGAGTAGCAACAGGCATTGCCAAGATGGTGGCTTCAGACTTATTGATGTATTACCTTATAAGGTCTTTGTGAATAATTAATAAAATGGTTGCATGCATCGTCCAGATGCAGATGCAGAGGCCGGTGGTATATCCTCCTTTTCAAAAAAAAAACTACCACACATGGATTTGTACTTCTCTCATTCATGGTGAGCCCCTAAACGGTCATATTCCAACCCAATATATACACACGCGTAATTTTATCTATAATCATTTCAACATATACATGTTATCTTGTCTATATTTTGTAAAAAAATCATATGTATGTAGCAAGTTCTGAAATTCCCTACCATGTAATAATTCATGTTTTTTGGTTACTCTTCACACAAGATGGATATGAATAATTTGCTTTCCTATAAGTAAGTCAAACTACAGGAACCCTCGTTATAGATGGTTACAAACCCCTATCCTAGACAACCTTTGTACCCGTCTTAAATTTAGAGTATGTGAAGATGTCTCAGTTAGGAGGAAAGCGGCAAGATTTCGGCTGTTCGTAAATCATCGCATGAATATGGTAGCCTGAACAGGACGGCATCTAAAGACTAGCGCCCGAGAGCATGGTTTGTGTGAAAGTGCTCAAGTTTCAGCACCTATGCAGAGTACCGAATTGGTTATGACAACATGTACTCAAGTGGATTGGCCTCCCCTTACGTTATGGCAACATCTTCTATTTTGTTTGCATTCGATTAACTTGATATAAGGAAGGGATGTGTTTCGCTGGAATCTCACTACATCTGGATCCTTCACAGTTGACTCTGTATACTATGCACTCTCGCACTCAAAGATTCCCATGAATAATAATAAACTAATTTGAAATTTAAAGATGTCACTAAAAATTAAGATTTTCATATGGTATCTTCGGAGAAGAGTTGTGCTAACAAAAGACATCCTCGTTCACGCAACTGGCAAGGAAGTAAAAAGTGTAGCTTTGTACTCATGATGAGACAATTAAACACCTTTTCTTTCAATTCAAGTTTGCGTGTTCTATATGATCAGCGTTCAATTTGTATCCACCCACAAGTGTTGTCAATATATATCGTCACTGATTTGAGGGGATATCAAATACTTTTAATATGCTCCATTGGCCAAGTTGGATCGTTGGATCTGGCGCCTGGAGATCTACGGTGGCGGTTCTTCTCGATCATCCTTCCTGGTGGGTTGAGCCCCATGGCACTTTCATCTCTGCTGGTTTCGGCTCATTACTCGTTGTCGGATCCGAAGCAGATGGAGGTTTGGTGCTATAGGTTGCGGACCGGAGGAAACTTTGATCGGCTGATCCGGCCCGGCATCGGCGGCATCCCTCGACGCCGTTACCCTCCCTGGAGGCGAAGCCAAGGTCCTTCCTATCCACCTCCGAACCCCTCCCAGAAAAAAGTCCAAAATTCAAACTGGATTGGGCGGCGGCGGAGTCCTGCGCGTCGTACCCTCCATGGAGGCGTCGTCTTGAGAGGTTCAGATGTTTGGGCGAGAGATGCTATGGGTGGTGGGCTCCACATAGCTCCAGCAGCAGCGATAGTCTGAAGGTTGGCAGGAGGAGCGGTGTTGTATCTACCGCGTTGATGACGACGAGTATTGGCGGCATGGTGCAACTAGATCTCGACGACGGATGCGGCTGGATGGACGAGCGAAGGACGGTGGGGCTATTTGGCGCCATGGCAGCGTTGACGGCAGGCCTACCAAGGTCGTTGCATCAGTACTTGCACTGAAGATGGATCGGTGAAAGACGGTGACGACGACCTTTGAGAGTGTGTCGGACCGGTCTGTGTCCCAGACCCGATATGTGAGCTGGGCTGGGGCCTCCGCTTTTAGAAGTTAGGCTTAGGTGAGAGATCTGGGTATTTGACTCAGTATTTTTGTACCCCTTCATCAAGTGGATAGGAGTAGCGATAGATGTTGCCAAAATGACGTATTTAGACATATTGATGTACTGCTTTGTAAGGTATACGTGAATAACTAATAAAATAGTTGCATGCATCTTCCAGATGCAGAGGCCTGGGTCATCCTACTTTTCAAAAAAAATACGGTAATACAGGTGGGAGCGTCTGTCTTATTATGGTCGCTTTGGCCATGTAGAAACGATTGTGTTTTTAATGGCAATCTCTTCTTCTATGCAGGTTATTACCGTTGTACGCATTGGCTTTGTATGTAGTCTATGCTACAGCGCACGGAGTATCAATCGTTGTTTAAGGCGGTGTGCATACTGTTGGAGCGGGTGGTTAGGGAAGTTTTTACCCAACATGGATGGTAACATAATCTCCGGATCGGTTCACCTTCTCTGTCGACATTTACATAGTTTCAGACTCATATCACTTTACTGTTCCCAACTTGTCGCTTTTTCTGTATATATACTTTGTTAGACCTTAATTTAAGGTTGTGTATCTTAGCTATGTAGAGGTCAGATGTCATTCATTATGCTTTGTATTTACTTGATGCTACATTCTGAGTTAATAAAAGTATCCTTCTATCGAAAAAAGGGAAGCGGGTGGGCAGGGAGTTATCAACCCAGTATAGATGGCGGTTTACCATGTGTGTTGGCCCTCCATCGGCTTAGTTTATCTTGTTTTTTCTTGCTAAAGACTTTCATTGTTTATTCACAGGCGGCATAGGATTTTAGCACTGGGGGTGCCACGCGTTGCAAGCCCAATTTGTATCATGCTACACCTCGTAAGTGTAAGGTCGTCAATAATTAGAATATAAATTGTTAAGTGTGGTCTCACTTGGCAAATATGCCAACAAATAGGTTCCGGTGTACCATTAAATACGCTAGTGTTAGAAAAACTAAAAGTGTAGCTAATGGGATCTTGCATTAAGAAAAGATAATAAGACTATCTCAAATATGTTCGCATGGCACCTAAATGCATGGTGGTAGAGCATGTTTTTTTTTTAAATGCCCTTTATTGATTCACAATTTAGCATCGATGGATGCAAGCACAATGCTCACACAACAAGCCTCTACATGATTACAATGCACACAATTAAGCGCGCACGCACACACACATTGTTTATAGTCTCGCAATCACAGGAAGTCAAAACAAGGCCAAAGAGACTGCCTAAGACTAGGGACTAGGGAACAATCCCGACGCCACCCATGTGGAGCGCCACCTGCTCCAATCGTGTAAACACCGTCGTATATAAAAGGTTGGTGCTCCTATCTCTATAAAGTAGACCACAAACGAAACAAATCATACACTAGTAGATAACTTGTAGCGGAGAGGAATTTTCACCATTAAAAGTCATATCATTTATACATAGCCAGAGCGACAAACCAAGGCTATTCCTCTCACCCTTATGTGTGCACCAACTTGCGATCATTAGTAAATGCCATACTCCCTTTTGTTCCTTGTATAGGTGCGTTGCATTTTGTTAATAAATCATAACAGTAGTATACTCTTATATTTAGCCTTCTCCATGCTGAATGGATCCACACAAGAGGACAAATTGCTTGTGTGAGTTTTACAGTATGTGTGTGTGCGCGCGCGTGCTGCATGCGTGTGTGTGTGTGTCTTCCACTCTTCCTACAAAAACACTCACACCAGCAGCTAGCGGCCGTCAAGGCCTGTTGATGGAGTCATGAGCTCTGTTGTGAGCATGACGGCGCAACAGTTTGTCATCAACCTGCCGGGTAACCCAAATACGGAGTATAAACAAATCAGTGGACATCTCAACGACGCGGAATGGAATGCTCGAAGTGGACTGCTTTGGTGAGAGAGGACACGTCTTTAAAATGGTCCAAAGGGAGGGGATTCCAGTGCTATTTTCACACCTCGATCGAGATATATACCCCGTATAACTATTAGCAGACAAAGGAGCCTGTAGCTCGATCGGTTGGTGGAGATTGTACTATGGGAGCCACACAGACGGATACGAACCCAAAGGAGCCTATGAGCCTGTTCCTCGTAGGTATAGGTTAATGTGTGTACCGTACTACCGTTAGATATCCACAAAACGCGTACTGTTTGAAGGGTATCAGTAGAGAATATTGGAGCAGATCGATTGTCCAGACGCGTCACGTGGTAAGCAAACTTTTCCATGTTAGCTGCTCAGTAATAATGATCCTGAAACCTGAGCAGCATATGAGTATATGACATGCAATATAACCCGCCAGCTGTTGTAACCGAGTCAGGGTTTTTCGGTTGATCCCATCTGTACTGACCAACTAATCTACTTATATGGCTTAGATTTGTGTTCGACTTTACGACGGATCATGATAAACTCATCTGCCATTTGGTCATATGCTTTTGACGTAATCTGCGTGATCTTTTTTACAAATCGCATCCTAGCTAAGCCAAAAACAAGAGATGCAATCTTAATAAATGCCATACTCCCTTTGTTCCTTGTATAGGTCTCGTTGCATTTTCTCAAAAGTCATTTTTTGCTATTTTTGGCCAAGTTAATAGGAAAAAAACTATCAAATGTCCGCAACACTAAATGGCAAAGTGCAGATTACATCGGAGATAGGAAAAAAATATCAAAAGTCATTTTTATGGAGTACTATCTCGATCGTAATGGATCTATTAAACTTGGTCAAAGATAGACAATCTTAACTTCTGAAAAAGCTAATGCGCCTTATAAAAAGGAGCCGACAGAACAAGCTTATTGTGAGTTTTTACTAGTTAAATAGATTTATAACCTTATTTTTACAGACATGACGCTAACTTTTTGGTCTGTAGCACACGAGCTTATTTGTAGGACTGAAATTCGAAGGAAATTTTTCCATCAAGTCAAATTTGATGAAGGATTTCTTTTTGCAAACATGCAATCCTTCTCTCCGGTGCAACTACCCATTAATATGCAATATTTGCCATTGGCATATAATATATCTAGTGCCTAATTGCTATATTGTTTACTTGTTTGTTTTTCTCAAGAGAAATGCTACACAAACGACACTTACCAGCCGAAATTTGCACGACATGCCATATCGCTCTCCATCCATGGGCAGGTCTATTCAGCAGCAGGCGGCCAGATTAGCCATCGTGCAAATCAAAAAGACCTAGGCCAACTCCACCTTACGACCCCAAATTGTTCGGGTCTGTCCATTTGAGGTAAAACTAACAAATCAGACGTCCCAACGCGCGACCCTATCCTAAAAAAAACGTCCGTTTCTGGTCCGTCCCGACCCATCCTCGGAGCAAAGTTGGTTTGGGTTTGGGTCTGAAACGGACACGGGCGGACGAATCTTGCCTCCTCCTCGTCCGGGCAGTGTCCTCTGCATGTGAGGCCTGACCCACCTGTCATCCTCTCTCTCCTCTGGCCCATCATGCCTACCCACCACCTCTCTCCACCTTTTTCCCTCTCTCTCCTCTGCTCCACACACACTACCCATGCCGATGCATGCGGGCGCAGGCGGGCACATGGACGAAGCGCGCTGCTGCCGAGCAAGACACGGGCGTAGGCGGGCGGGGAGTAGGCAGGCGCGACGGGCGGGCGAGGCGGGCGGCGAAGCAGAGCGACACGCGCAGCTCGTGGTCCGACCGCTCCGCGCCGCCCTCCTGCCGCACTTCCGCTGCAGGCACGGACGGCGACTCCGCCGCCACGCGTAGTGTCGCGACGCCAGCGCTTACCCGCGCGCCGCCGCCCGGCCAACCACGGTGACAAGCAGACGGCCACGGAGGGAGCACGGTGACGAGCAAGCAGCGCACCCACGCCGCCATGGCCCGGCGGGCTAAGACGCTGCTGGCGCTGCCGGCACGCCGCGTTCGACGGGCGGGACGCTGCTGGCACGGCCAGCACGCCGCGCCGGCGGGGCGGGCGCGCCGGCCGGGCGCGGGTGCCGGCTCGCGTTCGGCGGGCGCGGCGCTGCGCCTTGTTGCGCGCGCTGCAGCTCGCAGCGAGCGCAGCGCTGCTGCTGCCAACCACGCCGTGGCGTGGCTGGGCGGGCGCGCGCGGCGCTGGCGCGGGTGCCGCTCGCCGCGGCTGGCCGGGCGGGCGCGCGCGCTGCCAGCACGCCGTGGCCGGGCTGGCGAGGCGCGCCGGTGGCGCTGGGTGCCGGCTCGCCGTGGCCGGGCGGGCGGATGCTGCTGGCCGGGCGATGCGAGCTCGCCACGGCGGGCTGCTGCAAGCGCGGCGCGCGGCGCGACCACGGCAGGGAGCAGCTCGTGCCAGCCTCGTCCACTGCACCGGCATGGCGAGAGCACGAACTCGCGGGCGGGAAGGCGCATGTGTGGGCGTGTGGCCGAGGCGGACGCGAGGCGGACAGTTTGGGGTTGTAGCCGTGTTGGGCGCCTCGAGCAAGAGCCGGATATGCGTGTCCGTTTTAATCCCCATTGCCACCTTAAATGGACAAAAAAGGTCGAAGCGGACGTGTGTTTGGGGTCTTGCGATGGAGTTGGCCTTAAAGGACGACAGTCCTACTATTGATAGTCCTATTCCCTCGATAAAAAAACAAGTAGGCTAGTCCTATTGGTCCATGCTCGCGATTGGTGCAGCGGAAATCCACAGCACAGACATGCGGCAGGCTTTGCAGAAACTATCACATGCCATTCATTGGTGCGGCTGGCTCGGCGCCAGCCGGTGCGTATGTACGAACCAAAAGAGCATCTACGACCGTGCACATCAAATTCGACCCCTTAAATGCTGCGGACGTGTTCAGACAGTGACCGGTCATTTCTTAAATTCACCCCTCTGCATTGAGATACTTTATATTTGAAACTCTAAATCCATACAAAAGCATGCAAAAGATGAAATCAACGCACTGCGTAGATCAAATAATCTATACTACCCTAATCCTCGTCGGAGATGTCCACTATCTTTGTGCCCGGCTCCGGATACATGGGCGGCAGCCACAGCTCCGGCTTCTGCGGCTCCTCCGCATCCATCTCCGCTTCAACCTTGTCGAAGAGCGCGTTGGTCGTTGCCCGTTCCTGCCGGATTGTTGAACATATTTGTGCATGTATCTGTTAGGATAATCTCTTACCGGCCCCGCCTCTAGTTTTCTTGTATATATGAGGCTGATGGCTGCCCTTATACCTATATATACGTGCACTGTGCACCCGATCAATACACTGAGAGTTGCATTGCCTCCAATATGGTATCAGTTTTCCTTCCGATTCAACCCTAGCTTCCGCTCCTAGCTGCCGCCGCCGCCGCCATCTCTTGCGCCGCCGCCGCGCGCGCATCACCCCTCCCCATCCCTCTCTCCTCCCGAGCCGCCTCCCACCCGCTCCCACCCGATCGCATCTCCCCGCCAGCCGCGCCGCACCTCCTCCCCTCGGCCGCCGCTGCACCCATGGCGTCTCCCCACTCCGCCGCCTCCCTCCCCTCCAATCCCTTCGACGGTCCGGCCCCTCCCCCGGTGGAGGTCATCCGCGATCTCGACATCTTCGCCTGCGTGCCCGTCGTTCTTGACTAAGCCTCCTCCACCTACTATGCCTGGAAAACCTACTTGTCCCTCGTCTTCCGCGAGTACCACCTCATCGATCACGTCGATGGCTCCGTCGACTCCGGCCTCATGTACGCGGATGACGACTGGCTGACCATCGACGCCACCATCACTCGCTGATTGTACCAAACCATCTCCAAGGACATCTTCCACACCATCGTTTGCGACACCGATGACGCGCAGACGGTGTGGGCAAAGCTGAACGGGCTCTTCCTCGACAACGCCCTCCAACGCCCCGTGTTTCTTCAGCAGGAATTTGTTGGCTGCCATCAGCTTGACTTGTCCATCGACGATTATTGCATGCGCCTTAAGAAACTTGCTGACGAACTTCGCGACCTCGAGGAGCAGGTCTCCGATGACCTCCTCCTCAGCATGATCATCGTCGGTCTGAACGAGGAGTTCGGCAACGCGGCCTCCAACCTCACGTTCCTCCCGGACCCGACCTTTCCTCGGGTCGTGGCCTACCTTCGGTTGGAGGAGAGGAGGATGAAGATGGTGAAGTCTCGGGCCACGCACACGGCTCTCGGGCGGGCACCTCCCGCCGCCCTCCCACGGCGCCGCAGCCGCCATGCGGCCGATGCCACCGGCGGCGTCGATTTTCAGCGCCACCGGCGCCCGTCTACCGCCGCCGCCCCGATCGCCGCTGCGGGGCGCCAAAGAAGCAGCGAGCAGCAGCAATTAACGGCGCGGGGGCGCCGCCACGCGCCGCAGAAGAATGCTCCGGCCCCCTGGGCCGCCGCGACCAACCCTTGGATGGGGGTGGTCCATGCGTACACGATGACCGTGTCGCGGGCCCCCGTCCCGGCCGGGATCCTCGGCCCCCGCCCCGGCGCGCATCAGGCGTTTTTCGCCGCCCCGGGTGGCTACCCCGTCGCGGACCCTCCGTCCGCCACCCCGGCGATGCCTGGCTACGCCGCTCCTGGTGGCTACCCCGCCTCCCCTCCGGCCGCGACCGACGCACTCCCGCCGGCCCCTTGGGATCCGGCTCTCCTTGCGGCGCTTCACTCCACCCCTACACCCAACACATACACCGGAGGGGGCGTATATGGATTCCGGGGCTACCACTCACATGACTTCCAACCCTGGTAACCTCAACTCCGTATTTCTAGTTTCTCCCGCATGTCGTATCACTGTTGGGGACGGTCTTCCCTTCCCATTACTCATGTCGGTCATGGTTCCTTTCCGTCTAACTCTACGCCTATTCACATGTCTAATATCTTAGTTTCACCTGAGTTAGTCACTAATCTTGTTTCTGTTCATTCTCTTACACGTGAAAATCCTATAACTGTTGCATTTGACAAAGTGGGTTTTTCTGTCAAGGACGCTCGTACCCGGATGGTGCTCCACCGATGTGACAGCCCAGACGACCTCTACCCGGTGAACTCCACCGCCACTTCCACATCCGCACCGGTCGCTCTCTCCGCCAGGTGGACCTTTGGCATGCTCGGCTAGACATCCAAACCCGACCACCCTTTGTCATATTCTTAGGACTTTTTCATTCACGTGTAATAAAACCGATGATCATACTTGTCATGCTTGTCGTCTCGGCAAGCATGTCCGTCTTCCATTTAGTGCGTCCTCATCGGTGGCGTCGTATCCATTTGAGTTGATTCATAGTGATTTGTGGACATCTCCTGTTGCCAGTAATACGGGTATTTTATACTATCTTGTCATACTTGATGATTTTTCGCACTATGTGTGGACCTTCCCGTTGCGGAGAAAATCCGATGCACTCTCCGTTCTTACTATCTTTTACTCCTATGTCGCTACGCAGTTTGGGCGTCCCATTCATGCCTTGCAGACAGACAACGGGAAGGAGTTCGACAACGTCGGAGTTCGCACCCTCCTTGCCACACACGGCACGATTTTTCGTCTCACCTGCCCGTATACCTCGCAACAAAATGGTCGCGCCGAACGGATCCTTCGCACCCTCAATGATTGTGTGTGCACTCTTCTTTTCCATGCCAATGTCCCACCCCGGTTTTGGCCGGACGCTCTCTCCATCGCCTCTCTCCTCATCAACGTTCGCCCGACTCGTGCTCATGGGAACTTTGCACCACATCATCTCCTCTTCGGTAGCCCACCCTCATATGATGATCTTCGTGTTTTTGGGTGTCTTTGTTATCCTAGCATCGCCTCACTAGTAGAAAAAGGGTCAAATGTCAAGCACATTAGTGCCGGTTCCAACGGCTAGCCGGCTGCTCTCATTAGTATCGGTTCGTGGCTAACCTTTAGCACCGGTTCGTGCCACGGACCGGTACTAAACTGAGTGGTGGCAGGATGTTGTCAGTCCGGGGCCCCTCCAGCACCTTTAGTACCGGTTCGTGGCACGAACCGGTGCTAAAGGTCATCGTACATAAACACTTCGTCCACCCGAGCTCGCTCTGTTCTTCCCCTTTCCCCTCTCCTCTTTGTTCTTCCCCTCTTCCTCTCGAGCTCATCACACATTTTTGCCCAAAATTTGTCAAGATTTGAAGGCCCCCATCCATTCAAATGATCACAAAGGTTAGCAACTTTGTCCTTTCATCTCTCATTGCTAGATTAGCTCTTGCAATGCTTTGTATAGTGATTAATTTATGAGTTTAGTAATTTGGGAGGAAATATATGTGCTGGTATTTGATTTATATGCAATCTGAGGTCAAAAATAACACTTAGTTTGCATATGTAGGTGTGGTTTACTTAGTGCCTTCTAAATCTCCGTCGCAACCACCTCGATCGCCTCGCACTGTCTCCGCTACCCGGCACCACCTTGTGGTGAGCCTCTTGTTCATGAATGTTTTACATTACCAAATTGATGTTTGTGTGATTTGGATATATAGTTACTCGTATAATTATCTTACCCGTACGTTGATTGTTATACATAGTGCCATGGTTTTGATATCCGTCCTCGTCGGCCCTCGTCCTTGTTATGATTCGGATGTGGTATATTCTCTTTTAAAACTAGTTGTTGCATTTTGCGTTTATGACAAATTATTATACCCATCAAGTTGGCATAGATATTTTTATTTAGGAGGTTTGTGAACCGGAAATTCCAACCGACCCTATTGTCGAGAGGTTAAATTTAGTTAAAAGAGAAAAGGAGTATTTGAAAGAAAAATTGAAAAGAATTGAGGGGGAGAAGATGGAATTAGAGTTGCATGTTGCCGATGTCGTCGATGATCACAAGATCAAGATGGAGAAAATGCGCTTGAAGATTAGAAAGATTAGAAAATATGCCATTGATAGTGAGGCTTGGTATCATTATGCTGTTGGATCAATTGTTACCTTAGTTGTGATCTTGATCGCATTTGTTGTTGCATTTAAATGCTTTAATTAGAGAGTTATTTGTTTGTTGCATTTAAGTGTTGTATGAACTTGTATTAATTTGGTCTTTTCGGTGTTGTGTAATGAAGATGAGCCGACAATGGATGTATGATGACCGATGCTCTCCCGAGTTTATTAATGGCGTGCAAACTTTTCTGCTTGCGGCTGAGGCAAACAAGCGGGCGGATGATTTTATGCCTTGTCCATGTGCTGTCTGTAAGAATGATCACAATTACTCTCGCCAAGAACCATTCACGCCCACTGCTTAAGTCCGGTTTCATGCCCCACTATAATGTTTGGACCAAGCACGGAGAAAGAGGGGTTATGATGGAAGACAATGAAGAAGAAGAGGACGACGACAGCTATCCTGGCCATGGGTTCCCTAAATACGATGATACAACAATGGAGGAAGAAGCTGAGCCGACAATGCGGGAAGAAGCGGAAGAAGAGGCATCAGATGAGCCCGCTAGTGATCTAGGTCGGGCCATTGCCGATGCAAAGAGAAACTGCGCAAGTGATTTGGAGAAGAAGAAGTTGCAGCGTATGTTAGAGGATCACAAGAAATTGTTGTACCCAATTGCGGTTGACAAGAAAAGTTGGGCACCACACCGGAATTGCTGCAATAGAAGGCGAGAATGGTGTATCGACAAGGGATTTGGAAAGTTGTTGGTAATGATAAAGAATATGCTTCCAAAGGACAACGAATTTCCCGAGAGTACGTACGAAGCAAAGAAAGCTGTCTGCCCTCTAGGGTTAGAGGTGCAGAAGATACATGCATGCCCTAATGACTGCATCCTCTACCGCGGTGAGTACGAGGATTTGAACGCTTGTCCGGTATGCGGTGCATTGCGCTATAAGATCAGCCGCGATGACCTTGGTGATGTCAAGGGCGAGCGTCCCAGGAAGAAGATTCCTGCCAAGGTGATGTGGTATGCTCCTATAATACCACGGTTGAAACGTTTGTTCCAAAAAAAGAGCATGCCAAGGCGATGCGATGGCATAGAGAAGACTGTAAGAAAGACGGAAAGTTGAGAGTACCCGCTGACGGGTCGCAGTGGAGAAAAATCGAGAGAAAGTACGGGAAGGAGTTTGCAGATGACGCAAGGAACGTATGGTTTGGTCTAAGCGCAGATGGAACTAATCCTTTTGGGGAGCAGAGCAGCAACCATAGCACCTGGCATGTGACTCTATGTTTGTATAACCTTCCTCCTTGGTTGTGCATCAAGCGGAAGTTCATTATGATGCCAGTGCTCATCCAAGGCCCTAAGCAACCCGGCAACGACATTGATGTGTACCTAAGGCCATTAGTTGAAGAACTCTTACAGCTGTGGAATGGAACAGGTGTACGTGCGTGAGATGAGCACATGGGGGAAGAATTTTACCTAAAGGCATTGTTGTTCGTGACCATCAATGATTGGCCTGCTCTCAGTAACCTTTCAGGATAGACAAACAAGGGATACTGCGCATGCACGCACTATTTGGACGATACCGACAGTATATATTTGGACAATTGTAGGAAGAATGCGTACCTGGGACATCGTCGATTTCTTCCGAGCAGGCATCCCGTAAGAAAGAAAGTCAAGCATTTCAAAGGTGAGGTGGATCACCGGACGAAGCCTCGCCAGCGTACTGGTGCTGATGTACATGATATGGTCAAGGATTTGAAGGTAGTCTTTGGAAAGGGTCCTGGCGGACAACCTGTTCCGAATGACGCTGACGGACGCGCACCCATGTGGAAGAAGAAATCTATATTTTGGGACATGCCCTATTAGAAAGACCTAAAGGTCCTCTCCGCAATCGACGCGATGCACGTGACGAAGAATCTTTGTGTGACCCTGCTTGGCTTCTTGGGCGTGTATGGGAAGACAAAAGATACACCTGAGGCACGGGAGGACCAGCAACGTATGCACGGAAAAGACGGCATACATCAGGGTCATGCCAGCTACGCTCTTACCAAAGAAGAGAAGGAAATCTTCTTTGAATGCCTTCTCAGTATTAAGGTACAGTCTGGCTTGTCGTCGAATATAAAGGGAATAATAAACATAGCAGAGAAAAAGTTCCAGAACCTAAAGTCTCATGACTGCCACGTGATTATGACGCAACTACTTCCAGTTGCATTGAGGGGGCTTCTACCAATAACGTTCGATTAGCCATTGTGGAGCTATGTGCATTCCTCAATGCAATCTCTCAGAAGGTAATCGATCCAGAAATCATACCAAGGTTAGAGAATGATTTGGTGCAATGTCTTGTCAGTTTCGAGTTGGTGTTCCCACCATCCTTCTTCAACATCATGACGCACGTCCTAGTTCACCTATGTGAAGAGATTAACGTTTTGGGTCCTGTATTTCTACACAATATGTTCCCCTTTGAGAGGTTCATGGGAGTCTTAAAGAAATATGTTCATAACCGTGCTAGGCCAGAAGGAAGCATCTCCAAGGGCCATCACAATGAGGAGGTCATTGAGTTTTGTATTGACTTTATTCCTGACCTTAAGCCGATTGGTGTTCCTGAATCGCGGCATAAGGGCAGACTGGAGGGAAAAGGCACACTAGGAGGGAATCAACTAATATGTATGGACGGACATTCTCTCACTAAAGCACACTACACAGTTCTACAGAATTCCGCCTTGGTGGCTCCGTATATGGACGAACACAAGAATTTTCTACGCTCCAAACACCCAGAGCGGTCTGATGACTGGATTACACGTGAACAAACCAGGAGTTTCGCCGACTGGTTGCAGACACGTACCATACATGACGCCTCTATTGAAGATGACATGTACTTGTTGTCCCAGTTACCGTCTTCTAATATAATGACTTTCAAAGGGTACGAGATAAATGGTAATACATTTTACACGATCGCCCAAGATAAGAAGAGCACCCACCAAAACAGTGGTGTCCGCTTTGACGCAACTAACAAGACGGGAAAGGAAACATATTGTGGTTACATAGAGGACATATGGGAACTTGACTATGGACGTGGTTTGAAGGCCCCTTTGTTTCGGTGCAAATGGGTCAATATGACAGGAGGCGGGGTAACGGAAGACCCGCAGTACGAAATGACAACAGTGGATCTCAACAATCTTGCGTATGCAGACGAACAATTCATCCTAGCCAATGATGTGGCACAGGTTTTCTATGTGAAGGACATGTCTACCAAGCCGAGAAAAAGAAAATATAAGGAAGCTAATGCATCATACGATGAGCCAAAGCGCCACATAGTTCTTTCTGGGAAGAGAAACATCGTGGGAGTGGATGACAAGACAGACATGTCAGAAGATTATGAAAAGTTTGATGAAATTGCTCCATTCACAGTGAATATTGACCCGAGCATGCAGTTAAATGATGAAGATTTTCCATGGCTACGGCGCAAAGGGACACACATGAAGAAAAAATTTCACACCCAAAGATCTGGGATGTGATCGGCTTTACTATCATCACTTTCTTCTGTGTTTCACACCCAGGAGAGAATCTCTGTAATAGTTAGGGTAGTTATGTGTTTTGGCATTTGAAACGCGAAGAAATTTTATGTGCAAACAAATTCTTTCATGCATTTACTGATTTTTCAGCTAAATGACCCTGAAATTGAAAAGCATTTCAAATGAACTCAGAAAAGGTTGAAAGTTGGCATGGTATCATAATTTCACCCACATAGCATGTGCAAAAAGTAGAAAGGGTTACCGCAAAACTGGATGCACTTCGTGTACAAAATGGACAATCTCTTTCAAGTATCGGGGTTTGATTTAAAACTCATCTGTTACAAAGGCATTTCATTTTTAAATAACCTAAGCATTACCAAATTGAATATAATGATAAAACACACTAATATTAAACATAAGAAAAAGAATCACTGAAAAATCTATTTTCAAAGTTAAGTTATTCACAAACTAGTGATTCACACAAATTTCAAATAATTCAAAATTTAAACTATTCAAATTTAAAACTACCGGCACTAACAGAAAGTTTGTAATTTTTGTACCTAAAGCAAAAATATTCACAAAAAACTCTAAATACAGCAAAAACAACTCAAAAATAAATAAACCAAAAATAAATAAAGCAAAAAAATAAGAAAATTAAAAAGCCCACCTACTGGGCCAGAGCGGCCTGCATACGACTAGAAACCCAACCTGTAGTTGGGCCAGGATGCAGCCCACAAGCCCAGAGACCCACAAAGGAGTAGGAGAGGTAGGCCTGTAAGGCCTGCTTTGAGAGGAGCTCAATGCAAGGCCTGCGTCGGGGCTTATAAACTGGTCTTGGTGCTCCTCAACTAGCGAGGTGGGACTAAACTTCTGCGCTCCTCGCCTGGCAGCGCACACCCTTTAGTACCGGATCGTGGCTCCAACCGGTACTAAAGGGGGGTCTTTAGTACCGGTTGGTGCCACCACCCGGTACTAAAGGGGGCGCTTCCCGCCGCTTGGCCTGGCCAAAACAGACCTTTAGTACCGGTTGGTGGCTTCAACCGGTACTAAAGGTGTGTTCTATATAAGAAAACACTTCAAAAAATCAGTTTCTCATCTCTCCTCTACTTCTTTCTCTCTCTCCCCTGCCGCCGCCGCTTCGTCGCCGTCTGTCGCCATCCGTCGCCGCCCGTCGCCGGGCACAGCCGCCCCCGTCCCTCGTCTGTCCCGTGATCCTCGTCGCCGCACCCCACCCGTCGTCCCGTCGTCCCCGCCTGCCCGTCCCGTCCCGTCCCGTCGTGCCACCGCCTGTCCCCTGTCCCGTCGTGCCACCGCCTGCCTCCGTCCCCTCGCCGCCCCCTGTTGTCGCGCCTCGCCGGTGAGCTCCTGCCCCGGCCGCCATGTCCACACACACACACACACATTGTTTTTTAGTTTTTTAGTTATAAATTTTAGTTATAGAAATTTTTCTGTTTTTTAGTTATAGAAATATTAGAAATGTTAGTTATATAGAAATGTTATAAATTTTTCTGTTTTTTTAGTTATAGAAATGTTAGCAATTTTTATGTTTTTTAGTTATAGAAATATTAGAATTACTTTTATCTAGATGAATTAGATTAATGTCAAATTGTTCAATCAAGATGCACTGGACAAATCTATCGTCAGTTGCTATTGTCTGTAAGTGATTTCTTTCTGTAATTTAAGTCTCAAGCTAGCTCTAGTGCTCATTGATTGATCATTAATTACCTGTAATTATATATCCTCACTATATATTATTTTCTGTGGTATTATGCAGGATGAAGATGTATGAAATGAAAAAAGCTGGACGTTATGGCATTGGGTTCATTGACCCAAATACCGTTAATGAATACACATGGAAATTGGAATGGTCTAGACAAGATGTAGAGAAAAACATGCTAGAGTTCTTCTAGCGCCTCAATACCAATAAAGATATACTACTTCCTTACAACTTCGAGTGAGTCACACTGTCTTGTACTACAAATTATGTTTTTTCTTACTAGCTAGATGTTAATAAGTGTATAGGGTTTAGGGTTATAGTTGATTAGTGTTATGCACATGCCCGCTTAATTTATACATGCAAACGTATGCTTATGCAGGTACTACTGAAACTTGTTAGACATTAAAGTTGAAGAAGGAAAAGTTGAAGTACTGGACTCACTACTTAAAAAAGTGACTACAGCATCGTGAAGGGGATAGTCAACAGGTAATTTCAATCATTATTAACTATATGTCGGCCTATTTAGTTCGTCATTTCCTGATATGAACTATTTAATAACCCCTTTATTAATTTTCTTTGTCGGCCGGCAGGGCTTGGGCAAAGTTCATCAAGGTGACTCCTGGAAAATGGCGAGAAAAGCTATTTTGGTATCGACCCAAGGTAAGTAATTAAGTAGTACTAGCTAGCTAGCTACCATCTCTTTAATTCTTGTTTCAATACCATTAATTAATTATCATGCTTGATTAATTATTACCTGATTAAATTCAATTCTCGTAAAGGCCCTGAAGCAGGCGCCGGGGACTGAACTATGTGCATTCTACGTTTGCGAGAACATTCGCATGATGGCGTCCGAAAGGAGCAGATCTGATAGACAGGACTAGGTACGTTTGTCAGAAACTATTCACAAATTTTTACACCATTATCGATATCTAGTCACACAACTAATACACATGCATATTGATCTCCTTCTTAACATTTCAGAGAGGTGCGGGAGCAACTCCTACCAACGGAGCGCATACTAGCACTTCAAGAGAAAATAGCGGGATTTTTGCTCGACCAGGTCATAGATCCCAAAGGAGAATATTATTACCCGCTACCGCCCCCATGAACCACTTGTCATCGTGCTCCGAAGGCACCAACGCAACATGTAGGAGAAATTATATGTATATGTATATATGTGTGTGTGTCTATATATATATATATATATATATATATATGATCGGTTCTACGAGAAAATCTATTTATATATATGCATAACGTATATAATATGTAGTATCGTAAAATACCAGCAAACAAAAAAGAATTAAATGGAAAACACAA
The DNA here is from genome assembly GCA_021605205.1 of Aegilops longissima. Taxonomy (NCBI): domain Eukaryota; kingdom Viridiplantae; phylum Streptophyta; class Magnoliopsida; order Poales; family Poaceae; genus Aegilops; species Aegilops longissima. Next base: position 422,231,503 of record CM038680.1, read on the forward strand.
AACTAATGGAAAAATAAAATTGAAACCAACCCCCCCAAACATTTAATACCGGTTGGTGCTACCAACCAGTACTAATGGTCTACCAGCACCCGGGCCTGGCTCGTGCCACGTGGTGGCACTTTAGCGCCGGTTCGTGCCGAACCGGTAGTAAAGGGGGGGCTTTAGTCTCCACTCTTTAGAGACGGTTGCAGAACCGACACTAAAGGCCCTTACGAACCGGTGCTAAAGCCCGGTTCTGCACTAGTGCCTCCACTACTCCTCATAAACTCGCACCTCGCTCTGTGGCATGCATCTTTCTCGGATACCCACCAAACACCAAAGGCTATCATTGTTATGATCCGGTTTCCCACCGAGTTTTCACTTCTCGGCACGTTTACTTTGACGGGAGGTCTTTTCCTTTTCACCAGGTACCGCCGCCGGCCGACTCGCCATCGTCATCCGCGCCTCCGGTGCCCCTAGGGGAGGCTGCTCCCTTGCGCTCGGGCCCCCTCCTGGCTTCGGGCCCCCGCCAGCGTGGCCTCCCCAGCCGGCGCCCCGCGCTGGGCCCCGCCTGGTCCGCGGCGTCGGACCCGGACCCGGTCCCCGCCCTCTCGCCGGTCTCCTCACCGGTGGCCACGCCACCTCCGACTCCCGTTGAGTCCGTAGCCCGGTCAGCGAGCGCATCCCATGCGCCTGACCCGGGCTCCTCGACGGCTTCCGCCGGCCCGGCTGCATCCTCGCCGGCGGCCACGGCGCCCCCGACTCTCGTTGAGTCCGCAGCCCGGGCAGTGAGCGCGTCCCCCGCTCCTGACCCCGGCTCCTCGACGGCCTCTTCGCCTGCCTCGTCGCCGGCCCCGCCGATCCCGCCAGCCGCCCCGGACACCCGCATGGTCACTCGTGCTCGCTCTAGCATTCACCAGCCAAGTACGCGCTATTCTGCGGATGAGTACCTCCTCGCTGCCTCGACGTCTGCTCTGTCACCTCTCCCATCGTCCGCTCGAGCCGCACTTCGCGATCCGCATTGGCTCGCGGCGATGCAGGAGGAGTTTGACGCGTTGGTGCGCAACCGCACCTGGCAGCTTGTCCCGCGGCCACCTCATGCCAACGTCATCTCTGGCAAGTGGGTATTCCGGCATAAGACTCGTCCTGACGGGTCTCTCGAGCGCTATAAGGCTCGATGGGTGGTCCGCGGGTTTCGGCAACGCGCTGGAGTCGACTTCACCGACACGTTCGCCCCGGTTGTCAAACCGGGCACGATTCGCGTGGTCCTTCAGCTCGCGGTCTCTCGCGCCTGGCCGGTGCATCAGATGGATGTGTCGAATGCGTTCTTGCATGGCCATCTCGGAGCAGGTTTTCGTCAAGAGCCCACCGCTTGTCGACGCTGCTCGGCTCGATCATGTGTGCTGCTCTCCCGCTCTCAGACGGGTTGAAGCAGGCCCCTCGCGCCTGGTACCAGCTGATCGCCGGTTTTCTACAGCAGCTCGGGTTCTGGGCTACTCGCTCCGACGCCTCGCTGTTTGTCTACCACCGGGCTCCGGCGACCGCTTACCTCCTGCTCTACGTCGATGACATCATCCTGACGGGTTCCTCGCCCGAGCTCCTTCGCCAGCGTACTGCTCGCCTCAGCGCTGAGTTCGCCATTAAGGACCTTGGCCCGTTGCACTACTTCCTCAGCATTGAGGTGGTACGACGCGCCGACGGGTTCTTTCTTCATCAGCAGCAGTATGCCCAGGACCTTCTCGAGCGGGTAGGCATGCTTAACTGCAAGCCTGTCCCCACGCCTATCGACACGAAGGCCAAGGTCTCTGCGCTCGACGGCTCGCCCGCGCCAGATGCGGCGTTCTGTCGCTCCATCGTCGGCGCCCTCCAGTACTTGACACTCACTCGGCCGGGCCTACAGTACGTCGTCCAGCAGGTGTGTCTCCACATGCACGCCCCTCGCGACACTCACTGGAACCTGGTGAAGCGGATTCTTCGGTACATCCGCGGCACCACGGCATTGGGTCTTACGTTGACGGCCTCGTCCTCGACTGACCTGGTGGCCTACAGTGATGCCGATTGGGCTGGCTGCCCGGACACACGACGCTCTACTTCAGGCTACTGCGTCTACTTGGGGCCTTCGCTCATATCGTGGTCGTCTAAACGACAACCCACGGTATCCCGCTCCAGTGCCAAGGCTGAGTATCGTGTTGTGGCCAATGCCGTTGCCGAGTGCTCGTGGCTTCGCCAGCTTCTCCAGGAGTTGCTTCTTGATGTTCCGAAGGCCACCATTATCTACTGTGACAATGTCTATGCGGTCTACCTCTCCGCCAACCCCGTTCATCATCGTCGCACGAAGCACATTGAGCTCGACATTCACTTCGTGCGATAGCAGGTGGCCCTTGGGCGCGTCCGCGTTCTTCATGTTCCCACTTCTCAGCAGTTTGTCGATGTCATGACGAAGGGGTTACCGACGCCTACATTTGAGTTCCGGTATATTCTATGCGCCATCGGTGACGATCGATCATGGGGTGTTGAACATATTTGTGCATGTATCTGTTAGGATAATCTCTTACTGGCCCCGCCTCTAGTTTCTTTGTATATATGAGGCTGAGGGCTGCCCTTGTACCTATATATACGTGCACCGTGCACCCGATCAATACATCGAGAGTTGCATTGCCTCCAATACGGATGAACTGCCGGTTAGCTTTCACATATGCCGCATCCTTGATGGACTCCAGGATGGCCTGCTGCTCCGCCATCCCGACCGCTTGGTCGACCGCGAACTCCGCCTCCGCATCCTCCATGTTGAATCCCGGAGCCGCAACCGGCGCCAGCTGCTCCGCCTTCTTCGGATCCGCCACCTCCATCGGAGCCGTCTGCTGCTCCTCTTCCTTCTCTGTCTCCGACTGCTTCTCCTCCTCCTGCTTCGACAAGTCCGGAGGCAAGCCGGCCGCGATGCATGCGGTGCACCTCGCCCCGATCACCTGCTGAATCTGGAACCGGCGCTCCGGCTTAAGCATAGCATAAGTGATCTTCTTTGGCCGAACATGGCGAAGCCGGAGGGCGTGGGAAGAGCAGCAGAGCGGGAGAGAGGTGGTGGATGGGCTCGAGCTGGCGGCGCGGAGAGGGAGGAGGTGGATGTGGCTAGGGTTGCGGGATGTCATCCCGCTTAAATAGCTGGATTTGGCCTTGGGTGCCGAGACAGAGTGGCGCCACGTGGCATTCACACCCCCCACCGGAGGAGAATTCCGTGATCGTCGGGTTTTCGGGCGATTTCGTGTGGGACCCCATCATTTGTCCAACGTGGCGAATGCACCCAGACGCCCTTATACCCATCTCATATTTGGGTTGGATATGAGGGTACCGGTCAGCCTAGACATTTGAGGCCCGTTTAAGGAGTCTATCTGGATCATATTTTTATGACCGGCCAGTGACTGGTTGTCCGGTCGGACGTTTAAGACGGTTTAGGGCTCTCCGGGCTAAGGCCTCTTTCAATGCATTGGTGCTAATGTGGGGTGTTAAATGCATTAAAAATCTTACCAACTACTCTCCCCAATGTATTGGTGCTTAATTTTTGTAGTTAAGCCTTCCTCATTTAGTGTTTTAACACCAATACACCTTCATGCATTGGTTGATAGTCATTTTGCATAGGTCCACGCGCTTAGTATCATTTCCTCCTCGGGTCACCATAATGATCTCTCTCCTCTGTAATTGCTCTGCCACATCACTTTTTGCCTATGTGGCACTCTTAGCACCGGTACACCTTGGAGCACTGGGAAGGGCATAAGACCTCTTCCAATGCAAAGGTGCTTAGATGAGGTGCTAAGTGCATTAAATATCTTAGCAACTCAACTCCCCAAGGCATAGGTGCTTAACTTGTTGTTGCTAAGCACACTTTATTTAATGAGTTAGCACCTAAAGTCTTTCATGCATTGGACAAATTGTTTCATTTAAGTACTTTGCCTAGGTTCTCGCACTTGGCATTGGTTCTTCCTGGGGTCACCAAAGTACTCTCTCCCCTCCTTAAATGTTGTGCCATGTCATTTTTTGCTTATGTGGCATGCTTAGCACCTGCCCACGGTGGAGCACAGAGAAGGGCCTAAGACTAGCCACAATGGGTAGTAACATAGACTAGTAACATGCCTAGTCTATGTTACTACCTCTATAGTGGGAAGTAATATATGTGTGGTAACATACAACACTTCATTTATTAGGCTATAGACTCATCTTACCTTGAAATGGGTGATGTTACTCATCTTACTAGTGACTAGCTATGTTATCACTTTCCTCTCTTTTTTTATTTATTGCTTGTCACATCATCTATATGTATGATGTTACTATTTATATTACTTCCATCGTGGATGGATAGTCAAGGCATTTGCTCCATAATCGCGAGTGTCGCATTAAACGGATCCAACCCGCGTGCACACAGTGATCGACGGAAGGCTAGCGCACATAGTACGTACACCCAAGAGGCCAGACGTTGTTCTAGCTACGTAATTCTGTGACGCTATTTTTTCAGTGATGCAGATACATGCATACTAGCGGCCGGGTAGACCTGCCTGCTCTACAGGATGCGGCCGGCCCGCCGGGGGACGTGCGTGCATGCGTGCGTGCGTGCTTGCGTCGCGCTTCTCGGCGGTGCGTGCATGCGCCGGCGCCGGCCCGCATGCGCGAACCGCAGTTTGCGGCCGTCGTGGCGTCGGCCGGCAGGTAGAGGTTGCTACGTGCCGTGCGGTGCGGTGCGGCCCGTTTGTCTGAGGGCAGTTGCGCGCGACACTCGTACCGTCCTTCTTTTTCGGGGAACGTGAGAGCTTTAGTCGAAAGGCATTCCCCAAGCTGTCACCCAAAACCAAAAGGCTGCTCGTCAGGAAGGTAGGAGGTCCATCCATCCAAATCTTGTCACAGCCTTGCAAGCCCGCGGGCAGTGGTGCTGCGGTGCGTGTACGCATATATAGATGCCACCAGCAGTGGCAGGCCGTACTAGCTGCGGACCTGAGCCGGCCTCGGCGGGTGAGATGGGCAGATGGTTAGGGTTGCGCAAAAGCTTATGTGCCGCCATTGACGTTCTTCCAGGAAGATAAGTGAGTACGTACGTGCTCCATTGTACTCCAGTGTAGCTGCATATCATTTTTGGCAGCTTTTACAACGCTTGCCGCGTTCTTGTAGCTGCATATCATGTTGTAACTACTCGTAGAAGACTCATGGCGCGCGGTAGCTGCATGCTGTAACTAGCAGACTCCATGCAAACCCGGAAGAGAAACAACATGTTGTAACGATACCACCAGGAAGCATAGGTGGGATTTTCAAAAAAAGTCTCATAGGTACGGGATACTCCTAGGACAGTTGCTGCTGGCCCGACGGAGTGAATGTCGTAGCCGTACGCTCTGCCCGGGAAGCACGAAGCGATAATGTTACTGCCCAGCGGCGCTGCTCATTCGTGGAAGTGGGACACATGTCAGTCAGGCCTTCAATGGGTAGATCAGAGATTCAGAACATAAAAATAAAGCCACTGTACGTGAGGACCTCAATAGAACATAATACCCACGTGTGTTGTCTTTTTTGTAAAACATTCATAATCCTATTATTCATCAACCAACATATTAAAATCGCTTTGCAAGGAAAGGAGTAGTAGTTCCAGCCCACAAGCTACACACGTTCTCACTACTAGCCTGTTGCGCACATAAAGTGGGCAGCAAGTTAGCCTCACGTCTTACAAAAATCAAATTACAATGTAGTAATTGTGAAGCCATCTCTTGAGTCTGATGGAGGATTCCCATAATTTCAGACCGATGATGTTAATGAGCCTCCCAAAGCTGCACCAATTATGACAGTCAATTTCGACCGTTGCCTGCTAGAAGTTCAAAATATTTGCAACATCAACACCATCGCGGTATGCGAGCGCTTCCACCGACAGGGCATTGGCCACAGAATTGTACCAACGACTTCTTGCAGCAAGGAGACGACCCATATTATCTCGTGCCACACATCCAGTAGCCTCAGTACCAGTTGTAGGATTAAAACTTCCATCTACATTTATCTTGACAAAGTTTTCAGGTGGTGGGTTCCACTTAACTAGTTTCTTCTCATGGTGATCAGTGCGATGAGTGGCACTGGATACCTCCTGTAGCACCTCTGCTATCCATCAAGCAACTTTGTTTGGTGAGAGGTGCCGATCTCCCTTTTTTCCTTGTTTCGACTGGTCCATACGGCATACGCTGCAGTTGTGATAGTCTCAGCATCCTTCACAAAACATACCTTCCCGTTGATGATATCTGACGCCCATGTTTTTGGGTGAAGACGAGGGAGTTTGACGCCGCTTGCCTCATTTACAGCTTTCCATATTGCTGTAATAGATGGACACGCTATTATTGCGTGAAAGATAGACTCATCATTATTTCCACAGAAAGAACATATGCCCCAATATGTTCAATATGTATTCTCTTTAAGATACCCATGGTAGGAATGAACTCATGAAGTACTCTCCACCAGAAATGCTTTATCTTTGGAAGAACTTTGAGTTGCCAACATAGCCTCCACATGGGATGATCAGAACCTCGTGATGATGTTGGATCAATGTGCCGACGTGCAGCTGCATTATTTGATAAACAGTGATAAGCTGAGCGCACTGAATACATACCATGTTTCTCGAATGCCTCACAATCCAAACCACCAAGAGGAATGGAGGATTGCATCAGCATCCAGAGGGAGGAAAGAGTTTCTTATGAGATTATTATCTCATGTTCCATCTTCGCGAATGAGGTCAAACACTAGAGTTAGTGAGTATTATCAGGTTTCCACAAGGGGCGTAGTGACGGATTAGACGGGATCTACTTATCTTCCCATTGATCCCTGTGCCTGTTCCCACCCTTTTGATGAGACCCATGTTTAGGACTGTACGCCGACTAATAATCGCTTGGAGAAGTAAACTGCTTCACAAACGATACCTGCTGAACGATTGACGCACGATATGTCAATCCACTGGCTGTGTTGCACCTAGTCCTTGGTATGGATGGTTTGATTTCCAGTATCGTCTAGCGGTCGTCTGCCAGGTATCGTGTGCATAGCAGCACTCGTTCTCTGCTTCTTCGTTACCCGTCAGGATCTACTAAAAGGCGCCGACTAATAATCGCTCGCCAGGTGTTGTTCTCTGCTTCTTGGTTACCCGTCGGGATCTACTACAAAGGTAACAACAGCCAGGCAGACCTAGCTAGGATCTCTCCCGCAATAAAATGCTAGCTAGACCTAGACCCACGGCATGTATAGCAACTGCTCTTCTTCCCCATAATTGGTGGTGCCGACTGGACAAAGATGCGTGTACGACAAGCCGGGGCCATCGTGGAGCATCACCCAGAGTCGACAGACACCGGGTGAGAACTTCTGGCCCACTGACACCTTTGCTGCGTGTATGCGTCAGAGGTTACATCACTCGCACAGAGCGGTAGGGTCAGCTTAACAGATTTGCCACGGTAAAACTTTCCGCTCTTCTCGATCGACATGTACAGCGTTAAAACGACTTGTCGCTAGTAAGCACACTGATGACGAATCATGGTAGATTCGTAGACAACACAAGAATAGCTACGTGTACTGGCTTCAGGATCCTGGCTGGGTGGCTACCCCGGGGACGCACTCGTCGTGGGTGTTTGCCGTGTTGGCGGTGGCCTCCGACAGGATACCGAGGGAGAAAACGCCCAGCGGCCTTGAGCTGGATGTGTAACTGCCTTCATACATGTTGCCGCTTTTCACCACAACCACCATCTCGCACTTCTCTCTGAGGAGGAGATCAATGACGTGCTCCAGCGAGGTTGAACAAGGCACGCACAGTGGTGGCCTCGCCATTGAAAGAAGAGGCGAGTCCATCTGCAAAAGGAAAATATAAGTGTTCAGGGTCACGCGAGAATGCTTCCAAGAGAAAATATCAAATATGCTGCAATTGAAACTGGAGTATAGGTTTGTCCTTCCGTGCAAATCGAAATTAGTTGAATAATTAACCCCCTCCGAGTAAACCGACAGTTACATCTATCTACCGTCCAAAGAATGGATTCGACTCGACTCGTATGACGTTGCCCGTACATTTTTCTACTTCTTTCACGGAGAACTGAACCAAGTATCCTAATGGCACCGCCGATGCTTGTGACCGGTGTTCCTCAAACTCTACACCAACAGGCAATAGTGCCTACCGAATATCCGAGCTCATCTGATCTTGGTGAACTACAAAAGAAAAAAACTATTTTTGTTTGCATGTAAGATGTTTGAGTGCGCGAGGTCCGTGTCAAATTTCAGCTTATTTGGACATCTAAGTAGCTCTCAGCAAAAAACCAAATCGGTCAGAATAATGCATGAACAGTACACTTTTTCACAGACCCCAATTTTATTGTTTCTGTTGAGAGCTACTCAGATGTCCTAACGAGCTGAAAATTGGCACGGTCCTCAAGCACTCAAACATGTTCCATGTCAAAAAAAAATCAGATTTCTTTTTTATTTTTCCACTCCCTCCGTTCCCAAATATAAGCTAGAGATTTCAACAAATGACTACATAAGAGCAAAATGAGTGAATCTACATTCTAAAATATGTCTACATACATCCGTATATTGTAGGAGTGTGGCGTTTTGGTGGCCGAGCACCGTGCAGGCCGGAATCTCGCGCCGTGCAATGCAGCTTCGCGATGTGTGCGCGCCCGTTTCTACGCAGCTATACGGGGACTGCTAAAGTTGAAATACATCAGGGCCTCGCTGCTGTGCTAGCGTTGTACGTGGGCCGTGTGTGTAACCGAACTTTTCACATGTGGTGCTAGGGCCGGCCTGGTGTGTCATTAAATGCTATGGATGGCCCAACTAATGATACCGTCGTCCCCTTCATCTGGCACACTGGATTTGTCTCAAAAAAAAATCTGGCACACTGGATATTCTAAAAGGAAAAATCTGGCACATTGGACATGAGCGATTTCGTCATCGATGGGATGGAATTCTTCTCCGAGGAGTGCCATTCAGGTAATCATTTGGCAGATCTGTCAAAATTTGTGCTTCTTCTAGTTTTGGGATTTGGTTGGGTGTGCAGGGAATATCAACTACTATGATGCAACAAACCCAAAAATGGTTCTTCGTACAAGTTAATGCAGTGCTAGTTAGAAAATACAAATAAAACCGGTGACAAACCTGGTGAGCGCAATTCATTTAAAAATAGAATATGAGCACACAACGTGTTTTTTTAGCTGCTTAAGAAATAAGAAATATTATTTAAAATGAAAAAATAGCATAATTTTTGTCTAGCTTCCTCTGGAAAAAAGTCGCCATAGAAAATGGTAGAGTGCATCTTATTGAAATGATTAGGAACATTGGGTAACATCTGTGGTTGGCAAAAAATAGTCGAACGGTTTCCATCCTTTGTTAAAGGGGTCGACAATAAATATTATTCCATATGTGTGATTTATCTTCTGCCCATGTGCATATAAGATATGAGGATTTCTTGGAATTTTCACACCTAGAAAATGTCGATTAGTACACTTGGAGTGCCATGGGGTTGACGTGAGCCGCAATTACGGTATGACATCAAAGAACTAAGGGGGGGGGGGGGGGTGTCTGTTCAATTGGTAACGAAATTATTAGTGCTAGGGGAGCGGTTGTTTCAAAAAAAAATCGCTCGTATAAAACGACAAACAATCCGAACGCATTTTTGTTGATAGCATGTGAAAATTTCATCATAAACTGAATCCGTGCGAGGGTGGCTGTGTTTACATGTTAAAAAGGAAATTTGTCACCAGAATTTTCTAACAAAAAATTGATATGCAAAAGTAATTTGGAAAATGCATCTAGACAATTAATGCATTTGAAGGAAAAATGTCATTCCGAGATGTGACAGGCAAAACAATTTGAATTATGCACAATTTCTCTTTTCTTTAAACCCGTCAAGCAAGAAATGATGTTTTCATGACTAGAAAAGAAAGAAAGAAAGAAAGAAAGAAAGAAATGATGTTTTCAGGTGATTTCGTGCACTAAAATGGGCATATTATGTTGGTGGTTACACAGTGACGATTTGTCCTAGAAAATTTGATACACCAAGTTGGACGAAGTGGCGCAGCTCATGGTTTGTTAACTGGCCGGAGGGACCATGCGATGTGATCTTTCCCAGTTCGCTTCCTAGCCAGAGTACTATTTGAAGCGTAGCTGCTGATATTGTTTTCTCTTAGCTGCTTCACCAAGTCTCTGGTATACCTATCTATGTGCCGGTGCGACTTCCAGTGCAGCTTCTCCATGCGGTTAACCGATTGTGCATGGTTGTGCTCTGTTTTGTGTTCACATATGTACCACCCCTTATAATCTGATCTAAGCACCTGCATCAATGCGCCGCATCCACACCTTGTCGAGCGGCTGTTTGATTGCAACGGCTTGCCCTCAGACTGATAGTAACTTTTTTCACCTGTTTAGCGAATCTCAGAATCCGTAGTATCGTTTGTTGTCAGAAGAATTTAGTTGGACATGATCTGTTTCCAAATGTGAAATCTCTTGTTTGGTCCTGTATTTGTGTTGCTTTTGCTTGGTGTATCACCTAATATGCAGGCTCCCCCCTTCCCCCCCACCCCCAAAAAAAAAACTAACCCAAAACTGTAGTTTTCTCTTTGAGTAAGGTTCGCTTAATGTGGAGTTTTCTGCTTCAGGTTAAGAAAAGTTAAGTAATCATTCTAAAGAAAAGGGGGGAATGCAAACCTGAAAAATCATTATCATCTAAACAAAAGAAATTGATACAATGGAATACATATGTGAATGAGAAAGTTGATCATGTATTTTATAAGACGTTGAACAAGTATTTGAAGAAGAACAGCGATTTGACAAAAATGTTGAACAAGTAATTTTGAAAAAAAAATGCTGAAATAAGTATTAGAAAACATTGACCCAGAGAAATGAAAAAATTATGAACAAAAAATTTGAAAATGTTTAATAAGCATTTAAAACTGTTGAACATGTATTAAGAAAATCTTGACGAGTGTATGGGAAATGTTAAACTAGAATTTGGAAATTGCTGAATAATGTATTTGAAAAGTTGAAGACATACTAAAAAATGTGGAACGAATATATAAAAATGTCGACCAAGTATTTTGAAAAATGTTGAATAAAGTATCAAAGTGTTGAACAAGTTTGTGAAAATATTGAATAAACGTTAGGACTACGTTGCGTGTGTATACCCAAAATGTTGATCGCTTATTAAAAAATGTTTTTCGCATATGGGAAGGAGTATAATGAAAACCGAAGGAAACCATGTTTTTCAGCAGATGGGAAGAAGTATAATGAAAAGCGAAAGGAAAAAATTAAAAACCAAGTGAAAAAAGGAGAAACCAAAAATATAATGTTGAATAAGAGAAACTCGCAGAAAAACAAGAAAACCAAACATGTTGACCGAGTCAATTCCGTGCCGTGTACATGAGGCAGGGACTGTTGCGCGCGTGAACGAGACATGCAGGTGTGCTGCATCTCGTGTGCCTGCTATGCAGCTGTGCTGCACTCGTGTGCCTGCTAGTGTAAGTGAGCCAGCAGTGATTATATAATACTAGCAAATTCGGGCGCTGTACACCAGACTATTCTATGAATACAGTCGCTATACGGTAGCTTTATGCACGCTGGGCACCGATCGCGCCGAGCACTGACGGGGCTGATCCCGGCCTGCAGGGTGCTCGGCCACCAAACACCATTTTTGATATTGTAGTCCATTTGAAATGTCTAGAAAGACTTATATTTAGGAACGAAGGGAGTAGTATTTTTTTTTTTTTTTTTACTGTTCATAGACAGGAGGGGAGCAGATGAGCTCTGGAGCCATTTAGCCGCTCTCCTATGCACCGCCATACTTGAGCTTTATTAGGCCAATCCAAGCAATAACAGTACATGCATTTTCGTGTCATCTAGCCTACTTCTCTAGTTAACACTTAACAGTGGGCAACTAATGAACACAACACAGATTTTCAACGGCGTAAGTTAATGCTGCCAGCCACGCCCAGCTTCTACCTCACCAGGTACTATGCCGCCCGTTAAGATGTCAAAATACTGTGCCTTGCAACAAAATTCAGTTCCAGCTGTTCAAAAAGATTTCATACCTTGGTACAATCGCAGCTGTGAACTATTCCAACACAACTTCCCCAGTCATTCACAAGAGGAACTGCAGAGTCTTTCAAGAATCGCATCGCAACATTTTCCAATATCAAGTCAGCACCTAACGGTCGACTTTCTCGAAACGGAATCATATACTTCTCAACAGGATCATTCAAGAGAATCTACAATGTCATTAGACAGAAGTTAAGATAACCAAGTTAAAGTGGATATTAGATACAAACGAAATGAATACACAACCTGTGGAAATACATGTGGGCTAAGAGGAGAGTTGGTGAATCCAGATAGCGTTTCAACTTTGAGTGCCACCTGGTATGAACAGAAAGGAACAAAACTTAACAATGACCGCGTTTCCACTTCGTCAGATCAAGTTCATAGAATTGGCAAAACAAAAAGAATATTTGCTATATCATCCTGGCACCCAGTCCCATCATCGAAAAAACTTTGCAGTTTCACCAATCCAGATATACATAGGCTAACTAGCCAACAAAAACGTCTTATATTTTCATACGGAGGGAGTATATGTTGGCCCTGTACTTCAGAAACTAGACTGGCAATGCATAAGATGAAAACTAAGCAAGCATTCATTTCAGGAGAGAGCTCATGTACCAAGGATAGATAATTATGCTCCTGCCCTTCACAACAACAAAAGGCATGCAAGGCTCGGATGAACTATTTGCTTCATTAGTTGCATGAAATGAATCCATAGAAAATGTTCCAGCTGAAAACTTGCATCCTATATTGAAACCGCCGCCATTTCGTGGATGGGTAGTGGATCTGATTGGTAAGCCAGCGGATTAAAATATACAAGCTGGGCCCCAAGATTGGGGTTCGGGTCGAAAAGAAAGAAAACGAAAACATTCACATAAACACTGGCGCAGAAATAACTTTCTGGCGATTGTTAGGATATCGGTTATGTTTGAGGGTTGGCCAGAGGAAGACGGATTCAACTAGAAAAGCAAGGGTTGTGGTGCCTTGGCTATCGAGAGTTTGGGGACGCCCTTAACAGCTAGTATCCCAGGTAAGTAAAGCTCAGTCATAGGTCTTCATAAGTTGACTTATTACTTCATATGTACCAGTCAGATTTGTATCCTCTCAAATTGACAGGACAGGAGGTCATAACAATATCATGAATACTGTATTTAACAACTAGAGCATCTGTATCTCACCAAAGATATATAGTGTCAGAAAGAAGAAATTCCTGAGATATAGTGGTTAGAAAGCAGATCAATGCTCCTGAACTTTAATTAGTGAAACTAACAGAAAGATGGCCATATTTGCTTCCAGATTAAAATAATAGAAAAGCATGTGATCTCATCTCAGTACACAGTGAGTTTGCTGAAGAACGCATTTAGAATTTAGAGCAGAAGAAATAATACTGGACACTTGGACAGGACAGCAATATTTAAGTTACATGCATACAATAACCTCTTAAGTTACAATAGCCTCTTAAGTTACATGCATACAATAACAAATCACAATGCTCAAAACAATTGACATTATATTCAACATGAACACTACAACTATTTTATACTAGTAACAGAATAAAAGTATGACTTGGGCACAATTGTTTCCTAACCGAGCTAACACGAAGAAACATGCCAAGCACCCTCTGTAAAGAAATATAAGAGCATTTAGATCACTACTTTAGTGATCTAAACACTCTTATATTTCTTTACAGAGGGAGTACATTTAAATCTCAGAACTCAAAACATCGCAAAGTCGTATTGAGATTCCGTATATGTACTTTTATAATCGAAGCAATGAATGAATTAGAATTAGTACTTAGATTACAAACTTCAATGCAGAATTAAAAGAACATACCAGGCCTACTCTACTTCTCCAAGAGAAATGCTCCTTCCCGTTAACTATTCTTCTGAGAAGTCTTCTAGCCACGTCTACCTGTACAACAATAAATCAGCCAGCAAGGCATTGAGTCGCATGAACATGGGCATTTGAAAATCTCAAGACTGTTTTGGCAAAGAGAAAAGACACTGCAAAGAGTGAAGAAATCATGATCATTGCACTGCTGTATTGCATCTGGTAACATAGTCAAATCTGAAGGGAAAATGTTGGAGTTTATCCAATCACAGGATCACTGGAGAAGGCCTGTTTTTTCCTTTATAGTTTTACACTCAGTCTTGCCAAGATCTTTCTTAGACAAACAAAAAAATAGAGGAATCTATTCACAAGATTTCGACAGCACATAACACAATCTTTTAAAGTGATTAAAATCATGCAATTAAGAAACAAGATAATAATAATACAGTATCCATCTAGTGTGGTATGACAAATGGGGAACAATATACTCTTAGCACCATAGTGAAGCCTCATAGAACCGCAGAAAACAATGAAAACAACAATGTGACTTCAAAAAAAATTTACACGAACTTAAGACAGTGAATTATCTACAGGTTTGAAACAACATGAGAATATATTTGCACGAAAGGACTTTGAAGTTGGTTCATTGGGCAAGATCCCTTCAACGGTACATAGACTTTTAACAGAATATACTTTCGGGTGCATCCATGGTAAGCACGTCAGCACTAAAGGTGCAACTGTTCTCTTACATAGTATGCATCCCACTACAAAAGGTCTTGTTATTTTACCAAATTCTGTAAAACTTCAGTAGACTTAGCAATCAACTGACCGAAGTATTGCATGGACAGCAAATCCAAATTAATTTCTGATTTGCCTCTTGTTTAGCGTACCTGATTGTTATTTATAGCAGCCTCCATTAATAGCTCATCTGCCTCTTGTTTAGCTGAACGGCTAATGGATCCAACTGAATCTGGCCACATGCGTTCTTTCAATCTCCTTACCATATCAAAATCACCTATAGTAGCAAAAGCTCTCATGATTGAAAGATAAAGATGAGGTTTGGGCCTCAAGTCTTTGTTGTCGCCAGCCTGCTTTATTATCTCACCAAAAATGCAAAGAGCCCCTACAACAACAGAAGCATATTAGGACATCTACACCCAGAAGGTAGCAATATATTTTAAACCAACCAGGCTACATATTCAAACATGAGAATTCTATTTGCAGTTACATTGTGCAAGAAGATTTTTGTAAGAGGTGACAACTAAGGGCGCAGCAAGATTGTCGCATACAAATGTTTAGGTTTCTTCCTTTCTCACAATATATGGTCCAAATATAATGGAACATGCAATAGCACTACTTTTCTCCCAATATGCTGGTCATGATTGTCTTTCCATATTTATGTTCACATAAATCATTGATGTCAAATTGGCATCCTGGACCAACCAGGAACTAAAAACTATAAAGGAAAAAAGTCACGTAATGTTTTTCTCAAAAACAGAAGGTCACACAAGGCTTAATTGTTACAGAGGTTTAGGCAAGTAAACATCGAGTTGTTATGTGCTGGGTCATAAATCAAATACGATGGGGAAAAAAAACAGATGTGGAAACCAGATTCCAATCATTTCATATCAAATTGACAGTTGCAATGTGTAACTCAACCACTCTAAGAGCAAGTCATCCACAATTCATGACAGAAGCTCTAATTTTGGCGTAAGATCCCTGAATAGGATGATTTGGAATTAATAGCTTGGTTAAGAATATCGAAAATGTAACTGTGTCTTGAGGGCTAGTTTGGATGGAAAGGGATTAGACCTAATCCCCTCAGATGGGACTGAAAACTGAACAAAAATCCATAAGAATAAAAGGAATTGGGTTTAGCCTCTGTCAATTGACCCAAACAAGCCTAAATGTGCTTTTATAAATTGGATATGCCGTTTCCCCATTTGGGATATAAAATGGTAAAATAAGGGGTGTTAGAACAGTAGCACTACTAAGGTCTCTCAATTAGAAAATAGAGTAACATCAAATTTTAGGATGACAGCTGGGAGCTGGCCACTTGTTAGGGCGTGTACAATGGTGCTATCTTATGAGTGCCATGTAGGATAAATGGTGAGGTGGAGGAAAGAGAAACCAGAAGAAAAGGCTTGCCTTCTCTTAATTAAGAGATGATCTCTTAGGAACAATATCTTTTTTTAGGGGTCTTAGGAACAATATCTCTCACCACATATTTAGGTATATCTAGTTACTAGAGATAACATTAAGAGATAACCCATTGTACATCATTTGCTATTGACATCTCTAGATTATGTGACGGACTTAAGATAGGACTGCATTATCAACCACTGTACATGCCCTTAGTGATATACCGCTTCTATTTTCCAACCTGTAAAGATGCAGTGTGTTACCAAGCAAATTGGCCCACTAAAAATTAATATATAACTTACCGTCAATGGACCCGCAAGCTAGAAAGGCATCTACCATAGCTGTGTATGCAGTTCTGTCAATTGAAACAAGTGATGATTTCATCTCCACCACAATCTTCAGAACTGAATAAAGATCTTGGCTATTTCCTAGACCCTGCAACATGCTTCAATAACTTGCACAATTAAAATCATAAAATGATGCTGAATACACAATTAACCAAAATAGCCTGTCAAAGTATTTAAGGCAATCAATGAATAACCTTAAGTAATGTTGTGTAGGTAACAGCATCCGGGAGGAGTTCAGGATTATCATCCCTTTTAGCTTCATCCTGCATTTATGAGCAACTAATTTTCATTGACGAGGCAACTACATGTATATGCAAGACAATTTTGTGGCTAAAACTGGCCTTTCCAACCCTTGTGTGACACCTTCATATCTTCAAGAAATTGGAAAGCCTTCTCAATCTCTGCTGATTTTACACATGCAAAAATGATGGTGTTGTACGTCAATCTATCAGGCTTCAATCCTTGACGCAAGATCTCATCTTTAACAGTTAACGCTCCAAGAGGGAAGTTGCTTTTTATGTATCCCTGGAGGGTGTCCAATTCAGAAACTTATGAAACTACAATTGAGACAGTAATGCAAAAGAACAGATAACTTAGGGAAATAATTGCAAGGGAAACTAAGAGATACCTTCATCAGTAAGTTGTATAGTAACACAGACTGTCCTTCGTAAAGGACTTGGCGAAAACGAGCAACGAGAGCATTGGCACGCCTCATATCTCCTGGACAAAATATGAAGTTGAATTTCATCAGTAACCGTACAGCTAATGTAGGTAAGAAAACTTTCCAGTGGTAAACAGCTATCCATAGAATATTGTAATAAAAACAAATAATCTATAATGAGAACATGTCATAAGCATAACCAATCAGCAACACATCAAACTTGGCTCCACTACACTATGCAACAAAAAAAACACCCAAAACCTAAGTACATAGGGCTATTTAGTTAGTGATGTATCCTTTTGTTATCTCCACTATACGAGTAAGTATTCAGTAGTGACATGCCTTCTATACCTCGACGAGGCTTTCTTGAGAGTGGTGTGTGGGGTATATTGTGAGCGGGTTCTGACAGTCTCCGCCCGGTTTTCTGTTGATTAACCGGGCAACTCTCTTCTTCTTAATTGATGGATGAACAAATCTATTGCCTCCGTTTCAAAAAAAAATTGCAAGAAATGCGGCCAATGGCCAGTTTATTTACAACAACAGCCTTATTTGTTAGTGGCTTCATAGCCAAGTTATCTGCTTCAATAGAGCTCAATTCGGCATTGTGGTGGATTATGATAATCTCATTTGTCCAAACTGCTTTGGCTATCTTACTGTATGTTTAACTAACTTTTTCCTACTTCCATGGCTATTTTTCCACAGCATATTATAAAATAAGTTCAGCAAAACTAGATTTCAACAAAATGTGGTGTGATCTGAAAAGATTGCTTAGAGGTGGCTCATGTGTGCAACCCATTTTGATATACACACAATAAAATACTCCCTCTGTCCCATAATGTAGTGTCAAAAAAACGTCTTACATTATGGGACGGAGGGAGTACAATTTACTCACTGAAACTAACACTATATTTTAGGGCATGGGCATGCCTGTGTAACCAGAATACTACTTATACACCAGAATACTGCTTCCGACAGATGAGCCAATTGAATTTAGGACTTTGATTCTGATATCAGTTGATTTTTATGTATAAGCTATTTTGTAATTCCGGCCAATGACTTATCCTCGCCATAGTGTTCTTCTTAGACTTCTAGTGGTTGTCTCTGGCGTCTCTAGTGATTTTGTGCATAAGGGGCAATATACTTGGTGCAACATACAAACATATTGTAAAACGGTCCATCTTGCACCAACCTGCTTCAATAAGGGCGTTTAGAAAACCACATAAAAGATGAGGAGAGAGCCGGGGGCTCCCATCAGAAGTATCTTTCTCAACTGATTCCAGTATC
Organism: Aegilops longissima; assembly: GCA_021605205.1. Taxonomy (NCBI): domain Eukaryota; kingdom Viridiplantae; phylum Streptophyta; class Magnoliopsida; order Poales; family Poaceae; genus Aegilops; species Aegilops longissima. The sequence continues at coordinate 422,249,815 of CM038680.1, forward strand.
TCGAACGCTTCATCAATCCTTCTAGCTATCCCCAGACCCTTCAATTATAGCACATTGATTATAAGATTGTACCAGACCCTTATTTAAACTAGGCAATCAGCAAAATACACCACGTATTTTCAGAGATATCACTGAGGTTAATCCCTTGAAGGTACAAGAATGTAATGTGGTGATTAGAGAAGGAATACTCTGAGGAGCACAAATAGAAGGCGGCTGCCCCTCAAAAGACAAATATAAGGCGGCTGTTCATACAGAGTTAACACATTGATGGCTCAGACAATCTGAGATGGAAATTTAATGGAGTTCATAGAGCATGGTGAATGCATTTGAATATGACGCAAAAACTCGAAATGGCACCTAGAGCGTTCATGAATCATAGCGGTCCAAGAATTGAATGTCTCAGGCAGCACTGGTACACGAGTGGAAGGGGAGAGGGGGCATACCTTGAGCAGGATGCCGTACGAGACGCCGTCGACGCCACACCCCATGGGCCCGCGCATTTCGTCAAAGAGCTGGACCGCGAGGTCGACGTCGCCGCAGCTCACGCAGGCCTCCAGCACGGCGTTCATCACGATGATGTTGACACCCCCTCCCCTTCCCGAGCGCGCGCGCCGCTTGGACGCCTCCACCTCCGCCATGATCTGCGCCCGCCGAGCATCCCCCACGAGCGCAGCGGAGCCTTGAATGAGAACGGGAAACCACCCCAATCTAAAACGGACGGAACGAATGGGTCGGCAGCAGGGGTAGCGTACCTGGGCTAGCTGCCTGCGGCGGGTGAGGTCCACGATGCGGGCGGTGAGGCGGCGGAGGTTGGGCGGCGGGCGCTGCTTGTTGGAGGAGGGCGGGGGCGGGGCCGGGAGGGCGGGCGGAGGAGGGTAGGAGGACGAGGAGACTCTGGAAGCCTCGGTGAGGGTGCGGAGGCGGGGCTCGCGGCGGGAGGAGGGCGGCGAGGGGGAGAGGAACCGCGGCCTCATCAGCATCATCTCTTCCCGGGCTGTGAGCTGCGACTGCGAGCGTGGGCGGGAGAGGATAGAGGAGGGGTCACCGCACCGGTGGTCTTTTTTTTTTTTTTTTTTTTTTTTAGGGGTCACCGCACCGGTGGTGTGCTGGTTTTTTTTTAGGCAAAACTCCGAAGCTTTATTACGTCGTCACAATGTTTACATGAACGAAAGAAAGTCCGTTCGGCTGTCCCAACCAAAGATGTCGGCCAGCCATAAGGGATAAAGCGTGCTTCGTGAGTTTGTGAGCTTCGACATTCGAACTCCTAAATTCATGGCTAATATTACATAAAGAGAAATTTGATCTATGCTCTATTATTTCATGTATGATCGCACCATAAGCTGTAGGGTTGTTGGCTTGGATGTCCTCGACCACCACCTTCGAGTCGGACGCCACTTGTACAGCTGAAACATTGAGATCATCCGCCAGGGCCAACGCCTCCCTGATCGCCATGCACTCAAGCGTGGCCGGATCAGAAATACCTGCAAAAACCACTGCCGACGCTCCCAGGAATAGGCCATCGGAGCCTCTTGATATCGCCGCAATCGAGCCGTGTTCATCGCCCCTTCCAATCTGCAAAGATCGCATTCAGTTTTGTGAAACCTGATGGAGGGAATCCGACTTGTGGGGTGAGGAGCCGTGTTGCCACCCTCGCCTTGCTTTAACAGCTTTGATAGCTGCAGTTCCCTCATGTAAGACTGTATAAAACCATGAACCGAAAAGGAGTTTGGTATATTTTCTCATAGATCGCCTTACTACGGCGCGCTCCTACAAGGCCCATAGTGTGACCACGAGTGTTGTAAAACTCTCCGGGTAGTACCTCGTGCATGACAGAGAGCCAACTCTTCGCACCCCCTTCCTCATTCTTACTCAATGTGTCAATGATATTCTCGAAGACAAGGCCCATGTACTTGGGAGACCATGCAATTTAGCAAGGCATGTCTCCAAGTGTCTTCCGCTCATAAAGACCGCAAGCAGGCGTCTCCGCCATGTTCCTATGATGCAACAGTGCCCCGGTTGGTGTGGTGTTCTTCACAAATCTCCAAAGGAACATCTTAAGTTTAGATGGAACGTTGAAACCCCAAAGCTTTGTCCAGATTTCATTATTAGCTTGTGTGTGGGAGGGTCCCCCTTGCTCATATAACCACGCTTCTCTGCTCAGCTTCTTCTGGTGGATCATGTGGTAAGCAGATCTGACAGAGAAGATACCCCGTATGTCCTCGCTCCAAGCCCAGAAGTCCTCAATATGTCTGGTACAGAGAGGAATTTTCATGATAGATTCTGCATCGATGGGAACAAAGGTAGCACGAACCAATTGCTCATTCCAGGAGCATGTAGCAGTGTTGATGAGTTCAGACACTTTATGAGGGGGATGTTGAACCAGAGATGTCAATGGGCGCTTCATGTGTGTTCGAGGTAGCCAGTTATCACACCAGATGTTCGTGGTTTCGCCGTTTCCAATTCTTCTCACAAGTCCCTGCACCATAATATCTCGCCCATCAAGGATTGCCCGCCAAATTTGTAATGGGTGGTTCCCAAGGGTCGCTTCAAAAAGAGATACATCAGGGAAATAAACCCCCTTGAGAATTCGGGCGCTCAAAGATGTAGGGTTTTGTAGCAACCTCCACGCCTGCTTCGATAGTAGGGCAAGATTAAAAATCTCCAGATCCCTGAAGCCCAGACCTCCTAGATGCTTTGGCTTTGTCATCTCCTCCCAGGCTACCCAACTCGGCTTGCGTTTTCCCAGGCCCAGACACGGCCTAATTGTAAACATGCCGGCCCAGCGGCATGATTGGGCCGCCGGACCGTGTATTATCAGCCTATTAGACTGTTCCCAAAATCTAAAAAGTGGTCGCGCGCTAATTGAAGAGAACGAGCGGCCGGGCTTCCTAACCATGCATGAGTTATTTTTTTTGCTAGTGTATGTCGTTATCAGTATTTAATATGTTCACACTAGTTAGTCTGATTCGAAAGAAACAACTTCACGTACAATTATTTTGGTTTTCCGAATTTTTAAGAAGTCGTATCTTTCAAACCGTGCGTCGGAATTCAGATCCGTCTTCACTGTTGAATTCTTTGCGACGAGATCTTTGAAACTAGATCCCACATGAGTATGTTTCGAAGAAATTTTTTTGATGCCAACTTTGGCGCTATATTGTGCAACTTCAATACTGCTTTGTGCAACTTTAGTACTGCATGGTGCAATTTTTTTCAAACTCAATTTTTTGGAGCTGCATCCATAGTAGTTGTAGTTGCACACATAGTAGTCCTAGTTAGCCCATGCACAGCCACAGAGTTGCACAATCTGGTCCGCATAGTCGCATATGAATTGTCATAGCTTGTAATATAGTCTAGTTGCACACACATTGATGTTTAGTTGGCATGCAACGTAGTCTAATTGCACACACATTGATGTTTAGTTGGCAGGACACTAGTTGCATACACATATGCTTAGTTGGCTTGTAATTTAGTCTAGTTGCACACGTATTGATGTTTAGTTGGCAGGACACTAGTTGCACACACATATGCACAATTGACATGGCAATGTAGTCTAGTTGCACACAAATTGGTACTTAGTTGGCAGGACTAGTTACACACATATATACTCAGTTGGCGTGGCAATGTAGTCTGTTTGCACACGCATTGATGTTTAGTTGGCAGGACTATTGGCACACACATATACTCAGTTGGTGCTGCAATGTAGTCTAGTTGCACACACATTGATGTTTAGTTAGCAGAAGGACTATTGGCACACGCATATGTTTAGTTGGCGCGACATGTACTCTAGTTGCACACATATTGATATTTAGTTGGCAGGAAGACTAGTTCGTTGAAATATCCCCATATGGGATCTACTTTTGAAGAGCACGTCACGAGGGTTCTAACGGTGAAAACGGATCTTAATTCCGAAGCGCGATCTAAAAGTTATGACTTTTTAAAAATTTAAAATACCAAAATAAATGTGTTCATATCTGTTCACATGTTTGTAGTACTTTTTTAGTACGTGGTATTTTTTCTAATTAGAATTGTTTTATCAATTGGAAGGAACAAATTATTACATTTTATGGATCAGAGACTAAAATTGTTTGTTTTAGATCGGCCGTTCGGGACGACTAGCGAACAGCCGGCCGCTCGCTAGATCGATCCTAAACTGTTTGGCTGCTACTGCTATATCTCGCATATTTTCAAATAAAATGGAGTCAAAAATGGGTGCGCGCGAGGGATCGATGTTGGCATCTCCTCATTGCTCCGCAGCTCTGTTAGACAATGCGCTGACGTCAAGTTTGTGCAGTGTACAATACATAGGGCGCGACCTACAAGAAAGAAAAGAGCTGGTTTTTACACATTTTAGTTTCTTTCGGATTTTTGTTTCTTTTCGGGTTTTCAATGCTTCTTTCGTTTTCTTTTTTCTTCTCTATTTTTTTTACTCTTTTCGCATTTGATTTGTCGGTTTATTTTTTATTTTATTTTATTTTTTTGGTTTATTTTGTTTCTTTTGGGGTTTTTTTTTGCTTTCCTTGTTACTTTTGCTTTTATTTGACAATTTTATATATGTCAACAACATTTTCTAATACACGATTAACATTCTTCCAATACATATTCAACATGTTTTAATACATAGCCAATATTTTAAATAATTTATTAATATTTTACAAATACAAGATTAACAATTTTTAATACATGGTCAACATTTTTGCAATACAAACTTTTTAAAAATTCAAATACTTGATTAGAAAAATTCAAATACCACATTAACATTTTCTAATACATTATAAACATTTTTCTATGCATATTTTAACATTTCTAAATGCTTGATTAATATTTTCTAAACGTAATATTAATATTTTTGGAACACATGGTCAACATTTTCTAAGTGCATTTAATATTTTTCAAATGTTGATTAACATTTTCAAATACCTGTTTCAACAAAAAATTCAAATCTTGATTAACATTTGTATATACATGACGAAATTTTTCAGCATTTTGTAACACATGTTCAACATTTTTTCTATACACATATAACATTTTCCAAATGCTTTCTTAACATTTCTTCAAATACTTCATTAACATTTTATATAAATGAGCAAATTTGTTTAAATCATTCAAATGCATGGTCAATATTTTTTCTATACACGTTTTCACATTTCAAATGCTTGCTTAACATTTTTCAAACATTTGTTCAACATTTGTTTTCAAATGCTACTTTTTAAAATATATGATTAAATTGTTTCATACATATTTTATGTATACATTTTTCATGTACGTTATAAATATTTTCTCTGTACACGTTTAACATTTTAAATGACATTTTCCAAAAAGAATATGTAGAGTGATTTTTATAATATATTTATTTAGAATATTTCAAAGTATGAACAAAAGTAAAAAAGAAAAGCAAAAAACAAAAACAAACAATGTGAAGAAAAAAAAGTAAAACAGAAAACTAGGTTGTTGTTTCCTGCCGCCTGGGCCGGCCCAACTCGCGGCTCCCTTGAGCTGCAGTTTCCTATAAAATCACTAATTGAGGAGTACTCCTTGCAAAGATCACTCCCACCTTCCCAGGTTACGATAAGTGGACCGCTGCATGTACGTCACTTGTTGCAACCTCTGAGTTTTCCCTTTTTTCGTAGATCCGTTTATTCAAAACGTTTTATCTCTTAAACCGTGAGTCCAAATCTCAAACCGTTTTTCACCGTTGGATTCCTCGCGTCGAGATCTTCAAAACTAGATCCCATGTTGATAGGTTTTGATGAACTTTTTTTCACGAAAAAACCCGGACGAAAAAATCGAACCGGGAGCACGGGTTTTCCTTTCCTTTCCGAAAGAGGCACGCCCGTGCCTCTCGCAAAATCACAACTGTGCCTCTCACGGAAGAAAAAAAAGAAGAGACAATGCTTTTTTTCGTTTCTGGGAGGCACGACCGTGACTCTCGCGAAAGCACAACCGTGCCTCTCGCGCAAGCAAAACCGTGACTCTCGCGGAAGAAAAAAAACAGAAAACATATTTTTTTCGTTTCCAAGAGGCACGACTGTGACTCTTGCGAAAGCACAACAGTGTCTCTTGATACGTCTCCAACGTGTCTATAATTTTTTATTTTCCATGTTGTTATATTATCATTCTTGGATGTTTTATAATCATTTTATAGTTATTTTATATCATTTTTTGGTACTAACCTATTGACATAGTGCCAAGTGCCAGTTGTTAATTTTGCATGTTTTTTACATCGCAGGAAATCAATACCAAACGGAGTCAAAATGCAGCGAAACTTTTTGTGAATTTTTTATGGACCAGAAGACATTCACTGGGTCGAAGAAGCACCGGGGGTTGCTCCGAGGGGAGCACAACCCACCAGGGTGCGCGTGGAGGCCCAGGTGCGCCCTGGTGGGTTGTGCCCACCTCGTTTGCCTCCTGAACCGCCTCTTTACTCTATAAATACCCCAATATTCGAGAAACCCTAGGAGAGTCGACGAAAACCAATTCCAGCCGACACAAGTTCCAGAACCACCAGATCCAATCTAGACACCATCATAGAGGGGTTCATCATGTCCATTGTAGACCTACAGGTCCGTAGTTAGTAGCTAGATGGCTTTCTCTTTCTCTTTTGATTCTCAATACAATGATCTTTTGGAGATCCATATGATGTACTCTTTTTGCGATGTGTTTGTTGGGATCAGATGAACTTTGAATTTATGATCAGATCTATCTTTTTATCCATGAAAGTTATTTTAGTCTTCTTTGATCTCTTATATGCACGGTTGCTTATAGCCTCGTATTTCTTCTCCGATATTTGGGTTTTGTTTGGCCAACTTGATCTATTTATCTTGCAGTGGGAAGAGGTGCTTTGTGATGGGTTCGATCTTACGGTGCTTGATCCCAGTGACAGAAGAGGAACCGATATGTATGTATCGTTGCTATTAAGGATAATAAGATGGGGTCTATTTCTACATAAATAGATTTTGTCTACATCATGTCATCGTTCTTATTGCGTTACTCCGTTTTTTCCATGAACTTAATACACTAGATGCATGCTGGATAGCGGTCGATGTGTGGAGTAATAGTAGTAGATGCAGACAGGAGTCAGTCTACTAATTTTGGATGTGATGCCTATATAATGATCATTGCCTAGATATCGTCATGATTATTTGAAATTCTATCAATTACCCAACAGTAATTCATTTACCCACCGTTTGCTATTTTTCTCGAGAGAAGCCACTAGTGAAATCTACGGCCCTCGGGTCTCTTTCTTATTATATTTGCCTTTGCGATCTATTTTATTTGCTTTTATTTTAAGATCTATTAAACCAAAAATACAAAAATACCTTGCTGCAATTTATTTTATCTCGCGTTCCTGCGAGATCTATCTATCAAATTATTACAACTTTCTTATGTTCGTTTGCCAATTTCTGGCACCGTTACCCGAAAGGGATTGACAACCCCTTTAACATGTTGGCTTGCGAGTATTTGTTATTTGTGTGTAGGTGTTGTTTACATAGTGTTGCTTGGTTCTCCTACTGGTTCGATAACCTTGGTCTCATCACTGAGGGAAATACCTATCGTCATTGTAGTGCATCATCCCTTCCTCTTTGGGGAAATACCGACGTAGTCTAGCAGACATCAAAAGGAATTTCGGCGCTGTTGCCGGGGAAACATCATCAACATCTACCAGGTTCCTAAATACAAATCTCATCTCCTTGCCATTTACATTATTTGCCATTTGCATCTCGTTTTCCTCTCCCCCACTTCACAAAAAGTTGCTGTTTTATTCGCCCCCTTTTTCGTTCGCCGTTTTCTTGCCGGGTCTGTTTTTTGAGTGCAATCTTGTTGCGTAGTCACAATGACTCAAGAGAACACCAAGTTGTGTGATTTCTCAAATACAAAGAACAATGATTTTATTGGCACTCCGATTGCTCCCGCCACTAGTTCGGAATCTTATGATATTAATACTGCTTTGCTGAATCTTGTTATGAAAGATCAATTTTCCAGTACTCCTAATGAGGATGTCGCGTCCCATCTTAACACACTCGTGGAATTATGCCATATGCAAAATAAAAAAGATGTGGACAATGATGTTGTGAAGATGAAATTATTTCCGTTTTCTTTGCGAGATCATGCAAAATTTTGGTTTTCTTCTTTGCCTCGCAATAGTATTGTTCTTGGAATAAGTGCAAAGATGCTTTTATCACTAAGTATTTTCCGCCCGTAAAAATTATTTTCCTTAGAACCCAGATCATGAATTTCAAGCAACTTGAACATGAGCATGTTGCACAATCTTGGGAAAGGATGAAAATGATGCTAAGGAATTGCCCAACTCATGGGTTAAATCTTTGGATTATCATACAAAAAATTTATGCGGGGTTGAATTTTGTTTCTCGTAATCTTTTATATTCTGTCATGGGAGGTACTTTTATGGAAATTATTTTGGGTAAAGCCACTAAATTGCTTGATAATATCATGGCAAATTATTCACAATGGCATACCGAAAGAGCTCCTACTAGTAAAAAAGTTAATTCGGTTGAAGAAATTTCTTATTTGAGTGAAAAAGTTGATGCTCTTATGAAATTGGTTGCTAGTACAAGTGCTCCTATTGATTTCAATGATATGCCTTTGTCTACTTTGATTGAGCAAAATAGTGATGCCGTAGATGTGAATTTATCTCGCGGAACAATTTCAATAACAATGCTTATAGAGATAATTTTAATCCTAGGTCTTTTCTAGTAATTCCTCTAATAATTATGGTAATACCTATGGAAATCCTTCTTATAATAATAATAGGAACACCTCTGGTCTTTAGAATAATATTAAAGAATTTATCAACACGCCAAAAGTTTTCAACACTACAATGGAAGAAAAGTTGAATAAGATTGATGATTTGTCTAGAAGTGTTGATAGAATTTCTCATGATGTAGAAAATCTCAAGATGAAAATTTTTGTGCCTAAGGTTGAGGAATCAATTAAAGTTCTTTATGTTTCTATGGATGAAAGTAAGAAAAGAACCGCTATGCTTAGAGCTAGAAGAGAATTTTTAGAAAAAGCGTTTTCTAGTGATTGCTTTCATAAAAGTGATGGAGATCTTAAAATGATTGGTGTTTCTTCTATTGATTCCTTGTTTAGTAAAATTAAGATTGATGAAAAAGGGACTGAAGAAGAGTCAACTTTAGCTAGAAGCCGTCCCGATAATTCGGAGGGTGAAAATCTTGTTGAGAAAATTGATAAAGGTGGGTTTGAAGAGGTCTAAACTTGAAATAGTGATGTGCCCACTCTTTTGGATTACAAAGACTTTAATTATGATAGTTTATCTTTGATTGATTGTATTTTTTGTTGCAATTCATGATAAATTCACCCCATGCTTATGAACAAAATAAAGCTTTTACTAAACATATTGTTGATGCTATGATGAAAGCTTTAGAAGAAAAGTTGGAATTAGAAGTTTCAATTCCTAGAAAATTACATGATGAGTGGGAATCTACTATCAAAGTCAAGATTAAAAATTATGAGTGTTTTGCTTTATGTGACTTTGGTGCTAGTGTTTCTACAATTCTGAAATCTTTATGTGATGTGCTTGGTCTCACCGATATTGAAGAATGTTCTTTAAATTTGCACTTGGCGGATTCTACTACTAAAAAGCCTATGGGAAAAATTAATGATGTTCTTATTCTTGCAAATAGGAGTTATGTGCCCATAGATTTTATTGTTCTTTATATTGATTGCAATCCGTCTTGTCCAAATTCTTGGTAGACCGTTTTTACGCACTATTGGTGTCGTGATTGATATGAAAGAAGGCAATATTAAGTTCCAATTTCCAATAAGGAAGGGTATGGAACACTTCCCTAGAACAAGAATTAGGCCACCATATGAATCAATCATGAGGGCATCTTATGGATCTCGAAACAAAGATGACAATACTTAGATCCTTGCTTTATGCCTAGCTAGGGGCGTGAAATGATTGCGCTTGTTGGGAGGCAACCCAATGAATAAAATGTACTTTTGTCTTTTGCTTTCTAGTCTTGAATCCTTGCTGGACACACCTATTTGAGAGAGCCAAAATTATGCCATGACTTGTTAGAATTGCTCTCTATGCTTCACTTAAATCTTTATGAGCTATGGAATTGCTCTAGTGCTTCACTTATATCTTTTTGAGCACGGTGTGCTTTAGTATTTTTGAAGAAATGCTCTCTTGATTCACTTAGATTTATTTGAGAGTTCGTAAAATTTTCAAAAAATTCTCTCTTGCTTCACTTAAATTAATTTGAGAGATAGAAATATTATGCTCATGATCTTCACTTATATTTGTTTGAGCTTATCAAAAGAAACACGTGAAAATTAGTTCCAAAGTGATAGATATCCAAGAAGGATATAATAAAAACTTTCATGAAGATCATTGGACAAAATAAACTTGATTCCTTGTAATAGTTTTGAGATATGATGATGTGATATGTGAGTCATGTTGATGAGTAATTATGCTTTAGTAAGAATATTGGTGTTAAGGTTTGTGATTCCCTATGCAAGCACGAAAATCAATAGTTGTGCAATGAAATTACATCCTACTTGTGGTGCATATTTGGTGTTAATTATGCTCAATGCTCGCTTATGAGATTGTTTGTTTCTTGGTTGGTCGCTTCTCAATCTTTTGCTAGCCTTCATTTTGCACTAGTATGATCACTACTTGTGCATCCAAAAACCTTTAAACCAGTTTTGCCACATGAGTCCACCATACCTACCTATATGCGGTATTCTTTTGCCATTCTAAGCAAATTTGTATGTGTCATCTCTAATTTTTAAAATAAACTTCTCTTTTGTGTGCTCGTACCGCTCATGAACCAGTAGGGGGTGGCTGATATATTTCCATGCTAGATATGTTATTCTCACGATGAGTGTTTATTCACTTGTGATTGCACGAGAGTAAGGCAAAGGTATTAGGGATGCCCAGTCCCGAAATGAAAAATGAATTTACTTTATGTTGTCAAATAATAAATTCCTTGGAAAGTGTTGGTATGGAAGGCACCTGTGGATACGGCTAACCATGGAAAGTGAAAGTATGGTTGAAAAAGAAATAAACTTTAGTTTCTGTTTGGGAACTGCCTATGATATATCTAGCATGGAAAGTATTGGGAACTACTCGATCGTTCTCGCTGACAGGAAAAGCATGCCTCCCAAAATGTTTTTATCTCTATGTTTTTTGCTTTGAGCTCTGGCACCTCTACAAATCCCTACTTCCCTCCGCGAAGGGCCTTTTTTTACTTTATGCAATTTTTATTTTTAATTTGAGTCTCCAACTTCTCTTATAAAGCACCAACAAGGGGGCACTATGATTGTACTTGAGAATTGGGTGTAGCTAATATGCGAGTGTGTTTCCTGAATGGATCAATGATTGAGCATGATAGGCTAGGGATAACTTATTTTAGCATTGATATTTTGGAAGACATGGTTGCTTGTTTGTATGCTTGAGTATTTAAGTCCTCATGTCAAAACTAGACTATTGCTTTGAACCATATAAAAGTCCAAATGTCCATGCTACAAAGAAAATAATATGTGATGAACATGTTAGGCAGCATTCCACATAAAAAATTCTGCTTTTATCATTTACCTACTCAAGGACGAGCAGGAATTAAGCTTGGGGATGCTGATACGTCTCCAACGTATCTATAATTTTTTTATTGTTCAATGTTGTTATATTATCATTCTTGGATGTTTTATAATCATTTTATAGTCATTTTATATCATGTTTTGGTACTAACCTATTGACATAGTGCAAGTGTCAGTTGCTGTTTTCTGCATGTTTTTTACATCGCAGGAAATCAATACAAAACGGAGTCCAAACGCAGCAAAACTTTTTGGAGATTATTTTTGGACGAGAAGACATCCAGTGGGCCGGAGAAGAGCCTTGGGGGTGCTCCGAGGGGAGCACAACCCACCAGGACGCGCTCGGAGGCCCAGGCGCGCCCTGGTGGGTTGTGCCCACCTCAGGTCCCTGCTGAACCGACTCTTTGCTCTATAAATACCCCAATATTCCAGAAACCCTAAAGGAGTCGACGAAAATCAATTCCAGCCGCCGCAGAGTCCAGAACCACCAGATCCAATCTAGACACCATCACGGAGGGGTTCACCACTTCCATTGGTGCCTCTCTGATGATGTGTGAGTAGTTCTTTGTAGACCTTCGGTTCCGTAGTTAGTAGCTAGATGGATTCCTCTCTCTCGTTTGATTCTCAATACAATGGTCTCTTGGAGATCCATATGATGTAACTCCTTTTGCGATGTGTTTGTTGGGATCGAATGAACTTTGAGTTTATGATCAGATCTATCTTTTTATCCATGAAAGTTATTTGAGTTTCTTTGATCTCTTATATGCATGATTGCTTATAGCCTCGTATTTCTTCTCCGATATTTGGGTTTTGTTTGGCCAACTTGATCTATTTATCTTCCAATGGGAAGAGGTGCTTTGTAGTGGGTTCGATTTTACAGTGCTTGATCCCAGTGATAGAAGGGGACCGACACGTATGTATCATTGCTACTAAGGATAAAACGGTGGGGTCTATTTCTACATAAATAGATCTTGTCTACATCATGTTATCATTCTTATTGCATTACTCCGTTTCTCCATGAACTTAACACACAAGATGCATGCTGGATAGCGGTCGATGTGTGGAGTAGTAGATGCAGGCAGAGTTAGTTTACTAATCTTGGACGTGATGCCTATGTAATGATCATTGCCTGGATATCGTCACGATTATTTTAAGTTCTATCAATTGCCCAACAGTAATTCATTTACCCACCGTTTGCTATTTTTCTCGAGAGAAGTCACTAGTGAAACCTACTGCCCCGGGTCTCTTTCTCATATTATTTGCCTTTGCGATCTGTTTTCCTTTGCTTTTATTTTCAGATCTATTAAAACCAAAAATGCAAAAATACTTTGCTGCACTTTATTTTATTTGGCGTTCTATCTATCAATATTTACTACTCTCTCATGTCTGTTTGCCAATTTCTGGCGCCGACACCCGAAAGGGATTGACAACCCCTTTTACACGTCGGGTTGCGAGTATTTGTTATTTGTGTGCAGGTGATGTTTACATAGTGTTGCTTGGTTCTCCTACTGGTTCGATAACCTCGGTGTCATCACTGAGGGAAATACCTACCGTTGTTGTGTTGCATCATCCCTTCCTCTTTGGGGAAATACCGACGTAACTTCAAGCCGCATCAAGGTGCCACGCGATGATACGTCTCCATTGTATCTACTTTTCCTAACGCTTTTCCTCTTGTTTTGGACTCTAATTTGCAGGGTTTGAATGAAACTAACCCGGACTGACGCTGTTTTCAGCAGAACTACCATGGTGTTGTTTTTGTGCAGAAATAAAAGTTCTCGGATTGGAACGAAACTTTGCAAGGAATTTTTTATTCTATAAAAGATAATTTCTGGAGCCAAGAACCACCGGAGGGGGGCACCTAGGTGGGCACAACCCACCAGGGCACCCCCCCCCTCCAGGTGCGCCCAGGTGGGTTGTCCCCACCTGGTGGCCCCGCAGACCGTGAAACCGACGCTATAAAATCACATTTTCCAGAAAAAAGTCAGGGAAAAAGAATTATCGCGTTTCATGAGACGGAGCCGCCGCCGCCTCCTGTTCTTCATCGGGAGGCCAGATCTGGAGTCCATGGGGCTCCAGTGTGATAGCCTGGCTTATTAGGGATGATAGACTACTCATATCAATAAGCAATTCCTTCTTTTCTGGAAGCCCGTTCGGACAGAACTCCAAAGTTAAGTGTGCTCAGCTTGGAGTAATTTCAGGATGGGTGACCGACCAGGAAGTTGCTCCCGGGTGCGCACGAGTGAGGACAAAGTGCGCAGAAAAGACTAGTATTGATCTGTGGGGCCAGTCTAGATCCCGCCAGGAGTAAGGACCACCGGCGGGTGTGTCCGGGGCGTTACAAGTTGGTATCATAGCCGACCCTCGCGATTACACGGATGTTTGCGGACAGGTACGCGGTCATGTTGTTCATGACGTTTGTGACCCGTCGTGGCACACGGCATGGCACATGTACCGAACTGGATGCACAGACGTATGTGCCAAGAGGGAACGTTCATGTGGCCTGACAAGGACGTCGGTTCCTCTGAGTGGGGGCGTATGTGATAGCCTGGCTTATTAGGGATGGTAGACTACTCATATCAATAAGGAATTCCTTCTTTTCCGGAAGCCCATTCGGACAGAACTTCAAAGTTAAGCATGCTCAGCTGGGAGTAATTTCAGGACGGGTGACCGACTGGGAAGTTGCTCCCAGGTGCGCACGAGTGAGGACAAAGTGCACAGAAAAGACTAGTCACTACTGCAGGATACTGTTAACGCGACACTACGACCAGAGACCCTTGCCGAAACTGTGTGCGATGCAATAACCGCAAACGGTGGTGTAAAAAATCCATCAAAAAAGGCGCAAAACGTTTGCAATGGCGGAGCCATCAAACACGGTTCAGATTTTAGTTGCGTGTGCGATGCAGGGCACATGGTTAATCCATTCAAACTGTGTGTGATGAGGTAGAACAACAGAAACGGGCAGCCATATCAATGTGTGTGCGATGCAGGACACATGGTTAATCCATTCGAGCTGTTTGCGATGAGGTAGAACAACATAAACGGGCAGCCATATCAATGTGTGTGCGATACATGGCATACGGTTCACTCGGACGAACTGTTTTCGATTAGGGAACACAATAGAAATGGTTCAACTTAACAAGATGTGTGTGATATGCGGCATACAGTTCACATGGATGAACTATTTGCCAAAAGAACACAAACGAGTCATGTAAATAAGATGTGTGTGATACGTGGCAAACAGCCGACTCGGATGAACTGTTTGCGATGAGAAATTACAACACAGACGATCAATCTGATTACTTAATGCGATTTTGTGTGTACAAAAACTTTGAAAAATGCAAACTAGTTGCTTGCGGTGGCTAGGAGTATCGCATGAGATCGTCTGCAGTACTCAGTGCGATGATTAGTATGTTACATATTCCTTAACATGTGTGTGAATTTGCAATATGGACAGTTAATATGCAAATGCCTTACGGACATCGGGCTGCACGCTTAAACTCAATGAACTGTATGATACTAATACTTTCCATGAAAATTTATGAACTTGGGTAACAACATTTGAGTAACATATATATAGTGGTTACACTATTCGACAAAAGGAGGATCTTTGTAACACGGTTTTGATAACCATATGGTCCATATCTACATACTTAACATAGTAACAACTATCACATTTTAAGAGGCTAAGGGACAACAACCATATGGTCCATATCTACATACTTAACATATATAGTAACAGCTAGTACATTTTAAGAGGCTGAGGGCCAACAACCACAACTATCCACTGGAAGCAGCTTGATCACGGTGACTCGGCATCTCGTCAATGAAAAGGAAGAGCCCTCCTGTGCCTTGGTAGAGCATGAGTAGAACAGTGTCTCCAATTTTCCAATATGGATGCATTGCCACGAGAAGCGAGAACTTGTTAATTTGAATGGTTCCATTTCTGCAGGAAATGCAATACCTTGCAATCACTTTGGTGTTATTAGCAGGCACAAGTGTAATTCGACCACGCCGGGAAATCGATCCAGAACTGCTCTGGGGCAATTTCATTGAAATGTAGAATAAAAACAATTGTAACATATCATTGAAGATATATATAGTTTATGAGCATCAACATTAAAATAAGACTTTTTACCAGCATTTTGTGCACACAATTGGTCTTGTTCAGTGTGTGCACCATAGGTCTAATTAGTCCCATCCAAAATCTAGCGTTCATACGTTGTGCTATCTCTGTCAGATTATCAACAAAGTTTATGACATGCTTCAAATCCTTCCAGTGAAATTTGGTACGCTTAGTAACATATAGATCGTTCACTATGCATCCAACATATCCTACTTAAAAGGTGGAAAGGTATTATTTATTCAGAACATGGCAGAATAATATATAGTGCGCATAAATTGGTAAATAGAATTTGTTACTGCCTAGGAACGGAGTCAGAATATGATATCACAAGTGGTTGCTTAAATAGTGATCAATTGGTTGCTTAAACAGTAATATGACAGCATGGAGAAAGTTGAAAGGACACTGCTACCTCTTGAGCACTGAACGGAGTCAGAATATGATATCACAATTGGTTGCTTAAATAGTGATCAATTGGTTGCTTAAATAGTAATATGACAGCATGGAGAAAGTTGAAAGGACACTGCTACCTCTTGAGCACTGCGTTGGTTTTTCCCTTGAAGAGGAAAGGGTGATGCACCAAAGTAGCGTAAGTATTTCCCTCAGTTTTTTAGAACCAAGGTATCAATCCAGTAGGAGGTTACACACAAGTCGCCTTATACCTTCACAAACAAATAAGAACCTTGCAACCAACGCGATAAAGGGGTTGTCAATCCCTTCACGGCCACTTGCAAAAGTGAGATCTGATAGAGATAATAAGATAAATATTTTTTGGTATTTTTATGATATAAACTAAAATTAAAGAATGCAAAGTAAAAATAGATTGGAAGCTTATATGATGGAAAATAGACCCGAGGTCCATAGGTTTCACTAGTGGCTTCTCTCAAGATAGCATAAGTATTACGATGGGTGAACAAATTACTGTCGAGCAATTGATAGAAAAGTGCATAATTATGAGAATATCTAGGCATGATCATGTATATAGGCATCACGTCCGCGACAAGTAGACCGAAACGATTCTGCATCTACTACTATTACTCCACACATCGACCGCTATCAAGCATGCATCTAGAGTATTAAGTTCATAAGAACAGAGTAACGCATTAGGCAAGATGACATGATGTAGAAGGATAAACTCAAGCAATATGACATAAACCCCATCTTTTTATCCTCGATGGCAACAATACAATATGGGCCTTGCTACCCTACATCCTTTGGAAAGGACACATAAGATTGAACCCAAAGCTAAGCACTTCTCCCATTGCAAGAAAGATCAATCTAGTAGGCCAAACCAAACTGATAATTCGAAGAGACTTGCAAAGATAACCAATCATACATAAAAGAATTCAAAGAAGATTCAAATATTGTTCATAGATAATCTTGATCATAAACCCACAATTCATCGGATCTCGACAAACACACCGCAAAAAGAATTACATCGAATGGATCTCCAAGAAGATCGAGGAGAACTTTGTATTGAGATCCAAAGAGAGAGAAGAAGCCATCTATCTAATAACTATGGACCCGAAGGTCTGTGGTAAACTACACACACATCATCGGAGAGGCTATGGTGTTGATGTAGAAGCCCTCTGTGATCGATTCCCCCTCCGGCGGAGCGCTAGAAAAGGCCCCAAGATGGGATCTCACAGGTACAGAAGGTTGCGACGGTGGAAATAGGGTTTCGTGGTGCTCTCTGATGTTTTCGGGGTATATGGGTATATATAGGAGGAAGAAGTAGGTCGGTGGAGTTGCGAGGGGCCCACGAGGGTGGGGGGCACGCCCCCTGCCTCGTGGCCTCTTCGCTTCTTTCTTGGCGTCCACTCCAAGTCCTCTGGATCACGTTGGTTCCAAAAATAACTCTCCCGAAGGTTTCATTCCGTTTGGACCCCATTTGATATTCCTTTTCTGCGAAACACTGAAATAGGAAAAAAACATAGCAATTTGCACTGGGCCTTCGGTTAATAAGTTAGTCCTCGAAATAATATAAAAGTTCTTTGTAAAGCCCATTAAACATCCAAAACAGATAATATAATAGCGTGGAACAATCAAAAATTATAGATACTTTGGAGATGTATGAAGCATCCCCAAGCTTAATTCCTGCTCGTCCTCGAGTAGGTAAATGATAAAAACAGAATTTTTGATGTGGAATGCTACCTAGCATATTTCCCAATGTAATTTCCTTTATTGTGGCATGAATGTTCAGATCCGAAAGATTCAAGACAAAAGTTTAATATTGACATGAAAATAATAATACTTCAAGCATACTAACAAAGCAATCGTGTCTTCTCAAAATAACATGGCCAAAGAAAGTTATCCCTACAAAATCATATAGTCTGGCTATGCTCTATCTTCATCACACAAAGTATTTAATCATGCACAACCCCGATGACAAGCCAAGCAATTGTTTCATACTTTTGATGTTCTCAAACTTTTTCAATCTTCACGCAATACATGAGCGTGAGCCATGGACATAGCACTATATGTGGAATAGAATGATGGTTGTGGAGAAGACAAAAAGGAGAAGATAGTCTCACATCAACTAGGCGTATCAACGGGCTATGGAGATGCCCATCAATAGATATCAATGTGAGTGAGTAGGGATTGCCATGCAACGGATGCACTAGAGCTATAAGTGTATGAAAGCTCAACAAAAGAAACTAAGTGGGTGTGCATCCAACTCGCTTGCTCACGAAGACCTAGGGCATTTTGAGGAAGCCCATCATTGGAATATACAAGCCAAGTTCTATAATGTAAAATTCCCACTAGTATATGAAAGTGACAACATAGGAGACTCTCTATCATGAAGATCATGGTGCTACTTTGGAGCACAAGTGTGGTAAAAGGATAGTAACATTGTCCCTTCTCTCTTTTTCTCTCATTTTTTTATTTGGGCCTTTTTCTCTTCTTTTTTTATGGCCTCTTTTTTTATTTTTCCTTTTTCTTTTATTTTCGTCCGAAGTCTCATCCCGACTTGTGGGGGAATCATAGTCTCCATCATCCTTTCCTCACTTGGGACAATGCTCTAATAATGATGATCATCACACTTTTATTTACTTACAACTCAAAAATTACAAATCAATGCTTAGAACAAAATATGACTCTATGTGAATGCCTTCGGCGGTGTACCGGGATATGCTATGAATCAGGAGTGACATGTATGAAATAAATATGAACGGTGGCTTTGCCACAAATACGATGTCAACTACATGATCATGCAAAGCAATATGACAATGATGAAGCGTGTCATAATAAACGGATCGGTGGTAAGTTATATGAAAATATATCTCAGAATGGATATGGAAATGCCATAATAGGTAGGTATGGTGGTTGTTTTGAGGAAGGTATATGGTGGGTGTATGATACCGACGAAAGGTGCGCGGTATTAGAGAGGCTAGCAATGGTGGAAGGGTGAGAGTGCGTATAATCCATGGACTCAACATTAGTCATAAAGAACTCACATACTTATTGCAAAAATCTATTAGTTATCGAAACAAAGCACTACGCGAATGCTCCTAGGGGGATAGATTGGTAGGAAAAGACCATCGCTCGCCCCCGACCACCACTCATAAGGAAGACAATCAATAAATAAATCATGCTCCGACTTCATCACATAACGGTTCACCATATGTGCATGCTATGGGAATCACAAACTTTAGAACAAGTATTTCTCAAATTCACAACTACTCAACTAGCATGACTCTAATATCACCATCTTCATATCTCAAAACAATTATCAAGTATCAAACTTCTCATAGTATTCAATGCACTTTATATGATAGTTTTTATTATACCTATCTTGGATGTTCATCATATTAGGACTAATTTTATAGCCAAAGCAAACTACCATGCTGTTCTAAAAGACTCTCAAAATAATATAAGTGAAGCATGAGAGATCAATAATTTCTATAAAATAAAACCACCACCGTGCTCTAAAAGATTTAAGTGAAGCACTAGAGCAAAATTATCTAGCTCAAAAGATATAAGTGAAGCACATAGAGTATTCTAATAAATTCCGATTCATGTGGGTCTCTCCAAAAAGGCGTGTACATCAAGGATGATTGTGGTAAACTAAAAAGCACAGACTCAAATCATACAAGACGCTCCAAGCAAAACACATAACATGTGGTGAATAAAAATATAGCCTCAAGTAAAGTTACCGATAGACGAAAACGAAAGAGGGGATGCCTTCAGGGGCATCCCCAAGCTTAGGCTTTTGGTTGTCTTGAATTTTACCTTGGGGTGCCTTGGGAATCCCCAAGCTTAGGCTCTTGCCACTCCTTATTCCATAATCCATCAAATCTTTACCCAAAACTTGAAAACTTCACAACACAAAACTTGACAGAAAAATCTCATGAGCTCCGTTAGCGAATGAAAACAAACCACCCCTTAAAGGTACTGTAATGAACTCATTCTTTATTTATATTGGTGTTAAACCTACTGTATTCCAACTTCTCTATAGTTCATACCTTCCGATACTAGCCATAGATTCATCAAAATAAGCAAACAACACACGAAAAACAGAATCTGTCAAAAACAGAACAGTCTGTAGTAATCTGTATCAAATGTATACTTTTGTAACTCCAAAAATTCTAAAATAAATATATGGACGTGAGGAATTTATTTATTAATCATCTGCAAAAAGAATCAACTAAATATCACTCTCCAGTAAAAACTTGTAGCTAAACTCGTGAGTGCTAAAGTTTCTGTTTTTTACAGCAAGATCAAAAAGACTTCACCCAAGTGTTCCCAAAGGTTCTACTTGGCACAAACACTAATTAAAACATGAAAACACATCTAAACAGAGGCTAGATGAATTATTTATTACTAAACAGAACCAAAATCAAGAAATAAAAATAAAATTGGGTTTCCTCCCAACAAACGCTATCGTTTAATGCCCCTAGCTAGGCATAAAGGCAAGAATAGATCTAGGTATTATCATCTTTGGTAGGCAATTCATGAGTGGCTCTCATAATAGATTCATAAGGTAACTTTATTTTCTTACTAGGAAAGTGTTCCATGCATTTCCTTAATGGAAATTGGAATCTAATAGTTCCTTCTTTTATATCAATAATTGCACCAATCGTTCTAAGGAAAGGTCTACCAAGAATAATAGGACATGAAGGATTGCAATCTATATTAAGAACAATGAAATCTACGGGCACATAATTCCTATTTGCAAAAATAAGAACATCATTAATTATTCCCATAGGTTTCTTAATGGTGGAATCCGCAAGGTGCAAGTTTAAAGAACAATCATCGAATTCACGGAAACCTAACACATCACACAAAGTTTTTGGAATCGTGGAAACACTAGCACCCAAATCACACAAAGCATAGCATTCATGATATTTAATATTAATTTTAATAGTAGGTTCCCACTCCTCATAAATTTTCTAGGGATAGAAACTTCCAATTCAAGCTTTTCTTCATAAGATTGCATTAAAGCATCAACGATATGTTTGGTAAAAGCTTTATTTTGACTATAAGCATGAGGAGAATTTAACACGGATTGCAACAAGGAAATGCAATCTATTAAAGAACAATTATCATAATTAAATTCCTTGAAATCCAAAATAGTGGGTGTCGGTATCAAAACCGGCGGATCTCGGGTAGGGGGTCCCGAACTGTGCGTCTAGGCGGATGGTAACAGGAGACAGGGGACACGATGTTTTTACCCAGGTTCGGGCCCTCTCGATGGAGGTAAAACCCTACTCCTGCTTGATTAATATTGATGATATGGGTAGTACAAGAGTAGATCTACCACGAGATCAGAGAGGCTAAACCCTAGAAGCTAGCCTATGGTATGATTGTTGTTCGTCCTACGGACTAAAACCCTCCGGTTTATATAGGCACCGAATAGTGTTAGGGTTACACAGATTCCGTTACAATGGCAGGAGATCTACATATCCGTATCACCAAGCTTGCCTTCCACGCCAAGGAAAGTCCCATCCGGACACGGGACGAAGTCTTCAATCTTGTATCTTCATAGTCCAGGAGTCCGGCCGAAGGCTATAGTCCGGCTATCCGGACACCCCTTAATCCAGGACTCCCTCAGTAGCCCCTGAACCAGGCTTCAATGACGACGGGTCCGGCGCGCATATTGTCTTCGGCATTGCAAGGCGGGTTCCTCCTTCGAATGCTTCATAGAAGATTTTGAACACAAGGATAGTGTCCGGCTCTGCAAAATAAGTTCCACATAACACCGTAGAGAGAATAACATTTACACAAGTTCAATCTGGCGGCGTATCTCGCAGCGTGACATCACACTGCGGCCAAGCCTTTATTGAATCGTTTTCTTGCCCAACCTCAGCGCGTTTAGTGAGGCGGTTTCCTTGCACGTCTTGTCAAAGCAGAGATCGTGTCCCCTTATTCCGGATTCTCATCAATACGGGCGTGGGTAACCCAATCGTGCCGTTAGCACGCCTCCTCTATCGGCGAGTCCCGAACGATCACGGGAGGGCTCACGGTATTCAACCTCTTTATAAAGAGACCAAGGCCCGCTCCTTTTCTCAATCTCCATTGAATCCGCCCCTCGCTTGAGTTCCAACACCCAAAGCTCCAGATTCAGCGCCGGACCTTCGATGATGTCCGCTCCGACCTCCAAGGCGGTGGATGCCTTCCTCCGTCACGGAAGAAGGCGTCCTAAAGCTAAGAGATGCCAGGTATCTTACCGGCGAAATCTCGCATAGGCTGCCTGCTCAAGGGCAGGTTATTCCCACTCCCAAGCCCGGTGAAAGCGTGGTGTTCACGTCTCACTTCCTTCGGGGACTAAGTTTCCCGATGGACCCCTTCGTGAGGGGGCTCATGTTTTATTACGGGCTGGAATTTCACGACTTGGATCCATAGTCCATCCTCCACATCTCGTCGTTCATCGTCGTATGTGAAGCCTTCTTTCGCATTACCCCACACTTCGGATTGTGTCTCAAAACCTTCAAGATGGAGCCGAAGATGATCAAGGGGCAACAGGCAGAGTGCAGAGGGGCTGTTATAAGTAAGAATGCTGACGCTCCATCGCCCGAGGGCTCTTTTCAAAAGGAGCTCAGTCTATGGCAACAAGAGTGGTTTTATATCACAGCTCCCAGGGGCACCAAATGGGTGGCGCCACCCGCCTTTCGCTCGGGCCCTCCACCGCGGCTGGCGTCATGGGTCAATAAAGGGCTTGAATGGGGCGGTCAGGGCGTGCCCTTGTTGCGGGGCCGTATTCGAGACCTCCTAGAGAGAGAGATCAATCTGGTTAGTAATGCAGGTCATGCTGATTTGTCGCATCCTGCCTGCAAACGTCGCCCCCTCGGCCTGTGGGAGTTCAATCCGGAGGGACCACGAGCTCTTCAACACTTCATGGGCGCAACGCCCGTGGAGATGTACAAGCTGTTCTTCGGATCACAAGCAATGTGTCTAGACTTGACCGAGGACACAGGTCTGAGCTGCAATCGCCCGGATGCTCAAGTAAGTGGTCCCGTACCCGGACATGCTATCCGTATATTTATCATAAACTCGCCCTTAAAAGAGTTGTCCCTTACACATGAGTGGATAGCAAAAGCAAAACTGATCAGGTGTCCGGCCCCCCTCCCTGAGACCACGCCGGATCCGTGTTAACCAAGATCTTTGGAGGCTGTGCCTTTAGAAGAAGGCGAAGGGGGAACAAGGAAGCTACTGCCTCCGTGAAGGAGGTTATCAAGAAAGGAGGATCGATAATCCCTCCATCCAAGGGAGAAGAGGACCGCCTCTGAGAACCGGAGACCAAGGCCTCAAAGCGTGGGAAGAAATCTTCGCGGAGGGTCCTGCACCAGAAGATGCCCCGGCCGCATTGTTTCCCCAAGGAGATCAGCCCTTCAATGAGCCGTAAGTAGAGAGGGGAGTTTATAAAATAAAAGACATCCATGTTTTATTTCTGAAGATGACCGAAATTTTACCTTGTAGTTCGGATCTCAGCCCTTCTCGTGAGCTCGTCTTGGGGATCTTCGTCCGGAGATGATGGAGAGCGGAACGCCTTCCCCTGCCGTACCGCCTAGCGAGGCGGACGATCCCAAGGTGTCGTCACGGAGGGTTTCCCTGAATCCGGCAGGGGTGGAGTGCGGTCGTAGAGCCCCCCGGAGCCCTCCGTGTCCGGCCTTCGAAAAAGGCCATTGGACGAGTCCGGCACCTCCTGGTGCACGGTCGTAGGAGTTGAAGGATCTGCTCGGGCGAGTGTCTATCTCAGAAGATCACCGTGCATTGATGGGTACGGTGATTGAAAAGATTTCGTCCGCAGAAAGCGGGTTGTACGAGGCCGCCAGGAGTTTACTGACAGGTTTTGAGGTACGTGCAATGATGTACCTTTTGACGGTTCCGCATATATAAGGTGCGCTCCGTGTAGATAGTAGCCCCTGAGACTCGGTGCGTTGTCAAAAATGACAGTGTGCCGAGGATCATAATCCCAGATATAATATGTCACCCTTCCTATGTAGGTGGCGGGGCGTCCGGTGGCTAGCCGGACTGATGAATTTGCCGAACTCAAGCGGCAACTTGACGTGGCGGATGCTGACATCGCGCTTGTCAACAAGCGGCTGGACGAGTCACAAGGTATGCAGTTTCTCCGCGGACACCTAGTAAGGGAGCTTCATGCCCGTGCCTTACAACATGTATGCTTGATGCAGATGGTGTCGCTGCCATGGAGAATCTTCGGGCGGAGCTTGCCCGAGCCAAGGAACATGCCAGGAAAAGTGATGCGGCTGCCTTAAAGGCGGCCGAAGAGCTAAAAGCCGAATAGGCTGCTCACTTCCGAAGCAAGAAGGAAATGGCCGAGATGGCCGTGAAGTTGAAGAATGCTACCGACCGTTGCGAGCTTCTTGAAAAATAAGGTCGAGCAGAGCAAGAGGACCTGAAGAAGGCCACCACCGAGGCCAAGGATGCTCGCTCTGCGATGAGAGCTATGAAGGAGGAGCTACGTCAGGCCGGAGATATCGCGGCTGGAAAGCCCTTTCTGCTGCGTAGGAAGTTCACGGATCCTAAATATGCTCAGTTGGACCGGCTGTGGAGTAGTGCGGATGCTTATCTGGACTTGGCGGCGAGTCTGCATGACGCGCGCCGGACACTTCGGAGATCAAAAGGATCACGAGATGGAAGAGCTTTTTGGTCGCAGATTCCGTAGTCCAGGCGTCCACTTCCATTAACCGATCGTTTGGCGAATGGGCGGAGCTGAATAGGTTGTCCGGACTTGCCATGAAGAATGTCGTGACTTATTTGTGGCGAAAAGGCCCGAGCGAAGAGTTATTTTGGCTTGGTGCAGCGGTTCCTTAGTGCGGTGCCGCATATCAAAGCAATGAGGCGGTCAAGATGCATAGAGGGTGCGCGGATGGCTCTTGCCGTGTCAAGACATCTTGGACGGAGATGAAGGCCACGATGTTGCATCCCAAGATTCGGACGGAAGCCGAGTACCTGTCGAGCACTATTTTCCGGAAGTTCTTCAGGGCGCTCGTTTAATAGAGACGCAATGCTCGAAGGATATTATGTTCGAATAACATGTATTATTGTGAAATAATGTTTCGATGGAATATAAAAGCTTTTTTATACTTGTGCTTTCAAGAATTAAAAATACCTCCTGTGCGGCCGTTAATGTATATGTGTATATAACCTGAAAGATGGCAGTCTTTGGCTTATTTCACATATAATGCGGGGGTGTTTGCAGAAAATGCATTTTCACACTTGATCCAATGTCTTGGTCCTACAAAGGAGGTAATAGCGCAGCAAACTAGGCAACCGGACTATAATGCTTTATCACTTTCACTTAGCCATAGGAGTTCGACAGTGGGGCTACTATATAGCCCCTAGGGGCACCGCGCTCACCCGAATTCGGGGCGCGTATGTGCCTGGCCGGGAAACGACCCTTCGTCAATGCGGAGGAATTCTAAAGATTCCAGCGGGTCATCGAGTGGTGGACCAGTCTCACGCTATATCATGACAATCAGTTTTCGGCTTTCTCTACTGAGGTGCTCCCCTGGCCGAACCGGGGGCACAATCGCAGTAGTTCTCCTAGTGCCGCATTAGCCGATAGAGCGAACGTAAGGCAGCAAAACACAGGAGCCGGGCAAACCCAACATTTGACCAAAGACATGATTCGGAGCTGATGCATATAAGGCCTAACTCAAGACGCCGAACACTCCCTAAGGTATTCGGTCCTTATGAAAACGGGTCGAACAATCGCCCTTGGTAAAAAGCCCCTGGTATCCAGGTACGCGCGAAATTCTGACGTGGCCTATGCCAAAACGCCAGCCTCCTCCTTGGTTATAGCAAGAAACCAGGGGATGTGTATCAACAAGAGACAGTAAAAAAGGTTTACGCAGGGTCTTAATCTGAAAAGAATCCTTGCAACGGGTCCCTACTGCACGTCTGCGCCTGTGTCTCCGTTGTGCCGTATCCTGGACGGGTGTAGCACGGTGTTCATCTGTAAAAGAGAGGAACTTAGTTGAAAAAGATCGTGCGAAAATGTATGTTATATTATATGAACAAAGTACAATTCGAAGAATGAACAAAATTGAGCTTTATTGTCTCTTGTTTGTGGATGCGCGGAGCCCCTTGTACGGGGGTATGCGTCTAGCGAGCCCTTGTATGTTTACGCCGGACTCGTCCAGCCGTGTCCGGGGTCTGTCCGACCTGTCTAAGAGCTTGTATTGGTGAGGCCGGTTTATTGTGGGGTTGTCAAGGCATCCGCACAATTTTCTGGACTCGAGGAACCCTCGATGTTTCCCTTTAATGAGATGATGCCACGTGGACCGGGCATTTTAAGTGTAAGGGATGCATAATGCGGTATTAACGTTAAAGTGGTAAAGCTTGGCGTCCCAATAATGCTTGATAGCTACTTGTAAATGGGGCGAGGTGGAAGGTTAAATTTTCGCGCGGAAGTTGTCGGGTGAGCGAACACAACTTCTAGCATGAGAAGCCCGTACAATGGGAATATGGGCTGGCATTACCCTTGAAAGGAAGTGTTGCTGTGGCGAAATTTGGTTGGGTCTATCCCCATATTGCGGATTGTGTCCTGATATAGCAGGTTTAGATCACTGCCGCCGTCCATTAGGACTTGTGAAAATTGGAGTCCGCCGATTATCGGATCTAATATCAAGGCAGTCCAACCCGCATTCCGTATACTTCTAGAGTAATCTCGATGGTCAAAGGTGATTGGTTTGAACAACCAGTGGCCGGACTCCTCTGGGATAGGCCGTATGGCGCGTACCTCTATGGGTGCCACTCTGTTTTTCCCTTTTGTCACGTGAATTGAGTTCACTGTTTTGATTTCTTGTGGGAAATTCTTTTGTTTTCTGGTGCTCTGCTTTTGGGGTTCGTCATCATCCTCGCTTGGTGTGTCGAGCCCCTTGTGTTCGGCGTTGAGTTTGTCGGATTGCTTGAAGACCCAACAATCTCTGTGGGTGTGGTTTGCAGGCTTCCCGGGAGTACTGTGGATTTGGCATATCTTGTCCAAGATTTTGTTTAAGTTAGAGAGCTCGTCCCTGTTATCCTTAAGGGGTGGCTTTTTATGATTCTGCCGAGAGCTTTTGAATCCGGCGTTGACTGCCGTGCTCTTCGGGCTGTTTCCCTTAGTCCGACGCTGGTCCTTGCTGCGTCGTGGTTTCCGTTCCATCCCCGACTTGGATGTACTTGGGTCGCTGGTGCTGCATCTTGCTAGCCAGCTATCCTCTCCAGCAAAAGCGGGTCATGAGGCTTGTTAATGCGGCCATTGTTCTTGGCTTTTCTTGGCCGAGGTGTCTGGCGAGCCATTCGTCTCGGATGTTGTGTTTGAAAGCTGCTAAGGCTTCAGCGTCCGGGCAGTCGACTATTTGGTTCTTTTTAGTAAGGAATCTGTTCCAAAATTTCCGGGCTGACTCTCCTGGCTGTTGAGCTATGTGACTTAAATCGTCAGCATCCGGAGGTCGGACATAGGTCCCTTGAAAATTTGCCCTAAAGGCATCCTCGAGCTCTTCCCAACTTCCAATGGTGTTTTCGGGAAGGCTTTTAAGCCAATGCCGGGCTGGCCCTTTGATTCTCTTGAGGGGTAAGTATTTTATGGCGTGGAGATCATCTCCTCTAGCCATGTGTATATGGAGGATGTAATCCTCAATCCGCACTCGAGTGCATTGTTTACGTCGTATGCCTCTATGTTTACGGGCTTGAATCCCACTGAAATTCATGATCCAGCACCTCATCGGTGAAACATAGGGGTGTCGGCACCCTATATTTAGGTGTACCGTGATGTTCGGATACTTGATGTGTTGCCTTGCTTACTAGAGCTTGCTTTCTTGGCCCGTAGATAGATCTAACTGGGCCATCTATTTGATGCGAATCATTGTACGACGCCGTTTGCCGCTCTCTGTTTGCCATGGGGTCGTCCATCCGACCGGGTGGCCTCCTTGTTTTTTGATTGTGGGGGCTCTACGGCCTCCTCATCAAATTCGGGCAGTAGTTTTCGCTTTGGGTAGCTCTTTGTTCAGCGACTATCGCCGTATTTGTCTGCGGTATTGAGTACTTTGCTCCATCTAATTCTGAGTGCATCCTCCGCTGTTTTGAGCTTCCGCTTCTGCTTTTTCAGGCTACGTGTTGTGGCGACGAGCCTTTTGTGGAGATTCTTCTGCTCCAGCAACTTGTCCGGCGTGAGTTCGTCCGGACTGTTATCTTCGCCGGGGACGGGTTGTTTATCCAGATTGACCTGTTCGGACAGTTGCTCGATAGCATGTTCGTCGTCCACCGGTTCACCCTGCTCTATAGCTGGGTCTGTATGGCTGTTGTCTTTGTCGAGGTGGGACTTTGAGCGGCGCTTACGTCGCCGTTTTGACTGCTTTTCGATGGAGCGATCCTTCGTAGCGTCCCGTTGTTCCTCGTTGTCGCTTCCTTTAGGTGTGTCCACCATGTATACATCATGAGATGAGGTGGTTCTCCAGTGCCCTATAGGTGCTGGTTCATGCTCCTCCCCTACATCGTCGTCCATACCGTCGATGTCTTCGGAGTCGAAGTCGAGCATGTCGGTTAAATCATCAACAGTGGCTCTGAAGTGGGTGGTGGGTGGGTTTTGAATTTCTTCGTCGTCGCATCCCAACCTTCGACCATAATCCGGCCAGGCTCTCGATAAAGAGAGACTTTATTGAATTCAGGATATCGCCAAAGGGCGAGTCTTTGAAAGATGTCCGTGGCGATGAATTCCATGATCGGCGCCAATCGGATTCGATTGGCGGGCGCGAAGGCTCGGAGTCCGGAGAGGAGTCCGCCGCCTTGGAGTTACGAGCTTCGCAAAGGACGGGGTAGGTGTATGGCTCAATCGTCGTGGAGATCGCAGCCCCCGAGGCGGTGTCCAGCCACCCATCCTCGACCGCGCGGTCGGCTCTGAGCTAAAGGTCGAGGCGGACTCGTCTTGACCTCGGGACCTTGTCCGTGGCGAGATAGATCATGCCCCTCGGGACGGTCTGGCGGCGCTTGGCTGTGGCTCGAACCCGTCGAAGATCAAGTCTCCGCGGATGTCAGCCGTGTAGTTCAAACTTCCAAATTTGACATGATGGCCAGGGGCGTAGCTTTCAATCTGCTCTAGATGGCCAAGCGAATTGGCCCGCAGTGCAAAGCCGCCGAATACGATGATCTGTCCGGGAGAAAAGTCTCACCACAGGCGCATCGTTGTTGATGATCGGAGGAGCCATCGGGCCTAAAGACGACGACACGGAGGAACTCTCAATGAAAGCACCAATGTCGGTGTCAAAACCGCGGATCTCGGGAGGGTCCCGAACTGTGTGTCTAGGCGGATGGTAACAGGAGGCAGGGACACGATGTTTTTACCAGGTTGGGGCCCTCTCGATGGAGGTAAAACCCTACTCCTGCTTGATTAATATTGATGATATGGGTAGTACAAGAGTAGATCTACCACGAGATCAGAGAGGCTAAACCCTAGAAGCTAGCCTATGGTATGATTGTTGTTCGTCCTATGGACTAAAACCCTCCGGTTTATATAGGCACCGAATAGGGTTAGGGCTACACAGAGTCGGTTACAATGGTAGGAGATCTACATATCCGTATCGCCAAGCTTGCCTTCCACGCCAAGGAAAGTCCCATCCGGACACGGGACGAAGTCTTCAATCTTGTATCTTCATAGTCCAGGAGTCCGGTCGAAGGCTATAGTCCGGCTATCCAGACACCCCTTAATCCAGGACTCCCTCAGTGGGTTCATTGCTATGTAAAGTTTTGACCTCTTCAATCCCACTTTTACCAATTTTTGCATCAAGATCTAAAAACTCCGAATCATTGGGACGCCTTTTAACTAAAGTTGACTCATCTCCAGTCCCATCATTATCAAGATTCATATTGCAAAACAGAGATTTAATAGGGAACACATCAATCACTTTTAGATCTTCATCCCTATTATCATGAAAACTAGAAGAACACGCTTTTACAAAGCAATCTTTCTTAGCATGCATCCTAGCGGTTCTTTCTTTACACTCATCAATGGAAATTCTCATGGCTTTGAGAGAATCATTGATATCATGCTTAGGAGGAATAGGTCTAAGTTTCAAAGAATCAACATCAAGTGAAATTCTATCCACGTTCCTAGCCAATTCATCTATCTTAGGCAATTTTTCTTCAAGCAAAGCATTGAAATTCTTTTGAGAAATCATAAATTCTTTAACACTAGTCGCAAAATCAGAGGGCATCTTATTAAAATTTCCATAAGAGTTGTTGTAGGAATTACCATAATTATTAGAGGAATTACTAGGATACGGCCTAGGATTAAAGTTTCCTCTATAAGCGTTGCTACCAAAATTGTTCCTACCAACAAAATTCACATCCATAAATTCATTATTATTCTCAATCAAAGTAGACAAAGGCATATCATTAGGATCAATAGGAGCACTCTTATTAGCAAACAACTTCATAAGTTCATCCATCTTTCCACTCAAAACATTAATTTCTTCTATCGCATGAACTTTTTTACTAGTAGATCTTTCGGTGTGCCATTGAGAATAATTAAACATAATATTGTCTAGGAGTTTAGTAGCTTCTCCTAAAGTGATTTCCATAAAAGTGCCTCCCGCGGCCGAATCTAAAAGATTTCTAGAAGCAAAATTCAATCCGGCATAATAAATTGTATAATCATCCATAAATTTAAACCATGTGTAGGGAAATTGCGTAATTAATTTCATCCTCTTCCAAGCTTGTGCAACATGCTCATGATCAAGTTGCTTAAAATTCATAATATCGTTTCTAAGAGAGATGATCTTAGCGGGAGGAAAATACTTAGAGATAAAAGCATCTTTGCACTTATTCCAGGAATCAATACTATTTTTAGGCAAAGACGAAAACCAAGTTTTAGCACGATCTCTAAGCGAAAACGGAAATAACTTCAATTTAACAATACCATTATCCACATCTTTCTTCTTTTGCATATCACACAAATCAACTAAGTTGTTTAGATGTGTAGCGGCATCTTCACTAGGAAGGCCACAGAATTGATCTTTCATGACAAGATTCAGCAAGGCAGCATTAATTTCACAAGACTCAACATCGGTAAGAGTAGCAACTGGAGTGCTAAGAAAATCATTGTTTTTGGTATTGGAAAAGTCACACAATTTAGTATTGTCTTGAGCCATCGTGACAAACGATCCAACACACAAGCACACAAGAAGCAAGCGAAAAGAGGCGAACGGAAAAAGAGGGCAAATAAAATGACAAGGGTGAAGTGGGGGAGAGGACAATGAGAGGCAAATGGAAAATAATGTAATGCGAGGGATAAGAATTGTGATGGGTACTTGGTATGTCTTGACTTGACTTGGCAGATGTGCCAGAGATGGCTAGATGCTGGGAGATCAAATCTTGACTTGACTTGGCATAAGCCTCCCTGGCAACGGCACCAGAAATCCTTCTTGCTACCTCTTGAGCACTGCGTTGGTTTTTCCCTTGAAGAGGAAAGGGTGATGCAGCAAAGTAGCGTAAGTATTTCCCTCAGTTTTTTAGAACCAAGGTATCAATCCAGTAGGAGGTTACACACAAGTCGCCTTATACCTGCACAAACAAATAAGAACCTTGCAACCAACGCGATAAAGGGGTTGTCAATCCCTTCACGGCCACTTGCAAAAGTGAGATCTGATAGAGATAATAAGATAAATATTTTTGGTATTTTTATGATATAAACTGAAAGTAAAGAATGCAAGATTGGAAACTTATATGATGGAAAATAGACCCGGGGGCCATAGGTTTCACTAGTGGCTTCTCTCAAGATAGCATAAGTATTACAGTGGGTGAACAAATTACTGTCGAGCAATTGATATAAAAGTGCATAATTATGAGAATATCTAGGCATGATCATGTATATAGGCACCACGTCTGTGACAAGTAGACCGAAACGATTCTGCATCTACTACTATTACTCCACACATCGACCGCTATCCAGCATGCATCTAGAGTATTAAATTCATAAGAACGGAGTAATGCATTAGGCAAGATGACATGATGTAGAAGGATAAACTCAAGCAATATGATATAAACCCCATCTTTTTATCCTCGATGGCAACAATACAATCGTGCCTTGCTGCCCTAACATCCTTTGGGAAAGGACACATAAGATTGAACCCAAAGCTAAGCACTTCTCCCATTGCAAGAAAGATCAATCTAGTAGGCCAAACCAAACTGATAATTCGAAGAGACTTGCAAAGATAACCAATCATACATAAAAGAATTCAGAGAAGATTCAAATATTGTTCATAGATAATCTTGATCATAAACCCACAATTCATCGGATCTCGACAAACACACCGCAAAAAGAATTACATCGAATAGATCTCCAAGAAGATCAAGGAGAACTTTGTATTGAGATCCAAAGAGAGAGAAGAAGCCATCTATCTAATAACTATGGACCCGAAGGTCTGTGGTAAACTACTCACACATCATCGAAGAGGCTATGGTGTTGATGTAGAAGCCCTCCATGATCGATTCCCCCTTCGGCGGAGCGCCGAAAAAGGTCCCAAGATGGGATCTCACTGGTACAGAAGGTTGCGGCGGTGGAAATAGGGTTTCGTGGTGCTCTCGGATGTTTTTGGGGTATATGGGTATATATAGGAGGAAGAAGTATGTCGGTGGAGCTGCAAGGGTCCCACGAGGGTGGGGGGAGAGCCCAGGGGGGCAGGCACGCCTCCCTGCCTCATGGCCTCCTCGCTTCTTTCTTGACGTCCACTCCAAGTCCTCTGGATCACGTTTGTTCCAAAAATAACTCTCCCACATGTTTCATTCCGTTTGGACTCCGTTTGATTTTCCTTTTCTGCGAAACACTGAAATAGGCAAAAAACAACAATTTGCACTGGGCCTTCGGTTAATAAGTTAGTCCCAAAAATAATATAAAAGTGCTTGGTAAAGCCCATTAAACATCCAAAAGAGATAATATAATAGCATGGAACAATAAAAAATTATAGATACGTTGGGGACGTATTAGACACTAACCTCGATCAGATTTGATCCGCTAATGACATTGGGGAAGTAAACATCCATGTTATTTAGACCAGGCTGTGGTGCATGCACTAGAATTTATTGCCAGCTTTCAATTCATAACAGTTAGAAATTTTTCTCCAAAGGTACGCATTAAAATAGGAGTGACCATCTTTATCAAGTTTGATAATAATCGTCATTGTAAATCCGTGATGTGTTGTCAATATGGCATCCTGGGAGTCATCAGCAAAGTAAAGCCCAAGATTTCCTTCTACTCATGTTCTTGCAAAGCAATGGATGTACTGCTTGAAATGAAAATTAAGATTGTAAATTAGATATATTGAAATAACAGAGCAAGATGCAAATATGGGAGTAACTGATAGAACAGATCAATATATAGATGAAAGCAAAGTACAAAAATATAGAATTAAAAATAGATAATGTAACAAAGATTTGATGCAAATATATAGATAATATAAAAACAAACAGTACATGTTCAAAAATTTAAGCCATGCCGACTGTGGTAGGTTGAGATTGAACATACCGAGCGGCTCCCTAAAGTCATCCGGGATGGTGAGATAGAACTTCCTTTCCGACTGGCCACGACCACAGTTGCCCGATTTGTGCTTGCACCGTGGACACATGAATGAGCACCCATGAATCAGCTAGAACAAAAATGATTCCATGGTGATTTCGGCCGGTTGATTAACAGCGACAGACGCACTGTGATAAGAGATGAGTGAATATTTTGCTAATTAAGTTGATTACCTTCTCCATGAGAAAAATCCCCGGCCCAATCCCGCAGAAAACCCCAGTCGACCAGAGTCTAGAATGTCCGTGCATATAGGCGGCGGAAAGCGGTAGGGGCGAAATCCCGTGCCGCTTGGAGCGTGACCTACGCCCGCCGCCAACAGCCGGCGAGCTTAGTGTGCAGAGTTGCGGAGGAGTCCGTGGCGAGTGACTGGGGACGAAGTGGGCGAGGGTTTTCTTTTTTCCTTTTGTATGTGTGAGTGAACACACACGGTTCGCAGAGGCGACGGAGATGAATCATGTGCGATAGTAAATCACCAAGATTGAATGGGAATCTGAATTTTTTTTGTCCTTTGCTACCTCTTGAGCATGCATTGGTTTTCCCTTGAAGAGGAAAGGGTGATGCAGCAAAGTAGCGTAAGTATTTCCCTCAGTTTTTGAGAACCAAGGTATCAATCTAGTAGGAGACTACACGCGAATCGCCTAGTACCT
Organism: Aegilops longissima; assembly: GCA_021605205.1. Taxonomy (NCBI): domain Eukaryota; kingdom Viridiplantae; phylum Streptophyta; class Magnoliopsida; order Poales; family Poaceae; genus Aegilops; species Aegilops longissima. The sequence continues at coordinate 422,284,178 of CM038680.1, forward strand.
GCACAAACAATCAAAAACCTTGCAACCTACGCGATAAAGGGGTTGTCAATCCCTTCATGGCCACTTGCAAAAGTGAGATCTGATAAAGATAATAAGATAAATATTTTTGGTATTTTTGTTGTATAGACTGAAAAGTAAAGATTGCAAAATAAACGACGACAGAAATAGCTAGTTGACGGGAAACTAATATGATGTAAAGTAGACCCGGGGGCCATAGGTTTCACTAGTGGCTTCTCTCAAGATAACATATATTACGGTGGGTGAACAAATTACTGCCGAGAAATTGATAGAAAAGCGCATAGTTATGAGAATATCTAGGCATGATCATGAACATAGGCATCACGTCCATGTCAAGTAGACCAAAACGATTCTGCATCTACTACTATTACTCCACACATCGACCGCTATCCAGCATGCATCTAGAGTATTAAGTTCATAAGAACGGAGTAACGCATTAGGCAAGATGACATGATGTAGAGGGATAAACTCAAGCAATATGATATAAACCCCATCTTTTTATCCTCGATGGCAACAATACAATACGTGCCTTGCTGCCCGTCTTTCATCCTTTGGGAAAGGACACCGCAAGATTGAACCCAAAGCTAAGCACTTCTCCCATTGCAAGAAAGATCAATCTAGTAGGCCAAACTAAACCGATAATTCAAAGAGACTTGCAAACATATCAAATCATGCATATAATAATTCAGAGAAGAATCAAATATTGTTCATAGATAATCTTGATCATAAACCCACAATTCATTGGATCTCGGCAAACACGCCGCAAAAAGTATTACATCGAATAGATCTCCAAGAACATCGAGGAGAACTTTGTATTGAGAAGAAAAGAGAGAGAAGAAGCCATCTAGCTAATAACTATGGACCTGAAGGTCTATGGTAAACTACTCACACATCATCGGAGAGGCTATGGTGATGATGTAGAAGCCCTCCATGATTGAATCCCCCTCCGACAGATCACCTGAAAAGGCCCCAAGATGGGATCTCACGGGTACAGAAGGTTGCGGCGGTGGAAAAGTGGTTTTGTGGCTCTCCTGGATGTTTTCAGGGTATAAGAGTATATATAGGCGAAAGAAGTAGGTCGGTGGAGCTACGAGGGGCCCACGAGGGTGGGGGCACGCCTACCCCCCTGGGCGCGCCCTCCTGCCTCATGGCCGCCTCGTTGCTTACTTGACTTCCACTCCAAGTCTCATGGATTGCGTTTGTTCCAAGAAAGATCCTCGCGAAGGTTTCATTCCGTTTGGAATCCGTTTGATATTCCTTTTCTGCGAAACACTGAAATAGGCAAAAAAACAGCAATTTGCACTGGGCCTTCAGTTAATAGGTTAGTCCCAAAAATAATATAAAAGAGCATATTAAAGCCCATTAAACATCCAAAATAATAATATAATAGCATGGAACAATAAAAAATTATAGATACGCTGGAGACGTATCAGCATCCCCAAGCTTAATTCCTGCTCGTCCTTGAGTAGGTAAATGAAAAAAACAGAATTTTTGATGTGGAATGCTACCTAACATAATTTTTAATGTAATTTTCTTTATTGTGGAATGAAAGTTCAGATCCGAAAGATTCAAGACAAAAGTTTAATATTGACATAAAAATAATAATACTTCAAGCATACTAACTAAGCAATTATGTCTTCTCAAAATAACATGGCCAAAGAAAGCTCATCCCTACAAAATCATATAGTTTGGCTATGCTTCATTTTCGTCACTCAAAATTCTCTCATCATGCACAACCCCGATGACAAGCCAAGCAATTGTTTCATACTTTAGTATTCTCAAACTTTTTCAACTTTCACGCAATACATGAGCGTGAGCCATGGACATAGCACTATGGGTGGAATAGAATATGATGATGGAGGTTGTGTGGAGAAGACAAAAAAACGAAAGTCTCACATCGACGCGGCTAATCAACGGGCTATGGAGATACCCATCAATTGATGTCAATCCGAGGAGTAGGGATGGCCATGCAACGGATGCACTAGAGCTATAAATATATGAAAGCTCAACAAAAGAAACTAAGTGGGTGTGCATCCAACTTGCTTGCTCACGAAGACCTAGGGCATTTGAGGAAGCCCATTGTTGGAATATACAAGCGAAGTTCTATAATGAAAAATTCCCACTAGTATATGAAAGTGACAATATAAGAAACTCTCTATCATGAAGATCATGGTGCTACTTTGAAGCACAATTGTGGAAAAAAGGATAGTAGCATTGTCCCTTCTCTCTTTTTCTCTCATTTTTTGGGGCCTTCTTTTTTTATTTGGCCTTTCTCTTTTTTTATTTGGACTTCCTCTTTTTTATTTGGCCTTTCTTTTTTTTCTCACATGGGACAATGATCGAATAATGATGATCATCACACTTCTATTTATTTACAACCCAAGGATTACAACTCGATACTAGAAAAAATATGACTCTATATGAGTGCCTCCGGCGGTGTACCGGGATAGGCAATGAATCAAGAGTGACATGTATGAAAAATTATGCATGGTGGCCTTGCCACAAATACGACGTCAACTACATGATCTTGCAAGGCAATATGACAATGATGAAGCGTGTCATAATAAACGGAACGGTGGAAAGTTGCATGGTAATATATCTCGGAATGGCTATGGAAATGCCATAATAGGTAGGTATGGTGGCTGTTTTGAGGAAGATATAAGGAGGTTTATGTGTGATTGAGCGTATCATATCACGGGGTTTGGATGCCCCGGCGAAGTTTGCACCAACTCTCAAGGCGAGAAAGGGCAATGCACGGTACCGAAGAGGCTAGCAATAATGGAAGGGTGAGAGTGCGTATAATCCATGGACTCAACATTAGTCATAAAGAACTCACATACTTATTGAAAAAATCTACAAGTCATCAAAACCAAGCACTGCGCGCATGCTCCTAGGGGGATAGATTGGTAGGAAAGGACCATTGCTCGTCCCTGACCACCACTCATAAGGAGGACAATCAAAGAACACCTCATGCTTCAAATTTGTCACACAACATTTACCATACGTGCATGCTACGGGACTTGCAAACTCCAACACAAGTATTTCTCAAATTCACAATTAGTCAACTAGCATGACTCTAATATTACCATCTTCATATCTCAAAACAATGATCAAGTATCAAACTTCTCATAGTATTCAATGCACTATATATGGAAGTTTTTATTATACCCATCTTGGTTGCCTATCATATTAGGACTAATTTTATAGCCAAAGAAAATTACCATGCTTTTCTAAAAGACACTCAAAATAATATAAGTGAATCATGAGAGATCAATAATTTCTATAAAATAAAACCACCACCGGGCTCTAAAAAGATATAAGTGAAGCACTAGAGCAAAACTTATCTAGCTCAAAAGATATAAGTGAAGCACATAGAGTATTCTAATAAATTCCGATTCATGTGTGTCTCTCCCAAAAGGAGTGTACAACAAGGATGATTGTGGTAAACTAAAAATCAAAGACTCAAATAATACAAGATGCTACAAGCAAAACACATATCATGTGGTGAATAAAAATATAGCCTCAAGTAAAGTTACCGATTGACGAAGACAAAAGAGGGGATGCCTTTCGGGGTATCCCCAAGCTTAGGCTTTTGGTTGTCCTTGAATTTACCTTGAGAGTTCCTTGGGCATCCCCAAGATTAGGCTCTTGCCACTCCTTATTCCGAATCCATCAAATCTTTACCAAAAAACTTGAAAACTTCACAACACAAAACTTAAACAGAAAATCTCATGAGCTCCGTTAGTGTAAGAAAACAAACCACCACTTTATATTGGTGTTAAACCTACTGTATTCCTATTTCTCTATGGTTCATACCCCCGATACTAGCCATAGATTCATCAAAATAAGCAAACAACACACGAAAAACAGAATCTGTCAAAAACAGAATAGTCTGTAGTAATCTATATCGAACGTATACTTATGGAACTCCATAAATTATGAAATAAATTGGTGGACGTGAGGATTTATCTATTAATCATCTTAAAAAAGAATCAACCTAAAAGGACTCTCCAATAAAAAATGGCAGCTAATCTCGTGAGCGCTAAAGTTTCTGTTTTTTACAGCAAGATCGCAAAGACTTCACCCAAGTCTTCCCAAAGGTTCTACTTGGCAAAAACACTAATTAAAACATAGAAACACATCTAAACAGAGGCTAGATGAATTATTTATTACTAAACAGGAACAAAAAGCAAGGAACAAAAATAAAATTGGGTTGCCTCCCAACAAGCGCTATCGTTTAACGCCCCTAGCTAGGCATAAAAACGAGAATAGATCTAGGTATTGGCATCTTCGGTATGCAATCCATAAGTAGCTCTCATAATAGACTCATAAGGTAAAATAATTTTCTTCCTAGGAAAGTGTTCCATGCCTTTCCTTAACAGAAATTGGAATCTAATATTTCCTTCTTTCATTTCAATAATTGCACCAATCGTTCTAAGGAAAGGTCTACCAAGAATAATAGGACATGTAGGATTGCAATCTATATCAAGAACAATGAAATATACGGGCACATAATTCCTATTTGCAACAATAATAACATCATTAATCCTTCCAATAGGTTTCTTAATGGTGGAATACGCAAGGTGCAAATTTAAAGAACAATCATCAAATTCACGGAAACCTAACACATCACACAAAGTTTTGGGAATCGTGGAAACACTAGCACCCAAATCACATAAAGCATATCATTCATGATCTTTAATCGTAATTTTAATAGTAGTTTCCCACTCATCATAATGTTTTCTAGGGATAGAAACTTCTAATTCAAGTTTTTCTTCATAAGATTGCATTAAGGCATGAACGATATGTTTAGTAAAAGCTTTATTTTGATCATAAGCATGAGGAGAATTTAGCACAGATTGCAACAAGGAAATACAATCTGTCAAAGAGCAATTATCATAATTAAATTCCTTGAAATCCAGAATAGTGGGTTCATTGCTATGTAAAGTTTTGACCTCTTCAATCCCACTTTTACCAATTTTTGCATCAAGATCTAAAAACTCCGTATCATTGGGACGCCTTTTAACTAAAGTTGACTCATCTCCAGTCCCATCTTTCTCAAGATTCATATTGGAAACAAATATTTAATAGGAGACACATCAATCACTTTTAGATCTTCATCATTATTACCCTGTAGCTCTTCCGATTTGGCGGCCATCTTATTAACTAAGGCGGCGTGCTTATCCGAAATTTGACCTACTAAATTTTCAAGATGAGCAAACTGATATTTCAAATTGTAAAATTCCTTAGACATATCATCAAGCTCTTTGTTCATGTACACCATAAAACTTTTTTGTTCTTTAAGCTTGCTTCTGAAGAAATTATTATGCTCAAATTGCAAAGACATAAAGCTTCTAACGTTGTTTTCAATTTCTTCCAACCTTCTAAGGTGAGGATCAACGCTTTTTGGCAGAGCCATCAAAGCAAGCAGGCACACTAACATGCAAGATCACAGGAAGCAAGCAAAATAAATGAACGAAAAAGGGCGAATAAAATGGCGAAGGTGAAGTGGGGGAGAGGAAAACGAGAGGCAAATGGCAAATAATGTAATGCGAGGGATAAGAGTTTGTGATGGGTACTTGGTATGTCTTGACTTGTGCGTAAATCTCCCCGGCAACGGCGCCAGAAATCCTTCTTGCTCCCTCTTGAGCATGCGTTGGTTTTCCCTTGAAGAGGAAAGGGTGATGCAGCAAAGTAGCGTAAGTATTTCCCTCAGTTTTTGAGAACCAAGGTATCAATCCAGTAGGAGATACACGCAAATCGCCTAGTACTTGCACAAACAATCAAGAAACTTGCAACCAATGCGATAAAGGAGTTGTCAATCCCTTCACGACCACTTGCAAAAGTGAGATCTGATAAAGATAGTAAGATAAATATTTTTGGTATTTTTGTTGTATATATTGAAAAGTAAAGATTGCAAAATAAATGACGACAGAAATAGCTAGTTGACGGGAAACTAATATGATGTAAAGTAGACCCGGGTGTTGGGGATATACCCCGCGGTATGACCCGGCCGGAGTCATAATCTGGCTGGGACTTGGTAAACCGGCGAATGTTAAACCGGCAGAGTTAAGACAGATGGCTAAGACAGACGGTAAACTGGCGAGTGTCAAACCGGTAGGAGTTAAGACCATGTTAAACTGGCAGGTGTTAAGACAATCATAACCCGGTAGACAATGTTAAACCGACAGACAATGTTAAACCGGCAGACAATGTTAAACCGGCAGACAATGTTAAACCGGCAGACTTTAAGAAGCCCAGGAAAGGAAGTTAAAATAGTTCAAGTCTTAGTCCGAGATGGACTCTACATGTAACCCGCCCCTTCAACTTATATAAGGAGGGGCAGGGCTCCCCAAAGAGGTACGAGCAAGAAACAATCTCTAGGGCTAGACACAACTAGAGGAGAGCCGGTTTACGACGACTCCCTCGTGATGATAATGAGATCTAGCCTCAAACAACATGTAGGGTTGTTACCGGATGATGTTTCCCGGGGATCGAAGCTGTCTAAACCCTGGTCTTGTATTGCGTCTCTCGATTCCACTCAACCCCTCTCAAGCTACCACATAGATGCGCCGCCTCGCGACTAAGTCCTCACACTAAGGACATCTGACGTGTTAATTCCACGACAGTTGGCGCCCACCGTGGGGCCAGCGCACGGTGGTGTTGAGTTCTTGGAGGGATTTCTTCCAGGGATCGGGAAGTCTGCAATTTTCCGGATGAGCTGGTTTGAAAGGATTTGCATCAACTTCAAAGGTCATCAGTTCAGATTTGGATCTATAAGATTTTAAAGTTCAAGAAATATTAGGGGGACAACTTGTCTACCATCCTCGTCTGATGATCTATCGAAGTCAACAGGAAGTTTAACCATGTACGAATTTTCTCGGCGGTTCGAAGACAGTATAAGACCCGGAGCATTAACTCGTAGCTGCTGGTGTTTTTCCTTCAAAGTACAATAATCCGAAGCCGGATCAAGATCAACAGGAGTTCTGTCCGCGAACAAATCACTGAGACCGACTAATTTTTGCTACTTTGGGAGAAAAAATCAATCTTGACCCAGAAAGGGGCTTGGACGCTGCCACAACCCAGATCCAAGCCGATTCGATGCGCTGTATTTTGCCTGGTCGGTTTACTGCCTTGCGATGGGAACATGTTGAACCGCCTCGCATGGGAAGATTGCTATGGACGATGACCCGGATCTCCGTCTCCTGTGTTGTGGCCTGTTGCGATCGAGCCACCCCGGCCTCCGTCACCTCGGTCCTATTCCTCCTAGGCCGTGGCCGAGCCGCCGCCGCACCCTTCTGTTTCTCCATGCTGGACCGCCTTCACTGATAAAGCCGTCGTCAAGTCGCTGCCTGCCACCATTGACGCTTCGACACCTCGACGGTCCACCTCCACAGTCGCGGCCTCGCTCCCCCTCTGCCGTGGCCAAGTCGCTACTATGGTTTCTGCCTGCGGGCCGCAGACGTGCTTCAAACCGGCCGCGGACCTGCTTCGTGGCCGCAGACCTGCTTCTTTCACAACCGTGTTTCAAACCGGCCACTAGGTCTCCAAGTTTCAAGTCGCTACCGGTTTGAGTCGCCGACACTGCATCCTTCTGCCATGGCCTTGCTTTCACTGCGGTCGGCTCCGCACCCTGTGCTGATTCATGCCGCTGCCATGGTGTCCCGTCGCCACAGGTTTTCACGGTGCTGTTGTTCCGCCCACACAGGGCCGCCGAGTCGCCCGCACTGTTGATGTGCCGGGCTAACCCAGCGTATGTTGCAAGATACAAACCGCCCGGCGCCTCGTTCCTTGTTACCGATGCAAGATACAAACCGCCGTCGCACCTTGCCGGATCAACCGCTCGCTCCTTGTGACCGCAAGATTCATCGGCGCGGCAGTCCGCCTCTGTTCCGAGTCACCGCCGTGGCCTCCCCGCTCTTCCAAACCGAATATGCTCTCAAGCCGGCCCCACTGCTCCTTTGCTCCGAGTCGACCGCTGCACTGATGAACCGCCCCGGCTACGCGCCACGGATCCGGAAGCGGATTGGATTTGGGTTCCGCGCCGAGTCGCCGACCGGCTCCCCTGTCCCGCTCCCGAGCACCCCTGATGCCGGTTGCGTTGCCCGCGGGTGTGCTTCTCCACCGCAGCGCTCGGCCGCCCTTACGCGCCCCCGTCCCTTTTTGTTCTGTTGTGTTCCCGTGGCCGCGCCCGCACCGTATCGTCACTGCATCCTTCTACACCCCCGCCCAGGCACACTCGGTGCTGCTACCCACCATGGTCAGCGCCAACCGCAATACCATCGTCGACGTGCTGTGGCAGGATGGCACGCGGGGCTAGATCAATGTGCCTCGACCCGGCCTCTAATACTGCTGATCCGGCTTCTACTGCTGCTGACCCGGCTTCCGCACTGCTTCCCTAGGCTGGAGTCTCCTCTGATCCGTCGTCGTCGACCCCTCCGTGGCTCGTTCCTGCGGCCTCTCCGCTCCACCGCAACATCCCATCTCCACGCTGCCGCGTCGCCCACTGCGCCGGCTGCAGCTCCCCGCCGCCTCCCCACGCCGGCTCGGCCGCGCGTGTTGGAAATATGCCCTAGAGGCAATAATAAATTAGTTATTATTATATTTCCTTGTTCATGATAATCGTTTATTATCCATGCTATAATTGTATTGATAGGAAACTCAAATACATGTGTGGATACATAGACAACACCATGTCCCTAGCAAGCCTCTATTGGCTAGCTCGTTGATCAATAGATGGTTATGGTTTCCTAACCATGGACATTGGATGTCATTGATAACGGGATCACATCATTAGGAGAATGATGTGATGGACAAGACCCAATCCTAAGCCTAGCACAAAGATCGTGTAGTTCAGTATGCTAAAGCTTTTCTAATGTCAAGTATCTTTTCCTTAGACCATGAGATCGTGCAATTCCGGATACCGTAGGAGTGCTTTGGGTGTATCAAACGTCACAACGTAATCGGGTGACTATAAAGGTACACTACGGTATCTCCGAAAGTGACCATTGGGTTGACACGGATCGAGGCTGGATTTGTCACTCCGGTAGAGCGGAGAGGTATCTCTGGCCCACTCGGTAGGACATCATCATAATGTGCACAATGTGACCAAGGGGTTGATCACGGGATGATGTGTTACGGAGCGAGTAAAGAGACTTGCGGTAACAAGATTGAACAAGGTATCGGGATACCGACGATCGAATCTCGGGCAAGTACAATACCGCTAGACAAAGGGAATTGAATACGGGATTGATTGAGTCCTTGACATCGTGGTTCATCCGATGAGATCATCGTGGAACATGTGGGAGCCAACATGGGTATCCAGATCCGCTGTTGGTTATTGACCGGAGAACGTCTCGGTCATGTGCCTTGTCTCCGAACCCGTAGGGTCTACACACTTAAGGTTCGGTGGCGCTTAGGGTTATATAGGAAGCTTGTATGTGGTTACCGAATGTTGTTCGAGTCCGGATGAGATCCCGGACGTCACGAGGAGTTCGGAATGGTCCGGAGGTAAAGATTTATATATGGGAAGTCCTGTTTTGGTAACCGGAAAAGTTTGAGCGATATCGGTAATGTCTGGGACCACCGGAGGTCCCGGGTCCACCAAGTGGGGCCACCAACCCCAGAAGGTTGCGTGGGCCAAGTGTGGGAGGGAACCAGCCCCAAGGGGGCTGGTGCGCCCCCCACAAGGGGCCCAAGGCGCATGGGGAGTGGGAGGGGGCAAACCCTAGCTCAGATGGGCCTTAAGGCCCATCTAGTGGCGCCTCCTCTCCCTCCCTCTTGGCCGCCTCCCAAGCCCCATCTAGGGCTGGCCGCACCCCTTGGGGTGGAAACCCTAGATGGGGCGCAGCCCTCCCTTCCCTATATATATGAGGCCAAGGGCTGCCCAAGATACACAATTCTATCTCTCGTTGGTGCAGCCCCGCCTCTCTTCTTCCTCCTCCTCTCCCTTGGTGCTTGGCGAAGCCTGCGGGATGCCACGCCTCCACCACCACCACGCCGTTGTGTTGCTGCTGGATGGAGTCTTCCTCAACCTCTCCTCTCTCCTTGCTGGATCAAGGCATGGGAGGCGTCACCGGGCTGTACGTGTGTTGAGCGCGGAGGTGCCGTCCGTTCGGCACTTGATCATCGGTGATCTGAATCACGGCGAGTACGACTCCATCAACCCCGTTCACTTGAACGCTTCCGCTTAGCGATCTACAAGGGTATGTAGATGCACTCTCCTTCCCTCGTTGCTAGTTTCTCCATAGATAGATCTTGGTGACACGTGGGAAAATTTTGAATTTCTGCTCGTTCCCCAACAAAGGCATCATGAGCTAGGTCTATTGCGTAGATTCTTTGCACGAGTAGAACACAAAGTAGTTGTGGGCGTTGATGATGTTCAATATGCTTACCGTTACTAGTCCAATCTTGTTTGACGGTATTGTGGGATGAAGCGGCCGGACCGACCTTACACGTACTCTTCACGTGAGACAGTTCCACCGACCGACATGCACTTGGTGCATAAGGTGGCTAGCGGGTGCCGCCTCTCCACTTTAGTCGAACGGATTCGATGAAAAGGGTCCTTATGAAGGGTAAATAGCAATTGGCATATCACGTTGTGGTTTTATGTAGGTAGGAAACGTTCTTGCTAGAAACCCAAAGCAGCCATCAGAAACATGCAAACAACAATTAGAGGGCGTCTAACTTGTTTTTGCAGGGTATGCTATGTGATGTGATATGGCCAAGAAGAATGTGATGAATGATATGTGATGTATGAGATTGATCATGTTCTTGTAATAGGATTCACGACTTGCATGTCGATGAGTATGACAACCGGCAGGAGCCATAGGAGTTGTCTTTATTTATTGTATGACCTGCGTGTCATTGAACAACGCCATGTAATTACTTTACTTTATTGCTAACCGTAGCCATAGTAGTAGAAGTAATAGTTGGCGAGACAACTTCATGAAGACACGATGATGGAGATCATGATGATGGAGATCATGGTGTCATGCGGTGACAATGATGATCATGGAGCCCGAAGATGGAGATCAAAGGAGCAATATGATATTGGCCATATCATGTCACTACTATATAATTGCATGTGATGTTTATTATGTTTATACATCTTGTTTACTTAGAACGACGGTAGTAAATAAGATGATCCTTAGAACAATTTCAAGAAGTGTTCTCCCTAACGTGCACCGTTGCTACAGTTCGTCGCTTCTAAGCACCACGTGTTAATCGGGTGTGATGGATTCTTACGTTCACATACAACGAGTGTAAGCAAGATTTACACACGCAGAAACACTTAGGGTTAACTTGACGAGCCTAGCATGTAAAGACATGGCCTCGGAACACGGAGACCGAAAGGTCGAGCATGAGTCGTATAGTAGATACGATCAACATGAAGATGTTCACCGATGATGACTAGTCCGTCTCACGTGTTGATCGGACACGGCCTAGTTGATTCGGATCATGTAATCACTTAGATAACCGAGGGATGTCTATCGAGTGGGAGTTCATAAGATGAACTTAATTATCCCGAACATAGTCAAAAGACCTTTTGCAAATTATGTAAATGGCTCGCGCTTTAGTTCCATTATTTAGATATGTTCCTAGAGAAAATATAGTTGAAAGTTGAAAGTAGCGATTATGCGGACGGAGAAAGCTTATGTCCTTAATGCACCGCTTCGATGTCTTTGAACCCCAAACGTCGTTTGTGGATGTTGCGAACATCGGACATACACGTTTTGATAACTACGTGATAGTTCAGTTAAACGGTTTAGAGTTGAGGCACCAAAGACGTTTTCGAAACGTCGCGGAACATATGAGATGTTTCGAGGGCTGAAATTGGGATTTCAGGCTCGTGCCCACGTCAAGAGGTATGAGACCTCCGACGAGTTTTCTTAGCCTGCAAACTAAGGGAGAAAAGCTCAATCGTTGAGCTTGTACTCAGATTGTCTGGTACAACAATCACTTGAATCAAGTGGGAGTTAATCTTCCGATGAGATAGTGATGTTTCTCCATAGTCATTGCCACCAAGCTGCTAGAGCTTCGTGATGAACTATAACATATCGAGGGATAGATATGATGATCCTTGAGGTATTCACGATGTTTGACACATGCGAAAGTAGAAATCAAGTAGGAGCATCAATTGTTGATGGTTAGTGAAACCACTAGTTTCAAGAAGGGCAAGGGCAAGAAGGGATACTTCATGAAGCGGCAAATCAGCTGCTGCTCTAGTGAAGAATCCCAAGGTTGAACCCAAACCCGAGACTAAGTGCTTCGTAATAAAGGAACAACCATCGGAGCAGAATTACCCTAGATACTTGGTAGATAAGAAGGCTGGCAAGGTCGATAGAAATATATTGGATATACGTTATGTTAATGTGTACTTTGCTAGTACTCCTAGTAGCACCAGGGTATTAAGATACCGGTTCGGTTGCTAAGTGTTAGTAACTCGAAATAAAAGCTACGGAATAAGCGGAGACTAGCTAAAGGTGAGTGACGATATGTGTTGGAAGTTTTTTCCAAGGTTGATGTGATCAAGCATCGCACGCTCCCTCTACCATCGAGATTTGGTGTTTGCGTTGAGCATAGACTTGATTGGATCATGTCTATCGCATTACGGTTATTCATTTAAGGAGAATAATGGTTACTCTGTTTATTTGAATAATACCTTCAATGGTCTTGCACCTAAAGGAATGGTTGATTGAATCTCGATCGTAGTGATACACATTTCCATGCCAAAAGGTATAAGATAGTAATGATAGTATCACCTACTTGTGGCAATCGCCATGTAAGTCATATTGGTATAAAATGCATGAAGAAGCTCCATGTTGATGGATCTTTGGACTCACTCGTTTTGAAAAGTTTGAGACATGCAAACCATGTCTATTGGTGTATACGCATGAAGAAACTCCATGTAGATGGATCGTTTGGACTCACTTGATCTTGAATCACTTGAGATATGCAAATCATACCACATGGGCAAGATGACTGAAAAGCCTCGGTTTCAGTAAGATGGAACAAGATAGCAACTTGTTGGAAGTAACACATTTTGATGTGTGCAGTCCAATGAGTCTTTGAGGCATCTGATGAATATCGTTATGTTCTTACTTCACGATGATTCGAGTAGATGTTGAGTATATTTACTTGATGAAACACAAGTCTGAATTATTGAATGGTTCAAGTAATTTCAGAGTGAAGTTTAAGATCTTCGTGACAAGAGGATAGAATGTATATGATATGATCATAGAGATGAATATCTGAGTTACGAGTTTTGGCACACAATTAAGACATTGTGGAAATTGTTTCACAATAAATACCGCCTGGAACACCATAGTGTGATGGTGTGTCCGAACATCATAGTTGCACTCTATTGGATATGGTGCGTACCATGATATCTCTTATCGAATTACCACTATCGTTCATGGGTTAGGCATTAGAGACAACCGCACTCACTTTAATAGGGCACCACGTAATTCCGTTGAGATGACACCGTATGAACTATGGTTTAGAGAAACCTAAGCTGTCATTTCTTAAAGGTTTGGGGCTATGACGCTTATGTGTGAAAAAGTTTCAGGTTGATAAGCTCGAACCCAAAGCGGATAAAATGCATCTTCATAGGACACCCAAAACAGTTGGGTATACCTCCTAATTCATATCCGAAAGCAATAGGGATTGTTTCTTGAATCGGGTCCTTTCTCGAGGAAAAGTTCGTCTCGAAAAGTTGAGTGGGAGGATGGTGGAGACTTGATGAGGTTATTGAACCGTCACTTCAACTAGTGTGTAGCAGGCACGTGAAGTTGTTCCGTGGCACCTACACCAATTGAAGTAGAAGCTTATGATAGTGATCATGAAGTTTGGATCAAGTCACTACCGTACCTCGTGGGGTGACAAGGATGCGTACTACTTATGAGTGGTACAGCAATCTTGTCTTGAAGGTCATGTTGCTAGGCAACAATGAACCTACGAGCTATGGAGAAGCGATGGTGGGCCCAAATTCCGACAAGTGGTTAGAAACCATGAAATCCGAGGAAGGATCCATGTATCATAACAAAGCATGGACTTTGGTGGACTTGCCCGATGATCGGCAAGCCATTGAGATGAATGGATCTTTAAGAAGAAGACGGACGTGGACGGTAATATCACCGTCTATGAAGCTCGACTTGTGGTGAAGAGTTTTTCACAAGTTCAAGGAGTTGACTACGATGAGATTCTCTCATTCGTAGCAATGCTTAAGTCCGTCGGAATCATGTTAGCATTAGCTGCATTTATGAAATCTGGCAGATGGATGTCAAAACGAGTTTCCTTACCAGTTTTATAAGGAAAGGTTGTATGTGATACAATCGAAAAAGTTTTGTCGATCCTAAGGATGCTAAGAGGTATCTTGGCTCCAATGATCCTTTCTAAGGACCGGAGTAAGCATCTCGGAGTTGGAATGTGCACTTTGATGAGATGATCAAAGATTTTGGGTGTATACAAAGTTTATGAGAAACTTGTATTTCCAAAGAAGTGAGTGGGAGCACTATAGAATTTCTGATGAGTATATGTTATTGACATATTGATGATCAGAAATGATGTAGAATTTCTAGAAAGCATATAGGGATGTTTGAAAAGTGTTTTTCAATAGAAAACCTGGATTAAGCTATTTGAACATTGAGCATCGAGATCTATAGTGATAGATCAAAAATGCTTAATGGTACTTTCAAATGAGCATATACCTTGACATGATCTTGAAAGTGTTCAAGATGGATCACCAAAGAAGGAGTTCTTGCACGAGATGTAAGGTATGAAGTTAAGAGTTAAAGCTCGACCACGGCGTAAAAGAGAGAAAGGATGAAGGTCGTCCCTATGCTTCGTACATAGGCTCTATAGTATGCTATGCTCTGTATCAGCACCGAAGTGTGCCTTGCCATGAGTCGACTAGGGGTACAAGAATGATCCAGAACGGATCATTGAAAGCGGTCAAAATTATCCTTAGAAGAATAAGGAAATATTTCTCGATTATGGAGGTGATAAAGAGTTCGCGTAAAGGGTTACGTCGATGCAAGCTTTAACACCTATCCGAGTGACTCGAGTAGCAAACCGGATACGTATAGTGGAGCAACCATTTGGAATAGCTCCAAGTGGAGCGTGAAAGCAGCATTTACAATATGACATAGAGAATTACAAAGTACACACGGATCTGAAAGGTTCAGACCCGTTGACTAAAACCTCTCTCACAAGCAAAACATGATCAAACCCGAACTCATTGAGACTTAATCACATGGTGATGTGAACTAGTTTAAGACACTAGTAAACTCTTTGGATGTTAGTCACATGGCGATGTGACCTATCAGTGTTATTCACATGGCGATGTGAACTAGATTATTGACTCTAGTGCAAGTGGGAGACTGTTGGAAATATGCCCTAGAGGCAATAATAAATTAGTTATTATTATATTTCCTTGTTCATGATAATCGTTTATTATCCATGCTATAATTGTATTGATAGGAAACTCAAATACATGTGTGGATACATAGACAACACCATGTCCCTAGCAAGCCTCTATTGGCTAGCTCGTTGATCAATAGATGGTTATGGTTTCCTAACCATGGACATTGGATGTCATTGATAACGGATCACATCATTAGGAGAATGATGTGATGGACAAGACCCAATCCTAAGCCTAGCACAAAGATCGTGTAGTTCAGATGCTAAAGCTTTTCTAATGTCAAGTATCTTTTCCTTAGACCATGAGATCGTGCAATTCCGGATACCGTAGGAGTGCTTTGGGTGTATCAAACGTCACAACGTAATCGGGTGACAATAAAGGTACACTACGGGTATCTCCGAAAGTGACCATTGGGTTGACACGGATCGAGATCGGATTTGTCACTCCGGTGAGCGGAGAGGTATCTCTGGGCCCACTCGGTAGGACATCATCATAATGTGCACAATGTGACCAAGGGGTTGATCACGGGATGATGTGTTACGGAACGAGTAAAGAGACTTGCGGTAACAAGATTGAACAAGGTATCGGGATACCGACGATCGAATCTCGGGCAAGTACAATACCGCTAGACAAAGGGAATTGAATACGGGATTGATTGAGTCCTTGACATCGTGGTTCATCCGATGAGATCATCGTGGAACATGTAGGAGCCAACATGGGTATCCAGATCCGCTGTTGGTTATTGACGGAGAACGTCTCGGTCATGTCTGCTTGTCTCCCGAACCCGTAGGGTCTACACACTAAGGTTCGGTGGCGCTAGGGTTATATAGGAAGCTTGTATGTGGTTACGAATGTTGTTTGGAGTCCGGATGAGATCCCGAGCGTCACGAGGAGTTCGGAATGGTCCGGAGGTAAAGATTTATATATGGGAAGTCCTGTTTTGGTAACCGGAAAAGTTTGGGCGATATCGGTAATGTCTGGGACCACCGGGAGGTCCGGGGTCCACAAGTGGGGCCACCAACCCCGAGAAGGTTGCGTGGGCCAAGTGTGGAGGAACCAGCCCCAAGGGGCTGGTGCGCCCACAAGGGGCCCAAGGCGCATGGGGAGTGGGAGGGCAAACCCTAGCTCGAGATGGGCCTTAAGGCCCATCTAGTGGGCGCCTCCTCTCCCTCCCTCTTGGCCGCCTCCCAAGCCCCATCTAGGGCTGGCCGCACCCCTTGGGGTGGAAACCCTAGATGGGGCGCAGCCCTCCCCTTCCCTATATATATGAGGCCAAGGGCTGCCCAAGATACACAATTCTATCTCTCGTTGGTGCAGCCCTGCCTCTCTTCTTCCTCCTCCTCTCCCTTGGTGCTTGGCGAAGCCCTGCGGGATTGCCACGCTCCTCCACCACCACCACGCCGTTGTGTTGCTGCTGGATGGAGTCTTCCTCAACCTCTCCCTCTCTCCTTGCTGGATCAAGGCATGGGAGACGTCACCGGGCTGTACGTGTGTTGAACGCGGAGGTGCCGTCCGTTCGGCACTTGATCATCGGTGATCTGAATCACGACGAGTACGACTCCATCAACCCCGTTCACTTGAACGCTTCCGCTTAGCGATCTACAAGGGTATGTAGATGCACTCTCCTTCCCTCGTTGCTAGTTTCTCCATAGATAGATCTTGGTGACACGTAGGAAAATTTTGAATTTCTGCTCGTTCCCCAACAGCTGCAGCGTTAAGCGCCCGCTCATATGTTGGCCGTCCAGCGTCGCCCTCCAGCCGGCCTCCCGTGACGCCGGCCTCCCGCCCCTCACCCGCTCCGTCTCACCAGGCCGCTTTGCCGCTGCACCTCGGTTGCCCGGCTCCACCTTCCCAGGCCGGCTCCTGCCCCGCGCCCCCGCCGGGTTGCGGTCCCGCTTGGCCGCCTTGTGCTCCCAGGCACCCCCGCAGTCCGGTCTGCGTGCCGCCAGCCCCTTGATCTGGCTGCTCTTAAAGAAAGAAAGTAGAGAAGATGTGCTCAGATGAAAAAAAAGTGATGACCAGAGTCAGACAGAAAAGGACAAAGGTGTTGGCATGTTTTTACACTATATACACATTACGTGGAGCTGCAAGCTACCCCTCCGTCTCATAATTGGATGAAACGATTGGAGCTGGTAAAATTTCACGGAGAATCATATAACAGCGCATTCATACTGCTGATGCCTTCATATATGATTTTGGATTTGTGCATGGTCCATATGTCATTGTGCGAATAAATCAGGTGATATCCGTCCAGTTTGTTTTAATAGCAATTAATTTTTGTGTGAACAATTACTTTGGCCTGCGATATTTTTTGATGCAGGACAATTGTTCATTACAAATGAGGCGTTATATTACGGATACGAAGCACGCGCTAGCAACGTTCTACACCGGTGTTTTGTCCATGTTATACCACCCGATGAATGGACGTGTGCAAACCGCCACCATGTGGTCCGGTCTACATCAACACATCGGGCCGCATCTGTTTGCATGAGTTATTTATTGAATAAAAAGCCAGTCACTGCTTGGGTAGCCCGGTTTTTCTTCCAACAAATTGAAGGCAAATTATCATCAGCCGCTGTCTACACTGGATGGATCGATGAACATGCACACAAATCGCTGCCACTACAGTTTGGTCCACTTCAAACAGCCAGTTGGAAGGAGCCATTGGCCGAGTTGCTGACACGGCTCATACGGGGTCATTTATAACCCGCCGCAGTCACCTCAACCTTCTGTGGATTTACATCGTGTTATCAACACCAATGATATGCACCTTCTGCTATGGTTAAATATGGAGAATCTCAAGACAACTCCTTGAGTCATCTTAAGACTCGGGGGCTATGATGATATGACTCAGCAAGTCTTGCCAGTTTCAACATTTCAAGTGCCCCAGGATGTTGAAGGGAAAGATAACCCGGTACCGGAGGCTACTGTTATATTGATAAAAATTTAAAGGCCGTCAGAAATATTTCGGCTCACAATGATGCTTCCGGTTTATAGTCCGGTTTAAGGGAAATCCCGTCTCTCACACAACGTTGAAGCTCTCAATATCCGGTTTAACATCTGATTCAAGAAGAATTTATCTCTTGCAAAAAGTTAAAGGTTGTCGAAGAGGACTTGCTGCTCTGACGCGCGGTTCAAACATGGGTATCCTGCCTTATGGGCTCATCTTCATATGATTACTTGGGGGCTTCCTGTTCAAACATAGGTGTATTCACCAAAGAGAACATGGCGTTACTACCCTCTTGATGCGGCTATCAAGACAATATTATCATCAGGGGCCAAAGAGAGTTTGTTGCACAACACAACTCAAACATAGGCACCCGGCGAGCACAACTTGGAAATATATCACATGGGGGCTTCTGCTTGCAAAGCAGAATCCTGTTCATTAATCCGGCTATCACGCCACAACAAAGCTTGGGAGCTTCACACCCAAGGGGCCAAAGAGAGTCTTGTTGCTACGCACAACTCAAACATAGGCACCCATTGAGCACATCTCACAAAGTTACTTGGGGGCTCTTTGTGTAAAGTAACAAAGAGTTTGAAAGGACCCTTGTAATTGGGTATCGACCCACGACTTGGAAGCCTGGTGTATTCACCTAAAACCCCGGGTTAACCTGCCTTCATCAAGTAAGCCACTCCTATCCGGTAATCTGGCATGACCCATGAACGTTTGGCAGTTACTCTCATTGAGACCCTGAACTTGTCAAAGTTAAAACGATGATTGGTTAGTTGGAGGCCCATCTTAAAAGGCTTTGTCAAATGGTTTTACTCAGCGGCCTGGTAGCCAACAAAAAGCCTCGAATTTGGGCCTGGCAGCCCTCGAAAAGCCTCGACTACAAGTTTTATTTGCTTTTGCTTTTTGAAAGTTTCATCTCTTTTGCTAAAAGTTCTGAATTAAACCGGTGTCTACTGACCCGGCCAGGCTATATGTCATTACATCAACCCGGTGTTTTTTAACCCGGCGTGGCTTCCAGTTATCAGCTGTTAGCATATAATCAATTATGAACCGACATTTCTTAATCCGGCCTGGCTTTGGACTATAAGTCACTAGTATATATTTGGATTGCGCCATTGGAATCATGCGTTCATAAATCATTGGATTATATTATTCAAATCTTTAATAGCCAACATGGTTGGATTTTTATTATGGTTATCAATAACCAGTATTATGATTAAGGTTTCAAAGTCGCTTTAGCGCAATGGCTATCATATTGTCAATGGATATGATTTATTCTACAATTGAAGGAATAGTCCCAAGTTGCTGCAGGCTTACAACCCGGCACTTGGGGGCTACATTATTTAAGTTGAGATTACATCAAATATGCAAGTCTCATGTCGCTACAAGCATGCACCATGACACTTGGAGGCTAATGCAAAGTCATTCTTTGCTCATCTTATTGAAGACCCGACTCATCACATTATAATGAGTCAGCCCTTGGAGGCTACCAATTGCTCCTGTCAACAATTCAAGGTACACAAATTTTCATTTATCATTGAAGGGTCCACTGCTCAGTTGGTAAAGCACAAGGTTCTTAACCTTGTGGACATGGATTCAAGCCCCATGATGGGGGTTACATCACATGATGTTATTTTCATTGAAGTATATATCAAGTCCCAGCTTAATATTATCTTACTGAGCCGGCCCTTGGGGGCTACACCGTTGATGTTCAAAGTTTACATGATTATATTTACAAAGTCCCTGCTCATTATTGCATAATGAGCTGGCCCTTGGGGGCTACACTGGTTGAAGTTTTTATGAGCATCAGGAAATTACAAGTCCTAGGTTGCTGCAAGCATGACAACCCGGCACTTGGGGGCTACAAGTGATAGGCATATAAGAGGTATATTTTCAAGCTGATGTTAACAAACAGTTACGATCCGGTGCCATCAATATTTGTAAACTGGCAAAGTTCTACATTCTTAAACCGGCTGAAGATCAGATGAGTATTTCAAGGACCAATGTTGTTTTTAAGCATTGGGAGCTGAGTCAAATGAATTATTCTTCACAATATTTCTCTGTGACAAACTAATGTCAGCAAGTTGATTATTAAGCTGGCCTATTAAATCGGATTTTCTATAAGAAGGAAGTGACAAGGACTTAAAGATGATCAGGATCAGTTTAACATGGATAAATCCAAATTAAACTGGGGGATAATGTCGGGGATATACCCCGCGGTATGACCCGGCCGGAGTCATAATCCGGCTGGGACTTGGTAAACCAGCGAGTGTTAAACCTGCAAAGTTAAGACAGATGGCTAAGACAGACGGTAAACCGGCGAGTGTTAAACCGGCAGGAGTTAAGACCATGTTAAACCGGCAGGTGTTAAGACAATCATAACCCGGCACACAATGTTAAACTGACAGACAATGTTAAACCGGCAGACAATGTTAAACCGGCAGACAATGTTAAACCGGCAGACGTTAAGAAGCCCAGGAAAGGAAGTCAAAATAGTTCAAGTCTTAGTCCAAGATGGACTCTACATGTAACCCGCCCCTTCAACTTATATAAGGAGGGGCAGGGCTCCCTAAAGAGGGACGAGCAAGAAACAATCTCTAGGGCTAGACACAACTAGAGGAGAGCCAGTTTACGGCGACTCCCTCGTGATGATAATGAGATCTAGCCTCAAACAGCATGTAGGGTTGTTACTGGATGATGTTTCCCGGGGCCCGAAGCTATCTAAACCCTTGTCTTGTATTGCGTCTCCCGATTCCGCTCAACCCCTCTCAAGCTACCACATAGATGTGCCGCCTCGCGACTAAGTCCTCACACTAAGGACATCTGACGTGTTAATTCCACGACACCGGGGGCCATAGGTTTCACTAGTGGCTTCTCTCAAAATAGCATATATTACGGTGGGTGAACAAATTACTGCCGAGGAATCAATAAAAAAGCGCATAGTTATGAGAATATCTAGGCATGATCATGGACATAGGCATCACGTCCGTGTCAAGTAGACTGAAACGATTCTGCATCTACTACTATTACTCCACACATCGACCGCTATCCAGCATGCATCTAGAGTATTAAGTTCATAAGAACAGAGTAACACATTAGGCAACATGACATGATGTAGAGGGATAAACTCAAGCAATATGATATAAACCCCATCTTTTTATCCTCGATGGCAACAATACAATACATGCCTTGCTGCCTGTGCTGTCATTGGGAAAGGACACCACAAGATTGAACCCAAAGCTAAGCACTTCTCCCATTGCAAGAAAGATCAATCTAGTAGGCCAAACTAAACTGATAATTCAAAGAGACTTGCAAAGATATCAAGTCATGCATATAAGAATTTAGAGAAGAATCAAATATTGTTCATAGATAATCTTGATCATAAACCCACAATTCATCGGATCCCGGCAAACACACCACAAAAAGTATTAAATCGAATAGATCTCCAAGAACATCGAGGAGAACTTTGTATTGAGAACCAAAGAGAGAGAAGAAGCCATCTAGCTAATAACTATGGACCCGAAGGTCTGTGGTAAACTACTCACACATCATCGGAGAGGCTATGGTGTTGTTGTAGAAGCCCTCCGTGATCGAATCCCCCTCTGGCAGATCGCCGAAAAAGGCCCCAAGATGGGATCTCACGGGTACAGAAGGTTGCGGCGGTGGAAAAGTGGTTTCGTGGCTCTCCCTGGATTTTTTCAGGGTATAAGAGTATATATAGGCGAAAGAAGTAGGTCGGTGGAGCTAGGAGGGGCCCACGAGGGTGGGGGGCGCGCCTACCCCCCTGGGCGCGCCCTCCTGCCTCGTGGCCGCCTTGTTGCTTCCTTGACTTCCACTCCAAGTCTCCTGGATTGCGTTTGCTCCAGGAAAGATCCTCACAAAGGTTTCGTTCCGTTTGGATTCCGTTTGATATTCCTTTTCTCCGAAGCACTGAAATAGGCAAAAAAAACAGCAATTTGCACTGGGCCTTCGGTTAATAGGTTAGTCCCAAAAATAATATAAAAGAGCATATTAAAGCCCATTAAACATCCAAAACAGATAATATAACAACATGGAACAATAAAAAATTATAGATACGTTGGAGACGTATCATCCTTCATCCATGAGTTTTTTTCTACGATGAACATAAACCCTGCTAATCACCGTGTTCAAATTTGACACTTTTCCAGGTTCATTTACAATATTTAGGGGATTATGTGCATTTTGTAGGCATTAATGCACATAATTCAAATTCAAACAATTGGTGCTTGAAAATGTGCACAAGAACGGTCTGGAAAAACCATACTTGTGGTATTTCGTAATTTCTCAAGCCTTTTACAAGGAATGGGTAGATATTTCAATGGAATGCGTGGCAATAGTCAACCACAAACGCGTCATTTACCGGGTTATCAACTATAGAACAATGAAATATGTCCTTGAAAAACATGACGCCTGACATGGTGTCATGGTATGGCCTCATCGTGCCCTGGTTAAAAGCTGAGAAGGTTTGATTTATGTCGTCTTACACGCCATTCATAAATCGAACCATCACCGAGGAAGTTCAATGCTTTCGAGAGGGAAATCACCAAGATTGAAGGGGAATCCAAATTTCCGTCCTAGTTTGTCATTCAGTTTTTTTCCAACGATCAACATACCGCCTCAAATGCAACATGTTCAAATTTGACATTTTTTCTGAACTCATTTACCATATTTAGGGGATTATGTGCATTTCTAGGCATTAATTATGCACATAATTCAAATTCAAACAATCGGTGCATGAAAAGGTGCACAAGAACGGTCTGGAAAACCATGCTCGTGCTATTTAGTACATTCTCATGCCTTTTACAAGGAATGGGCAGATATTTCAAGGAAATGTGTGGCAATAGTCAACCATAAACGCGTCGTTTTACTGGGTTAACAACTATACAAAAATGAAATACATGCTTGGAAAACATGATGCCTGGTGTGGTGCCATGGTATGACCTCACCGTGCCCTGGTAAAAATGTCGTCATGCACGCCTTTCATAAAACGAACCATCACCGAGGAAGTTTCATGGTTTCGAGGGGAAAATCACCAAGATTGAAGGGGGATCCAAATTTCCTTTGTCCTTTGTCCATGAGTTTTTTTTGTATGATGAACAAACAACCTGCAAATCACCGTGTTCAAATTTGGCACTTTTCCGGGTTCATTTGCCATATTTAGGGGTTTATGTGCATTTCCTAGGCATTAATGCACGTAATTCAAGTTCAAACAATCAGTGCATGAAAGGGTCCACAAGAACGGCCTGGAAAACCATGCTCGTGCCATTTAGTAAATTCTCATGCCTTTTAATAATGATGAAGATCTAAAAGTGATTGATGTGACTCCTATTGAATCTTTGTTTTCCAATGTAAATCTTGATAAAAATGGGACTGGAGATGAGTCAACTTTAGTTAGAAGGCGTCCCAATGATTTTGAGTTTTTAGATATTGATGCAAAAATTGATAAAAGTGGGATTGAAGAGGTCAAAACTTTAGATAGCAATGAACCCACTATTTTGGATTTCAAGGACTTTAATTATGATAATTGCTCTTTGATAGATTGCATTTCCTTGTTGCAATCCATGTTGAATTATCCTCGTGCTTATAATCAAGACAAAGCTTTTACTAAACATATCGTTGATGCTATGATGCAATATTATGAAGAAAAGCTTAATTTGGAAGTTTCTATTCCTAGAAAACTTTATGACGAGTGGGAACCTACTATTAAGATTAAGATTAAAGATTATGAATGCTATGCTTTGTGTGATTTGGGTTCTAGTGTTTCCACAATTCCGAAAACTTTATGTGATGTGTTAGGTTTTCGTGAATTTGATGGTTGTTCCCTAAATTTGCATCTTGCAGATTGATGTCTACTACGCAACCTTCTTCTTGTAGACATAGTTGGGCCTCCAAGTGCAGAGAATTGTAGGACAGTAGCAAATTTCCCTCAAGTGGATGACCTAAGGTTTATCAATACGTGGGAGGCGTAGGATGAAGATGGTCTCTCTCAAACAACCCTGCAACCAAATAACAAAGAGTCTCTTGTGTCCCCAACACACCCAATACAATGGTAAATTGTATAGGTGCACTAGTTCAGCGAAGAGATGGTGATCCAAGTGCAATATGGATGGTAGATATGGGTTTTTGTAATCTGAAAATATAAAAACAGCAAGGTAACTAATGATAAAAGTGAGCGTAAACGGTATTGCAATGCTAGGAAACAAGGCCTAGGGTTCATACTTTCACTAGTGCAAGTTCTCACATAATTGGATCATATAACTATCCCTCAACATGCAACAAAGATTCACTCCAAAGTCACTAATAGCGGAGAACAAACGAAGAGATTATTGTAGGGTATGAAACCACCTCAAAGTTATTCTTTCGGATTGATCTATTCAAGAGTCCGTAGTAAAATAACACGAAGCTATTCTTTCCGTTCAATCTATCATAGAGTTCGTACTAGAATAACACCTTAAGACACAAATCAACCAAAACCCTAATGTCACCTAGATACTCCAATGTCACCTCAAGTATCTGTGGGTATGATTATACGATATGCATCACACAATCTCAGATTCATCTATTCAACCAACACATAGAACTTCAAAGAGTGCCCCAAAGTTTCAACCGGAGAGTCAAGACGAAAATGTGTGCCCCTATGCATAAGTTCACGAGGTCACGAAACCCGAAGTTGATCACCAAAACATACATCAAGTAGATCATGTGATATCCCATTGTCACCACAGATAAGCACATGCAAGACATAGATCAAGTGTTCTCAAATCCTTAAAGACTCAATCCGATAAGATAACTTCAAAGGGGAAACTCAAACCATTACAAGAGAGTAGAGGGGGAGAACCATCATAAGATCCAACTATAATAGCAAAGCTCGTACCACCTCAAGAACATGAGAGAGAGAGAGAGATCAAATAGATAGCTACTGGTACGTACCCTCAGCCCCGAGGGTGAACTACTCCCTCCTCGTCATGGAGAGCGCCGGGATGATAAAGATGGCCACCGGTGAGGGATCCCCCCTCCGGCAGGGTGCCAGAACAGGGTCCCGATTGGTTTTTGGTGGCTACAGAGGCTTGCGGTGGCGGAACTCCCGATCTATTCTGTTCCCCGATGTTTTTAGGCTATATGGATATATATAGGCGAAAGAAGTCGGTCAGGGGAGCCACGAGGGGCCCATGAGGGTGGGGGCGCGCCTAGGGGGGCAAGCATGCCTCCCTGCCTCGTGGCCACCTCGAAGCTTCCTTGACTTCAAATCCAAGCCTCCTGGATCACGTTCGTTCCAAAAATCACGCCCCCAAAGGTTTCATTCCGTTTGGACTCTGTTTGATATTCCTTTTCTGCGAAACATTGAAACAAGGGAAAAATCAGAAACTGGCACTGGGCTCTGGATTGATAGGTTGTCCCAAAGAATAATATAAAAGTGTTTAATAAAGCCCATAAACATCCAGAACAGATAATATAATAGCATGAATACTTCATAAATTATAGATACGTTGGAGACGTATCAGCATCCCCAAGCTTAATTCCTGCTCGTCCTCGGGTAGGTAAATGATAAAAGAAATAATTTATGACGTGTGAATGCTAGCAGGTGCACAAGTTTGATCAATGAGAATTTCAATCACCTTTTCCAGCATCATTATATATCATAACAGTAGCTCATCTTATAAAGCTTCTCATGATCAAGTAACAAGCTATTCACATGTTAAAGTATAGATCATAAACCTTCTTGAAAACTAACAAACCGTGTTATTAGTCATCAAACAATTACAATTCATCTTATTTTCAGGAAGAGTCTATGTCAGAGCTTTGATTTAGCAAACTCCACATACTCAACTATCATTTAGTCTTTCACAATTGCTAACACTCACGTGATATTTATGGTTTCAAAGTTTTAATCAAACATAGAGAAAGATAGGGGCTTATAGTTCGCCTCCCAACCTTTTACCTCAAGGGTAATGTCAACAATAATAGCTCATGATGCCTTACATCCAATTGGATATATATATATATATATATATATATATATATATATATATATATATATATATATATATATATATATATATATATATATCGAATCTTTCCAACACAATGTGCTTGCCAAAGGATAAAATGTAAAAAGGAAAGGTGAAGATCACCCTGACTCTTGCATAGGCCCTTCGCAGAGGGAAGCAGAGGTTGCCATGCGCTTTTATAGTTGGATGCACAAAATCTTAATGCGAGGGAACATCACTTTATATTGCCACTTGTGATAAGGACCTTTATTATGCAGTCCGTCGCTTTTATTGCTTCCATATCACAAGATCGTATAAAGCTTATTTTCTCCACACTAAAAGATCATACATATTTAGAGAGCAATTTTTATTGCATGCACCGATGACAACTTACTTGAAGGATCTTACTCAATCCATAGGTATGTATGGTGGACTCTCATGGCAATACTAGTTTAAGGGATGTTTGGAAGCACAAGTAGTATCTCTACTTGGTGCAAAGAATTTGGCTAGCATGAGGGGGAAAGGCAAGCTCAACGTGTTGCGCGATCCATGACAATATACTTTATTTCAGATATAAGAAAACATAACCCATTATGTTGTCTTCCTTGTACAACATCAACCTTTTAGCATGTCATATTTTAATGAGTGCTCGCAATTACAAAAGATGTCCAAGATAGTGTATTATATGTGAAATCTCTCTTCCTTCAATATTCTTTCATGAATTGTTCAAGTGACCAATACAATGTTTGCTAACCTTCAATAAATTTACCACCTCTACTTCTTATATGTGAAGTCATTACTCCACATGGGATCAGCATATGAAACATATATAATTTCAGATTTATGACATTCAAATCATCCAACCATTTACTCATAGGATATAAGTGAAGCACACGAGTAAATGGCAAACTACTCCAAAAAGATATAAGTGAAGATCAATGAGTAGTTAAATAATTATGTAGCCATGTGAAGACTCTCTCTCATTTAAGAATTTCAGATCTTGATACTTTATTCAAACGCAAGCAAAACAAAATAAAATAAAATGACTCTCCAAGCAAAACACATATCGTGTGGTGAATAAAAATATAGCTCCAAGTAAAGTTACCGATGAACGAAGACGAAAGAGGGGATGCCTTCCGGGGCATCCCCAAGCTTAGGCTCTTGGTTATCCTTGAATATTACCTTGGGTGCCTTGGGAATCCCCAAGCTTAGGCTCTGGCCACTCCTTATTCCATAGTCCATCGAATCTTTACCCAAAACTTGAAAACTTCACAACACAAAACTTAACAGAAAATCTCGTGAGCTCTGTTAGCGAAAGAAAACAAAACACCACTTCAAGGTACTGTAATGAACTCATTCTTTATTTATATTGGTGTTAAACCTACTGTATTCCAGCTTCTCTATGGTTTATAAACTCTTTTACTAGCCATAGATTCATTAAAATAAGCAAACAGCACACGAAAAACAGAATCTGTCAAAAACAGAACAGTCTGTAGTAATCTGTAACTAACGCAAACTTCTGGAACTCCAAAAATTCTACCAAAATAGGAAGACCTAGATAATTTGTTTATTGATCTACTGTAAATGGAATCATTATTTTATCACGTTCTGGTGATTTTAAAAAAAATCGTGAATAGAAAGTTTCTGGAATTTTCAGCAAGATCAAATAACTATCATCCAAGAAGATCCTATAGGTTTAACTTGGCACAAACACTAACTAAAACACAAAACCACATCTAAACAGAAACTAGATGGATTATTTATTCCTAAACAGAACCAAAAAGCAAGAAACTAAAATAAAGTTGGGTTGCCTCCCAACAAGCGCTAACGTTTAAAGCCCCTAGCTAGGCATGATGATTTCAATGATGCTCACATAAAAGATAAGAATTGAAACATAAAGAGAGCATCATGAAGAATATGAATAGAAAATTTAAGTCTAACCCACTTCCTATGCATAGGGATTTTGTGAGCAAACAACTTATGGGAACAATAATCAACTAGCATAGGAAGGCAAACAAGCATAACTTCAAAACTTTAAGCACATAGAGAGGAAACTTGATATTATTGCAATTGCTACAAGTATATATTCCTCCCTCATAATAATTTTCAGTAGCATCATGAATGAATTCAACAATATAACCAGCACCTAAAGCATTCTTTTCATGATCTACAAGCATAGAACTTTTATTACTCTCCACATAAGCAAATTTCTTCTAATGAGGAATAGTGGGAGTGTCATAAGAGACTCGAATACTATAAATTGTTTCCACACTAAAAGAGTAATGTTCAGAAAAAGGGTAATCATAATCATGACAAGTTTTATAAATGTAATCATCACTACTTTTTATAGCATATGTATCATCGCAATAATTATCATAAGTAGCAACTTTGTTCTCATCATAATCGATTGAAACCTCTTCCAAGATAGTAGAATCATCACTAAATAAAGTCATGACCTCTCCAAATCCACTGTCATAATTATCATAATAAGATTCAACATCCTCCAAAATAGTGGTATCATTACTTCCTAAAGTTGACACTCTTCCAAACCCACTTTCATCAATAATATAATCATCATAAGTAGGAGGCATGCTATCATCATTATAAATTTGCATATCAAAACTTGGGAGACTAAAAATATCATCTTCATTAAACATAGCATCCCCAAGCTTGGGACAAACATTAATTGCAAAAAATATATTATCAAAAACATCATCTTCATCAAACATAGCATCCCCAAGCTTGAGCCTTTTCATATCATAAGCATAATCACTCTCATCATTCATAGTATGGATAGCACCAATAGTATAGCAATTATCATCATCACAATGGGTAATAGGAGCAACATCATTTAGGAGAGATGCCTTTCTACCTTTGCTTCTCCGTCTTTTCTTTTTCTTCTTCACATCATGTGTGGGTTCAATCCTCTTTTTGGAGCTCCTTATTAATGAGATTGGTTGAATAGAAGGCTCCTCCTCGTTACCTAATTCATCATAAGAAATAATAGGAGGATATTGGGAAGTCTCTTCCCTTTCATTAGTATTCTCTTCCTCTTCTATTTGTTTTATTGTCTTTATGTAATTGGCAATACAAGGATTTTTAATGCAATTCACCGCACAATACATAAAAATTTCTTCTAGATCAAAATCAAGAACTTTAGACAATTTCTGGAAGATCCTTAGTTATATGTTTCATTTCTTCATAACTCAAAAGCAAACTAATTTCATTATGATGTGCAAGGGAAATCAAGTCATCACAATTTTTGGACACGATACGATGATGAAACAATTTGCATTGGTTATTGAAATGATCACGTTCATTGCAAAGTTCACAAGTACGGCTAAGAAAGTTTAAATTTTCGGCACAAACATCTAGCCTTTCTTGCAACCATTTAGTTTCCAAATACTTATGCCTCTTGCAAAATATATTTTCCCTAATTGGTGTGTACTTGCAAACTCTATGCACTCCACAAAAGTTGACATTCTTATAAGAGACATTTTCATCATGACTAGTGCAATCATCATTAGTACTGTGGATATTCAAGGAGTTCATACTAAAAACATTGCAATCATGCTCATCATTCAAAGAGTTAGTGCCAAACATTTTAATGCATTCTTCTTCTAACACTTTGGCACAATTTTCCTTTCCATCATACTCACGAAAGATATTAAAAAGATGAAGCGTATGAGGCAAACTCAATTCCATTTTTTTGTAGTTTTCTTTTATAGACTAAACTAGTAATAAAACAAGAAACTAAAATATTCGATTGCAAGATCTAAAGATATACCTTCAAGCACTCACCTCCCCGGCAATGGCGCCAGAAAAGAGCTTGATGTCTACTACGCAACCTTCTTCTTGTAGACGTTGTTGGGCCTCCAAGTGCAGAGGTTTGTAGGACAGTAGCAAATTTCCCTCAAGTGGATGTGTAGCGACCCGACCTCAGATGGTCAAGTCTCTGTGCTTCAGTGTCATCCCTGGATCGGTAATGCTGACACACACAGTACTCGAAGGATTTATAACAGAGTAGCAATCACACACTTATTACATCGAATGTCTCAAAAGATAACTTATTACAATAATATGGCTTAAGGCCATATAATGCGATAACAGCGGAAGGCTTGGAAGGTAAAGTGAGTCCATCAACTCCAACGGCATAACTGAGCTGCACGGCAACGACCTACAAATCCTTACTCCTCGTCTGAAAAGTATGCAACATAATATGTTGCAGCCCGAGAACGGGTCAGCACATGGAATATGCTAGCAATGTAACACATAGAGAGTAATGAAAGAATAAGCTATACTACATGCATATATGGCTGGCGGAAAGCTCTATGGTTACAAATTTTGCGGAAAGCAAGTTTTTCCCTACATCAAAGGAATAAATTTTACTTTAACTATCATGGTGGTTGAAACATCATTGAGAAGGTACCCCCCAACTCAGATGATCCCAATTAAGGTAATTAACATCCCAGCAATATTAATTTAGAGTGATGAGATACATGTGAATACTCAAGTACTAGATACTCAGAATTGTCCATAACCGGGACACGGCTAACCATGATTAGATTGTACACTCTGCAGAGGTTTATGCACTTTTCCCCACAAGACTCGATCGCCTCCGTTGGTTTCTCGCACTACATGGTGTTTGAGAGACGGATGACCGAGACACAGATCTTCGAAACATTAACTCTCTACTCCTGGATAGATCATACCAAACCTATAAACCCACTACCTGTGACCTACCTCTTGAGAGCTTCACGTAACTTACTCAACTATGCTAGAGCCCATAATAGCTTGTGGCTGCACACGGAAGTTTTCTAGCATGAATAATCTCAGTTCCTTTGAGCACTGGTGGCGGTCCATAGGAAGATCACACGGTACCCCGGATTTCCAAAAACAGACAACACTAGGTTCCCCAGGTGCCTCAATCCACCCAGATGTGTATTTAAGTTGCCACCTTAAAGTAAACCATTAGTTAACAATCTCACATATGTCGTGAATATCTCTCAAACCCAATCCACGTCTACGAGCATAGCATGGCAATAAGCATAACGTAGAAGTAACTCCCAAGGTTTGAAAGTAACAGGGCAATAGGTTCCTACCTCATCATCTACTTCCCAACCCAAAAATTAATGACTTCCTAATCATGCAATGGTTGAGGGTTGAAACTAATGCATAAAAACTGGGTATGAAAAGGTATGATCAAGTCTTACTTGCCTTGCTGACGATCCGTAAATCCTAGAGACTCGTAGTAACACGCTTCGCACTCCGGGAATTCTATCGCAAGCAAACAATACATATATAAGCATACAACAAGAATGCACAAATAAAACTTCAACTGAAAGAGGTTGACCGGAGAGTTCAACTTAAGAACTCCGGTTTGCAAAAAGAATCAAACCAAACGAAACAACGAAACTCAAACGGCGAAAGAAATAAGGTCCGTTAACTAATCTGAACTAGAGTCAAATTTCACAATGACAAAAACTGGTTTGAGCTGATTATTCGGAAAGAGGGTTTCGATACAAAACTCCAGGCGCTTGAATCGCCTGATTCCGACAAACGAGCGAAAAGATAAACAGGTTTGAAAATTGGATCTGAAATCGCGATCGGAATAACCGCGGAATAATCCAAATAAAAGAAAAACGACGAACTGTTAAACGAACGAATGTTTGTTAACATAACTTAAACAGTGAACGCGTTCGTTAAAACGAACGGACGAACGGACGTTCGTTAAATAAATAAACCGACGAAAACAAACCGTTTTTTAAAAAAAACGATCTAAGGTTTTAAAAAAAACCGAAGGGTTTTCTAAAAAAACCGGCGGCGGGGTCGGGTACCTCCGGCGAGGCGCGTCCGGCGAGCGGGCGGCTCGCGGTCCGGTGGGGCGGGTCGGCGAGGGGCGGCGGGACGACGGCAAAAGGCGGCGGCGACGGCAAGCGAGGGGCGGCGAGGGGCGGCGACTCCGAGCTCGGCGGCGGGGTCGGCTCGGCGGGCGGGGTCGGGTGGTGGCGGTGGTGGCGGAGGCGGGCGGCAGCTTATAAAGGGGGGGGGCGGCGGCTTGGAAGGGTCGCCGGGGTGGAGTCCGCTCGGACTCCCTCGGCGTCTGTGCCTCGCGGCCTTGCGAGGAGGAGGCGGCGGCGGCGCTGGGGCCGGCTGGCTCGGTGGGCCTTTAGCCCGATCGGTATGGTCCGCTCGTTTTTTTTTTAAATTATTCCGCCGAAAGAAAAATTCCTAGAAAAATAAATAAAAATCTAAAAATTCCAAAATAAGTTTTCTCCGTCTAAATAAAATATTTAGAACTGGATGAACTTTTCTTGGCCCATAAAATGCAACTTTTTAAAGCGTGCAAATATTTTTCTAGGGCAAATAAAATTCCAAATAAAATTAAATAAAATCCCAAAATGATTTTAACATTTTTCCTCCGTTATTTCAATTATTTTGGAGAAGTCATATTATCTCCCCTCATTTATTTTAAACTTGAAATATTTTTCCGGAGAGAAAAATAATTAAAATTCAATATCCTCGACTTTCATTGATTGATAAAATTCAATTGTGAAAATCGAAAAATCCCCAACTCTCTCCGAGGGTCCTTGAGTTGCTTAGGATTTTCGAGGATAGCAAATGAATATGCAATAAAATATGATATGCATGGATGACCTATGTATAACATGCCAAATTGAAAATTTGGGATGTTACAAACCTACCCCCCTTCAGATGAATCTCGCCCTCGAGATTCGGGTTGGCTAGAAAATAGGTGCGGATGGTCCTTGCGAATATCATCTTCTCGCTCCCGGTGGCTTCCTCCTCGGTATGGTGAATCCAATTGAACTTTGCAAAACTTGATCACCTTGTTGCGAGTGACTCGGCTATCAAACTCCAAAATCTTTACTGGCTTCTCCTCATAAGTTAGATTATCGTTCAGTTGAATCGCCTCCAAAGGTACTGTATCGTTCAACGGTATGTCGGCCATCTCAGCGTGGCACTTCTTCAGTTGCGAGACGTGAAACACATCATGAACTCCTAACAGTCCTTCAGGTAACTCCAGCTTGTAGGCAACTTCTCCCATTCGTTCCAAAACACGATACGGTCCTACAAATCTTGGGGCTAATTTTCCTTTACTCCAAAACGTTTTACTCCCTCGGGGTGATACTCGCAGATATACTCTGTCTCCAATTTCATAGATTACTTCCTTGCGTTTTGAATCTGCGTAACTCTTCTGTCTAGACTGAGCAACCTTTAGTCTATCTCTGATTAGTTTAACCTTCTCCTCCGAGTCTTTGATCAAGTCTGGTCCAAACAAGCGACGATCTCCAACCTCGTCCCACATCAATGGTGTCCTACATCTGCGTCCATCTGAGCTTTGAGCGGTGCCATCTTCAAACTGGCCTGGTAGCTGTTGTTGTATGAGAATTCTACGTACGGCAAATTGTCATCCCAACTAGATCCATAACCTAGCGCACAGGCTCTCAACATATCCTCCAAAATTTGATTGACTCTCTCTGTCTGTCCATCCGTCTATGGGTGGAATGCGGTACTAAACTCCAATCTGGTTCCCAAAGTCTGGTGTAATTGATGCCAAAACTTTGAAGTAAACTGTGTTCCTCTATCTGATACGATACTCCTTGGAACTCCATGCAAACATACAATCCTTGTCATATATATCTTGGCCAACTTTGCACTTGTATAAGTTGTTTTCACTGGGATGAAGTGGGCTACTTTGGTCAACCGATCCACTACTACCCATATTGAATCATATCCCGCTTTGGTTCTGGGTAATCCGGTGATAAAATCCATGCCAAGTTTGTCCCACTTCCATTCGGGTATTGGCATAGGCTGCAACAGTCCTGCTGGCTTTTGATGCTCAGCCTTCACTCTCTGGCATACATCACAAACGGCTACATACTCGGCAATATCCTTCTTCATACCAGTCCACCAGAAACGTTCCTTCAAGTCCAAATACATCTTGGTGTTTCCGGGGTGAATCGAGTATGGTGAGTCATGAACCTCTTCAAGTATTAACTTCTTGATCTCCAAATTGTTGGGCACATAAATCCGATCCTCAAACCACAAGGTATCGTGCTCATCCTCGCGAAAACCTTTGGCTTTTCCTTTGCCCATCCTTTCCTTTATCTCAGCAATCTCTTTATCCTCCTTCTGAGCTTCTCGAATCTTGTCTAACAAGGTCAACTGAACCTCCATTGTTGCAAGAAAACCTCTTGGAACAATCTCCAACTGTAGTTCCATAATATCCTCTGCTAACTCCTTTGGTAGTCCTCTACCCTTAAGGATATTGGCATAACTTTTCCGACTTAAAGCGTCTGCTACAACGTTGGCTTTTCCTGGATGATAGTGTAGCTTCATATCGTAATCCTTTATAAGCTCCAGCCATCTCCTCTGTCTGAGGTTCAACTCCTTCTGTGTGAAAATGTACTTCAAACTCTTATGATCCGTGTACACATCACAACGGTTTCCTATGAGATAATGTCTCCAGGTCTTCAACGCATGTACTACAGCTGCTAACTCCAAATCATGCGTGGCATAGTTTAACTCATGAGGCTTCAGTTGCCGTGAGGCATACAAAACAACTTTTCCTTCCTGCATAAGAACACATCCAAGTCCCAAGCGAGAGGCATCACAATACACTTGAAACTCCTTATGTATATCTGGCAAGGTTAGCACTTTGGGGCTGTAGTCAACCGTTTCTTCAACTCTCAAAACTTGTCTCACAATCCTCCGTCCATTTGAACTTGGTATCCTTCTTTAGTAACTCTGTCATAGGTTTAGCAATCTTGGAAAAATTCTCAATGAATCTCCGATAATATCTTGCCAGTCCAAGGAAACTGCGAATCTTGCCGACTGAAGTGGGTGCCAACCATTCGAAGGATCGACTGAATTTTACTGGGATCCACTGCTATACCCTCTCCTGATATAACGTGCCCAAGAAATCCAACTTCCTTCAACCAAAACTCACACTTGCTGAATTTGGCATATAACTGGTGTTCCCTGAGTTTCTCAAGAACCAAACGTAGGTGTTCTGCGTGCTCCTCCTCGTTCTTCGAGTAAACCATAATATCATCGATAAACACCACAACAAACTTGTCCAAATACTCCATGAACACTTTGTTCATCATACTCATAAAATAGGCAGGGGCGTTGGTCAGTCCAAACGACATGACCGTATACTCATATAATCCATATCGAGTGGTGAATGCCGTCTTTGGTATATCCTTCTCTCGGATCTTCAACTGATGGTATCCTGATCGTAGATCAATCTTAGAAAACACCTTAGCTCCTTGCAACTGATCAAACAGATCATTAATCATCGGTAAGGGATACTTGTTCTTTATCGTTACTTCATTCAGAGCTCGGTAATCAACAACCATCCTCAGGGATTTATCCTTCTTCTCCACCAAAAGTACTGGGGCTCCCCAAGGTGATGAACTTCTACGAATGTAACCTTTCTCCAATAGCTCCTTGATCTGTTTCTTAATTTCCTCCAGATCATTTGCGGGCATCCGATAGGGTCTCTTTGATATTGGCCCGGTACCTGGCATTAGTTCTATCAGAAACTCAATGTCTCGATCCGGTGGCATGCCTGGTAACTCTTCTGGGAAAACATCTGGATAATCCCTCACTACAGGTACTTCCTCTTGCACCACTCCCGTGAGGGTATTCACTTGGCTCCTCCTAGGCACATGCCTAGATACATACTTAATCCTTTTTCCCTCTGGGGTGGTAAGATAAATTGACTTGCTAGCACAGTCAATACTTCCTCCAAACTTCGACATCCAATCCATACCTAATATCACATCCAATCCTTGCGACTCCAAGATAATTAGGTCAGACGGAAAAACATGTGTGCCAATGATTAGGGGTAACTGGGTGCACCATCTGCTAGCCATATACTCTGCTCCTGGCGAGCTTACTAAAAGAGGGGTCCTAAGGGTCTGGGTTGGTAACTTAAACTTATCCACAAATCCCCTTGATATGTATGAATGCGATGCACCAGTATCGAAAAGAACAATAGCGGTAAACGACTGAACCAAAAACTTACCTATTACCGCATCCGGCTGCTCTTCAACTTCCTCCACGTTAACGTGGTTCACTTGTCCTTTGTTGAATGGATTGGGCTTCTTCCCAGCGCTCCCATTTCCGTTTCCATTCTTTCCTTCAGGGCAGTCATTGGCATAGTGCCCTGTCTTCCCGCACTTAAAGAAAATAACTTGGCTTAAGTCCCTCTTGGCGGGTGTAGCTGGGTTAGAGCGATTTTGATTATTGTTGACTCCGTTTCCATTCCCATTCTTCGCACCATTATGCGATCCTCCTCCAGTATGGTTGTGTCCTCCATGGTTATGAACTAGTCCTCCCGAATTCGGGGTTAAGCGAGGTTTCTGCTGAGCTCCTGAGTTATACTTCCCTTGTCCATACTTCCTCTTACGATTCTCAATTTGCTGCTGCTTTCCTTCAATCATTAGGGCCTTATCTACCAACTCCTGGTAGTTGTTGAAAGTTGCCACCATCAGCTGCATACTCATCTCATCATTCAGCCCTTCCATAAACTTCTCTTGCTTCGCGGCATCCGTGGCCACATCATCAGGGGCATAGCGTGATAACTTGCTAAACTCATCCACGTACTGGGCCACAGTACGGTTCCCCTGGCGTAAGTTGCGAAACTCACGCTTCTTTATCTGCATGGCTCCGGTTGAAACATGTGCCGTGCGAAAAGCTTGTTGGAACTGGTCCCAAGTGACATTGGTTATAGGAAAAGTAGCTGTGTAATTCTCCCACCATGCGGCTGCTGGTCCATCCAATTGATGTGCGGCAAAGCGCACTCTTTCAGCATCCGTGCATCCTGCGGTGGTTAACTCCCTTCCGATACGGCGTAACCAGTCATCTGCAACTATTGGCTCGGTGCTACTGGAAAACACCGGCGGTTGTAACCTTAGAAAACGGGCTAAATTGTCCACTGGCGGCGGGTTGTTATTGTTGTTGTTGGCATTGCCCTGGTTCTGCACTAGCAATTGCATCAAGGTATTCTGCTGTTGGATCAACTGAGTGAGCTCCGGTGGGAAAGCAAAACCGGGGTCACGTCTCGGAGGCATCTGAGGTTTTAGAGGGAAGAGATTAGAAATAGAAAGAGGTCTAGTGAGAAATCACTACCCATATGCACATGAGGCAAACACACATTTATTCAATCAAACAAGCAAGGGCATACAAAACGATCTAGGACTATCGCATAAGTGCTCAACTACTACTAGTTACATGGGGAAAAATACTACTAATATTTGGTGGTCATCTAGAAATTTTGATCGCTAGAAGACTCCATAATATCTGCTCCAGCTTCGTCTT
The DNA here is from genome assembly GCA_021605205.1 of Aegilops longissima. Taxonomy (NCBI): domain Eukaryota; kingdom Viridiplantae; phylum Streptophyta; class Magnoliopsida; order Poales; family Poaceae; genus Aegilops; species Aegilops longissima. Next base: position 422,321,934 of record CM038680.1, read on the forward strand.
CATAGTCATCATCGCTTGGATCTGAGTCAGTGTCATCGATGATGATGTAGTTGTCTGGATAAGCGGGGTCTTCTTCCTCTTCTTGCTCTTCTTCCTTGGGTGCTGGTCCTCCCATGAAGACTCCAATCTTCTTGACTAGGTCGTCATTCTTCTCTTGTAGTATCTTGATTTCTTCTTCATATCCATCGCGGGTAGACTTGAGTTCTTCCTCCAATTCGATGATCTTAGTTTTCGCTTTCTTCAACTCCATCATGTCTGCACATTGTCTGGTTCTCATGACGTCGAATGTGCTGGTTTAGCTCCTGGATGTAAGCTGCAATGGATCTATCCTTCTTGGTGCTGATTACTTCCCATTGCTCGTCTCGGCGTCCACATATTTGGTATATGGTGTCTTTAAGCTCCTTATTGTAGACTTCTCCAATGCGTCCCATGGTAATGTGAGCTGCCATACTCTTTCCTAAGCTCCATGTGGGTGCATTGAAAACACATACTATGGGCTCCGTGCTTGGTGCAAACGTCCTTCCGGGGACTAGGGCTTGAATCTTCCAGCATTCTTCTTCTGGCAAGGTGGAGTTGTACGTCCCGGTGAAGCTTGGTATTCCAATATTCAGGTACCTAGTGGCTTCCTTCAAGTGGCGTCCAAAAGGTGTGTCTTCATCCGGTTGGGCAAAGTTGTACTTCATCTCCGTCATCCTAAAGAGTGGAAAAATGGAGAGAGGTCAGAAATGAGTAGAGAAGAGTGAACTATGGTTTTTATCTTAGTGGTCGTGTCCTACACTCAGCGTGGGCTCTGATACCATTCTTGTAGCGACCCGACCTCAGATGGTCAAGTCTCTGTGCTTCGGTGTCATCCCTGGATCGGTAATGCTGACACACACAGTACTCGAAGGATTTATATCAGAGTAGCAATCACACACTTATTACATCGAATGTCTCAAAAGAGAACTTATTACAATAATATGGCTTAAGGCCATATAATGCGATAACAACGGAAGGCTTGGAAGGTAAAGTGAGTCCAAAAACTCCAACGGCATAATTGAGCTGCACGGCAACGACCTACAAATCCTTACTCCTCGTCTGAAAAGTCTGCAACATAATATGTTGCAGCCCGAGAACGGGTCAGCACATGGAATATGCTAGCAATGTAACACATAGAGAGTAATGAAAGAATAAGCTATACTACATGCATATATGGCTGGTGGAAAGCTCTATGGTTACAAATTTTGCGGAAAGCAAGTTTTTCCCTACATCAAAGGAATAAATTTTACTTTAACTATCATGGTGGTTGAAACATCATTGAGAAGGTACCCCCCAACTCATATGATCCCAATTAAGGTAATTAACATCCCAGCAATATTAATTTAGAGTGATGAGATACATGTGAATACTCAAGTACTAGATACTCGAATTGTCCATAACCGGGACACGGCTAACCATGATTAGATTGTACACTCTGCAGAGGTTTGCGCACTTTTCCCCACAAGACTCGATCGCCTCCGTTGGTTTCTCGCACTACATGGTGTTTGAGAGACGGATGACCGAGACACAGTCTTTCAGAAACATTAACTCTCTACTCGGATAGATCATACCAAACCTATAAACCCACTACCTGTGACCTACCTCTTCGAGAGCTTCACGTAACTTACTCAACTATGCTAGAGCCCATAATAGCTTGTGGCTGCACACGGAAGTTTTCTAGCATGAATAATCTCAGTTCCCTTTGAGCCTGGGTGGCGGTCCATAGGAAGATCACACGGGTACCCCGGGATTTCCAAAAAACAGACAACACTAGGTTCCCCAGGTGCCTCAATCCACCCAGATGTGTATTTAAGTTGCCACCTTAAAGTAAACCATTAGTTAACAATCTCACATATGTCGTGAATATCTCTCAAACCCAATCCACGTCTACGAGCATAGCATGGCAATAAGCATAACGTAGAAGTAACTCCCAAGGTTTGAAAGTAACAGGGCAATAGGTTCCTACCTCATCATCTACTTCCCAACCCACAAATTAATGACTTCCTAATCATGCAATGGTTGAGGGTTGAAACTAATGCATAAAAACTGGGTATGAAAAGGTATGATCAAGTCTTACTTGCCTTGCTGACGATCCGTAAATCCTAGAGACTCGTAGTAACACGCTTCGCACTCCGGGAATTCTATCGCAAGCAAACAATACATATATAAGCATACAACAAGAATGCACAAATAAAACTTCAACTGAAAGAGGTTGACCGGAGAGTTCAACTTAAGAACTCCGTTTTGCAAAAAGAATCAAACCAAACGAAACAACGAAACTCAAACGGCGAAAGAAATAAGGTCAGTTTACTAATCTGAACTAGAGTCAAATTTTACAATGACAAAAACTGGTTTGAGTTGATTTTTCGGAAAGAGGGTTTCGATACAAAACTCCAGGCGCTTGAATCGCCTGATTCCGATAAACGAGCGAAAAGATAAACAGGTTTAAAAATTGGATCTGAAATCGCGATCGGAATAACCGCGGAATAATCCAAATAAAAGAAAAACGACGAACTGTTAAACGAACGAACGTTCGTTAACAGAACTTAAACAGTGAACGCGTTCGTTAAAACGAACAGACGAACAGACGTTCGTTAAATAAATAAACCGACGAAAACAAACCGTTTTTTTTAAAACGATCTAGGGTTTAAAAAAAACAGAAGGGTTTTCTAAAAAAAACCGGCGGCGGGGTCGGGTACCTCCGGCGAGGCGCGTCCGTGCGAAGCGGCGGCTCCGTGGTCCGGGTGGGCGAGGTTAGCGGGGGCGGCGGCGATGGCGAGCGGCGGCGGCGAAGGCGGCGGCGGCGAGGAGAGGCGGCGGCGGCTCCGGGCTCTGCGGCGGCTCGGCTCCAGGCGGGGGTCGGGTGGTGGCGGGTGGTGGCGGAGGCGGGCGAAATATAAAGGGGGGGGTGGCGGCTTGGGAAGGGTCGCCCGGGGTGGAGTCCGGCTCGGACTCCCCTCGGCGTCCGTGCCTCGCCTGCGTGGAGGAGGCGGCGGCGGCTGTGGGCCGGCTGGCTCGGTGGGCCTTTAGCCCATCGAGGTGTCCGTTCGTTTTTTTAAATTATTCCACCGAAAGAAAATTCCTAGAAAAATAAATAAAATCTAAAATTCCAAAATAAGTTTTCTCCGTCTAAATAAAATATTTAGAACTGGATGAACTTTTCTTGGCCCATAAAATGCAACTTTTTAAAGCATGCAAATATTTTTCTAGGGCAAATAAAATTCCAAATAAAATTAAATAAAATCCCAAAAATGATTTTAACATTTTCCTCCGTTATTTCAATTATTTTGGAGAAGTCATATTATCTCCCCTCATTTATTTTAAACTTGAAATATTTTTCCGGAGAGAAAAATAATTAAAATTCAATATCCTCGACTTTCATTGATTGATAAAATTCAATTGTGAAAATCGAAAAATCCCCAACTCTCTCCGAGGGTCCTTGAGTTGCTTAGGATTTTCGAGGATAGCAAATGAATATGCAATAAAATATGATATGCATGGATGACCTATGTATAACATGCCAAATTGAAAATTTGGGATGTTACAGGATGACCTAAGGTTTATCAATCCGTGGGAGGCGTAGGATGAAGATGGTCTCTCTCAACCAACCCTGCAACCAAATAACAAAGAGTCTCTTGTGTCCCCAACACACCCAATACAATGGTAAATTGTATAGGTGCACTAGTTCGGCAAAGAGATGGTGATACAAGTGCAATATGGATGGTAGATATGGGTTTTTGTTATCTGAAAATATAAAAACAGCAAGGTAACTAATGATAAAAGTAAGCGTAAACGGTATTGCAATGCTTGGAAACAAGGCCTAGGATTCATACTTTCACTAGTGCAAGTTCTCTCAACAATAATAACATAATTGGACCATATAACTATCCCTCAACATGCAACAAAGAGTTACTCCAAAGTCACTAATAGAGGAGAACAAACGAAGAGATTATTGTAGGGTACGAAACCACCTCAAAGTTATTCTTTCGGATCGAACTATTCAAGAGTCCGTAGTGAAATAACACGAAGCTATTCTTTCTGTTCAATCTATCATAGAGTTCGTACTATAATAACACATTAAGACACAAATCAACCAAAACCCTAATGTCTCCTAGATACTCCAATGTCACCTCAAGTATCCGTGGGTATGATTATACGTTATGCATCACACAATCTCAGATTCATCTACTCAACCAACACATAGAACTTCAAAGAGTGCCCCAAAGTTTCTACTGGAGAGTCAAGACGAAAACATGTGCCAACCCCTATGCATAAGTTCACGAGGTCACGGAACCCGCAAGTTGATCACCAAAACATACATCAAGTAGATCACGTGATATCCCATTGTCACCATAGATAAGAACATGCAAGACATATATCAAGTGTTCTCAAATCCTTAAATACTCAATCCGATAAGATAACTTCAAAGGGAAAACTCAATCCATTACAAGAGAGTAGAGGGGGAGAACCATCATAAGATCCAGCTATAATAGCAAAGCTCGTACCACCTCAAGAACACGAGAGAGAGAGATCAAACAGATAGCTACTGGTACATACCCTTAGCCCCGAGGGTGAACTACTCCCTCCTCGTCATGGAGAGCGCCAGGATGATGAAGATGACCACCGGTGAGGGATCCCCCCTCCGGCAGGGTGCCGGAACAGGATCCCAATTGGTTTTTGGTGGCTACAGAGGCTTGCGGCGGCGAAACTCCCGATCTATCTTGTTCCTCGATGTTTTTAGGGTATATGGATATATATAGGCGAAAGAAGTCGGTCAGGGGAGCCACGAGGGGCCCACGAGGGTGGGGGCGCGCCCAGGGGGCAGGCGCGCCTCCCTGCCTCGTGGCCACCTCGAAGCTTCCTTGACTTCAACTCCAAGTCTCCTGGATCACGTTCGTTCCAAAAATAACGCTCCCGAAGGTTTCATTCCATTTGGACTCCGTTTGATATTCCTTTTCTGCGAAACACTGAAACAAGGGAAAAAACAGAAACTGGCACTGGGCTCTGGGTTAATAGGTTAGTCCCAAAAAATAATATAAAAGTGTTTAATAAAGCCCATAAACATCCAGAACAGATAATATAATAGCATGAATACTTCATAAATTATAGATACGTTGGAGACGTATCACGGATTCCACTATTAAGAAACCTATGGGAAGAATTAATGATGTTCTTGTTGTTGAAAATAGAAATTATGTGCTCGTAGATTTCATTTTCTTGATATAGATTGCAATCCTACATGTCCTATTATTCTTGGTAGACCTTTCCTTAGAACGATTGGTGCAATTATTGATATGAAAGAAGGAGACAATAGATTTCAATTTCCATTAAGGAAAGGCATGGAACACTTCACAAGAAAGAAAATTAAATTGCCTTATGAATCTATTATGAGAGCCACTTATGGATCACATGCCAAAGATGATAATACTTAGATCTATTCGTGTTTTTATGCCTAGCTAGGGGCGTTAATCAATAGTGCTTGTTGGGAGGCAACCCAATTTTATTTCTGTCCTTGCTTTTTAGGTCATGTTTTGCTTTGAATAAATCATCTAGCCTCTGTTTAGATGTGGTTTTGTGTTTTAATTAGTGTTTGTGCCAAGTAATACCTATAGGATAGCCTACAATGATAGTTGATTTGATCTTGCTGAAAAAACAGAAACTTTGCGCTCGGTCCCAAAAAAATTTAAAAATCACAGATGCGTCGAAAAACTCGAATTTTTTATAGTAGATTGATATACAAATTTCTGAGGACGTCCTATTGTTTTAGCATTTTTGAATTTACAAATGTATTCGTACTATTCAGATTGCTACAGACTGTTCTGTTTTTGACATATTCTATTTTTCGCGTGTTGTTTGCTTATTTTTGATGCATCTATGGCTTGTATCGGGGGGTATGAACCATGGAAAAGTTGGAATACATTAGATATTACACCAATATAAATAGAGAATGAGTTCACAACTGTACCAAAAGTGGTGATTTATTTTCTTATACTAACAAAGCTTACGAGATTTTCTGTTGAGTTTTGTGTTTTGAAGTTCTCAAGCATTGGGTAAGGATTTGATGGACTATGGAATAAGTAGTGGCAAGAGCCTAAGCTTGGGGATGCCCAAGGCACCCCTAAGGTAATATTCAAGGATGTCAAAAAGCCTAAGCTTGGGGATGCCCCAGGAAGGCATCCCCTCTTTCGTCTTCGTCTATCGGTAACTTTACTTGAGGCTATATTTTTATTCACCACATGATATGTGTTTTACTAGGAGCATCTTGTATGATTTGAGTATTTGCTTTTTATTTTGCCACAATCATCCTTCCTGTACACACCTTTTGAGAGAGACACGCATGAATCGTGATTTATTAGAATGCTCTATGTGCTTCACTTATATCTTTTGAGCTAGGCAAAATTTGCTCTAGTGCTTCACCTACATCTTTTTAGAGCACGACGGTGATTTTGATTTATAGAAATTTATGAACTCTCGTACTTCACTTATATTATTTTGTGAGTCTCTAAACAGCATGGTAATTTGCTTTGGTTATAAAATTAGTCCTAATATGATAGCCATCCAAGAGGGATATAATAAAAACTTTCGTATAAAGTGCATTGAATACTATGAGAAGTTTGATTCCTTATGATTGTTTTGAGATATGAAGATGGTGATATTAGAGTTATGCTAGTAAGTAGTTGTGAATTTGAGAAATACTTGTGTTAAGGTTTGTGAGTCCCGTAGCATGCACGTATGGTGAACCGTTATGTAACGAAGTTGGATCATGAGATGTTTTTTGATTGTCTTCCTTATGAGTGGCGGTCGAGGACGAGCGATGGTCTTTTCCTACCAATCTATCCCCCTAGGAGCATGCGCGTAGTACTTTGTTTTGATGACTAATAGACTTTTGCAATAAGTAATGTGAGTTCTTTATGACTAATATTGAGTCCATGGATTATACGCACTCTCACCTTTCTGCCATTGCTAGCCTCTCTTGTTCCGCGCAACTTTCGCTGGTACAATAAAACCATCATAGATCCTTCCTCAAAACAACCACCATACCTACCTATTATGGCATTTCCATGGCCATTCCGATATATATTGCCATGCAACTTTTCACCGTTCCGTTTATTATGACACGCATCATCATTGTCATATTGCTTTGCATGATCATGTAGTTGACATCATATTTGTGGCAAAGCCACCATTCATCACTTTTATACATGTCGCTCTTGATTCATTGCACATCCCGGTACACCGCCGGAGGCATTCACATAGAGTCATATTTTTGTTCTAGTATCGAGTTGTAATCCTTGAGTTGTAAGTAAATAGAAGTGTGATGATTTTCATTATTAGAGCATTGTCCCATGTGGGAAAAAAGAAGAAGAGAAAGGCCAAATAAAAAAGAGAAGGCCAAAAAAATGAGAGAAAAAGATAGAAGGGGCAATGTTACTATCCTTTTTACCACACTTGTGCTTCAAAGTAGCACCATGACCTTCATGATAGAGAGTCTCCTATGTTGTCACTTTCATATACTAGTGGGAATTTTTCATTATAGAACTTGGCTTGTATATTCCAATGATGGGCTTCCTCAAATGCCCTAGGTCTTCATGAGCAAGCAAGTTGGATGCACACCCACTTTGTTTCTTTTTGAGCTTTCATACACTTATAGCTCTAGTGCATCTGTTGCATTGCAATCCCTACTCACTCACATTGATATCTATTGATGGGCATCTCCATAGCCCATTGATACGCCTAGTTGATGTGAGACTATCTCCCTCTTTTTGTCTTCTCCACAACCACCGTCTATTCCACCTATAGTGCTATGTCCATGGCTCACTGATACGTCTCCAACGTATCTATAATTTTTTATTGTTCCATGTTGTTATATTATCATTCTTGGATGTTTTACAATCATTTTAAAGTCATTTTATATCATTTTTGGTACTAACCTATTGACATAGTGCCAAGTGCCAGTTGCTGTTTTCTGCATGTTTTTTACATCATAGGAAATCAATATCAAACGGAGTCCAAACACCGCGAAACTTTTTGTGGATTTTTTATGGACCAGAAGACATCTAGTGGGCCAGAGCAGCACCTGGGGGGGTGCCCCGAGGGGGCACAACCCACTAGGGTGCGCCTGGGGGCCCAGGCACGCCCAGGTGGGTTGTGCCCACCTCGGTGGCCCCCGCACCCCCTCTTTACCCTATAAATTCACAAATATTTCGAAAACCCTCGGGGTTAACCTAGATCATAAGTTCCACCGCCGCAAGGCTCTGTAGCCATGAGAAACCAATCTAGACCCCGTTCCGGCACCCTGCCGAAGGGGGGAATCATCACGGGTGGCCATCTTCATCATCCCGGCGGCCACCACGATGTGGAGGGAGTAGTCCACCCTCGGGGCTGAGGGTTTGTACCAGTAGCTATGCGTTTAATCTCTTTCTCTCTATCTCTCGTGTTCTTGAGATGTCACGATCTTGATGTATCGCGGGCTTTGTTAATATAGTCGGATCATATGGTGTTTTCCCCTCTCTATCTTGTTGTGATGAATTGAGTTTTTCCCTTTGAGATTTCGTTGTTATCGGATCGAATACTTTTATGGATTTGAGAGCACTTGATCTATGTCTTGCATATGAATACTCGTGGTGACAATGGGGTATCATATTGATTCACTTGATATATGTTTTGGCATTCAACATGCGGATTCCCGAGGTGACATTGGAGAAATCTATGCATAGGGGTTGATGCACATGCTTGTCTTTGTTTCTCTGGTAGAAATCTTGGGGCACTCTTTTAAGTTCTTTGTGTTGGATTGAATATTATGAATCTGAATTTGCTTTGGTGTTATATTAGTACGAACTCTTGGTTAGATCGATCGGAAAGAATAGCTTTGAGGTGGTTTCGTACCCTACAAACAATTCCGTCTTATGTTCTCCGCTAGATAGGAACTTTGGAGTGATTCTTCATCGCACTTTGAGGGACGGTTATATGATCCAATTATATTAGCATTGTCGAGAGATTGCACTAGCGAAAGTACGGACCCTAGGCCTCATTTTCAAGCATTGCAATACCGTTTTTGTGCCCGTTTACTATTTGCTACCTTGCTGTTTTTATTTATTCAGATTATAAAAATATATTTCTACCATCAATATTACACTTTTATCATCATCCCTTCGCTGAACTAGTGCACCTATACAATTTGCCATTGTATTGGGTGTGTTGGGGACACAAGAGATTTCTTGTATTTGGTTGCAAGGTCGTTTGAGAGAGACCATCTTAATCCTACGCCTCCCACGGATTGATAAACTTTAGGTCATCCACTTGAGGGAAAATTGCTACTGTCCTACAAAACTCTGCGCTTGGAGGCCCAACACATGTCTAAAAGAATAAAGTTGCGTAGTAGACATCAAGCTCTTTTCTGGCGCCTTTGCCGGGGAGGTGAGTGCTTGAAGGTATATCTTTAGATCTTGCAATTGAATCTTTTAGTTTCTTGTTTTATCACTTGTTTGGTTTATAAAAGAAAACTACAAAAAAATTGAATTGAGGTTGCATCATATTATTCATCTTTATAATGTATTTCGTGAAAGTGATGGAAAGGAAAATTGTGCTCAATTGTTAGAAGAAGAATGCTATAAAATGTTTGGCATAAATGATGAGCATGATTGCAATGTTATTAGTACGAATTCTTTGAATATACATGATGCTAATGATATGCAAAGCCATAAGCTTGGGGATGCTATGTTTGATGAAGATGATATTTTTAGTCCCCAAGATTTGATGTGCAAATTTGTTATAATGATTGCATGCCTCCTATTTATGATGATTACAATGATGAAAGTGGATTTAGAGAGGTCATGACTTTATTTAGTGATGATTGATGAATCCACTGTTTTGGAGGAGGTTGCAATTGACTATGACAACAAAGTTGCTATCTATGATGATTATGGTGATGACATGTATGCTATAAATAATAATGATAACCATGAAACTTGTCATCATGATTTTAATATTTTGTTGAGTTTGCTCCCACTACTATTCATGAGAATAAATTTGCTTATGTGGAGAGTAATAAAATTTCTATGCTTGTGGATCATGAAAAGAATGATTTATGTGATAGCTATATTGTTGAATTCATTCATGATTCTACTGAAAATTATTATGAGAGAGGAACATATACTTCTATATATTTCAATAATATCAAGTTTCCTCTCTTTATGTTGAAAGTTTTGAAATTGCACTTGTTTTGCCTTCCTATGCTAGTTAATTCTTGCTCCCAAAAGTTGTTTGCTCACAAAATCCCTATGCATAGGAAGAGGGTTAGGCTTAAATATGCTAGTAATATGCTTCTTGATGCTCTCTTTGTGTTTCAATTCTTATCTTTTATGTGAGCATCATTGAAATCATCATGCCTAGCTAAAAGACATAAAAGAAAAGCGCTTGTTGGGAGACAATCCAACACTTTTACCTATAGTTTTTGTGTGTTCACATGATTAGGCTACTATAGTAATAATGTTTTATTGCTTTTGTTTCAATAAAATGCCAAGTAAAGCCTTTAGGATAGTGTGGATGATAGTTGACTTGAATCTGTGCGAAAACAGAAACTTTTGCTTTCAGAAACATAATTTTTTTAATTCACTGGAGCATCTAACAATTCTGAATTATTTACATCTGATTCATATACAAATTGTCTACGTGATCCTAATTTTTCAGAATTGTTGGAGTTGCAGAAGTATGGCTAATATTCAGATCTTTACGTACTGTTCTGTTTTTGACATATTCTGTTTTCAATGCATAGTTTGCTTGTTTTCTAGTTTCTATGGCTTATATTGCTTAATATAAATTGTGGAAATGATGAGGTGCAGTAGGCATTGTGTGAGAACAATTATGAATCTTGTCTTTGACAGTACCAAAGTGAAATGGTTTGCTCTTTATCATACTAACCTATCTCACGAAGTTCCGTTAAGTTTTGTGTGATTAAAGTTTTCATGTTTTGGGTGAGATGTCGATATGAGGAGAATAAGGAGTGACAAGACCCTAAGGTTGGGGATTCCCAAGGCACCCCAAGGTAATATTCAAGGAATATCCAAGCAACTAAGCTTGGGGATGCCCCTGAAGGAATCCTCTCTTTCGTCTCCAACATTATCGATAACCTCACTTGGAGATATATTTTTATTCATCGCATGATATGAGTTTTGCTTGGAGAATCATTTTATTTTATTTTTATTTGCTTGCTGATATTTAGAATAATGTTTTTCATCTTTTATTTCAATAAAAATGTCAAGGGTAGCCTTTACCATGCTTATTTTGCAAGTCTACATGTTGCTGTTTAAAAACAGAAATTTTTCTGTCATTGTCTGAATTCTTATGGAAAGTAAGAACGTGATAAAATCTTGAAACTTTTACAAAATATGATATGGTAAACTTTATACAGTGTGGTAATTTTTCAGAATTTTTGGAGTTAGGGAAGTATGATGAATATTGCATTCTTTACAGACTGTACTGTTTTGGCAGATTGCTATTATGTTTGCATATGTTTGCTTGTTTAATGATTCTGTTTGAGGATAGGAGTATTAAATATGTAGAGGCATTTAGAATGCAATGTTGAATAATAATTTTAGTGATTTGCTACAGTAGAGAATGATAAGGTTTTTGCATTGGTTTATACTAACTTACCTCACGAGTTCTTGTTGAGTTTTGTGTGGATGAGGTTTTTAAGATTCAGGGAAACCGTGATCTAAAAGGAATTAAGGAGACGCAAAAGCTCAAGCTTGGGGATGCCCAAGGCATCCCAAGATAACATTTTCAAGAAGTATCAAGCATCTAAGCTTGGGGATGCCCCGGTAGGCATCCCACCTTTCTCCATCAACAATTATCGGTTAGTATCGGTTGAGCCTAAGTTTTTGCTTCTTCACATGATGTGTGCTATCCTTGGAATGCCATTTTATTTTGTTTTGCTTGCTGTTTTAATAAAGTACTTAGATCTAAAAGGTTTTAAATAAATTAGAGTCCTCAAATAGTTGCCAGGGAGGCTAGGTAAGCGGCACGCACATCCCGTCAACGAAGCTCTTTTCTATGGAATTGCTCTAGTGCTTCACTTATATCTTTTTGAGCACGGTGTGCTTTAGTATTTTTGAAGAAATTTCCTCTTGCTTCACTTAAATTAATTTGAGAGAAAGAAATATTATGCTCATGATCTTCACTTATATTTGTTTGAGCTTATCAAAAGCAACACATGAAAAATAGTCCCAAAGTGATAGATATCCAAGAAGGATATAATAAAAAAATTCATGAAGATCATTGGACAAAATAAACTTGATTCCTTGTAACAGTTTTGAGATATGATGATGTGATATGTGAGTCATGTTGATGAGTAATTATGCTTTGTAAGAATATTGGTGTTAAGGTTTGTGATTCCCTATGCAAGCACGAAAGTCAATAGTTATGCAATGAAATTACATCCTACTTGTGGTGTATTATTCGGTGTTAATTATGCTTAATGCTCGCTTATGAGATTATTCGTTTCTTGGTTGGTCGCTTCTCAATCTTTTGCTAGCCTTCACTTTGCACTAAGTATGATCACTACTTGTGCATCCAAAAACCTTTAAACCAGTTTTGCCACATCATTCCACTATACCTACCTATATGCGGTATTCTTTTGCCGTTCTAAGCAAATTTGTATGTGCCATCTCTAATTTTCAAAATAAATTTCTCTTTTGTGTGCTCGTACGACTTGCGAGGCGATGAGGGGTGGCCAATATTTTCCATGCTAGATGTGTTATTCTCACGATGAGTGTTTATTCACTTGTCATTGCATGAGAGTAAGGCAAAGGTATTAGGGATGCCCAGTCCCGAAATGAAAAATGAATTTAATTTTTGTTTTCAAATAATAAATTCCTTGGAAAGTGTTGGTATGGAGGGCACCCGTGGATACGGTTAGCCATGGGAAGTGGAAGTATGGTGGAAAAAAATAATAAACTTTATTTTCTGTTTGGGAACCGCCTATGATATATCTAGCATGGAAAGTGTTGGGAGCTCTAAATCATTTTCGTTGGTGGGAAAAGTATGCCTCTCAAAATGTTTTTATCTCTCAATTTTTGCTTTGAGCTCTGGCACCTCTACAAATCCCTACTTCCCTCTGCGAAGGGACTTTCTTTTACTTTATGCAATTTTTATTTTAATTTAAGTCTTCATCTTCTCTTATAAAGTACCAACTAGGAGGCACTGTGATTGTACTTGAGCATTGGGTATAGCTATTATGCGAGTGTGTTTCATGAATGGATCAATGATTGAGCATGATGGGCTAGGGATAACTTACTTTAGCATTGATATTTTGAAAGACATGGTTGCTTGTTGATATGCTTGATTATTTAAGTCTCATGTCAAAACTAGACTATTGCTTTGAACCATATAAAAGTCCAAATGTCCATGTGTAGGTGTACTAAAGTTTGGGCTCTTTAGCACCCCATACTCGTGCACGAGCAGTTGTAGCCACCCCCGCGGCGAGGCCTGAAGGGTGCGATAAAAATGAGATACAAGGCGAAGAGAAGCAGCCGAGCCAGAGACCAGAGAATAGTGGACGAGATGGACCCCCGGCAGGATCCTTGCCGGGGTGGCTTGCGAGACCCCGGCAAGATCCTTGCTGGGGACAATTCACGGATCACTCACAAAGGCATCCTTAAGGTCAAGAGCTCTGATACCATCGACAATGTTAAAGCCAAGATCCCGGCGCGCGCGTGTAGTGGCATATAGATCTTTGTAAAGGCCTGAAGACGAGGCTCCGGCAAGATCCTTGCTGGAGACGTTCGCAAGGCCCCGACAAGATCCTTGCCGAGGACATCGGCAAGACCACGACAAGCCTCTGCCGCCCCATCACCACCCCATCACCGTGGCCAGCTCACCAGCCTGACAAGCGCCTGCGTGGTGGCATGCAGAGCTTCGTGAAGACCCTGTCACCCCTCCAGCGCAGCAGCTGGCCAGCCAACTTGGCATTGCATGCCTCGTCGATATGGACGCGTGTCGAGGTAGGGCGAGGCGGCAACAGACGGGACGGGCTTGATAACCCACAAGTATAGGGGATCGCAACAGTTTTTGAGGGTAGAGTATTCAACCCAAATTTATTGATTCGACACAAGGGGAGCCAAAGAATATTCTCAAGTATTGGCAGCTAAGTTGTCAATGCAACCACACCTGGAAACTTAGTATCTGCAGCAAAGTGTTTAGTAGCACAATAATATGATAGTGATGGTAACGGTAACAAAAGTAAAGACAACAAAAGTAATGTTTTTGGTATTTTGTAGTGATTGTAACAATAGCAACGGAAAAGTAAATAAGCGAAGACCAGTATATGGAAAACTCGTAGGCACCGGATTAGCGATGGATAATTATGCCGGATGCGGTTCGTCATGTAACAGTCATAACATAGGGTGACACAGAACTAGCTCCAATTTATCAATGTAATGTAGGCATGTATTCGAATATAGTCATACGTGCTTATGGAAAAGAACTTGCATGACATCTTTTGTCCTACCCTCCGTGGCAGCGGGTCCTATTGAAACTAAGGGATATTAAGGCCTCCTTTTAATAGAGAACCGGAACAAAGCATTAGCACATAGTGAATACATGAACTCCTCAAACTATGGTCATCACCGAGAAGTATCCCGATTATTGTCACTTCGGGGTTGTCGGATCATAACACATAATAGGTGACTATAGACTTGCAAGATAGGATCTAGAACTCACATATATTCATGAAAACATAATAGGTTCAGATCTGAATTCATGGCACTCGGGCCCTAGTGACAAGCATTAAGCATAGCAAAGTCATAGCAACATCAATCTCAGAACATAGTGGATACTAGGGATCAAACCCTAACAAAACTAACTCGATTACATGATAAATCTCATCCAACCCATCACCGTCCAGCAAGCCTACAATGGAATTAATCACGCACGGCGGTGAGCATCATGAAATTGGTGATGGAGGATGGTTGATGATGACGACGTCGACGAATCCTCCTCTCCGGAGCCCCAAACGGACTCCAGATCAGCCCTCCCGAGAGAGATTAGGGCTTGGCGGCGGCTCCGTATCATAAAACGCGATGATTTCTTCTCTCTATTTTTTTTCTCCCCGAAAGCCAATATATGGAGTTGGAGTTGGCGTCGGAGGGTGTCCAGGGGGCCCACGAGGTAGGGGCGTGCCGGGGAGGCGCCCCCACCTCGTGGACAGGGTGTGGGCCCCCTGGTCTTCATCTTTGGCGAGGATTTTTTATTATTTATTCTAAGATATTCCGTGGAGTTTCAAGTCATTACGAGAACTTTTGTTTTCTGCACATAAAACAACATCATGGCAATTCTGCTTTGAACAAGCCATCCGGGTTAGTTCCATTCAAATCATACAAGTTAGAGTCCAAAACAAGGGCAAAAGTGTTTGGAAAAGTAGATACGACAGAGACGTATCAGGGCTCTCCTCCCGTCCCCGATAAAGCTAGAGGGCACGTAAGCAGTGCATTGATGGTGTTTGTCCTAAGACGCCGACGATAAACATAGATACTGTAGCAGCTTTACACCTCCTGTGTGTCACAGTGGCAGCCCCTTGGACATACAAAAGGAAGCCCATGGCATACTGGATGAGGATTCAAACTTTTGAACCTCTCGGCCCAGCATGCATGCGAGTAGCTAGCCGGAGCTCAAGAACACAGAATACACAATCAAGCAGGACTAGGGTCTTACGCTTCTCAGCGGCCTAAACCTGGATAAAAATCCATCGTGTTGACCTTTAGATCCGCTCTTTGAACCACTCCTCCTCCCTACCGGATTGTAGAAGGGACCCAAGTGATCCCATAGGTGCCGACCTTCTCTACGCGGACATCATTGGCGCGCCAGGTAGGGACCTGAGAGTTCTGCAAACCCGGTCTAGGGGTTAGCGCGTCGTTTCCTCGATCACCATGGCTCCCAATAAGATGGGGACCATGGTGGTCAGTCCGTCTGGAACCATGCCGCCTATGGGCGGCGCGGTGACCTCCAAGGCATCACCGCCGGTGTCCATGCTGCGGTCCTCCCAGGTCATGCGCGACAAGCAGCGCCGCGACGTTGGTGATCCCGTCCGCCGCCGCGGGAAGAGCCACAACATCGTTCCCAAGATGCACAAGGCCAGCAAGCATTAATGAGCAGCCAAGGCTCCGTATTCCTATTTTCTCTTCTTTCCTTTCCACAAAGGACAGAAGGTTCCCTTGCGCGCAAGTTTGCCGGGGGGAATAGAGAGTGTGGACGCCAACAGGTGACGCCAACAGCTTGCGAAGAAGAATACAACAACAAAAAGCTAAGTCACGAGACTTTGAGCAAATTTCTTTTAATATCAGGTTTATTTTCCTCGAATTTTCTTGGTTCTTGTATAAGGAAAACCTGCACACAAAGGAACCTTGTCGGATTTGGTTGCGCCCTTGCTCCGTTTTGAGTCCGCTCAATGGCTCAAGTGGCTGCACTAGAAATAGAAAGGTGCCTTGCCGGCAGCGGCACCCCCAGCAGGCTGCTAAGGATCCTTCCTCAAAGCGCTCGCGGCTAGGGTGTGCGCACCGACAGGCCTCTCCCAGTAACGCGTAGGGTGTGTACTATACAAGGAGGAATCATACGAAGGAGATAACATGCATTAAATCCACAAACATAGCAAGTTATATTACAATAATAGTTGCCGCAATTCTAACTTAAGCGGAATTGTTTTTGGTACGGATCCATGGCAGCAAGGGGAAGCAGAGAACCTAGTCCCAGCGCTGGCCTTCCACCCTCGTGACGTGGTCGACTAGGCTGACAACGGACACGATAAGCTCCTCAAGTGCCCTGCGGCCCGCATTTGCCGGCAAGCTGTCCTGGTTAAGGTCGAGGCCAGGGTTCCTGTACGCCACCTTGGTGAGCACCTTGAGGAGGGTGCCCGGCAAAGCTTCCGGGACTCGTTGGCCAGGTGGGTCGCCCTGCGGTCGTGGAGCAGCTTCAAGGCGTCGAAGACGGCCTCGAAGAACATGGTCACCCTGGCGCTCTCACTTATCCTATCATCGTGGGAGAACCTAATGCTCGACAGGCCCATGGTGGATAGCTGCGTGGTAAGCCTCTCCGAGACGTCGACGAGGCGCTCGGTCCAGATCTTCACGCTGCTCACGAAGTCGTTGTGCTTGGTGGCGGCACTCTTGAGCAATCGCTCCTCGTCCTGGAGTTTCTTGGTCAAGGTCTTCTCGCGGGCTCTGCTGCTTGTGAGGGTCTCCTCCAGGGTGGTCGGCTTCAGCTTCAGGTCGGCAATGGAGTTGTTGGCCTCGGAGAGCAGCTTGTTCCTATCTGATATGGTGACCTGCAAACCCGCCAAGGTGTCGATGGTCTTATCTCTGTCTCTCTTGAGCATCGCGACCTCCTTGTTGTGCTTCTCCTGCTCCGCCCCCAGCTCCTCCACCTTGCCGGCCAGCTCGCTCTTGGCGGCCGCTGCCTCTGCCGCTTCAGCGGCATCGACAGACTCCTTCAGCTTGCCGGCGTGATCCAGGACCAGAGCGGCAAGTGCATCTTTGTGTTTTTGCTCCAGTTCCTGGGTCCGCTGCGCGATGAGCTTCTCGATCTCTTCATCCTTGCCACGGAGCTTGGTGGCAAGCACCTCCTCGTGGGCAGCAAGGTCTTCTTCTTGGGTGTCGAGCGAGATGCGGCGCTCCCTTAGCTCACCGTCCTCCTTGGCGATCCATGCAGCGTCCTCCTCCTGGGCCTTCTTGATATCTGATTGCTTCAGAAGAAGCTCGTTCCACTGCTGACCCAGCTGCTCCTGGCTGGCCTTCAAATCCTGTCGGGCCTCCATAAACCAGACCTGTGTCCGCTCAATGTGCTCCTGGAGGCCCGCCTCCGCTGCGTCGATGACCGCCATCCTGGAGTCCAGCTTCTCCTTGCGGGCGCGATGAAGCGCGTGAAGCTTGTGGAAGCTGCTGCTAATAGCTTGGAGGAGCTGGTCCTCCTTGGAACTACCGCTGTTGGCGCTTGGCTCGTCGACAACTACGATGACCTCTTTGTCAAACCTCCCACTCGGCAGGCGCTCCGGTGCTTGCCGTCCCCGGGATGGTGACAAACAGATCCTCGCCGACCTTAAGGTATCTGCTCGAGTGGGGGGCTTCGGAGGTGGACGGTTGGCCGTCGGCCATCGTCAACCCGGCAGCTGAGGGCTCCGGGACAGATGTAGCGCCAGGCGCTCCTGAGGCAGGGATGCCATCAGTACGGTCACCAGTCCCCTCGCTGGCCTCCCCGACAGATCCCCTGGCGGCCTCTTCATGTGCTTCCTTGGCGGCCTCGTCGGCGGAAACCTCGTCGGCCTGAGCAGCGGCATCCTTGGTGATCTCCTCAATGGTGCCATCGACATCCATCTGACCCGCCGAGGAGAGGTATGAAAACCAAGGAGGGGAAGAAGATGAAACCAGGATTGAAGTTTAAAGAAAGAAGAAAAATATTACACTAGAGAACAGATCAAGGCCAGGAGGCAGGCGACTTACCTATGACAAGTTGGGGAGGAGTGGTTCCCTCCCCGCCAACCCTTGTTGCCGGGATAGGGCTGCCGGCACCTGTGCTTGCGGGCTCCTCCTCCGCACGCATGGGCTCATCGGGGGTGGGCCTTGCCGGAGATCCCTCCCTTGGCGGCGTGGGCTCGCCGGTAGAAGTCCTTGCTGGGGACCCATCCTTGGTTGGTGTGGTGGTTGATGGAGGAGACATGTTAGGGGCAGCCCGTGACAACCCCTCCTATTGCCGCTCTTCCCCTGCAAACCCGGCAAGACTGATGGTGAAAAGACATGCCCCGGCGCTCGCCAATGGAAAGTGGGTAGTGGATTCACGCTGGGGGCTGAGTCGGGGGCTGCGTCATGGGCTTGGGCCCAGGCTGATCATGATTACCTCCGGCGCGCTCGAGGTGCTTGCCGGGGGCTCATCACCCGTCGAGGTCT
The DNA here is from genome assembly GCA_021605205.1 of Aegilops longissima. Taxonomy (NCBI): domain Eukaryota; kingdom Viridiplantae; phylum Streptophyta; class Magnoliopsida; order Poales; family Poaceae; genus Aegilops; species Aegilops longissima. Next base: position 422,340,881 of record CM038680.1, read on the forward strand.
TGGCCCTCTTCGCCATCCTCTATGTCAGTGTCTCCGTGTCCCTGCAAAAGCAAGCCAAGACAAAGTTAAATCAAGCAAGATAACCAGAACAGGAATTCAAGAGATGTAGAAGGTGGTGGAGCACTCACTTGTCCCTTTCTTCGTCCTCTTCCTCTGGCCCCCTCCTGTTCGGGTTCATGCCAGAGAGGTCGTAATCGGCCTCTGGTATGGTGTCCGTGCGGAGGGGTGGGGATGGAGACCTGGCCGCTTGGCCGTGGCGGAGGCGGCGGCCACTGCTTCCTCTGCCACCGCAGCCGCGCGCCTCGTATGACGCACGGGCTGCGCCTGGGCTCCTTTCCGTGGTGCGGCCTTGCCAGTTGCCTTCTTGGTGGGGACCTCTTTGGGCAAAGAGGCTCGCCGCACTGGCTCGCTGGAGCCAGACCACTGGAGGACACGCTTCCTCCTCCCCTTAGCCGGGGGCTCCTCGGGCGGCTCCTCTTCGTCTGTGTCATCGACCGCCTCTTCGTCCGCCTCCTCGGCAGAAGGACCCCCGGTGGCAGCGCCGCTGCACTCCCTGGTGGACTCCACCTGCTCAACAAAGTCTTCTTTGGCCCCAGCCTTGCTTTCCTGGAAGCCAGCGCTGCCGGCCGCTGCGGCAAGAGCCGCCTCCTCCGCCCTGTTGGCGATATACGCCACCTCCTTGTTGGTGGTGTCGCGGATGAGCTACTTCTCCTCATGGACAAGCCGCTCCGACAAACTGTCGAAGAACTCCTGCACCTGCGCCGCGTCCGGCTTGGCCTAGGTCTGGTCGTGGCTGTGGGTGTCGAACACCAGCATCATGGCGATGATGGAGGTTCGGGCGGAGTTGTTGCACATGGGGACCATGGCCGCCGGCAACTTGAACGGCTTGCCGATCTCCTCAACCTTGCCGGCCTCCTCAGCCTTGCCGGCCTTTTTTTGCCTGCCTTGCCGGGCTTGTCGATCTTGAGCTGGAACAGCTTCGAGCAGAGGGACGCGTGCTGCATCACTGTCAAGTTCTGATTCAGAACAGCGTGCAACCTCATGATGTGTGCTGCGTTCCGAAAATCCCAAGCCGGCCTCCCTTTGTTATGCAGAGGGGCTATGCGGTGGCGATGGGCGGAGAAGGGAGCTTTGGATTGCGCTCGAGGAAGAACAAGGGGTGGGCGGTTTCCTAGATTGGAATGGGCAAAAGGGGTAAATGAGCAGCGCCCCTGCGGATTCCTTTTTTTATGGGGAAGGCGCGGGGCTGCCTCTTTACTATTCGGTGTGAAGTCATTGGCGCAGGCACAGGCGTGCTGCAACCGCTCCATGCACGACCCCCACGACGCGCACTCAATACAGATTTATGGGGAAGCGCAGCAGACGAGAAGATTATGGCAGCTATTCCCCTGCCAAGAGTGCCCGCACACTGTTTGGGCCTGGCCCAACGACGCCTCGCAGCTGTGTATGGCCCAGGCCCGGGGGCTCCTGTCGGTGTACTAAAGTTTGGGCTCTTTAGCACCCCATACTTGTGCACGGGCAATTGTAGCCACCCCCACGGCGAGGCCTGAAGGGTGTGATCAAAAACGAGATACAAGGTGAAGAGAAGCAACCGAGCCAGAGACCAGAGAACAGAGGACGAGCTGGACCCCCGGTAGGATCCTTGCCCGGGCGGCTTGCGAGACCCCGGCAAGATCCTTGCGGGGGACAATTCGTGGATCACTCACAAAGGCATCCTTAAGGTTGAGAGCTCTGACACCATCGACAATGTTAAAGCCAAGATCTCAGCGCGCGCGCGTAGTGGCGTGCAAATCTTTGTAAAGGCCTGAAGACGAGGCTCCGGGAAGATCCTTGCCGGAGACGTCCGCAAGGCCCTGGCAAGATCTTTGCCGGGGACATCGGCAAGACCACGGCAAGCCTCTGCCGCCCCGTCACCACCCCAGCGCCATGGCCAGCTCGCCAGCCTAGCAAGCGCCTGCGTGGTGGCATGCAGATCTTCATGAAGACCCTCCCACCCATCCAGTGCAGCAGCTGGCCAGCCAACTTGGCACTGCATGCCTCATCAACATGGAGGCGTGTCGAGACAGGGCGAGGCGGCAACGGACGGGACGGGCTCTCCTCCCGTCCCCGGTAAAGCTAGAGGGCACGTAAGTAGTGCATTGATGGCGTTTGTCCTAAGACACCGGCGATAAACATAGATACTGTAGCAGCTTTACACCTCCTGTGTGTCACTGTGGCAGCCCCTTGGACGTATAAAAGGAGGCCCACAGCGTACTGGAGGAGGATTCGAACTTTTGAACCTCTCGGTCCAGCATGCATGCGAGATGCTAACCGGCGCTCAAGAACACAGAATACACAATCAAGCAGGACTAGGGTCTTACGCTTCTCAGCGGCCCGAACCTGGATGAAAATCCGTCGTGTTGACCTTTAGATCTGCTCTTTGCACCACTCCTCCTCCCTGCCGAACCGTAGAAGGGACCCAAGTGATTCCATAGGTGCCGACCTTCTCTACACGGACACCATGCTACAAAGAAAAGAATATGAGATGACATGTTAGGCAGCATTCCACATCAAAAATTCTTTTTTTATCATTTACCTACTCGAGTACGAGCAGGAATTAAGCTTGGGGATGTTGATACGTCTGCAATGTATCTATATTTTTTGATTGTTCCATGTTGTTATATTATCATTCTTGGATGTTTTACAATCATTTTATGTCATTTTTTGGTACTAACCTATTGACATAGTGCCAAGTGCCAGTTGCTGTTTTCTGCATGTTTTTTACATCGCAGGAAATCAATATCAAACGGAGTCCAAACACCGCGAAACTTTTTGTGGATTTTTTATGGACCAGAAGACATCCAATGGGCCAGAGCAGCACACTGGGGGTGCCTAAAGGGTCACAACCCACCAGGGTGCGCCTGGGCCAGGCGCCTTGAGGAGGTTGTGCCCACTTGGTGCCCCCCGCACCCCCTCTTTACCCTATAAATTCACAAATATTCCGAAAACCCTCGGGGTTAACCTAGATCAGAAGTTCCGCCGCCGCAAGGCTCTGTAGCCATGAGAAACCAATCTAGACCCCGTTCTAGCACCCTGCCGGAGGGGGGAATCATCACCGGTGGCCATCTTCATCATCCCGGCGGCCAGCATGATGAGGAGGGAGTAGTCCACCCTCGGGGCTAAGGGTTTGTACCAGTAGCTATGTGTTTAATCTCTCTCTCTCTCTCTCTCTCGTGTTCTTGAGATGTCACGATCTTGTTGTATCGTGGGCTTTGTTAATATAGTCGGATCATATGGTGTTTTCCCCTCTCTATCTTGTTGTAGTGAATTGAGTTTTTCCCTTTGAGATTTCGTTGTTATCGGATTGAATACTTTTATGGATTTAAGAGCACTTGATATATGCCTTGCATATGAATACTCGTGGTGACAATGGGGTATCATATTGATTCACTTGATATATGTTTTGGCATTCAACTTGCGGATTCCCGAGGTGACATTGGGGCAATCTATGCATAGGGTTGATGCACGTTCTTGTCTTTGTTTCTCCGGTAGAAATCTTGGGGCACTCTTTGAAGTTCTTTGTGTTGGATTGAATATTATGAATCTGAATTTTCTTGGTGTTATTTTAGTACGAACTCTTGGTTAGATCGATCGGAAAGAATAGCTTTGAGGTGGTTTCGTACCCTACAAACAATTCCGTCTTATGTTCTCCGCTAGAAAGGAACTTTCGAGTGATTCTTCATCGCACTTTGAGGGACGGTTATATGATCCAATTACATTAGCGTTGTTGAGAGATTGCACTAGCGAAAGTACGGACCCTAGGCCTCATTTTCAAGCATTGCAATACCGTTTTTGTGCCCGTTTAATATTTGCTACCTTGCTGTTTTTATTTATTCAGATTATAAAAATATATTTCTACCATCAATATTACACTTTTATCATCATCTCTTCGCTGAACTAGTGCACCTATGCAATTTGCCATTGTATTGGGTGTGTTGGGGACACAAGAGATTTCTTGTATTTGGTTGCAAGGTCGTTTGGGAGAGACCATCTTCATCCTACGCCTCCCACAGATTGATAAACCTTAGGTCATCCACTTGAGGAAATTGCAATTGTCCTACAAAACTCTATGCTTGGAGGCCCAACACATGTCTACAAGAATAAAGTTGCGTAGTAGACATCACTCACGCTTATGTATTGCGTGAAAGTTGAAAAGGTTTGAGAACGTCAAAAGTATGAAACAATTGCTTGGCTTGTCATCGGGTTTTTCGTGATATGAATATTTTTTTTGATGAAGATGGAGCATAGCCAGACTATATGATTTTGTAGGGATAAGCTTTCTTTGGCCATGTTATTTTGAGTAGACATAATTATTTTGTTAGTATGCTTGAAGTATTATTATTTTGTGTCAATATTAAACTTTTGTTTTGAATCTTACGGATCTGAACATTCATGCCACAATAAAGAGAATTACATGGATAAATATGTTAGGTTGCATTCCACATCAAAAATTCTGTTTTTACCATTTACCTACTCGAGTATGAGCAGGAATTAAGCTTGGGAATGCTTGATACATTTCCAACGTATCTATAATTTGTTATTGTTCCATGCTATTATATTATCTATTTTGGATGTTTTATATGCATTAATATGCTATTTTATATAATTTTTGGGACTAATCTATTAACCTAGAGCCCAGTGCCAATTCTTGTTTTTCCTTGTTTTTGAGTTCTGCAGAAAAGGAATACCAAACGGAGTCCAAACGGAATAAAACTTTTGCGATGATTTTTCTTGGACCAGAAGACACCTAGGAGACTTGGAGTGCAATTCAGAAGAGCCACGAGGCGGCCACAAGGGTAGATGACGCGTCCAGGGGGTAGGGGCGCCCCGACCTTGTGGGCCCCTCATAGCCCCCCTGACCTAGTTCTATATATACTCTTATACCCTAAAAACATCCAGGGGAGCCATGAAACCACTTTTCCACCGCTTCAACCTTCTGTACCCGTGAGATCCCATCTTGGGGCCTTTTCCGGTATCCTGCCGGAGGGGGATTCGATCATGGAGGGCTTATACATCAACACCATTGCCTCTCCGATGAAGCGTGAGTAGTTAACTTCAGACCTGCGGGTCCATAGCTAGTAGCTAGATGCCTTCTTCTCTCTCTCTTTGATTCTCAATACAAAGTTCTCCTCGATGTTCTTGGAGATCTATTCGATGTAATACTCTTTTGAGGCGTGTTTGCTGAGATCCGATGAATTGTGGATTTATGATCAGCTTATCTATGAATATTATTTGAATCTCCTCTGAATTCTTATATGCATGATTTGATATCTTTGCAAGTCTCTTCGAACTATCGATATGGTTTGCCAACTAGATTGGTTTTTCTTGCAATGGGAGAAGTGCTTAGCTTTGGGTTCAATCTTGCGGTGTCCTTTCCCAATGACAGCAGGGGCAGCAAGACACGTATTGTATTATTGCCATCGAGGATAAAACGATGGGGTTTTCATCATATTCCTTGAGTTAATCCCGCTACAGCATGTCATCTTACTTAATGTGTTACTCTATTCTTATGAACTTAATACTCTAGATGCAGGCAGGAGTCGGTCGATGTGTGGAATAATAGTAGTAGATGCGGAATTTTTTCGGTCTGCTTGACACGGACGTGATGCCTATATTCATGATCATTGCCTTAGATATCGTCATAACTTTGCACTTTTCTATCAATTGCTCGACGATAATTTGTTCACCCACCGTAATAATTCATATCTTGAGAGAAGCCTCTAGTGAAACCTATGGCCCCGGGTCTATTTTACATCATATTAGTTTATCGTCAACTTGCCAATTTCTGTCACCGTTTCCTTATTTTGCAATCTTTACTTTCCGTTCCATAAACCAAAAATACCAAAAAAATATTACTTTACCATTTATCTATCTCTATCAGATCTCACTTTGCGAATAACCGTGAGGGATTGACAACCCCTTTGTTGTGTTGGTTGCAAGTTGGTGTTTGTTTGTGCAGGTATTCGGTGGCTTGTTGCGTAGTATCCTACTGGACTGATACCTTGGTTCTCAAAACTGAGGGAAATACTTACGTTACTTTGCCGCATCACCCTTTCCTCTTCAAGGGAAAAACCAACGCATGCTCAAGAGGTAGCACCACCCTTTTTGCTAATGATGAGAAAATTTGCTATTATTATATTCACAAATTATTTCCATTCTCATTAAAGGGTGATGCTAAAGCTTGGTACAATACTCTTTCTCCTAGTTGTGTACGTAGTCCCCAGGATATGATTTATTACTTCTCTGAAAAATATTTCCCTGCTCATAAGAAACAAGGTGCCTTACAGGAAATATTTAACTTTGTGCAAATTGAAGAAGAGAGTCTCCCCCAAGCTTGGGGGAGGCTTCTTCAATTGCTTAATGCTTTGCCGGATCATCCTCTTACGAAAAACGAAATACTCGATATCTTCTATAATGGACTAGCCGGTGCTTCTAGGGATTTCCTAGATAGTTGTGCTGGTTGTGTTTTCGGGAACGGACTATTGGGCAAGCTGAAGAATTATTAAATAACATATTGAAAAATTATGATGATTGGACTCTTCCTGAACCACTGCCTAAATCCACTCCGAAGAAGAGGGTATCTTATATCTCAGTCCTGAAGATATGCAAGAGGCAAAGAAATCTATGAGAGAAAAAAGTATTAAAGCTGAGGATGTCAAAAATTTACCTCCTATTGAAGAAATACATGGGCTTGATACACCACCACCACCTAAGGTGGTAGAGGTAAATTATCTAATGAAATTCAATGATAATGATAATCCTCACAATATGCACCCTAGCCAATGCCTTTATGAGTTTGAAAATTACATTAGAAAGCAAGATCACTTCAATGCAAATGTTATGAAACGATTGAAATGCAATTCTGATATGATTGCTCGCTTGAGTGACTTGTTATTTAGAATCTCAAATGATGTTATAGGTGTGGGGAAGCATGCTTCTATGGTTCAAACTCAGTTAGAACAAGTTGCTAAATCTCAAAGAAGTTGTTAGATGAAATGAATAATAATATCAATGATCATGTTGTTAGAGTAATGACTAGAGGAGGTAGGATGACCCAGGAGCCACTTTATCCTGAGGGACACCCAAAAAGAATTGAACAAGACTCTCAAAGGGTTAACAATGATGCACATAGTTCTTCTAAAAGGAAAAAGAAGAAGAAAAATGATAGGACTTCCATGCCTCTAGTGAACCTGAAGTAGAAAAACCTCCGGATAATGATAATGAAGTTTATATCTCTGATGTTGAAACTCAATCTAGTAGTGAACACTCACCTTCTAATAATGAAAAAGATAATGATGAGGTTAAGGAAGATACTCAAACAAATAATAAATAACTAGACAATGATGTTGAGATCGAACCCGTAGTTGATCTTGATAACCCACAACCCAAGAATAAAAGATATGATGAAAGAGACTTCGTTGCTAGAAAGCATGGTAAGGAAAGAGAACCAGGGGTTCAAAAACCTATGCCCTTTCCACCTAAGTCAACTAAAAATGAGAAGAATTTGAACGCTTTGCTAAAATGATTATGCCAATCTTTTTGCGTACTCGCTTGACTGATATCTTAAAAATGCCTCCTTATGCAAAGTACATGAAAGACATCATCACCAATAAGAGAAAAATACCAGAAGCTGCAATCTCCACCATGCTCGCTAATTATACTTTTAAAGATGGAGTACCTAAAAAACTTGGAGATCCGAGAATACCAACTATACCTTGCTCCATGAAAAGAAATTATGTGAAAACTGCTTTATGTGACTTGGGAGCTGGTGTTAGTGTTATGCCTTTCTCTTTATATTTAGACTTGATTTGAATATACTCACACCTACTGAAATATCTTCGTAAATGGCTGACAAATCAACTGCCCTACCTATCGGTATTTGTGAGGATGTGCCCGTTGTTGTTGCCAATGTTACTATTTTGACTGACTTATTTGTCATACTTGAGATGCCTGAGGACGATAACATGTCGATTATCCTTAGTAGACCCTTCTTGAATACTGCAGGGGCTGTTATTGATTGTAATAAAAGCAAGGTCACTTTTCATATCAATGGTAATGAGCATACGGTGCACTTTCCGAAGAAACAATTCCAAGTGAATGGTATTAATGTTATTGAAAAATCTCCGACAATCACTATTGGAAGATTTCAACTACCTCTACCTATTGTTAAAAAGAAATATGAAATGCTTATTGTTAGGGACATTCATATCCCCATTGAGGTAACTTAGTGATTTACGAAAGTTCTTCGGTTTCATGCTAATCGAAAGTGGTTGTTAATAAGACTTGATCAACCTTATTAATGGATCATTTTTTAGAGGTATGAATTTGGTGAATTTAGCGAGCACTACCTTCTGTCCCTACCTTTTGTTTTCTGTTTTCATTAGTTAAATAAAATAAAATGCCATGTTTTGTCTGTTTTCTGAATTTCTCGTGCAATAAAAAATGACCCAAAAATAAAAGTTCTCAGAATGCTCTGAAAATTTAATATGTTTTTTAATTAAAATTTAAGAATTTTTGGTGCAAATAACATCAGAGGGAGGTGCACCAAGTGGGCACAACCCACCTGGGCGCGCCAGGACCCCCCGGCGCACCCTGGTGGGTTGTGGTCCCCACATGGGCCCCCTCACTTATCTCTTCATCCCACATCACCACCTACCTCCATAAAAAAATCACCATTGCTCTCTCTCTCTCTCTCTCTCTCTCTCTCTCTCTCTCTCTCGTGTTCTAGCTCTCAAACCCGCGGATTTCGATCTCTTTGCTCGAAGCCCCGTTTCGGAAACTGTTTCGGGGGATTGTTGCTTGGTATGTGACTCATCCGTTGGTCCAATTAGTTTTTGCTTTAGTGGTTTGTATTTTGAATAATTAGTTACTCTTGGTGCTGCTGTAGATAAGCTTGCATGTTGAATTCTTAGAGTTCTAAACAGTTTGAATGCTTGCTATAGCCTCTATGCATCCCTATGAGTAGTTGCTACCAATCTTGTGAAGTTTTGTTGACAATTTTTTGTCACCCAAAAACTTTCAGAAAATTGTACGTGAATATGATGAGCTTCTTTGGAAGGAGTTCTTCGAGGAGGAGATCCTCGGAGGCATCTTCTAGTAGTAGCTCCGCTCGTCGGTCTTATGTTGAACCAAGTGAAAGTTCCATACGAGATGCCACCACCAAAACATGCTTATGGCCATGCAATGATTATATGGTGAGTGTTGGCATTAAGGAAGAATTTGAGCAATATGTTCACAATGCCGAGCTCGGTCCCTACATTTCAGAGATAAGTGCAACCAACACCTCACTCTCATTGAATCATTTACCAAAGGATTTAAATTCCATCCCCGTGAATCTAGGGTGTCATTTAAATTATATGAAAATTCATTTACCATATCTTTAGAGAGATTTGCTCACCACTGCAAAATCCCATTCTGGGGTTCGCTTGACGAACCACCAAGGTCTGGGTTTGAGATATTCTTGACTAGTCTTTGCTATATGGTGAGACTAGGGTAGTGGCACAAGGTAGAATAAAGAGAATTCATTTTCCCTCAATCCAGTACTTTGCTTTATTTAATGGAAAATGTATTGTAGGAAAACAAGATTATAGTACACTTTGTGCTCCATACTTGAGCCTCGTACGCACAGCTCTCACTGGCGACAAAAGTTATAACCTTGGAGCGATTGTTGCACGCAGGTTGCAACACAACGCTGGTAGTGGATATTTTTATGGTGGAATTTATGCCACACACTTAGCAAGAGAGCTAGGTGTTTCACCTTCGCCTTATGACCCTATTTTTCCCACGCAGTACTTAGACTTTGATACTATGAAACGTCATAAGATCCTTAGCGGTGAACCCCATAATTTCACTTATAACATGTTGTTTAATAAAAGTTTCGTTGTGGACACATATTTGCCTGCACCTGCTCTCTTTGATGTTCACAGTAGGGAAGATATTATGTTCTTGAGAGCGAGGCCCGAGCTCATAACGCGGCAGTTGTGGCCGCACGGCAGGCTGAGGCATCCGCAACGAGAGCCTCCGTGAGCTATCACTCTGACCATTATGCAGGCTATTGATTGATTACCAAGTTAGGCTAAAAGGCTAAGCTTGGGGGAGTACGTATTCCCACCGACATTATGTTCATGTTCACAGATTTCATTTCAGTTTTTGGTGTCCACACTTTTTCATTGTATTATCCATATTAAATTTATTCTCTCGCTTTCTTCTTGTGTGTTTGAAAAACTTTGAGAAGATCCAAAAATATATTTCTTGTTTCTTTTCGGTTTTTCTTCCTAGTTTAAATTGCTGTAGCACTAAAAAGAAAACCCAAAACGATTTCCTTGTTCTTCTTTTACTTGTTGGGAGCTTTCCCGTGTAAATAGTTTTTCTCATTTTTGTTTTTCCCTTTTATCTGCTTGTTCAAATCAAAACTCCAAAAATATTTCAGAGTGCTTCTCTGAATTTCTTTTCTTTTTATTGATTCATGCCGAGGAGAAGACAATGATGAAATTCTTGAGTGGCTCTCATATGCATTATTGTTGATCTAACAAAGAGCCCTTATTACATTGTTTTCTCCTGTTGAATAAAATGTTTGCAGATTCCAGCTTAGTCCAGGACACTCTTGCACTATGCTACCTCTTGAGCACTGCGTTGGTTTTCCCTTGAAGAGGAAAGGGTGATGCAGCAAAGTAGCGTAAGTATTTCCCTCAGTTTTTTAGAACCAAGGTATCAATCCAGTAGGAGGCTACGCGTGAGTCCCTCACACCTACACAAACAAGTAAATCCTCGCGTCCAGCGTGATAAGGGGTTGTCAATCCCTACACGGTCACTTACGAGAGTGAGATCTGATAGATATGATAGGATAATATTTTTGGTATTTTTGTGATAAAGATGCAAAGTAAAATAAAAGTCATATTAAAAAGCAAAGGAAATAACTAAGTGTTGGAAGATTAATATGATGAAGATAGACCCGGGGGCCATAGCTTTCACTAGGGGCTTCTCTCAAGAGCATAAGTATTTTACGGTGGGTGAACGAATTACTGTTGAGCAATTGACAGAATTGAGCATAGTTATGATAATATCTAGGCATGATCATGTATATAGGCATCACGTCCGAGACAAGTAGACTGACTCCTGCCTGCATCTACTACTATTACTCCACTCATCGACCGCTATCCAGCATGCATCTAGAGTATTAAGTTCATAAAAACAGAGTAGCGCCTTAAGCAAGATGACATGATGTAGAGGGATAAATTCATGCAATATGATAAAAAACCCATCTTGTTATCCTCGATGGAAACAATACAATACGTGCCTTGCTGACCCTACTGTCACTGGGAAAGGATACCGCAGGATTGAACCCAAAGCTAAGCACTTCTCCCATTGCAAGAAAGATCAATCTAGTAGGCCAAACCAAACTGATAATTCGAAGAGACTTGCAAAGATAACCAATCATACATAAAAGAATTTAGAGAAGATTCAAATATTGTTCATAGATAAACTTGATCATAAACCCACAATTCATCATTCTCAACAAACACACCGCAAAAGAAGATTACAACGAATAGATCTCCACGAGAGAGGGGGAGAACATTGTATTGAGATCCAAAAAGAGAGAAGAAGCCATCTAGCTAATAACTATGGACCCAAAGGTCTGAGGTAAACTACTCACACTTCATCGGAGGGGCTATGGTGATGATGTAGAAGCCCTCCGTGATCGATGCCCCCTCCAGCGGAGCTCTGGAACAGGCCCTGAGGGAGTCCTGGATTAGGGGGTGTCCGGATGGCCGGACTATAACCTTTGGCCGGACTCCTGGACTATGAAGATACAAGATTGAAGACTTCGTCCCGTGTCCGGATGGGACTTTCCTTGGCGTGGAAGGCAAGCTTGGTGATACAGATATGTAGATCTCCTCCCATTGTAACCGACTCTGTGTAACCCTAGCCTTCTCCGATGTCTATATAAACCGGAGGGTTTTAGTCCGTAGGACGAACAACAATCATACCATAGGCTAGCTTCTAGGGTTTAGCCTCTTTGATCTCGTGGTAGATCTACTCTTGTACTACCGATATCATCAATATTAATCAAGCAGGAGTAGGGTTTTACCTCCACCGAGAGCCCAAACCTGGGTAAAAACATCGTGTCCCTTGTCTCCTGTTACCATCCGCCTAGACGCACAGTTCGGGACCTCCTACCCGAGATCCGCCGGTTTCGACACCGACATTGGTGCTTTCATTGAGAGTTCCTCTATGTCGTCGCCATCAGGAAGGATGCCTCATCCCGTCTTTAAAGACGGCAATGTTGCTAAAGGAGCTTTGGCTATCGGCCAAACTCTCCGGCTAGGCGGTTTTCTTATGACCGCCTGTTCGGCCGCCGCGCCGACGATGACTTCTCGGGTCATCGAAAGCAATCTTCACGTCAACTCGGAACTCACCGAGCAGTTAGATCCGACGGAGCTCTCTTCCTTAAATGAGCTCCTGGATCGCATCGCCGCCCTGGGAGTCGCTACAGACTACGATCAGATTGGGCCTAAACCCGATCCGAGAGATTAACTCTCCCGTGTCACCCATCACGTTGTTTGTGATGGAGGAACACTTCGGCGACCCTTCATCTATCTTAAGGACTAGCTATGTCTGGATTCCCGATCCTCCAAGCGGATACCCGCGGAGGGAGGACGTCACTCAAGACCTGAACTTAGAGTCGAGCAACGGGCTAGATTCATTGGACAACATCCAAGAATCCAAACTTCGAGTTCGAAACTCCTTGGCCCTTGAGTCTCAGATTGGGTGAGGTTTGGATTTAATCCCACCCACCCACCCGAACATATGCGATCTATCCAAAATTAGGCAAGAGCCCGGGAAACAAGACATCATTCTCGGGCTAGATTCCTCCTGGTTATGAACAGGATAAAGGACTGCCATTGAGGAAGACGCAATTTCATTCTTCTGCAATAATTGCACGGACAAGGGAATCCTCAACGCCATAGTTCGCCGTGAAATCACACGCTTTGCTGACTTGGCGTCCATAATACGAAAATATTGTGCGATGGAAAGCGCCTGGAAAACCGAAGTAAGATTTTGGGACAATCCGCCCTGAATACAAACCAGTCCGAAATAAAAGGGTGCATTATCGCGATCACCCGGATTAAACACCAAAAACAAAAACCCCTACAGGGGCATGGAACCGTCTTGGAGGGATGGCTCAATGGACCTGTAAAATTCATAGTACGAGGGCGCCACACCAACTCATAGCCTTAGAGCATGTTGGATACTCGGCGGTGGCCAAAAGTGGCGAAGAGCTTCTAACCCCGTAATCCACAAAAGCACCAGCCGTGGATACCAAGACGGTATTAATAGTCTTGAGACTTTCGCATCAAATAATATCGGAAACGAACACTCCATGCCTTGCGAAGTCTACCAAGTAGCAACGATAAACCCATGGGTGACACGGCTATTACCTTTAATGCCGGTGATGAACCTAAATTCGAACAGCCCGAGCACCACCGCATTGGTCCTCAGTCCAATAGTGGACGGCTTCGCCTTACCAAGGTACTCTTGGGCGGTGGCAGCGGATTGAACCTCATTTACGAGGAAACCCTTGAAAAATGGAAATAGATCGGAGCCGCATTGAGCGAAGCAGCACAACCTTTAGAGGAATAATCCCGGTCGGGAAGCGTCTTGTCTGGGAAAAATCACACTAGATGTGGTGTTCGGCACGCCGGATAATTACAGGTCCGAGGAGGTCACGTTCCAAGTGGCCCCGTTCAGCAGCGGATACCACGCTCTATTAGGGCGAGAGGCATTCACAATTTTTCAAGCTATACCCCGTTACGGGTACATGAAGCTCAAAATGCCCGGGCCCAACGGAATCATCACTCTTGCTAGTGACCCGGGCATAGCACTCCGCGCTGAAAATAAGACAGCCGCACTGGCCCTTGAGGCACTATCCGAAGCCCTAGCGGCCGAGGAACTGACTGCGCTGCGCTCAACGGTGAACAGGGACGACGTGATACTCGATAAAAGATCCAAGTTCACCACCTTTAAACCGGCGGACGAAATAGTCAAATTCCAAGTCCATCCAACGGACCCTACAAAAACGGCCTCCATCGGGGTGCAATTAAATCCTGATGTAGACGCCACACTACGAGAATTCCTAGCGAAAATTGGGACATTTTTGCCTGGCACCCTTCAGACATGCCAGGAATCCCACGCCGGCTGGCCGAGCACAGCCTAAACATCCTAAAAGGATTCAAGCCAGTCAAGCAGGCTCTTCGGCGTTTCTCCAAACCTAAGAGACAAGCCATGGGAGAGGAGCTAGCCAAACTATTGGAGGCCGGATTCTTCAGAGATATAAAACATCCGGACTGGCTAGCAAACCTGGTGATGGTACCAAAGAAGGACAAATCCTGGCGCCTATGCGTCGATTTCAAGGACCTCAACAAGGCTAGCCCAAAGGATCCCTTCCCCCTCCCCCGCATCGATCAAATTATCACGCTACCGCAGGACACAATTCATTGTGTTTCCTCGACGCATACTCCGGCTACCATCAAATTAAGATGGCAGAGCCTGACCAAGCCGCAACGGCATTCATCACCCCATACGGCCCATTCTGCTTTAACACAATTCCCTTCGGGCTCAAAAACGCCGGCGCAACATATCAGCGCATGATTCAGACATGTCTGGCAAACCAGATCGGCAAAACAGTGGAGGCATACGTAGATGATGTGGTCGTCAAAACCAAGCATGTCGAGACTCTAGTAGACGACTTGAGGCTCACATTCGATAACCTCCGAACATATGACATCAAGCTTAACTGGAAAATGTGTTTTCGGTATCACCGGAAAGCTCTTGGGCTTCATTGTATCCGGTAGAGGAATTGAAGCAAACCCAGCCAAGATCCGAGCTCTGTCACAACTGGATATCCCAAAGGACCTCAAACAAATACAAAAATTGACTGGATGCGTGGCGGCTCTAAGCCGCTTTATCTCCCGCTTGGGATAAAGGCATTACCCTTTATCGCCTCCTCCGCGCACCAAACACTTCGAGTGGATTTGGATGCCGCCACGGCGGACTCGAAGAAATAAAAGCCATATTGGCAACAAACCCGGTCCTGGCCGCGCCTAACATGGGCGAACCAATGCTATTATACATCGCGGCAACTCATCAAGTTGTAAGCGTGGTGCTCGTTGTCGAACGAGAAACGGACGGACACAAGTTCCCCCTTCAAAAACCAGTTTACTACGTGTCCACTATCCTCACTCCATGCAAGTCACGGTATCCGCATTATCAAAAGATAGCGTACGCGGTGTTTATGGCATCCCGGAAGCTGCGACACTACTTTCAAGAGTGTTCGATAACAGTAGCCTCCGAAGTACCTCTTAACGACATTATAAACAACCGCGACGCGACGGGTCGGATTGCCAAATGGGCCATTGAGCTCCACCCGTTCAACATAACCTATAAGCCACGGCGAGCTATTAAGTCGCAAGTTTTGGCCAACTTCGTCGCCGAATGGACTGAAGTCGAACTCCCTAAAGAGTACGACACATATTCCAACTGGATCATGCACTTTGACGGCTCCAAAATGTTGGTTGGTGCTGGGGTGGCGTCGTTCGACGTCCCCAACAGAGATACTGATTCAATCGTACTCGAGATAATGTATACGGACTCCAACAACGCAGCCGAATACGAGGCCCTTCTACATGGTCTCCGGATGGCAGTCTCCATGGGCATTCAACGCCTAGAGGTGCGCGGGGATTCGAACCTTGCGATATCCCAAATAAATGGAGACTTTGATGCCAAGGATCCAAAAATGGCAGCTTATCGCAACGCCGTCCTAAAAATGTCAGCTCGGTTTGAAGGGCTCGAATTTCACCATATAGCTCGGGAAACAATCAGGTAGCAGACGTCTTGGCACGCATTGGCGCAAAGCGCGATGCCGTCCCCCCCAATATCTTCTTAGAGAGGATGTTCAAGCCATCCGTATTATGGGAAGGGGAGTCCGGAAATAATAGCCCGGACCCAACCGCACTGCCTGACACCGAACATTCTGACACAACTGGAGGCTCTGCCAACGAAGTAACATCTTCAGCCCACATAATAATGGCAGTCATTGCCCCGAGGACCAAAACGAGGCACGCTGCAAAGTGCGGCGATCTAAAGCCTATAAAGTCCATGAGGGAGAGCTTTATAAGAAAAACACCACCGGAGTCCTTCAAAGGTGTATCTCCGAAGAGGAAGGGCGGAATCTTCTCGCTGAAATTCATGCCGGACTCGGCGGGCACCACGTCGCAGCCCGGGCCCTTGTAAGCAAGGCCTTCCGTACATGATTTTACTGGCCGATGGCCCGGGAAGATGCTCAGGACTTAGTCCAACGATGCGTCGGTTGCCAGCTCTTTGCTAACCAAAGACATATGCCAGCCACCGCCCTCCAAAATATACCCATCACCTGGCCCTTCGCGGTCTGGGGGCTTGACATGGTAGGACCCCTTAAAGGGGGAACCCACAAGCAAAAATACCTACTCGTCATGGTGGATAAATTCGCCAAATGGATAGAGGCCAAGCCTATTAAGACGGCCGAATCTGGACCGGTGATAGACTTCATATCAGAGGTCGTACACCGTTACGGCGTCCCCCACAGCATCATCACCAATAACGGCACGAACTTTACGGCCGACGAGGTCAAACTCTGGTGCAAAAACATGGGCATCAAGCTCGACTATGCTTCAGTCTATCACCCACAAACTAACGATCAAGTCGAGCGAGCAAATGGTCTAATCATGAGCGGCATCAAACCCAAATTAGTGCGGTCCCTCAAGGAATCTAACACGCACTGGGTAGAGGAGCTTGACTCCGTACTCTGGGGGCTGCGGACCACGCCGAATCGCACAACCGGATTCACACCATTCTTTATGGTATACGGCGCAGAGGCAGTTCTGCCCTGCAACATAATTCATGACTCACCTCGCGTGCGCATGTACGAAGAAAGAGAAACCGAACTCGGTCGGCAGGACAGTTTGGACGCCTTGGAGGAGGAGCGTGACATGGCAAAAGCTCGTTACGCATTCTATCAACAGCAGGCTCAAAGATATCAAAGCAGAGAAGTACGGGCCAAAACTTACAATGTTGGCGAGCTAGTTATACGCCTGCCGGACAAGAAAAAGGAATAACTCAAGCCCAAATGGGAAGGTCCCTTTATTATTGACCAAGTCCTGACTGGTGGAGCGTACCGTCTACGAGATGCATCGGATAACCGACTCGAGCCGAACCCATGGAACGCAGCCCGTCTCCGAAGATTCTACGCCTAGCGCCGGACTCTGTGTTCGTCTCCTTCCTCTGTCTATTTTTACACATTAATTGTCTTACATTTCTCTCCTTCTCCCTCCCTTCCCCTTACAGCCTTAAGGGCTTGTTCGCGCCTTGTTCGCACACAACTGACGCACTATCCGCGCTCATTATACCTGGGGGCTTCCTTAACAGAAGCTTATTTATACGGGCTTCATGCCCAACACATGTGTCACACTTCCGCATGTACCTTTTATTCACCATTATATGCATCGATATGAATTAAGTTTTGGCCAAGCTGGGTTGCCTGGCTCCTGTGCTTACCCCTATGTTCCTGATTGTTCGTCTAGGCAGTAAAGGGAGCACCTCTGCGATTGTTACTGCCGGGTCAGCCGGATGTGTACCTCAGACTGGGTGAAGCCGAAAGCTAGCGTTCTTAAGGGAATATTCGGTCGGTGAACTAAAGATGATTTCTCACTTGTTTATTTATCTGCCCCCAGATGCTTTTCTGCTTTTTCGCAGTCCGGACATGCACTTTAGGGCATGCCTCCCAGGGAAAGGAACCCCTAATGGAACTATTCTCCCTGGAAGATGTTTCTTACTAACCATGTAATATAACATAACTAGTTGGGCTCTTATCTGTTCAAGCACTAATGACCCCTACGCCTGGTCTCCATGCATGCCCCGGTTCCTACATAACCGAGAGGGTATTCGGACACACTCCGGACTATCGGGTCCCGAGGCTGAAGCGAAAAGGTCCGCCATGACAAACGATCTACAATCCGACTAGAAGGCATTTTACATGTCATCTTAAATTACATAGTCAATTTGACTGAGCATATTCCTCTTCAATACCATCCAACAGGGTGTCTAGTTTACAGATCTGTTGGGAATATTTATGCCAACTCTACTTGGCCGTACACTAAGCTCACAGGATCTCCTTCCCATCGGCCCCCACAGGTCAGACCTCGGCCATGTGGTTTGGGTTAGCCTTCGTGTACCGCGTCTTCACCATGGCCCAGGCCTCCCTGGCTCCTTGACAGCAGGCTGATATCTTCCATAATCGGAGCGCAGCCGCTCCCTAAGCCTCTCTCGCAAGCTCTCCAAGGCCTTCGGGCATGGAGACAGATAGCCACAAGGCACAGGCAATACCTTTCATCACCGCCGAATTGTTCGTGCGGTTATGTACGAGCTTCGGGAAGAAGGTCACCCGTAGAACCGGCATTTCCTCTATAGGACGACCTGTGAGCATACATACAAACATAACTCTATTAGTCGACTTCCTCGCCGAACTCTTTTTCAAAGTTCGTTCAAGCACTTACTAAAAATGCAGCGTCAAAGCCGTCGATTCTCCTTCACGGAGTCCGGCACCGGGCACGAACATCCTTTAGTTCCTCGCCCACTGGGTGTTGGCATCTTGGAGATTATTCTTCTCCGCCTCACCCTCGTAAGCACGCTCGCCAGCCTTTAACCGGCGCAAGAGTTGTTGCTTGTCCGGATCTACTCCGGCGCCATCTGCAATGATATTGTCAGATTTGCACACACGCTGCACTTCGCAACATACTTATCTTTCGAAGCGTATATTACCAGAGGGGGTCTCCTTGGCCTCCCCTACCGCGTCTAGTGCGGCCTCAAGTTGGGCTTTGCACTCTTCCCGCTCCTAGGACAGTTGGCTATTCTTTTTTGTAAGATCCTGCATAACAAATGATCCTTAAATCAGTTATTCTAACTGTTTCAAGTCTCGGGGGCTACTGACATATATAACCATCAAATTTTCTCACCCGTATGTCTTTCACATACTGCTCCGTGGCTCTGGCTAGACCATTTTGAGCGGCACGGAGGTACGCATCTCCCGAATCGAAGGCATCCAATGCCTCTTGGGAGCAACAAGCGTCACGAAGAACTGTCCGGTGACGCCTGTGATTCATGGCACTCTCCACGTCAGAATTGGTGGCGGACAGTCTGTCCGCATCCTCTGTCGGAGGAGCGTCCGACGCACGCCTCGTGTTCGCCTCTGCTTCTGGACCTGGCTTTGGAGCCTGGCTGGTGGAGGCTCGATTGGCAATCTCTCCGGATATAGTCCGGCGAGCCCTCTTTTTCCTAAAAAAAGGAGAACACGGGCGTTAGTATGCATCGTAAGAATAATACCTTGGAATAAGGTAGCACGCCTTACTGCTGCGCCGGTGCCTCGACCCGGACTGCTTGTCTCTTTAGCCTACCCGCCCTCGCGGTCCCCTGTTGGCTAGTCGCCGCAGGCTCGGCATTCCGCCTCGAGATCCTCCCCTGCGAAACACCATTGGTATACGGTGATAAAAAATAAGCACAGATGGATCATCTTGAAGTATTAGGACTTGGCCTCGATTACTTATGAGGCGGGAGCAGTCCAGATAATCGATCGTAATAGCCACCAAGGCATTGTCGATGCTCGGCCAGTGAAATACCCCATCGATCAGCTCCACGGATATGTCCGGATCCTCTTGGGAGGCCGGATCGAGGGACCGTTCCGGATCCTCGGGTTGTGGAGGAGGGCTGTTTATATCCTTTATGGCTCGGCGCAATTCCTGCATTGAAATCACAAGATAAGGTACTTAACTATGGGAATATGAAACGGATGGGCAAAAAGAAGTGTCCGCTTACCCAGCTTGGAGGATTGTTCATAGAAAATCCGCCCTGTGGATTGACGCGGAGGAACTCCTCCTCTTCTCCCTTGTACAATGCGGACAAGATCTTCGTCAGAGCGGCAACCGATCCCGACCCCTTACGGCCGCAACGGGTGGCATCATCCTCCCTATTTAAATCCCACATGGGGTGGCCTCTATACTGAAGCGGCTGCACCCCCCGCATAATGCATGCGGCCATGACCCCGATCATGGTCAGTCCAGAATGAGCTAACAATCTTATTCGGCTCATAGGTAAAGGACATCCTTGTCATTTTCCCTCCGAGGGCTCCGTGGACGCTAGCTTAGGCGCTTCTTCAAAG
Organism: Aegilops longissima; assembly: GCA_021605205.1. NCBI lineage: Eukaryota > Viridiplantae > Streptophyta > Magnoliopsida > Poales > Poaceae > Aegilops > Aegilops longissima. Next base: position 422,361,165 of record CM038680.1, read on the forward strand.
GAGCATTATTGAACTCGGGGAGGCCGATCCGAACAGGGTCCGGCAGGGGGACATCTTCTATATAAAACCATTCTGAAGGCCAGTCTTCGGACGCCTTCCTTGGGGTTCTAGATAGATATCCGGTCCCGGCGATGCGCCATAGTTCGGCTCCGCCCACTTGATATATCGATCCCTCCTAAGAACGGGGCACAAGGTAGAACAGCTTCTTCCACAGCGCGAAATGAGCCTCGATGCCCAAAAACAGCTCGCAAAGGGCTACGAAGCCCGCAATATGCAATATGGAGGCAGGCATAAGGTTGTGCAACTGGAGGCCGTAGAACTCCAGGAGCCCCCGGAGAAACGGATGAATTGGAAATCCAAGCCCTCTTATCAGATAAGGGACAAGGCATACCCACTCTCCTTTGGAGGGACTGGGGACGCTCTCCGCTTGCTCTCCGCCATTATAGGTGGCAAGTCCGGCTCGAACCGGGACCATGAAGGCTGGGGGGAGGAATCCCTTGGTTTGGAGCGTCACTAGCTCACTGTGCGGGATTTGAACATCTCTCCCAACCTCCAGTGAGGGGCTGGGAGGGCGAGAGGAGGAGTTGCGCCGACCGCCATGATGGAATGGATCTCAGTCGGATGCGCTCCGATGAATGCTCACGAAGGGAAGATGGTGTGATTCGGATCTAAATCCTCGTCTCTTTTATAGGCAGCTCATTTGCGCAGCTAGGGGGGTAAATGTAAAAACACCCTGGCTTTTCGCATTCGTTTGACACGTGGAAGACGGCCATTATTGGTCGTGGAAGCCAAGGAGCGCAATATTCACGAGAAGCCGGACACTATTCAACAGGTACACAGAATTTGGAGAAGAACCCGCCTTGCAATGCCGAAGACAATCTGCGCGCCGGACTCATCGTCATTGAAGCCTGGTTCGGGGGCTACTGAGGGAGTCCTGGATTAGGGGGTGTCCGGATGGCCGGACTATAACCTTTGGCCGGACTCCTGGACTATGAAGATACAAGATTGAAGACTTCGTCCCGTGTCCGTACGGGACTTTCCTTGGCGTGGAAGGCAAGCTTGGCGATACAGATATGTAGATTTCCTCCCATTGTAACCGACTCTGTGTAACCCTAGCCCTCTCCGGTGTCTATATAAACCGGAGGTTTTAGTCCGTAGGACGAACAACAATCATACCATAGGCTAGCTTCTAGGGTTTAGCCTCTCTGATCTCGTGGTAGATCTACTCTTGTACTACCCATATCATCAATATTAATCAAGCAGGAGTAGGGTTTTACCTCCACCGAGAGGGCCCGAACCTGGATAAAAACATCGTGTCCCTTGTCTCCTGTTACCATCCGCCTAGACGCACAGTTCGGGACCCCCTACCCGAGATCCGCCGGTTTTGACACCGACAGGCCCCAAGATGGGATCTCGTGGGTACAGAAGGTTGCGGTGGTGGAATTAGGTTTTTTGCTCCATCCCTGATCGTTTGAGGGTACGTAGGTATATATAGGAGGAAGGAGTACGTCGGTGGAGCAACAAGGGGCCCACGAGGGTGGAGGGCGAGCCCTGAGGGGTAGGCGCGCCCCCTACCTCGTGGTCTCCTCCTTTGTTTCTTGACGTAGGGTCCAAGTCTCCCGGACCTTGTTCGTTCCAAAAATCACGTTCCCGAAGGTTTCATTCCGTTTAGACTCCGTTTGATATTCTTTTTCTGAAAACTCAAATAGGCAAAAACAGCAATTACAGGCTGGGCCTCCGGTTAATAGGTTAGTCCCAAAAATAATATAAAAGTGAATAATAAAGCCCAATAATGTCCAAAATAGAAGATAATATAGCATGGAGCAATAAAAAATTATAGATACGTTGGAGACGTATCAAGCATCCCCAAGCTTAATTCCTGCTCGTCCTCGAGTAGGTAAATGATAAAAACAGAATTTTTGATGCGGAGTGCTACTTGGCATAATTTCAATATAATTCTTCTCATTGTGGCATGAATGTTCAGATTTGATATGATTCAAGATAAAAGTTTAATGTTGACATAAAAACAATAATATTTCAAGCATACTAACTAAGCAATTATGTCTTATCAAAATAACATAGCCAAAGCAAGTTATCCCTACAAAATCATATAGTCCTGCTATGCTCCATCTTCCCACACAAAATATTCATATCATGTACGACCCAGTTTTAGCCAAGCAATTGGTTCATACTTTTAACGCGCTTCAGCCTTTTCAACTCTTACGCAATACATGAGCGCAAGCCATGGATATAGCACTATGGTGGAATAAGGTATAATGGTAGGGGTTATGTGGGAAGACAAAAAAAAGGAGAAAGTCTCACATCAACAAGGCTAATCAACGGGCTATGGAGATGCCCATCAATTGATGTTAATGCGAGGAGTAGGGATTGCCATGCAACGGATGCACTAGAGATATAAGTGTATGAAAGCTCAAAAAGAAACTAAGTGGGTGTGCATCCAACTTGCTTGCTCACGAAGACCTCGGGCATTTTGAGGAAGCCCATCATTGGAATATACAAGCCAAGTGCTATAATGAAAAATTCCCACTAGTATATGAAAGTGACAACATAGGAGACTTTGGCACTATGTCAATAGGTTAGTACCAAAAAATGATATAAAATGACTTTAAAATGATTGTAAAACATCCAAGAATGATAATATAACAACATGGAACAATAAAAAATTATAGATACGTTGAAGACGTATCAGTGAGCCATGGACATAGCACTATAGGTGGAATAGACGGTGGTTGTGGAGAAGACAAAAAGAGGGAGATAGTCTCACATCAACGAGGCTAATAAACGGGCTATGGAGATGCCCATCAATTGATGTTAATGCGAGGAGTAGGGATTGCCATGCAACGGATGCACTAGAGCTATAAGTGTATGAAAGCTCAAAAAGAAACTAAGTGGGCGTGCATCCAACTTGCTTGCTCACGAAGACCTCGGGCATTTTGAGGAAGCCCATCATTGGAATACACAAGCCAAGTTCTATAATGAAATTTCCCACTAGTATATGAAAGTGATAAAATGAGAGACTCTCTATCATGAAGATCACGGTGCTACTTTGAAGCACAAGTGTGGTAAAAGAATAGTAACATTGTCCCTTCTCTCTTTTTCTCTCATTTTTTTATTTGGGCCTTTTCTCTTTTTTTATGGCCTCTTTTTTTTAGTCCGGAGTCACATCCCGACTTGTGGGGGAATCATAGTCTCCATCATCCTTTCCTCACTTGGGACAATGCTCTAATAATGTTGATCATCACACTTTTATTTACTTACAACTCAATACTTAGAACAAAATATGACTCTATATGAATGCCCCCGGTGGTGTACCGGGATATGCAATGAATCAAGAGCGACATGTATGAAAGAATTATGAACGGTGGCTTTGCCACAAATACAATGTCAACTACATGATCATGCAAAGCAATATGACAATGATGGAGCATGTCATGATAAATGAAACGGTGGAAAGTTGCATGGCAATATATCTCGGAATGGCTATGGAAATGCCATAACAGGTAGGTATGGTGGCTGTTTTGAGGAAGATATAAGGAGGTTTATGTGTGAAAGAGCGTATCATATCACGGGGTTTGGATGCACCGGTGAAGTTTGCACCAACTCTCAAGGTGAGAAAGGGCAATGCGCGGTACCGAAGAGGCTATAAAATTGAGGAAAGGTAAGTGTGCGTATAATCCATGGACTCACATTAGTCATAAAGAACTCATATACTTATTGCAAAAAATTATTAGCCCTCGAAGCAAAGTACTACTACGCATGCTCCTAGGGGAAGGGTTGGTAGGAGTTAACCATCGCGCGATCCCGACCGCCACACAAAGGAAGACAATCAACAAATAATTCATGCTCCGACTTTGTTACATAACGGTTCACCATACGTGCATGCTACGGGTATCACAAACTCCAACACATGTATTTTTCAATTCCACAATTACTCAACTAGCACAACTATGATATTACCACCTTTATATATCAAAACAATTATCAAGCATCAATTTTCTCATGATATTAATTAAAGCAAATTGCCATGCTATTTTTTTAAGACTCTCAAAATAATCTAAGTGAAGCATTAGAGATCAATAGTTTCTATAAAACAAATCCACCACCGTGCTCTAAAAGATATAAGTGAAGCACTAGAGCAAAACTATATAACTCAAAAGATATAAGTGAAGCACATAGAGTATTCTAATAATTTCCGAATCATGTGTGCCTCTCTCAAAAGGTGTGTAAAGCAAGGATGATTGTGGTAAACTAACAAACAAAGACTCAAATAATACAAGATGCTCCAAGCAAAACACATATCATGTAGATAAAAAATATAGCTCCAAGTAAAGTTACCGATGGAAGTAGACGAAAGAGAGGATGCCTTCCAGGGCATCCCCAAGCTTTGGCTTTATGGTGTCCTTAGATTATCTTAGGGGTTCCATGGGCATCCCCAAGCTTAGTCTCTTGCCACTCCTTCTTCCATAATCCATCAATTTTTTTACCCAAAACTTGAAAACTTCACAACACAAAACTTAGCAGAAAATCTCGTGAGCTCCGTTAGCGAAAGAAAACAAAAGACCACTTCAAGGAACTGTAATGAACTCATTCTTTATTTATATTGATGTTAAACCTACTGTATTCCAACTTATCTATGGTTTATAAACTATTTTACTAGCCATAGATTCATCAAAATAAGCAAACAACACACGAAAAACAGAATCTGTCAAAAACAGAACAGTCTGTAGTAATCTGTAACTAAAGCAAACTTATGGAACTCCAAAATATCAGCCAAAGTAGGAAGATCCAGACAATTTGTTTACTGATCATCAGAAATTGGAATCAATATTTTATCACGTTCTGGTGATTTTTAACAATTACTTTCGTGAACAGAAAGTTTCTGGAAATTTCTGCAAGATCAAATAACTATCATCCAAGAAGATCCTATAGGTTTAACTTGGTAAAAACACTAATTAAAACATAAAAACACATCTAACCAGAGGCTAGAAAAAATATTTATTCCTAAACATAAGCAAAAAGCAAAAAAACTAAAAATAAAATTGGGTTGCCTCGCAACAAACGCTATCGTTTAATGCCCCTAGCTAGGCATAAGATTTCAACGATGCTCACATGAAAGACAAGAACTGAAGCACAAAGAGAGCATCATGAAACACGTGACAAACACATCTAAGTCTAACATACTTCCTATGCATAGGCATCTTATAGGCAAACAAATTATCATAGCAACCAAAAACTAGCATATGCAAGGAAGTGGAAAGAAACAATAGCAATCTCAACATAACGAGAGGTAATTTATTATCATGAAAATTTCTACAACCATATTTTCCTCTCTCATAATAATTACATGTGGTATCATAAGCAAATTCAACAAAATAGCTATCACAATAAATATTTTCAACACGATCCACATGCATGCAAAGTTGACACTCTTCCAAAATAGTGGGATTAACATTAACTAAAGTCATGACCTCTCCAAACCCACTTTTATCAAAAATTTCATAAGATTGAATATTCTCCAAATATGTGGGATCTAAAGTTGACACTCTTACAAACCCACTTTCAATATTATTGCAAACACTATTATCAATCTTACATTCATCATGGGGCTTAAATAAATTTTCAAGATCATAAGAAGAATCACCCCAATCATGATCATTGCAACAAGTAGTAGACATAGCAAAACAAGCATCCCCATGCTTAGGGTTTTGCATATTATTAGCACAATTGACATCAAAAGAATTTATAGTAAAATCATTGCAATCATGCTTTTCATCGAAGGAACTACCAAGTATGGGTGCAATAGCAACGATCTCATGTTTAACATAAGGAACTATAGCAAATTCATCTTCATAAATATTGGCATCATGGCCACAAGAATAGCAAGCATCATGTTCATCAAGGGATATTTCAATCAAATCATCGGAATCATCATTATCTATACATTCATGCATATCATTATTTTCTTTCAAAGCAACGGTCATTCTCTCAATAAATTCTTTGACATAGACATTATGAGCATAGTTTTCATAGCAATATTTAAGTATGTCAAAATTTTCAGATTCGTAGAGATTAATATCATACTTTTCAATCAAAGAAGCAACTTCATAAGCACCCTTAAAAGCAACAAATTCTTCAATTTGTTCAATATCATAGTAACTATAAACACCCTTTGCATAAGAAGATAAGATTTCATTTTCATTAAACTCACATAGGTAGGGAAGGTGTTTTTTAGGGTTCTTAGAGCAACAAGTAAAATCATGAATTTCACAAAGATTCCAAGCATAACACAACAATCTGTTTATGTGATTCCATAAGAGTTTCCCTTTTTCAGACAAGCGGTGACGCACAAAATGAGCATGCTCATCTAAAGATTTCCCATCAACTAGGCTAGTTGGGGTTTCAACACGAGCGCATAAGGATCGAAGATGATCCAAGTAGAACACTTTAAGTGGATCCATATCAATAGATTTTTAGCAAGCAAAGATGCAAGCAAAAGGAAGGCACATGGTAACACAAGCAAACGAAAAAGAGAACGAAAGAGGGGCGGATAAAACGGCAAAGGTGAAGTGGGGGAGAGGAAACGAGAGGCAAATGGCAAATAAAGTAATGCGGGAGATAAGGGTTGTGATGGGTACTTGGTATGTTGCCTTCTGCGTAGACCTCCCCGGCAACAGCGCCAGAAATCCTTCATGCTACCTATTGAGCACTGCGTTGGTTTTCCCTTGAAGAGGAAAGGGTGATGCAGCAAAGTAGCGTAAGTATTTCCCTCAGTTTTTGAGAACCAAGGTATCAATCTAGTAGGAGGCTACGCGCGAGTCCCTCGCACCTACACAAACAAATAAATCCTCGCAACCAACGCGATAAGGGGTTGTCAATCCCTACACGGTCACTTACGAGAGTGAGATATGATAGGATAACATTTTTGGTATTTTTGTGATAAAGATGCAAAGTAAAATAAAAGGCAAAGTAAAAAAGCAAAGGAAATAACTAAGTGTTGGAAGATTAATATGATGAAGATAGACCCGGGGGCCATAGGTTTCACTAGTGGCTTCTATCAAGAGCATAAGTATTCTACGGTGGGTGAACAAATTACTGTTGAGCAATTGACAGAATTGAGCATAGTTATGAGAATATCTAGGTATGATCATGTATATAGGCATCACGTCCGAGACAAGTAGACCGACTCATGCCTGCATCTACTACTATTACTCCACTCATCGACCGCTATCCAGCATGCATCTAGAGTATTAAGTTCATAAAAACAGAGTAACGCCTTAAGCAAGATGACATGATGTAGAGGGATAAATTCATGCAATATGATAAAAAAAACCCATCTTGTTATCATCGATGCCAACAATACAATACGTGCCTTGCTGCCCCTATTGTCACTGGGAAAGGACACCGCAAGATTGAACCCAAAGCTAAGCACTTCTCCCATTGCAAGAAAGATCAATCTAGTAGGCCAAACCAAACTGATAATTCGAAGAGACTTGCAAAGATAACCAATCATACATAAAAGAATTCAGAGAAGATTCAAATATTGTTCATAGATAAACTTGATCATAAACCCACAATTCATCGGTCTCAAACAACACACCGCAAAAGAAGATTACATCGAATAGATCTCCACGAGAGAGGGGGAGAACATTGTATTGAGATCCAAAAAGAGAGAAGAAGCCATCTAGCTAATAACTATGGACCCGAAGGTCTGAGGTAAACTACTCACACTTCATCGGAGGGGCTATGGTGATGATGTAGAAGCCCTCCGTGATCGATGCCCCCTCCGCCAGAGCTCCGGAACAGGCCCCAAGATGGGAGCTCGTGGTTACAAAAGGTTGCGGCGGTGGAATTAGGGTTTTTGCTCCGTCCCTGATCGTTTGAGGGTACGTAGGTATATATAGGAGGAAGGAGTACATCGGTGGAGCAACAGGGGGCCCACGAGGGTGGAGGGCGCGCCTTGGGGGGGTAGGCGCGCCCCCTACCTCGTGGCCTCCTCCTTTGTTTCTTGACATAGGGTCCAAGTCTCCTGGAGCTTGTTCATTCCAAAAATCACGTTCCCGAAGGTTTCATTCCGTTTGGACTCCGTTTGATATTCTTTTTCTGCGAAACTCTGAAATAGGCAAAAAAACAACAATTCTGGGCTGGGCCTCCGGTTAATAGGTTAGTCCCAAAAATAATATAAAAGTGAATAATAAAGCCCAATAATGTCCAAAATAAAAGATAATATAGCATGGAGCAATCAAAAATTATAGATGCATTGGAGACGTATCACACTATTATTATTTTCTTATCGTTCGGTCGTGCAAGTGAAAGGATTGACGATATTTGATGAACTGGCCGTGGCAGAGAGAAACGGGTATGAACTCGACTTGTTCTGTTTTTGTAAATATGTTTAACCTAGTATCCATGATTCATCCTATTATGATCAAACATGTTTGCAATGACAATTAGAGATTATAGTTTCTCATGCCATGCATAAGTAGCTAGGAGTGGATAATGATTTATCTTGAATGTCAACATTGCGTTAAAATGATCGTGATATAGTATGATGATATGGTATCCTCCTCTGAATGTTCGAGTGGCTTGACTCGGCACATGTTCATGCATGTAGTTGAATCAAAACCAACATAGCCTCTACGATATTTATGTTCATGGTGTTCATATCCTACTCATGCTAGTATCCAATGCTACTTATGCATAATGCATGTCCACGACCGTTGTTGTTCTCTAGCTGGCCGCTTCTCAACCTAATTGCTAGCCTTCGCCTGTACTAAGTGGGAATTCTGATTGTACATCAAAAACCTGAAACCCAAGTTATTCCAGATGAGTCCACCATACCTACCTATATGTGGTATTACCCTGCCGTCCTAAGTAAATTTGCATGTGCCACCTCTAAAAACTTCAAATAAATATTCCTTTTTGTGTGCCTGGATTGTTCATAGAGCGACAGGAGGTAGTCAGTATCTTCCATGCTAAGCGGGTTATTCTCATGATGAGTCTTTATTCACTCGTCCTTGCACGAGAGGGCGGTAATAGGGATTCCCAGTCCCGAACTCAAATTGCAAATAATTAAAAAAAACTCCCCTAGGACTATTGTTGGTATGGACGGTACCCGTTGTTTCGGACAAGCTGTGGAGTGTGACTGTTGGTGGAGGGGGAGTAAACCTTTACTTTTATCACTTGAGAACCGCCACTAATGTGTTTAGCATGGAATATACCGATAACTGATGGTCGCGAAGTAAACAAGAAGGGTGCATTTCTCAAAAATTCATTTACCTCTGTTTTAAAAACTTGAACTCTAGTACCGCTGCAAATCACTGCTTCCCTCTGTGAAGGGGCTATCTATTTACTTTTATGTTGTGTCATCACCTTCTAAAATAAGCGCCAGAACCTGAGAGCACTGTTGTCATGCTTAAGCATTGTGTGTAGCTAATGTTGGGTGCATCATGACTGGATCTTTTCTACCATGAATTACAATGTTTAGTCGTGCTACCTCTTGAGCTTGCGTTGGTTTTTCCCTTGAAGAGGAAAGGGTGATGCAACAAAGTAGCATAAGTATTTGCCTTAGTTTTGAGAACCAAGGTATCAATCCAGTAGGAGACAACACGCAAGCCACTGAATACCTGCACAGACAAACACCAACCTTGCACCCAACGCGATAAAGGGGTTGTCAATCCCTTAACAGTTATTTGCAACGTGAGATCTAATAGAGATGGATAAATGGTAAAGTAATATTTTTGGTATTTTTGGTTTATGGAACAGAAAGTAAAAGATTGCAAAATAATGGAAGGGCGACAGAAATTGGCAAGTTGACGGAAAACTAATTTGATGTAAATAGACCCGGGGGCCATAGGTTTCAATAGAGGCTTCTCTGAAGATATAAATTATTACGGTGAGTGAACAAATTACTGTTGAGCAATTGATAGAAAAGCGCAAAGTTATGACGATATCTAAGGCAATGATCATGAATATAGGCATCACGTACGTGTCAAGTAGACCGAAACGATTCTACATCTACTACTATTACTCCACACAACGACCGCTATCCAGCATGCATCTAGAGTATTAAGTTCATAGGAACGGAGTGACGCTTTAAGCAAGATGACATGATGTAGAGGAATTAACTCAATCAATATGATGAAAACCCCATCTTTTTATCCTCAATGGCAACAATACAATATGTGCCTTGCCGCCCCTGCTGTCACTGGGAAAGGACACATCAAGATTGAACCCAAAGCAAAACACTTCTCCCATTGCAAGAAAAACCAATCTAGTTGGCCAAACCAAATCGATAGTTCAAAGAGACTTGCAAAGATATGAAATCATGCATATAAGAATTCAGAGGAGATTCAAAGAATATTCATAGATAAGATGATCATAAATCCACAATTCATCGGATCTCGGCAAAAACACCGCAAAAGAGTATTACATCGAATAGATCTCTAAGAACATCGAGGAGAACTTTGTATTGAGAATTAAAGAGAGAGAAGAAGCCATATAGCTACTAGCTATGGACCCGTAGGTCTGAGGTAAACTACTCATGCTTCATCGGAGATGCAATGGTGTTGATGTAGAAGCCTTCCATGGTCGAACCCCCCTCCGGCAGGATGCCGGAAAAGGCCCCAAGATGGGATCTCATGGGTACAGAAGGTTGCGGCAGTGGAAAAGTGGTTTCGTGGCTCCCCTAGATGTTTTGGGGGTATAAGAGTATATATAGAAGGAAGATCTAGGTAAGGAGGTCAACGAGGGGCCCACAAGGTCGGGGGCGCGCCCTACCCCCTGGGCGCGCCCTCCACCCTTGTGGTCGCCTCGTGGATCTTCTGACTTCCACTCCAAGTCTCCTAGGTGTCTTCTGGTCCAAGAAAAGTCATCGCGAAAGTTTTATTCTGTTTGAACTCCGTTTGGTATTCCTTTTCTACGAAACTCTAAAACAAGGAAAACACAAAAACTTGCACTGGGCTCTAGGTTAATAGGTTAGTCCCAAAAATCATATAAAATAGCATATTAATGCATATAAAACATCCAAAACAGATAATATAATAGGATGGAACAATAAAAAATTATAGATACGTTGGAGACGTATCAAACATCCCCAAGCTTAATTCCTGCTCGTCCTCGAGTAGGTAAATGATAAAAATAGAATTTTTGATGTGGAATGCTACCTAACATATTTATCCTGTAATTCTCTTTATTGTGGCATGAATGTTCAGATCCGTAAGATTCAAAACAAAAGTTTATTATTGACATAAAAACAATACTTCAAGCATATTAACAAAATAATTATGTCTTCTCAAAATAATATGGCCAAAGAAAGCTTATCCCTACAAAATCAAATAGTCTGGCTATGCTCCATCTTCATTACACAAAATATTCAAATCGTGCACAACCCCGATGACAAGCCAAGCAATTGTTTCATACTTTTGGCGTTCTCAAACTTTTCAACTTTCATGCAATACATGAGCGTAAGCCATGGACATAGCACTATAGGTGGAATAGACGGTGGTTGTGGAGAAGACAAAAAGAAGGAGATAGTCTCACATCTACTAGACGTATCAACGGGCTATGGAGATGCCCATTAATAGATATCAATGTGATTGAGTAGGGATTGCCATGCAACAGATGCACTAGAGCTATAAGTTTATGAAAGCTCAAAAAGGAAAACTAAGTGGGTGTGCATCCAACTTGCTTGCTCATGAAGACCTAGGGCGTTTTGAGGAAGCCCATCGTTGGAATATACAAGCCAAGTTCTATAATGAAAAATTCCCACTAGCATATGAAAGTGATATCATAGGAGACTCTCTATCATGAAGATCATGGTGCTACTTTGAAGCACAAGTGTGGCAAAAAGGATAGTAACATTGTCCCTTCTCTCTTTTTCTCTAATTTTTTTCTTTTTCTTCTTTTTTTCTCTTTTTTGGGCCTTCTCTTTTTTATTTGGACTTTCTCTTTTTTTCCTCACATGGGACAATGCTCTAATAATGAAAATCATCACACTTCTATTTACTTAAAACTCAAAAAATTACAACTCGATACTAGAACAAAAATATGACTGTCGGTGTCAAAACTGGCGGATCTCGGGTAGGGGTTCCCGAACTGTGCGTCTAAGGTCGATGGTAACAGGAGACAGAGGACACGATGTTTACCCAGGTCCAGGCCCTCTCTATGGAGGCAATACCCTACTTCCTGCTTGATTGATCTTGATGAATATGAGTATTACAAGAGTTGATCTACCACGAGATCGTAATGGCTAAACCCTAGAAGTCTAGCCTGTATGACTATGGTAATGAGTATCTCCTCCTCCGGACTAAGTCCTCTGGTTTATATAGACACCAGGAGGATCTAGGGTTACACAAGGTCGGTTACAAAGAAAGGAATCTACATATTCGGTCGCCAAGCTTGCCTTCCACGCCAAGGAGAGTCCCATCCGGACACGGGTGCAGTCTTCGGTCTTCGTATCTTCACAGCCCATCAGTCCAGCCCATGGCTAACATGCCAGACACTCGAGGACCCCTTAGTTCAGGACTCCCTCAGTATCCCCTGAACCTGGCTTCAATGACAAGGTATCCGGCGCGTAGGTCTGTCTTCGGCATTGCAAGGCGGATTCCTCCTTCCGAACTCCAAAATTGTTTTCGGACGTATCGACGTGTCTGGACCATTTTTCGTCTGCCGCTCCACGTTTCGAGACGCGGTTGCCATTGGCACGTCTTGTCGATCCAGAGATCGTGTCCCCTTATTGCGTGATTCTCATCAATACGGGTGTGGATAACCCAACCATACCATTTACACAGTCCTTGGGAATAGGCGAGTTTTGAGGCGAATGGGGAGGCGTTCAATATTCACTGCCTTTATAAGGGGGTAAGGATCCCCCCTTCTTTTCCCACACCTTCTCTCTTCCTCCGCCCTTCCAATCTTGAGCTCCAGCGCCCAAGTCCTCATCTTCCACCTACTCAAGCCAGCACCCAGCCATGTCCGGATCCGGAGGTCAAGGCAAGTGGATGGTCGCCTCTGTCAAGGAGAAGGACATTACTGAGCTTCGGGCGGCCGGGTACTTGACAAAGGAAATCGCCCACCGTCTTCCAGCCCAGGGGCAAATCGTCCCCACGCCGAAGCCCAACGAGAGGGTGGTATTCATCCCTCATTTCCTTCGCGGGCTAGGGTTTCCACTCCACCCTTTCGTCCGCGGTCTGATGTACTATTACGGGATAGATTTCCACGATCTATCCCCGAACTCTTTCCTCAACATCTCGGCATTCATCGTCGTGTGTAAGGCCTTCCTCCGCATCCAACCCCACTTCGGTCTGTGGCTCAAAGTCTTCAACATGAAGCCGAAGGTGGTGGATGGCCAGCACGCGGAGTGCGGAGGGGCCATGGTGAGTAAGCTGTCCAATGTCTCCTGGCCGAAAGGCACTTTCGTCGAGACTGTCAAGGAATGGCAGAAACAATGGTTCTACATTACAAAACCCCGTGGCACCAACTGGGCCGCAGCTGCCGAATTCAACCCCGGTGCTCCAGTGCGGCTCACCTCCTGGGTCGAGAAGAGCCCGAACTGATGTTCGCCAGACGAGCTGATAGCGCTACAGACGCGCGTTCAAAGTATGGTGGACAAGGATGTCAAACTTGTCGATATAATCCAGGTGATGCTAATTCGCCGGATTCTCCCGTGCCAAAGCGAAAGCCTCCCGTTATGGAAGTTCAATCTGAAGAAGAACCATACCTTGAAGAGGCTCTTCGAGACCACTCACAAAGATGCCTGGAAATTGCTCTTCAAGGGCAACGAGATACCGCCAGCCACGGATTCGGATCGTGGGCATGACATTAACCACCCCGCCAGCGAGGTGATTTTCCGACGCGTCCTTTACTTGTTTGCTTCAAGGAGGATATCTGAACTTTTATTGTCATTGCTTCTTCAGGAATGGATGGAGAGGGTGAAGCGGATCCAATGTCCAGCTCCGCTACCTGAAGAACCAGTCATTCCACGTTTAGCGAAGATGTTGGTGCCGGTGCCCTATACAGCACCGGTGAAGAAGGCCAAGGGGAAGGCCAAGGGGGTCCGGAGTGGCCCCCGTCGCAAGAGCGCTTCGGACGCGATGTCCGAAGACAAGACCCGCTCCTCCGCCACCGAAGATGACGACGATGAAGGGGAGGAAGAGGAGAACAACCCTTCCCTTGATGAGGGAAGGAAGAAGAGGGCGGCCTCCACGAACCTGGAGGCGGGGACGTCCAAGAAAGGGAAGAGCTCCTTCGCGGATAACTCCGCGTGGGACGTCGACAGTAGTCCGGAGTGACACCCCCGCACTAAGCCTCCAGCTGCATCGTAAGTGCTATGACTCCCGCATACCCATATGTCCAGCCTCTCCTCTTCAATGTATTGACATGGTTAATTATGCTATTGCAGTCCGGCCCACGACAGCTCCCAGCGATCCTCATCAAGAGGTTCGTTGGACTCAAAGGAGATGGCCAGCGAGACACCGCCGACTGCTTACTCTCCCGAGGCCAAAGGAGACGACGAGGTGTTCTCCCAATGGACCTTCCCAGGCCGGGTGAAGGCTCAAGAGGTGCCTGAAGGCGAAGCCCCCATCGCCGAACACCAGGGGGAGCCAATTCCCATGGAGACTGGGGATGAGGGCCGTATTCAATTCGGCCCTCAACCGGACTCGATTCCGGAGACCGACACGGCTCCGGGATCCGGCACGCAGCCTCCTTCGAAAGAAGGGGGTGTGCCTATTCCACCGGTGACCCCTGTCCAACCAGGGACACCAGATAATCTGCTGGAAACGTCGCGAGGCGCTTACGTTGCGGACGAGCACCATGTTCTTATGGGCACGGTGATTGAAAGGGTTCAGTCCGTCAAGAGAGGACTAACCGAAGCCTGCAGCAGCCTGCTGACAGGTTTTGAGGTAAGCGACGCAAAAGGAGAAAATCCCAATATAGACAGTAGCCCCTGAGACACTGTCCTGTGTTTCGGAAGGAAAAAGCTGGACAGAGGATCAATCCTTTATGGCAGGAAACTAACTAAACTTGTCTGAAATGAATACGCAGGCGCCGCTGTTGGCCGCAGACTCACATACTGCCAAAGTCTCCGGACTAAAGCAGAGACTGGAGCAGGCCGAGGAGGAGCTCGGTCGGGTGAGGAGGCAGCTCCAAGAAAAATAAGGTATGTGATAACCCGTTTCATATGAAGAAATTAAAATGATATGCATTGACTGAAGTGTCAAGATATATATAGAAGCGACGACCGAGGTCGAGGCCCTGAAGGAGGCCCTGGCCGAAGCCGAGGGGAAGGCTATCAAGGAGCAGGCTGCCCGTAAGAAGCTCAAGGCCCGGGTCAACGAGGTTCAACAATATCTCCAGGACGTGGTGAGGAAGTGCGAGACCTTGGAGTGCGATGCGTCGGTTTGAGAGACCGAACTCGCCAAGGCTCGTCAGAGCGCGAAGACGGCCCGGAATGAGGCCCAATGCCCCTCCAAGAGATCCAGGAGGCCGGGAAGATCGTGGCGGGTAAGGCATTTAGTATGCAAAGCAAGTATATGAAGAAGAAGTATTTCTTACTAACCCGAATTCGGAGTTCTCCAGGAGCCTTCGTAGATCTGCCATGCAGTGTGTTCGACGCCGCGGAGTTCTTCCGAGCCGAAGAAGGGAGCTCCACAGAGAAATTGTTCTGGTAGCAGTATCTCGCGCCAGAGCATCCCGTGCCCTTCACCGATCAGCTGAAACAGCTGGTGGAGCTACATAGGGTGGCCGAACTAGCCATGAAGGATTTGATGATCCGGCTATGGCCAGCCGAAGCTATGCCCGGCAGCTACTTCGGACTCATGAAGCGGCTGGTGAACACCTGTTCTCGGCTGGACGTCGTCAAGCGATCGGCCTGTATTGAGGGCGCACGCATGGCCTTCACCCGTTGCAAGATGTGGTGGGCGAAGATGAATGCCGTCGAGCTAGCCAGGGGGCCGCCCGAGGGCAAGGAGCACCGCACGCCCGAGCACTATTTTGCGGATGTCCTAAAGGGGTCTCACATTGTGGCAACGTAGTGTGGGCAAAGAAATTATTTTTGAATGAATACATTCGTGTTGTCTTTGCCTTGTACGACCAAACAAAGTCGGTTTGTAATATAATGCTTGTTATGTTTTAATTTTTTCCTCCTGTGCGGCTGTGTTGTACGAAATCTGAGGGTTGGCCAGTCGTCAGCTTCTGCCCCCACATAGGTAGTATGGAGGTGTTAGGGATGGAATCTAAACAATCTTGATCCAATTATATGGTCCTTGAAGGAGTTGTTTAGCGCAACGAACTAGGCAATCAGACTATGCGGCTTGAACACCCTCACTTAGCCATAGGAGTTTTACAATAAAACATGGGCACAACCCCTAGTATCCAAACTAGAGTGCTATGAGCGTCTGATCGGGAAGTACCGATCCTTCGCGTAATGCGGGCGAAATCTCCAACGATTTGCAACCTCCGAACAGCTGACCAGCTCTCGCCGTATCATGACAGTCAGTTTTCGACTTTCTCTACTGAGGTGCTCCTTTGGACAAACCAGGGTACAATCGCAGTAGTTCTCCCTTTACTACCTTAGCCGATATAGTGGAACGTAAGGTAGCAAGCACAGGAGCCGGGCAACCCAACTATTGACCAAAGACATGATTCGGAGCCAATGCATATAATGCTAAACTCGGGGTGCCGAACTATACTGCAAAAGTGTTCGGACTTCTGTTGCCATGTTGTGGGGTGCTATGAAGCCCCTGGCAAATTGGAACACACCGAGTGTACGGGTGTTATCTGATAGAATTACCAGAAAGGAAAAGGCAAAAAGAAAGAAAGATGAAGAACCAGTGGTAAGCTAGAGCCGTGGCAATTTGGGCCGCAAACTGTTTCCATGGTGCGTCAAAACGCATTTATACAAGTGGTGCAATAAGCAGAAAGGCTATTTACTATGCCCTTCACCAAGAGAGAGCTGCGTATGGGTCCTGAAGATAGGTAGAGTGATTGTTTAACGAAACCACCTTGAGATTCCCCAATACATTGGTGCTTCTTGCCATCTTGGCGTATGTGTCCTTCGTGAGGATCGGTGATCTAGCCATCAGGGAAGGACTGCGGAGAAGAAACCTGAAAAGAGGAAACAGTTAAAGTATATGTGTCTGGGAGCGGTCGAGCCGTATTGTGGGTCACAAACTAGTTATGTCTCCGTCTATGCCCATGGTATTTTGAGTGCGTAGTTATGTACGTGCGATACTAGTGTCGCGACCTGATCGGGACTGAGACGGAGGCCAAATTGCTAATCAAGCTCCTGACGAGCCGAGCTGTCATGCAGCAGGCACGACAAAAAAAAGACACATCCGTGACATTTTGGGCCGAAGGAAATTTTTTTCTGTCATACACATGACATTTCTATGACGATAATTGTGACAAAACCCGGTATCATCATAGACGTGGTGGGCTCCTACTTCTATGACAAAAAATCAAGACAGAAAATGGGCTTTTCGTCTTGGGCGGGCCGGAGACGCAGCTGCATGACATTCTTTGGGCCGTCCATGACGGAAAAAACCGTGGTAGAAGCGAGGGCGAGGAAAATTTCGGGGAGTTCCCGATTATGGTGGGAGGTCGGGGGCCGAGCGATGCCCGTTTCTCTCGTACACGTACGCGCGTGTGTGCGAGGCGTTGGCTCTAACTGAACCCGAGCGAGGCGTTGGGCTCTAACTGAACCCGAGCGATAGCACTGCAGGCTACGCGTTACTGAACCCGAGCGATCGATCGATGGCTGTTAACTGAACCCGATCGAGCAATTCCTTTGCTACTGCTGCTAACTAAAGCCGATCGATTGGATGAACACTGAGTGTTGCGGGGGGGTTTGGATGAACAGTGAGCGGTGGCATTGCCTCTGGATGAACAGGACCCCGTGGTGTGGTGGAGGGCTGGATGAACAGTAGACGGTGGAGGGGTGCCCATGGAGGGGTGGTTGAACAGGACCCCGTGGTGTGGAGGGCTGGATGAACAGTAGATGGTGGAGGGGTGGTTGAACAGTAGCCGGCGGAGTAGTATGCGGTGGAGGCTGGATGAACAGGAGCCCATGGAGGCTGGAGGAGGTCGATGGTAGCCCGTGGAGGCTGGAGGAGGTCGACGGTGGAGATGAACAATATCCCGTGGAGTCCCGTTTTGCGGTACGCCACACCCCTCCCGATGAACAGGACCCCCTTTCGATCGTAGGAGGTCCATTTCGTCTGCTTTTGCGGACGCCACACCCTCCCGATCAACAGACCCCGCTTCGACCGTAGGAGGTTCGCTTCTCCGCTTTGGCGGCACGCTGACCCTCCCGATCAACAGACTGCGTTCAACGTAGGAGGTCCGCTTCTCCGCCAGCGGTACGCCAGCCTCGCTTCCATCGCCTGTTCCGTCCAAGCCTCCCGGCGAACACGACCACGCATTCCGCTCCGACCCAGCCGGTTGGCTCCCACGCTTCCGCTGCCTCCGGCGAACACGACGCATTCCGCTGCCTCCCCATGAACACGACGCGCATTCCGCTGCCTCCCCATGAACACGACGACGCGAGCCCGTTCCGACCCAGCCATGTACACGAGCCCCGGCCGTGCGTATGCGCGAGTAGGCGTTCGAGACCATCCCCGTATGTACGTGACGCGGGTCAGATTTTCTTTCTTGCACCCTGGCCGCTGTATGCGTGCGTGTACATGCTACGTCGCGCGCCTCTACTACGACACGTGCGCGCCTCTACAACGACCAAGATGTACGCATACGTCGCGATCGAATGAGAACGCCACGTACGCTTCGACCAGGTGGGTCCCGACTGTCACGCACTTCCTTGCCTCACGAAGATGTAGCCGTGGGTCCCAGCAGTCAGGGGGGCGAATCGTTTTGGTTTTTTGCCCGGACGCACTTCGCGTGCGCGGCGAAGGTGTAGCTGCTGGGTCCCAACAATCGGGGCGAATTGGTTTTTTTTTGCCCGGACGCACTTCCTTGCATGCGAAGGTGTAGCTGGTGGGTCCCAGCAGTCGGGGGGCGAATCGTTTTTTTTTCGGATGCACTTCCTTGCGTGCGAAGATGTAGCTGGTGGGTCCCAGCAGTCAGGGGGCGAATCATTTTTTTCCCGGATGCACTTCCTTGCGTGCGAAGATGTAGCTCGTTGGTCCCAGCAGTCAGGGGCGAATCATTTTTTTCACGAAATACGGTGGCCCGTCCGGTGGGTCCCTGCTGTAAGGTGGAGGAATAATTATTTTGCACGTAATAAGAGGCACTTCCTTGCGGCTGCCATGGACCCAGCTATTAGCCTCTCCACGTACAGTCCATGTCCGATGGAAGTCGTTCCTTGACCACATTGACCACGCCGCACCGAGAGCACCACGGTGGTGGACGACGACGAGGCCTAGGAAGGGGACGACATGGAGCCGGGGAAGACGCGGCAGTGGATGCACACACGGAGAGGAGTATGAGGGTTCACTGGTTCGGCTGCGCTGCCATCGCCGCAGAATAACAAGGGGTGTGGGTGAGTGGAGGGATGGCCTGGCCAGCGGTGGGAGTAGTAGGGGGCGGTGAGGCCTCTACGGCAAAGACAGCCGCCACGGAGGCAGGAGCAGGCGGCACGACCGGCGCTGCTTTGGGAGGCTGGAGCAAGAAGACCAGAGGTTGAAGAAGCACGACGGCCGTTGGATGGACATCGTACGGTCACTGCAGCTAGAATCGTTTATATTGACTAAGTTGACAAAGCCCTTGGTACGTCAACTTAGTAGGCCCACAGTCAGCTTCCAAACGCTGCGCCCGGATGTCGGGGAGGAATCATTTTTGGGCGGTGAAGCTAGAATATCCGAGATTGAAGAAGAAGCACGGCATCCGTTGGATGGACATCCAACGGCCACTGCTGCTAGAACCGTGTGTTGACAATAAGTTGACAAAGCCTTGCATACGCATCAACTCTGTATTTTTTAGTGGACGCGTCAACTTAGTAAGGCCAGAAGTGTGTGGCAGAGAACTTATAGCCCATTTTAGATATGTAAGAATGTGTACCCCATTTTTGAATTCTAATGGAATTTACTACAACCCATTTACAGTTTGTTAAAAGTACAGCCCATTTCAACCAACCGTTCAAAACAGAATTCAATAAAAATTTCCCACATTTTGATGGGATCCGAAATATTTTTATCCTGAAATTTCTAGTCAGATTAAATACAATTTCAATATAAATTTATATTACGTACAAATCCAACGAAACATTGCGCTCGCAACAATTAATGAAATTAAAATTTTCAATATCCAAAAAATAATATTTTATAAAGTAATCACGTGTTTGGTGCATTTTTTTATAGTTACTGCCCAGTTTTTATAATTACATCCCATTTATTATTTCTTAAAACTCATTTTCTTGTTAAGCCTAATGCATCCCTCCTAGGAAAGATGTGCAGCCCAGCGGGGCGAAGAATAACAACTTTACCTTGCCTGGGTATTCCTAAAAAAAAGTATAGCTGGGCTAGCCATTTTCAGCTTGAAAAAAATAAATATCTAGGCTGGATATCTGGCCTGGGCTAGACGGGCCACAGCCCGCCCAGTTAATACCTGCAGCGATGTTTTCGTTGTTGTTCAAAGGAGAAAAATTAATATCTGGGCTAAACATCGAAAAACTCTGCAATGCTCACACCTAAAAAACACAAATACTGCTCGAGCTGCTTGGTCCCAGCTGTCGGCCGCTTCTTGTGCAATTCTCTCGTTTATTGACTACTACATAGGTTGACAATGGTGTGGGACTGTCATGTCAGGAAACCAGGAGGAAGCAAAATAAATTATAGTTATATATATATATATATATATATATATATATATATATATATATATATATATATATATATATATATATAAGGAGGCACTTATGTGACGTGAGGCTATGGACCTGGTGGGTCCCCATTGTCATCCTCTCCAAGTAAAGTCATCTCTCGCCATACAAGGCTTCGTCCAAATAGCAGCGCCATTACCCCAGCTTCCCGGTGCAGGTCGATTGTTCGCTTTCAAACGACACAAGTGTCGTCCGTCTGCCCATTTGCCGCCCACATTAATGATACGCGGTTGCCGAGGTGGCTACTCTGGCGCCACACGTCCGTCCCTCCGCCCGCCCACCATTGCTATATAAACTGTTGCGCCGGCCATAGCCGCAGTCATCCGCATCCGCCCTTTCTCCTGTCCACACCACCACTGCCCACCATGGCTTCCTCGCGCTCCAGCGCTCTTCGGGACAGGCGGACGACGGGCCACAAGGAGATGGCAGCCATTGCTGCCGACCGGCTGGCCGGCAGGCAGCCGGAGGACGACGACGTCACAATGGAGAACATGGTAGTCAACGATCCGGCGCCAACCCCCTCCTCCGCTCCATCCTCGCCGGTGCATTGCACCATGACCATTGGCGAGGCCCGTGCCCAATATATGGACAGGGTAAGGTAGATGCATGAGGAGCAGTTCCGGGAGGCGCAGGCCGACGCCGCCTACAACCACCATCTCTCCAGAGCACTGCAGCGGAGGAGCAGATCGCTGCGGAGCGGGCGGAGCAGAGGCGCTGCTCGACTCGCACCGCCGCCTGCAAGGGCCGCCGAAGGCCGGCGGTACCGCATGCGGTGGCGGAGGCTGCGCCGCCACAAAGAGGCTAGCAAAGAGGGCGATGAAGCGGGCGACGCACTGTTTGGCGAGACCGAGGACGAGGCAGAGGACAATGTCGGCTCCGACGAGTCCCTGCTCCACTGGCGTCAACGAGGCCCTGCTCCGCCGAGGCCCCGCAGCGCCAACAACGAGGCAGAGGACACCGCCGGCTCCACCGAGGCCCCGCCCCGCCAACAACGAGACAGAGGACATCGCCGGCTCAGACGAGGCCCCACCCTGCCGGCAACGTGGGGGAGGATTTCCACCGCTCCGCTGAGGCGCCGCCCGCCGGCAACGAGACAGAGGACATCGCCGGCTCGCCGAGGCCCCCGCCGCTGCCAACGAGGCCGCCGCACGTAAAACGAGGAAGAGTAGAACACGGTAGGTCGCCTCCGCTTGGGTCCAAGTAAGGCCACTGCTGGTACCCTCTGGTTGAAGCCAAGCTAGGCGGGTTGACCATTGATGGTCGGTTAGCTTCTTGGCGGTGACGTGGAGTCGGAGAACTGCGCCGAGAAGAACGCTGCTTCTTTTTAATCGCTGGTGCGCTTGGTGGATCGACACATGGGCCCAACAGGCCACATGTCAGTTATGCAACTGCACCTGCAGTTAAGTCATTGAAGCTTCTGTTCGGCTGAGCGGGACACGGGTGGGTAGCTTCGGTTAATTAATTATACCTACAATGCACCCCTTTTTAGTTGAAGGATGTACGAAATGTAATGAAATCCGACATGTTTATATGAAATCCGATCATGTATGAATGAATTTATTTCGATTAGTTCGAATTCCTATATCACTGGCATTTGATGAACATGCAAAACAATACGTACTAGCATTATTCCTAGGGTGATCACCTCGTTTGCAGCAGTTTCACATGTACTCCCTCTGGTCCTTTCTAGTCTGCATACAAGTTTTGTCTGCAGTCGAAGTATCTCTACTTTGACCAATCTTATGCACTTTCACAACTTGCGAAGTAAAAAGGAACAGAAGGAGTACAAAGAGTTTGAGCAACTTTTTAGCGTTTCTGTACATTGCAATCAAACACACGGGCCTGGCAATTATAAGAGAACATTCAAAACAATCGATGATTATGCATCTCAGCGACTCACATGTCCGAGGCAATATTTACTTCACAACTAAAGAATAAAGAAAAAATTGATCGACGTTGCTGACAGCAAAGGGCGTCCCATTCGAAAATATCAAACGCGTGTCTTGCTAAAATCAATGAGCAAAATTTGTCAGGAGGCTTACTATGTAGAGCATACAGATGAAGCACTCTCCGGAACCATCTGTTGCTATCTACGGTGGTGTCCATGCTTACTATAAACTCCTCGATTAGTTTAATGTTTCCAACATCTTCTTGTGCAGTTCCACTAAAATATATGGTATCTTCAAAGAAGATCCCTGTTTGCACAAGTAGAGATAATTACACATTACATTAGGAGTGGCATCAAATCAGTGGCAAAACAATTGCTCGTTCCAGCCATAGCAATAAATTAAGATGCAAAACTATATCATTACTTGTGTCATCACAGTTCCAGTGCTTCATTGCAGCACCGGGAGTTGATTTTTGTTTTTCTTCCGCTTGTTCTTCCCCTTCATCACTTGGTTCAATAAAAGACAAGCTTCGCCTTCAATGTAAGATTTGGCATGTCAATTAGGGAGCACAAGTATAGTACTAAACTTAATTTTCTGATGAAAGTGGCAAAATACAGGCCAGCAGTTGTGAAATATCCTTATCTTACCTCAATGGGATATTACGGTGCACATACAGATTGGAAGTCTTGTTCCATTTGTGCAGTTCACTAAAATCAAGCAACATTATCGCATAAGTAGCACAACATATGAAAGCACACCCGTAATCATGCGAAAGAAGGCTAGTACTGACCTCTCATGATGCGGAATTAAACAACTCACAAGAAGAAGATCTAAACCAAATTCGCCTTAACGGATAGGAAGTAAGATCTCCTCTTGTGCAGTTCCACTAAGATCAAGCAATCAAGCAACGTTGTCGGTGTGACATTTTGGTTGAACTACACAAAACACTCTTAAAACAAAAGTGTTTTGTGCAGTGCAACAAAAGGTCACAATGGCAACGAGGTGAAGTAGACAACCATGTTTACACAGAGGTGCAAAGGAAGCAATTAGTGGTCAATAACGGTGGATGACACAAAAGCCAACAAAAAGAAGCATCTACCTTATCTAAATGGGAAAGAAAGCAAGACAGTAGCATTTCTCAAACGGTGGCATTGATTAATATTAACATAGAGATTATATTAACAATAAAATTCGTTAAACATGTAATTTTGCTTTTAACTGTGGCATTGCATCAATTTTCCAGCGGCATTATTAGAGGGTGTTTGTTTACAGGGACATTTTGGTGTAGGGACTAAAAAACCTCCATGTCAGTCCCATCTAAACCAAATAGGAGGGACTTTTAGGGACTACAAGTGGGCATTTCGGACTAAAGAAAGAAGACCCCGAGGGAGTCTTTTTGGGACTTTTTCCAATAGTTGCCCCTACCACGCATCACACCTTGTTTCTATTAATTCATTACTAGGGGTAACATGGTCTTTTAGCATGTCATTTAATAACCTCTAGTCCATGTTTAGTCCCTGGAACCAAGCAGGTAGGGACTAGGGAGTTTTTAACCAAACAGGGCCTTAGATTAACAACAGCTAATGAGTTGCACGGGACAGTGGATGCACCAACACCATGTGCATCTACCGATGTACTGTGGTCATGCACAGTATGTTGCGACAAAGAACAAACAAAAAAGGAGCATATTTGTGTTGGTCCCATTTTTGTTATCTTTAGACACCTTTCCTTATGTGAGCGCAGCAAATCTAGTCCCGCTCAAACTCTACAGCCTTGTCCCTTCCTTTCCTTTTGATCTAGTACTTTCGCCTTCCTTTCCTCTTTGAACCACGCCCTAGATTTATGCGATACAACTTTCCCCACTACTTTCCCCATTCCTTTCCTCTTTGAACCACGCCCTAGATTCATGCTATACAACTTTCCCCTTCATTTCCTCTTTGAACCACGCCCTAGATTCATGCTATATACAACTTTTCCCACTACTTTCCCCACTCCTTTCCTCTTTGAACCACGCCCTAGATTCATGGTATACATGCAGCTAGAGCAATGCATGTGGAGTAAGTAAATTATACCTTAAGGTTCTTGGGGCGTGGTTCGATGGGCGACGGATGGCGGCGAAGAAGAAGGGGTCGGAGGCCCTCCTGCGTCACCGGGTGGAAAGTGAACAATCATACGGTAGTCCTTCGCCAACGGCGACATCGTTAAGCCTCCTTCCCTTCCCGGCGGACAGATCCTGCCGGCTCTTTGAGCAGCCGTGAGGGGAGAGAGAGGCCAACGAAGTCTTGTTTAGATCTGGAGAGGGCGAGAGAGTGTGAAGAGAGCAACTACAAGCGCTGAGGCTCCAGCGTGTATATATATACTGGAGAGAGAGTGTGAAGCGTGCAAACCCTATAAAACATTTTGACTAGTCAAAGAATCCTCCTGGCACAAATTATGCTCAAGTGTAGTTATCGAACCCGAGACCTCAAGTTTGATGAGCGAAAAGGCTAACCAGCTACACAACCCTCCCGTTATGTTCAACGAGAGGAAAATGACCTTTTATACATTCCTGCATTCGTGTGACAAGCATATCGTGTTTTTTTGTGTGTGTGTGGGAGTCATTGGGATTTCAATCATAATCGTGTCATGTGGCTTTGGTGGTAAGACTATCCACAGTGGTGCAGAAATAATTCAGCCTTAGTCACCTTACCTCTCTCCACGTAGTAATGCTGGGTCCCACCAATGAGGGTGAAACAAACAAATTAATAAGAAAATTAAAAGCGCCAGCGTGTATCTTACCTCACACATCTCGCTACTGCTCGGGATTACTGTCCAATTGATCCTCTGTTCGCTCACGTACTATTTTAAGTGAATCCTTATTATAACATGCACACAAATTTTGGGCACTTGTATTCGACTTAAGTCAAGCACATCAGATCTCGTGATACTTACTACTCCCTCTATCTAGGTGCAATAAGTCACGTTAGAAGGTGCAACGGGACCAAGGTGCGTGCAGTGTGTGTGTGTTTTAACAACATGTGTGTGTTAGAGAGAGCGACAAATCGACCTACTCCTACAGAGAGATGGTGTGTAGTGTACGATTTTAGCCGCGAGAGTCGGTGCATCCTCTCGTTTCTGGGCGTGTCCGGTAGGGACATGCGGACAGCTGCCACGCCCGCTCCTGACTAGCCTGGCCCACCCAAAGCCCCTCCATCGCCCGCACGAGCTTCCCGCCCGAAACGTTCAGCGCCGCTCCAAAGAATCGGTGCCGCATTCATGCCCGGGCAGAGCGGACACGACCTCTCACTGGCGCAAGAGTGATGGTTGCTTCGTCCGTCCAACTTATCGCTGGGTCTATGTGATTTGACGGCTCATTGATCTTTATTACCGAGGTGGTAGGACTGCTGGATGTCCCACGCCGCGTGACGGAGGTACTACTACTAGATTACAATTTTCTTCATTCTTACAGCGGAGGCGCAAGAGCAAAGTGAAAACACGCAGGCTCAAGTGATTACATGGCCCACCTCACAAGATCACCGTATGCGACACCTAACTCTTTACATAGTACTCCTCTCCGTTCCTAAATATTACTAGATGAGTCCCCGCGCGTTGCCGCGGAACAGCGGTATATCTCTCTGCACAAAATTATCGATTTCATAGAACTAAAAAAACTCTATAACCGCATGACAAATGTGGTAGCCAAACTAAATAAACTCCCATCATCATTTAGATCATCCCACGTAAGGAAAAAAGATCAGCCAACTCCTACTGCATAATGGGATTATATTTTTCTTTTTGACATGTTAATGGGACTTAAAAGCTCACTTACATGCATGCTACCGGTGCATGCTTGCATGCAGACATGTTGATGTGATTTAAAACCCACTCACATGCATGTGCCACGGTATTTCTGCATGCTTGCATGTGGCTTAGTGCGGAGCCTCTGAACGTCTCGATCAGACGGCTATTATGGACTGATTTACTTCATCTAACGGCTACATCAATTTTGATGATGTGGCTCAAGGAGAGGATAGAGAATTCCTAGTAGTGGGGGCTAGCTATTACTAGTAGATAAGTCTTTGTAGAGATTCCACTACATACGGAACAAAATGAATGAATCTACACTTAAAATGCATCTATATACATCCGCATGTGGTTCATGGTGAAATCTCTACAAAGACTTATATTTAGGAACGTAGGAAGTACTAGTATAGTACGTACTGTAATTTATCAGCGATATAAATTTGTACAATGCTATGAAGCTTCCAACTTCTGTTACATGTATCTTGCGTCCAAGGTTACCGTTGCAACATTTCATCAAATACAAAGGAGACTAACATGCATGCTATTGCATCTCAATGATTGACATATCATAGCAAATATGTACTCCATCCGTTCCAAAATAAGTGTCTCAACTTTGTGCAAACTTTAGTACAAAGTTGTACTACTAATAAAGTTGACACTTATTTTGGAACAAAGGCAGCTAAAGAAAAAACGATCCATGCAGTCCCTAGCCCTTGAACCGTGAACCCTGACCAGGCTTCAATTTGCTGGCAACGTTCGAGCTTCCTAATAAATGAAGTTTGTAACCTTTTCACCATTGGATCATTTTGTGCAGTTTCACCAAAATTGAGATGAGCATCCCTGTGGCAAAGAAATTGAAGAAGTGTGATTAGAATAAGATTACTGGGACTAGTTGATGAGACATAAACTCATCACAAATACAGTACGTAGAAGCTAGTAGAGGTATGTGCGGGGCAAAGAAGTAGAGAAATATCCACAGGAGTGATGTGGGCAGCCGGAGCAATGGTGCAAGCCGGCTGTAAAGGGAGTTGTACCGAGGGACGAGCTCAACCTTGAGGAGGGCGGCTGGAGGCGGCAAATCGCCCACGTCATGGGCAAAGGAGCAAGGGACGAAGGCAACCTCCTCGTCTTTCAAGGCCACCAAGATCTACACTAAGCATCCACCCTTCCCCAAGCGGACGTGATCCGCCGGGATGTTAGAGATGTGGCCACAGTCATTTTGTGCGAGAGAGTGTGAAGAGAGCAACCCCAAAGAAGCAACCGTGTAGGCTGGCCCGTCCCCGACTATGTATATAGTGGAGCGGTTTCCTTTTCTCTCCATATGAACCTATCATATTGCGTGACGTGCACATCAAGAAAAAACTTTATTTATAAATGACGCGCACCTACTACTCGTTCTCCTATAACCTTGCGCTTGGCATCTCCAAAATATTAACCTTGCGATTGGCTCTTCGCCTTCTTCGGGAAGTCGAGCAATAATGGTAGTGCAGATATATCGCTCGCTATATGAGACCGAATGAATTGCTGGGACGGGAAATATGATGGGACAGAGAGAGAGAGAGAGAGAGAGAGAGAGGAGGGAGAGGGTAGAGTGCTGGATGGGTGATGGAGTTGCTTCTCAAGATGGTGGGAGAGGCCTACTAGACAAACCGAGGTGGAACCGCAATGTTATCAATAAGAGTGGGGATGTGTTTCAAAGTGTGCTCATGCATGATAGATCTGTCGGGACGCGTCCATGGATGATGAAGGGGAACCATGTGTTTGGTAAGCAAACCTAAATAGATCGGTAGATCAATTGTTGTTTGTCGAAGGAAGGGAGAGACACAACTAATGAGGTAGATCGATCGACGTGTGGCTAAAAACGAGTTATAAGGACCTAGCTAGCTATATGTATAGTGAGAGATCGGTCGGTGTACGTCCATTTGTTAGAGGCAAATAAGGCCCAGCGAGACGGATAGACAAAGAGAATGGAGCTAGGAGGTGGTGCGAGAGGCCCAACTACTAGCTAGATAGGGGGAGGAGTGTGCGGTTGTGAGATCGATAAAAAGAGGGGCGAGAGTTTACATGTGTGTCTGACCGTATGAGAGACACGAGGCAAGGACACATAAAGGAGGACATTGAAGGTGTGTGTGTATGTTGTAGGCAGGCATCGCTGGAGAGGTTTATCGATCGGTGTGTGTGTGGCGGAAAGGAGTTGTGGAGACTCTGGGAGAATGACCTAAAGAAAAAAAAAATGAATGTGCCCGGTGGATAGAATTCCGAGGGAGGGGGAGGGGGAGGAGGGCGTGTGCATGCACGAGAGAAAGTTAGTGTTAGCTACAAAGGTTAGAGGATTGTGTGGGTGTAAGAGACTAACAAAGATCATAATTTGATATGAAAGCGGATTCATATATTTGAATAGGAGATCATAGTGTTTTAAACATTGCATGCATGAATATAGCGGTGACACACGTGCTGTGCACATGTTATACCATAATGCATGGCGTCTGCAACTCACAGCTAAATGCCGAACAATCTAAACCATACTATACATCAAACAATCTCACATTTTATTTAAATTTGTGATAATGTGTGGCATTTGCAGCTTACAACGAAATATCGGACAATCTAAACAATACTATATATCGAACATTCTCACATTTTATTTGAATTTGTGGTAATGTGTGGTATTTGCAACTCACATCTAAATACTTGTAGGCGTAGGGGGCGGTGCACCATACATAATGTGATAAACACATTATACATATGAGACATGGTTTAGATTATGAAGATCTAGCTAGAGCTAGAAATGTAATGTGATTTGAAATCAAAATAAAGTGGATTCAAAAAATCTAGTTCGAGTTCATATAGTACACATAGTTCATATGTAACTCGAGACTAATCATGTGGTGTGCTGTGAAGATAATACACAAATGATGGTTTAACTTGACAATAATGATGATTGTAGATCTTATTAAAACAGGGAAACGAATTCAAATGCTTTGACTTCACAAGAATCATTACTGTAGATCTTATTCAAATAGAGAAACAAATTCAAATTTAGTTCATATTGAAGCGGTAGTATATACATTTGGAATGCACTAAAACGTTCATTTGAGTAGTAGGTTGCATGCATTATACACGTAGCGAAATATTTTAATTGAACATAACATGAATTCAAAGTTTTGAATGACATTTGTAGTGCGCATTGATTTGGTACAATACACGTTAGACTTGCCCGGAAATTTCAACCCGCGCCTTGTTAGCCCGAAATATTTAAGATATATCTTTGTCTCGTTTTGCTCCGACAACTCCCTCCATCTCAACCCGCGCCTTGTTATTCCGAAATTACAACGCGCGCGGAAAATCTCACCTCCTGTGAATTCTCGACACGCGAAATGCCCGTGGTACCCCTGAACCGAAAGAACCGGCTCAAATCGGTGGGGGCACTTTCATAACTTACCCCACATTTCGGATAAGTGCGTCTCTAAGCCATGGTTCCCCACTGCCATCCCATCCGCCCACCCACTCGTACACCGAGGCCGCGAAAAGCCGCGACGAAACCCCACACCCTGCTCCGTCCGCCACCCAGCCGGAGCCTCTTCCCCGACGACGTCGTCCACAGCAACACCTCAACGTCCCTCATCCACCGTACCGGATGAGGATCCGTCGTCGATCTCATCGTCCCGCCGGTTCAACCACCCCGTCCTCCACCTCCAAGAAGCTGCCCCGACGTTCTCCTCGTCTTTCGCGCCACCTCCATTCCCACACCACCGTCTTCACCTGCACCACCGTCTTCACCTGCACCACCGGAAGAGCATCATCATCACCGTTTCCTCGTCTTTCGCGCCACCGCATCTACACTAAGCATCCACCCCTTCCCCAAGCGGACGTGATCCGCCGGGATGTTAGAGATGTGGCCACAGTCATTTTTTGCGAGAGAGTGTGAAGAGAGCAACCCCAGCAAGCAACCATGTAGGCTGGCCCGTCCCCGACTATGTATATAGTGGAGCGTTTTTTTTTCTCTCCATATGAACCTATCATATTGCGTGACGTGCATCAAGAAAAAAACTTTATTTATAAATGACGCGGCACCTACTACTGCTCTCCTATAACCTTGCGCTTGGCATCTCCAAAATATTAACCTTGCGATTGGCTCTTCGCCTCTTGAAGTCGAGCAATAATGGTAGTGCAGTATATATCGCTCGCTATATGAGACCGAATGAATTGCTACACGCCCACCATGTGGGCGAGGGTCGAGGGCGAGGAGAGTGCTACATACGGAGCAAAATGAGTGAATCTACACTCTAAAATATGTCTATATACGCCGGTGTTTGGAGTATGTACTAGTAGTTCATATTGAAATCTACTAAAGGACATATATATTCCAAACAATATGATATAATCTCTGTAACCAAGATAGTACGGACGAGGAGTAAACGGAGGGAGTAGTAAATTTTTCTCCTCGTCCCATGAGCCACCGCACAGATGGGCGTAGGGAGCGGCGAAGGCGGAGCAAGCTTCACCTCATCCTGCGAGCCACTGTGCCTGTGGGCGGGGAGACGGCGACTAAGCAAGCTTCTCCTCATTCTCATGAGTTGACGGGACACATCAAAAGTACTCCAGTGTATAGAGCCTTGCCTCTAAGGTAGGCCCCACATGGTTTGGCTCTTTTTTTAATTTAACATAACGCGTCAAGTCGCAATTTGTTTGTTCACCCGTGGTAGACGATCCTCCCTCCACCAAGTGGACAACCAATACACGTGCCAAATTACCACGTGGGCTTCCTTTTTCAGACAGAAATGAGCTCCACCGTACCCACGCTGGTGTGGTTGGGAAAGAGACGGAGTACGTGCGCCGCTGCATGCACCTCTTCTCTTCGTGCACGCCCCCCACCACGTGGGTGTGTGTGAGAGATACAAACCACGCTCGTGAGTGTTTTTGTTTTGGGGTGGGGGTGGGGGTGGGGTGGGGGGTTGATTTCGTGAATTATTTGTGGGAATATGTGTCGATGACATCTCAAACAAAAATTTGCATGCAATGTGTGTGAAATGGAGGCCTATCCATATCATACATAGAGGGTCGGGCAAACCACGAGAAGAGAGGGAGGGGTCATAGCTATCGATAGAGTCAAGAGAGGATCAAGGGGTGGGTGCGAGATCGATGAAGAGAGCCATCGAAATTGTGTGTGTGTGCAAGTCAAAGATATAGGGCGACCGCCTACTGAACGTTAGAGGGCACATGTCAAGTTTGTGTGTGGCAGGGAGACTTGACTAGAGCACTCGATGTATCGGTGTGTGTGGGGGGAGGGGGGGTGGGGGAAGAGGTAGGCAGAGGCCTAACTATAGAGGTAGAACGACTCGTATATGTGTTGAGAAGGAGAGACCCAGCTATGTCTTGAGGGAGATCGGTCGACATCTATACATAACCGAAGGACGGGAAATATGATGGGACAGAGAGAGAGAGAGAGAGAGAGAGAGAGAGGAGGAGAGGGGTAGAGTGCTGGATGGGTGATGGAGTTGCTTCTCAAGATGGTGGGAGAGGCCTACTAGACAAACCGAGGGTGGAACTGCAATGTTATCAATAAGAGTGGGGATGTGTTTCAAGGTGTGTGCACTGCATGATAGATCTGTCGGGACGCATCCATGGATGATGAAGGGGAACCATGTGTTTGGTAAGCAAACCTAAATAGATCGGTAGATCAATTGTTGTTTGTCGAAGGAAGGGAGAGACACAACTAATGAGGTAGATCGATCGACGTGTGGCTAAAAACGAGTTATAAGGACCTAGCTAGCTATATGTATAGCGAGAGATCGGTCGGTGTACGTCCATTTGTTAGAGGCAAATAAGGCCCAGCGAGACGGATAGACAAAGAGAATGGAGCTAGGAGGTGGTGCGAGAGGCCCAACTACTAGCTAGATAGGGGGAGGAGTGTGCGGTTGTGAGATCGATAAAAAGAGGGGCGAGAGTTTACATGTGTGTCTGACCGTATGAGAGACACGAGGCAAGGACACATAAACGAGGACATTGAAGGTGTGTGTGTATGTTGTAGGCAGGCATCGCTGGAGAGGTTTATCGATCGGTGTGTGTGTGGCGGAAAGGAGTTGTGGAGACTCTGGGAGAATGACCTAAAGAAAAAGAATGAATGTGCCCGGTGGATAGAATTCCGAGGGAGGGGGAGGGCGACGAGGGCGTGTGCCATCCCATCCGCCCACCCACTCGTACATCGAGGCCGCGAAAAGCCGCGACGAAACCCCACACCCTGCTCCGTCCGCCACCCAGCCGGAGCCTCTTCCCCGACGACATCGTCCACAGCAACACCTCAACGTCCCTCATCCACCGTACCGGATGAGGATCCGTCGTCGATCTCATCGTCCCGCCGGTTCAGCCACCCCGTCCTCCACCTCCAAGAAGCTGCCCCGACGTTCTCCTCGTCTTTCGCGCCACCTCCATTCCCACACCACCGTCTTCACCTGCACCACCATCTTCACCTGCACCACCGGAAGAGCATCATCATCACAGTTTCCTCGGATGAAGCTGCGGCCTAATCGGTGCCACCAAAGTGGTTGTACACTAATCGCCGCATTTTCTTCTTGATTCGATCTCACGGTGCTGCCGGCGCCGGTCCCGAGCCGACACGGCGCTGCTCCATCCACGGCGGCGCCGCCGCCACTTCCTCCACGGCGTCGCTCCCTCGGCGGCGGTGTCCACATCAAGAGGAGCTGCTGCTGCTTTAGCTTTCGCCGCGCTTGCTGCTCTCCTCTTGCTCTAGGTCCCCGCCTGGTCTGCTCTTGCTATTGCTTTTGCTCGCTTGCTGCTCTCGCTCTTGCTCTTGCTTGCGATGCTGCTCGATTTAGCTACACTTGATCGACCGAATCGACTTTTGGGTCGATCGATTTTCAGGGGTGGGTGGGGGAGGGGCTCACCGGGTGAAGGAAGAACCAGCCAGCGGGAGTGGGGCTCACGGAGAGGTACCCCACTATCTATCTTAGGGTTCAGGATGGAGGCGGTGGTCGCCGGGCGGTGGCGGGCGTTGGCGGGCGTTATGGGCGGGGGGATCGCGGAGAAAAAGCTCGCACGGGGGGCTAGAGGATGGACGGGGCGGCGGCAGACCGGCGGTGGGGAGTGTTTTCGGGGCGAGCGGGGTGGCGCACCACTGGCCGCGGGCGGCGGTGGGCTGCGTTTTGGCCGGTGGTGGCTGGCGGCTCAGAGGGGTGGAGGTTGAAGATGAACCGCAAGCCCTTGATTTCGTATTCAACGGCTGCAAAATCGACCGACCAGAGATGAAAAAGTCACGACCGACGTAGTAGCCTCACCTTGCTAGTGCGTCGGTTTAACAAAGAAAATTCAGTTTCGACAAAGAAAATTCAGTTTCGACGGTGAAGTTCGGTTTCGACGCTTAAGTTCAGTTTTGACAATTAAGTTCAGAGATGAGCGGCTGATGTATTTTACATCTAGCACTTTGTGGTTATGTATTTTACATCATGTATTGGAGATGCTATTAAAATTCCACTCAGGTTAACGTTGTTCGTTGTCTCTCTTGTCCTCGCTTCAGCCTCGGCGTCGTACAACTCACCGGAGCTGCTCCAACGATTTAAACCCTCCATCACAATGAGCAGTACTCGGCTCCATCTCCGCACGCCTAAGATCTTCTTCCTCCTCCGACAAAGAAAGTCAGCCGGAGCATCCGCACCGCCAACCCAATCACGCTGAGATCGACATGGCTTCGCCAAAGAGGTTGTTGTTGCATCTCTTTTTTACTCTACATCTTATATATATTGTCCACTGAGCACACGGATTTGTTCCTTTAGTGTCTCCTTGAAAGAAAAAAGGTAGGAATTTTAATTTTCACTTGTCCTCCTTTTCAAATTCCTATTCATGAAGCACAAGACTAAGAGATAGTAGCATAATAGCATTATAACCGTACATTTTCTTGTGGTTTGACTTAATCTCACCATGCTTCTTTGCATCTTGTGATCTTCCAATTGTTGTGAATCAAACACCCAGATTGGCAGAAATCCTGTGTTTTTAAATTCTCTGTTTTGCACATGCATTCCTATCTATTCCTGTCTATTTCCTATCCTTGCATTGTTGGAATCCTCCAATTCAAACGAGCCCTTACAGAATTACTTCTCTTACAGATAGTTGTCAAAGAAAACCTTGCGTTGTTTGTCCCGCTCCTGTTGCGCCGTTGTCCACCCCAGCTCAGCTGCTCCAACGACGTATGGGTCCAAAGACAAGAGGGATCCGCCTCCAGACTGTCTTTCGCCGCCTCAGATCTTCTTCCCCGCCGCTGGCAGCCAAGAAAACTGCATTACCATCATCAACCGAGCAGATGACATCGAGGACTACACGGGTCCGCAAGAGAGGTAGCACTCTTTCGTGTCCGCCACGTTATGCATCGCTTAATATTACATGCTACTTTATCGTCCTGTTCACCGATTAGACTCGAGTCAGCTCCAAACTAATGGTCAAACTTTAGTTTTAAATGGTTGTGGGGTACATATCGGGCCGCTATCAATAGTATCTATCTACTATCCGGTTAATCTCCGGTGTCTACTATGAGTTTCATGTTGGGTGAGAAACAAACAAGAAAGAAGCCATTATCTGTATTTTTTATCAAGCCATTATCTGCTGCTATTATTGGTTTTGGGTCTATCCACAGTTGCTACCATCACTCTGGATTTCTGCATGCACTCCTTACATAATCTCACTATGTTTTATTCCTATGCATGACAGCTTATTGTAACAATGGAACTGAACATGTAGAGCAAAAGAGACGAGCCTTGCATGGCAATAAAATTTCATGCGACGCCGCCCATGGTAGGCGCAAAGGCAGCCCCCTCCACGCATTTCAGATTGTAATCGAGAGGAAGATATCTGTTCGAGGGGATTCAAAGGAGAAGACAACTCCTATTTACCCCCGAGGTCTTCGCCTAACTTGGCATGCTGATGTTGGTTATATCATGCATATGGTGTCTTGCATTGCTTACTTTATACATCAAATATGTCATCTCGCTTAGTTTAGACATCCTTTGTGCGAATGCCATCTGCTTAGTTTATTCATCGCTTATGTGAATTATGCAACGCCATCTTGTTTAACCATGCATCATATATGTGAATTTTGCAATGCCATCCTGCTTAGCCACCATCTTATATGTAAATTATATCAGCCATCCTTTTTTCGTTACATATTACATTTGTCAACAATGTTAGTACATTCAATCGCTCTTCGTGTGCATCAGCCATTTGACACGGTGATGGCAAATTCTGGAGTGAAAACAAGGTCTTCGAGAGCAGACTATGCTATCTCGACGGCGCATATCTCGCTGGTTACGGATAGCTCCTCGAGGAGGATTCGAGACAGATGACCAGTCCTATCCCCGAGGTGTATGCTCTAACTTGGCAGGGTTATGTTGCTCATATCGTATGTATTTTGTCTCGCATTGCTATGTCATTTGATTAGTTTAGACATGCTTTGTGTGAATGCCACCTGCTCAGTGTCTAATTACCATATATGTGAATTATGCATTGCCATCTTGTTGCAAGACATTATATATGTGAATTATACAATGCTATCTTGTTGCAAAGGCATTATATATGTGAATTATGCAATGCCATGCTGTTTAGCCAATCATCATGTATGTGAATTATATCATACTATCATTTTTGTATTACGTGTTCCATTTG
The DNA here is from genome assembly GCA_021605205.1 of Aegilops longissima. Classification (NCBI taxonomy): domain Eukaryota; kingdom Viridiplantae; phylum Streptophyta; class Magnoliopsida; order Poales; family Poaceae; genus Aegilops; species Aegilops longissima. The sequence goes on from CM038680.1 coordinate 422,397,354, forward strand.
TCGACAACGCTTGTATATTCAACTACTCTTCCTGCATCAGCCATTTGAAGCGGTGATGGAAGTATCTCGAGTGAAAACAAGGTATTCGTGAGCAGATAATGCTACTCGCTGAAGCGTACATCTTGTTGGTTACAGAGAGCTCCTCGAGGAGGATTCGTAGACCGATGACCAGCCCTATTTCCCGAGGTCTATGCTCAAACTTGGCAGGGTTATATTACCCATGTCATGCATGTTGTCTTGCATTGCTTAGTTTTTACATCATATATGGATTTCCTCTGCTTACTTGCTTACTATATAAATCATATATTTGAATTATATCATGCCATCATGTTTACATAGTACATACACATCATCTATCTGAATTATGGCATGGCAACCCATTTAATAAAGACATCATATAGTTATATCATCTCATCCTGCTTAGTGTTTACACCATCATATTTTGAATTATGGCATTCTATCCATGAATGTATGTGAATTATGGCATGCCAACCTATTTAATAAACACATTATATAGTTATGTCATGTCATCCTGCTTACATAGTCTCATATTTTGAACTATGTCTTTCCATCTTTTTAGTTAGCCATCATAATGTGAAATTGTATCATGCTATCCTGTTTAGTTAGCCATCATATATGTGAAATTGTGTCATGCTATCCTGTTTGGTTAGACAACATAAATATGAATTATTTCATGCCCTCTTTATTCCCCACTATCCATTGCACCTGCTCATCATACAATGTCTATACTTTCAATTACTTTTCTTGTTTATCAACCATTTGAATTGGAGAGCGTGATGGCAGATATCAAGGCAAGAATAACACGGTCTTCGTAAAAGATAGTGCTACCAGTTGATGCAGATAGAACCACGGTTGTACATGCCCAGGGATCAGATCCACCACACATAACCCAGACTCTCGCAGATTGTACCCCTACCCAGTTGGACAGAGAACCAGCTACACCCTTTCTAACCCCAACTGTCGGTGTCAAAACCGGCGGATCTCGGGTAGGGGGTCCCGAACTGTGCGTCTAGGCGGATGGTAACAGGAGACAAGGGACACGATGTTTTTACCCAGGTTCGGGCCCTCTCGATGGAGGTAATACCCTACTCCTGCTTGATTAATATTGATGATATGGGTAGTACAAGAGTAGATCTACCACGAGATCAAGGAGGCTAAACCCTAGAAGCTAGCCTATGGTATGATTGTTGTTCGTCCCACGGACTAAAAACCCTCCGGTTTATATAGACACCGGATAGGTTAGGGTTACAGAGTCGGTTAAAATGGTAGGAAATCTACATATCCAGACGCCAAGCTTGCCTTCCACGCCAAGGAAAGTCCCATCCGGACACGGGACGAAGTCTTCAATCTTGTATCTTCATAGTCTTGGAGTCCGCCGTGATGATAGTTCGCTATCCGGACACCCCTAGTCCAGACTCCTCAAGAGCCCTCGAACCAGGCTTCAATGACGACGAGTCCGGCGCGCATATTTTCTTCGGCATTGCAAGGCGGGTTCCTCCTCCGAATACTTCATAGAAGGTTTTGAACACAAGGATAGTGTCCGGCTCTACAAAACAAGTTCCACATACCACCGTAGAGAGAATAACTTTTGCACAGATCTGCTGACGATTTCGCGCGTGACATCACACCACGGCCGACCTTCACATGAATCGTTTTTCTTGCTCCACCTCAGCTTAGCGAGGCGGTTTCCTTGGCACGCCTTATCAAAGCATAGATCGTGCCCCCTTATTCTGGGATTATCATCAATACGGACGTGGGTAACCCATCCGCGCCATTGATTACGGTGCTTGGGAGATAAGCGAGTTTTACCAGGCTGGTGGGGGACGCATAGCTTCGTCCGTCCATATAAGGGGATAAGGATCCACCTTTTCACCTACGCCTTCTTCCTCCTTTGCTCATCCATTTTCGCGCACTCGAGCTCCAGCGCCTAAGTCCGCACACCCCACCTCAACCTTCTCCAACTATGTCCGGAGCGGGAGGCAGGTGGATGGCCTCCTCCGTCACGGAGGGGCACATCACAAAGTTGCGGAGGCCGGATACTTGTCCAAAGAACATCACAAGACCGGCTGCCCGACGCGGGCAGCTCATTCCAACCCCAGTGCCCCATGAGAGGGTGGTGTTTCTCCCCACTTCCTCCGCGGACTAGGTTTTCCACTTCACCCATTTGTTCGGGGCTCATGTTCTACTACGGCCTGGACTTCCACGACCGCCCCAATTTCATCCTCAACATCTCGGCGTTCATCGTCAGGTGCGAGGCCTTCCTCTGCATCCAGCCCCACTTCGCTTATGGCTGAAGATCTTCAATGTCAGTCCGAGGTAGTGGGCGGCCAAGCTTGAGTGCGGAGGCGCCATGGTTGGCAATATGGCCAAAGTCCTATGGCTCGAGGGCTCCTTCGTGGAGACAATAAAGGTGGCAATCGGGTGGTTCTATATCACCGAGCCGCGACCCCAAATGGGCGGCGGCCCCTCAATTCAGATTTAGCTTCCCACATGGCTCTCGCCATGGAAAGAGACGGCCCGACGGGGGGAATTCGACGAGCTATCCGGACTCCAAACATGCGTCCAAACCGGTGGACAAGAATCTCGGGCTTGTCAACGTAATCCGTGTGATGTTCATCCGCGGATTCTCTCGTGCCAACAACAGGCCTTCAAATTGTGGAGTTCGATCCGCACAAAGACCCAACTCTGAAAAGGCTCTTCGACACTACGTATAAAGATGCCCGGAAGGTGCTGTTCAAGGCGCCGAGGCTCCTACATCCGCCATCAAGATCACGGATTCAGCTCGCAGCGTCAAGCCAGCGAGGTGAGTTATTTTACCCTTTATGGGACTCTTTTTCATAGTTTGACTCTATGCGGATCTAAAACTCCCTAACCTTTAACATGATCGGTTGAAGACGTCCCGACAGGTTAACTGTCCGCTCCTTTGCCGAAGACCCAGCGGACGCCTCGATTGACGGGGCTGCTGGCTCCGGTACCTCATGTGGTGCCGGAGAAGAAGGTTAAGAAGGAGGCAACGGAACTCAAAGGAGCTCCCGACGCCGGTGCCGTCGATTCAAGCGTAATCTTCTCCGAGAACGAGGAGGAGGAAAAAAGCCTCTCCCAGCGGGGAGGAGAGGAAAAGGAAGGCCGCCCCAACTAGGGAGGCCGGAGGGTCCAAGAAGGAAGAACCTTCCTCCGGACTTCTCCACCAACGCCGACAACGACAAGGAGGATTGGCCAACAAGGGCCAAGCCTCGGCGAGATCGTAAGTGTCCGGATACCCATGGCTTTTTATTGCATAGTGTTCTCTAATGCCAACAATCATGCAGCCCGCCTAAGGGCGAGTTCGCCGCTTCACGAGTGGGTCCCTGAGTTCGTCGAAAATGGAGAGTACTTCACTTCCGGCCGCCTCATCGCCTCACGCTGCGAACGACGCCGAGGTGGTGCCCCAAGGGGGGCCTGGTCAAGAGGAGGTGGCGCAGGAGGCGCCGCAAGGCAACCTCCCGGACTCAGCGCGGGGGCGAGACCCCAGGGCTCTAAGCCCGACCCTCGTCCGGACTCCATGCCGAACCTTCAGCGGTTCCGAGTCCGCAAGCGGTCCCTTCAGAGGAAGGGTAAGACGCTGGTGTCTTCCGTCCCAACCGAGGCACCGGATAGCTTCTTCGGAGGCGCTTAACAGCACTCTCCATCGAGGAGGAGCACCGCACTGCTATGAGTGTGGTGATCCAGAAGTTCAGATCCGCCAAGAGCGGGCTGATCAAGCCTGCACCAGCCTTCTAACAGGCTTTGAGGTAAGTTTAGAATATGTAAAATATTACCAAGATAGACAAGAGTTCTCGATGCTTAGTTCGGTGTTCGGAAAGAAAAGCCGGACTAAGGATCTAAAAGATATATGCAGGAGTCTAACATAAGTATGTCAATATGGGAATGCAGGTTGCGCTGCCGACCTCTGCCAAGACCGATCATGGAGGTCAATGCATTGAAGCGAGCCTCTAGCGGTCCGAGAACGAGCTCGGCCTTGCCAAGAAGCAGCTCGAGGACAAGGAAGGTAAGTAATACCTTATTAAAGAAATACCTTATAGAAAGGTTTCGCTTGTAAAAATAACAGGAATAACATGGGTACTGCAGGGCCACGAATGAGGTGGCGACCACAAAGGAAGCGGTGTCGTGGCCGAAGCAAAGCGGCCATGAGCGCACCGAGCGAGAGAAGGGGAGGCGAGCTGGCGGAGGTGCGGCAAGAGCTCCGTGCTCGTGAAAAAACATGAGGGTTTGAAGCGTGACTCGAAGACCCGAGAGTCCGAGCTTGCCTCGGCTCTTGAGAGTGCCAAAGCTGCTAAGGCCGAGGCCCAAAAAGCCCTCCAAGAAATTGAATCATTAAAGAAGATAGCGGCGGGTAAGGCATTCTTTATGCAAAGCAAGCATGTGAAAGTGAATTACCTATTACTTACCCGGATTCGGAGCTCTCCAGGAGCATTCGCAGATCTGCCCCGTAGTGTGTCTGATGCTGCCGCATTCTACCACGCCAAGGAGGGGAGCTCGACGGAGAAGGTGTTCTGGTCTCAGTATGCTGAGGCCGGACATCCGGTGCCCCTAAGCGACCAGCTGAAGCAGTTGGTCGAGCTCCACAAGGTCGCCGAACAGGCCATGAAGGGCCTCATAGTTTGGCTGTGGCCATTGGAAGCCATGCCTGGGAGCTACTTTGGGCTAGTGCGGCGGCTGGTGGACGTCTGTCCATGGATTGAAGTCATCAAGCGCTCCGTCTGCATTGAAGGTGCCTGTCGGGCCCTTGCCGCGTGCTAAAGTGCACTCGGGCAAGATGGATGCGAAGAAGCTTGTGACGACGGGCCACCAAGGGCAAGGAGCATCGCACGCCCAAATGTACTATGAGGGCCTCTCAAGGGTGCCCGCCAGATAGCGGATGAGTGCTCCAAAGATGTAATTTTTAATAGACTCGCATTTGTTATCCTGTCGCTGAAAACTTGTTCATATGCGCTAAGCAATGCTTGTTAATTTAAAATATTACCTTCAGGCGGCCGCTTATCAAATTTGAGAGATGGCAAGTCGTTGGCTTCAGCCCCATGCCACGAAAGTGCCGGGTGTTCGGGATAAACTTGAGCACTCTTGTTCCCATTCTTGGGTCCGTTTAGGAGGCGCCAACGAACGAACAAGGCAACCGGACTTATAGTGCTTGAACACTCTCACTTAGCCATAGAATTCTATAATTTTAAATTTCGCGAAGCCCCTAGTATTCGAAGACCGAGTTCGGGCGCTATCCACGCCTTTGGCCGGACAATGTCGGTTCCTCGCCTAAGCGGCATAAGTCTTTAGGGATCCGAAAAACCTCTCGAACAGCGATCGCTCTCGCCCTATCATGACAATCAGTTTTAGCTTTCTCCATCGAGGTGCTCAACCCAGCTCAACCGGGCACAATCGCAGTGGTTCTCCTAGTGCTACCTTAGCTGATATAACGGAACGTAAGGTACCAAAATATAGGAGCCGGGCAAACCCAACTATTGACCCAAGACATGATTCAGAGCCGATGCATATAATGCTATAAGTTCGGGGTGCCGCACTTGTGAAAGTGTTCGGACTTATCACACCATACTTTTGGGGTACTTAAGCCCTCAGGTATTGGCCGCACTAAAGTGTACGGGTGCAACATGTCATGAAATGAACATATATATAGATAAAGAAAGGAGTGCAATAATAGGAAAAAGCTATGTATTGTTTATTCAAAAAGGTACCGCAATGAAAGCAGAACGATACAAATAGTGCGATAAGCAAGGGATGGACTATCTAACATGTCCCCTCGCAGGGTAAGCTGCGGATGGTATGTAAAACAAGTATAATGCTCGTAATAGAGACCACCTGAACACTCGACGTAGCTTTCTGCTTCCCTGGCTGTTGCATCGTGAGTTCGGCGATTCTAGTGCCGGACAGGACTTCTGGAAAATGGAGTCCTGAAAGTAAGAAAAAGGAAGAAAAAAGAAAAAAGAAAAAGAATGACACAATCGGGAGCCCCTGGTGCGGTTGAGCCGCATTCCGGGCGTGCCATTGTCGTGCCCCTCCCCTTATGCCCATGGTATCTCCAGAGCGTAGTTATGTACGCGTAGTACCGGCTTCGAAATTTCGCGAGGGCTAGGGTTGGGGCCGGATTGCTATGCGAGCTTTAATCGTGCCAGGCGGTCTTGTTGTAGGTTACTCCGGGCGTGCTTGACAGTGTCCGGACGCTTAGTGGCCGGACTCGAGAATTGCTGTGAGAGGCTGCTTTGCACCTCCGCCGCGAGGGCCGCCGTGTGCTCCTCCGTTCGAGAGAGCGTTCGGTGTTTCCATTGACCGTGATTACTCCTCGAGGGCCTGGCATCTTGAGCTTGAGGTATGCGTGAAAGCGGCACCGCATTGAATTTTGCAAATGCGGTTCGTCCGAGCAAAGGCATGATAGCCGCCGGAGAACGGGACTATGTCGAAGATTAACTCTTCGCTCGGAAGTTATCCGGGATCCAAGACCACTTCGAGTGTAACCGAGCCCGCATAATTGGCCTCTACACCGGTATGACGCCTTTAAAAGTCGCCTTTGTAGGTTTAATCCTTGAGGGTCTATGCCCATTTTGCGACCGTATCCCGATAAAGCAGGTTCAGGCTGCTACCGCCGCCCATCGACTCGTGAGGTGAAATCCGTCAATAATTGGGTCAAGAAACAATGCGCGAAACCGCCATGACGAATGCTAGTGGGTGGTCCTTCGATCGAAGGTGATCGGGCCGAAGACCATGGGTTGAACTTTGGGCCGACCGCTCCATCGCATATACGCCCTTAGTGCACGCTTCCGCCCCCTTTTGGGTATGTGGGTTGCGATATCATGTTCACCGTCCGCACTTGTGTGGGAAAGCCCTTCTGTCCTCTATTGTTTGGCGGTCGGGCTCTTCCTCGCTATCGCTATGCAACCCTTGTCATTGAGTTCGCACTTAACTTGCTCGCTTGTTTGAACACCCAACAATCCTGCTGGTGTGGTTGGCTGGTTTTTCGGGGTGCCATGTATCCGCACAAGCGATCGAGTATTCGGTCCAAGTTGGACGGGCCCCGGTATTTGTTTTGAATGGCTTTTTTCACGACCGGTTTAGAGCCTCAATCCGCATTGACCGTCAGATCTTCAGATTATCGCCGTTAATGTGGCGCTTGTTCTTGTTGCGACGCGACCTGCCATTGCTGTCCTTGGTATCCGAACTATCCGGGTGTTTGGCCAAGTTGTTGCTTTGAGCTAGCTACTGTCCTCTCCGCGCAAAAGCGGTCATGAGTGTTGTGAGGGCTGCCATGGATTTCGCTTTTCCTGTCCTAGGTGCCGGGCAGGCCACTCGTCATGATGTTATGTTTGAAGGTTGCAAGGGCCTCTCATCCGGACAGTCAACGATTTGATTTTTCTTTGTTAGGAACCGTGTCCGTAATTGTTCCGTCCGATTCTTCCGGCTGCTGAATTATATGGCTGAGGTCATCGGCGCCCGGTGGTCGCACATATGTGCCCCGGAAGTTATCAAGGAATGCGGCTTCCGTGTCCTCCCAACAACCAATTGATTCTGGCCGCAAGTTGTTGAGCCAATGCCGAGCTGGTCCTTTAAGCTTGAGTGCGAGGTATTTGATGGCATGTAGATCATCACCGCGGGCCATGTGGATATGGAGGAGATAATCCTCGATCCGCACCCGGATCTGTGGTACCATCGTATGATTCGATGTTTACGGGTTTGAAGCCCTCGTGGATTTGATGATCCATTACTTCATCTGTGAAGCATAGTGGGTGCGCGCCTACTCAGATATTATATCACGACGTAGCTCCTATGAGCTTTGTCTATTGTGTTCGGCCCGGCCGGGTTTGTTGTATCCGGCGTGACGGTTATCATCACGTGTCGTGGGGCGCCCACGCGATCCGTAGATCGATCTTGTATGTTTTGCCTTATCCTCCAATATATCTCGCAAGTCCTGCGCGCTTTTCCCGTGCCTTGGTACTTTTGAGCGGCGCCGGGTGTGGCTTGAGCGGAGGGCCGAGAGGCTTCTCCGTCATGCCATGGGGTGGCCACCTGCCATGTCGCGCGCCGGTGACTTGGGTGCTTCCTCCTCCGACGAGGCAACGGCCTGCGCTTTGGGGTAGCTTTTGAGGGGCGCTCGAGTTCATACTCTCCGCTGCAAGGACTTCACCCATCCGTCGCCTAGCGTGTCTTGGTCAGCTCTAAGTCTGTTGCTGCTTTTCTTGAGGCTGCTTGCCGTGGCTATAAGCCTGCGCTTTGAAACGCCCTGTTCGGCGGGTCCTCGTGCACGACAAATTTGTCGCCGTCGAGGCTTGCCTCATCTTCGGAGGGAGGCGATAATTATCGCCCTCTACCTCTCTTTCGCCACACCGCATGCGGACTTGCTTCTCCTCCTCCCCGTGGCCGAGTCCCGCCGAGGGGTTGTCTTCGAACTGTCCGGTGTTATTATCTCCGTGCGGAATCACCGCTTTTGCTGTGGCGGATTTAGAGCGGCGCCACGACGCCGGCGCTCGGTTTCTTCTTGAGGGGTCATCCTCCGTTGTTCCATCGCCGCTCCCATCTTTTGGGATGTCCACCATGTATATGTCGATGACGAGGTGGCCTTCCAAAGCCCTCGTAGGCGCTGGGTCTTGGTCGCCTCCGCATCGCCGCCCATACCGCCGATGTCTTCGGAGTCGAAGTCGAGCATGTCGCTTAAATCATCGACAAGGGCTACAAAGTGGGTGGTGGGTGGGCGTTGAATTTCTTCGTCGTCTGCATCCCAACCTTCCTGTCCGTAGTCCGGCCAGGGTTCCTCGAGTAAAGAGAGAGTCTTTAGTGAATTCAGGATGTCGCCAAAGGGCGAGTGCCGAAAGATGTCCGCGGCAGTGAACTCCATGACCGGTGCCCAATCGGATTCGATTGGCAGGGGCGCGGAGGGTTCGGAGTCTGGAGAGGAGTCCGGCACCTTGGAGTCACGGTCTTCGCAAAGGAGAGGGATTGTGTTCGGCTCAATCGTCGTAGAGATTTCAGCCCCCAAGGTGGCGTCCAACCAACCATCCTCAATCGGCGAGATCGGCTCCGAATCAATGTTCGAGCGACACTAGTGCGGCCTCCGTGACACCGCTTACGGCAGAGTTAGATCATGCCCATCGAGATAGTGCGGCGCTATTGCGGCTCGAATCCGTCAAGATCAAGTCTCCTCGGATGTCACCGTAGTTTAAATTTCCAAATCTGACCTGATGGCCAGGGGCGAAGCTTCGATCTGCTCCAGATGGCCTAGCGAATTGGCCCGCAATGCAAAGCCGCCGAATCACGAAGATCTGTCCGGGAGAAAAGTCTCACCGATCGACTGCGTGTTCTTGATGATTAAAGGAGCCATCGGGCCTATCGGTGACAAATACGAGGAACTCTCAATGAAAGCACCAATGTCGGTGTCAAACCGCGGATCTCGGTAGGGGTCCCGAATCGTGCGCCTAGGCGGATGGTAACAGGAGACAAGGGACACGATGTTTTTACCTGTGTTCGGCCCTCTCGATGGAGGTAATACCCTACCCCGCTTGATTAATATTGATGATATGGGTAGTACAAGAGTAGATCTACCACGAGATCAAGGAGGCTAAACCCTAGAAGCTAGCCTATGGTATGATTGTTGTTCGCCCCACGGACTAAAAACCTCCGGTTTATATAGACACCGGATAGGTTTGGGTTACAGAGTCGATTACAATGGTAGGAGATCTACATATCCAGACGCCAAGCTTGCCTTCCACGCCAAGGAAAGTCCCATCCGGACACGGGACGAAGTCTTCAATCTTGTATCTTCATAGTCTTGGAGTCCGGCCGTGATGATAGTTCGCTATCCGACACCCCCTAGTCCAGACTCCTCACCAACCCCGGCAGATAGTAACCCAGCCCAGCTTGACACAGACCGCCTCCACCACAGAGCACCCAAACACGAGCAAGTTAGTAAGGGAACTGCAGGCCCAAAGCACGAGGACCACCACTCAGATCCCAACTCAACGCTTAAAGAAGAAGAAGATTTGTTCTCGTGTCGTTCTCAGAGCTATGGTTCATACTCCTTTGCTCTTGCATTATCAGATTTACTCATACCAACTATTTTAAAATTTGAAGGATGGAATTGAAACTCCAATGGCGCAATGTATGTTTTAAACCTGTTTTAACTGGTTTGTGTTGTAACTTGCTCTATGTTGATTTCAGTTTCAATTGAATAAATAGTTATGTTCTCATGTCATGCACATTACAAGTGTTGTTATTGCTCTATAGTTACCCACACTTATATTCTGTCTATTCTGCTTTGTCTTGAACAAATATTATTTGAACTGTGTCTCTATCTTGATTTGGCAACAAAAACTAGAATGATATAGACCATAAAGTGACCATGGTACATAGATAGATGTTTGTTTCATGTTGTTATCCTGTCCACTTTACTACTGAACTCATTTACCAAAATGAGTTTCATATACAACATGGTAAACATGTGATGTGTCCGCTTGTTTCTCTTTTGAATGCGGACAAAATATTGGAGAACAATGATCGTTATCCAATGGTAAAGGAAGTAATGCGATAAGGTTCAAGATAGTGATACATCCCCGTTGGTCTCCAAGAAAGTGATAAAACTATCTTGACGACAGTGAGGGAACCCAAAAGTCCTGTCTTGATGTAGTGTTCGAAAGTTATCGCCACTACCGCGGCACAAGCTCTTCAAAATCGATGCCTGAATCAGTTCGTTTTATTGAGTCTCAACTTCAAGTTGAAAGACATCGATCGATGTGCTCATGACAGAAGTTGAAGGACCGAGGAAGTCCTCGCAGAATACGGATGCATATTTTCTCGTGCAACAACAAAGTTACTGGAGGATTTAAGCGCCAAACAAGAGAAAGTTAATAAGCTTGCTAAGCATCTTTCCAAAGATTATGGGTACCTGTGATATTGTTTCTTGAGATCTTCAAGTGGTTTCAGTTCTGGATTTGTTTTGTTTGTGGCGTTTATTTGCGCTGGTCGCCAACTTTGACAACCAATGTGTATGATATGCTGCTTTGTTCCTATATTTGCACCGGTGGCGAACTTTGATGCCCAAAGGATGTAATATGTGTAATAGCCATGATAGCCTAGCGCCGCTTGCTTGCTTATTTATTTCCTTGTTGTCTTGTTTATTTGTTTGCTTGTAGTCATTGCGCTTTTTTTCCGCTGTTAGCTAGTGGCTGCAATAACCTATTTTTAAAACTAGGCCACAATAACCATGAGCTAATATTTATCAGAGTGACACTAGGCCTCCCATCGCCATAGAAACAAGGGCCTTCTACGGGTCAGAGAAACAATGGGCCTCATCACGTCAGATCATCAATGAGCCTTATACGGGCCGTATGATCGATTGGCCAAACATGGTCCAAACAGACCGCATTATGGCCATAAACGGGCTAGAGTTGGAATCGTCCGTTCATGGGCCGACCATAACGGGCCATCGTTAATAGGCCATATTTGATGACGCTATGAAAACGGCCCAACGTATTAACGGAGCACAAACGGGCCGACTATAACCACGGGCTGAATTTGGCCCACAAGCAAAAAATGACAGTAACAGGCCGTAAGTAAAAGAATGCTGGAAATGAGCCCAAGAATAAATGGGCTCTGAGAAGGCCGAAAGATAACATGGGCTAGAAACGGCCCAACGGAATAATGGGCCGTTAATGGGTATAATGTGATACACTGTTCATTACGGGCCGCCACCACGGGCCGTTAATGGGTGTAAAGTGATACATCGCTCATTACGGGCCGCCACCACGGGCCGTTAATAGGCCAAGAGTTACATAGGGCCTCCTATGGGCCGAAAGACGCCATGGGCCATACATGCGCCGTAAGTGAAAACGGCTGGAATCATATTGATGGCCCCGATGACGCCATCGGGCCTAATTCGGATAGGGCGAAGGGCCTTGGGTTAGCGGGTCGTAAATGGGCTATATGCGAACATGCCGTTAACAAAGTTTTCCATGGGCCGCCCGCCACCTTTGACCAAGTCAAACGGGCCGCCTTTTCACGTGAATGGGCCTCGCTAGGGCGTGCACGCGCCGACGTATCATAGGCGCCTTCCGTCCAATGAGTGGATGACATCTGTCCCAACGATGAGCCGACACGTGTTTCCTCCACCAATGATGATTTTACACGTGGAAAATCCCCATTGGTCGGGTGTTAACGGGTTATCGGATCCAAATCCGACCCGATAGCTTAACGGCGTTCGCTACGGTGGATGCCACGTGTGGGTCACCCTTGACGAAAAGCACTTCGCGACGCGATTTATCGTCATGGAAGTGGACACTTCCGTGATGATAATTTTGGTAATGTCATGGAACACTTCTACGACAAAGACAAGTATGACTATCTTGATTCTCGCCAAAATCGCCATGGATGTACATGCATGACAAAAACGCGACCCATCGTGACAAACACGTATCATCACGGAAGTGTATTTTTTTGTAGTGAGGATGGTCCGGACTCTCTTGATGGTGTCCGGGAGCTTGGCCGCTGAATTAGGGTTCTGCTTAAGAAGGCCGCTCTGTACTTCTGCTGCTAAGGCAGCCGTGTGCTCTTCATGCGGAGGGAGCGCCCGTGTTTCCATTAATCGTTATGACGCCACGTGGCCCGGCGCCTTGAGCTTGAGGTAGGCATAATGAGGCACCACATTGAATCGAAAGCAATGCGGTTCGTCCGAGCAAAGGCGTGATAGCCGCTATGACAGGACGATGTCGAAGATTAACTCCTTGCTTCTGAAGTTGTCCAGGGATCCGAAGACAACCTCTAGCGTAATTGAGCCCGTACAGCGAGCCTCTACACCCGGTATGACTCCTTTAAAGGTGGTCTTTGTGGGCTTGATCCGTGATGGGTTAATGCCCATTTTGCGCACTGTATCATGGTAGAGCAGGTTCAGGCTACTGCCGCCGTCCATAAGGACTCGCGTTAGGTGGAATCCGTCGATTATTGGGTCAAGGACCAATGCGGCTGAACCGCCATGACGGATACTGGTCGGGTGGTCCCGTCGATAAAAAATGATCGGGCACGACGACCATGGATTAAATTTTGGGGCGACTGGCTCTATCGCGTAGACGTCCCTCAGTGCGCGTTTGCGCTCCCTTTTGGGGGATGTGTGTAACATATATCATGACTGTGTATACTTAAGGGGGAAATTTCTTCTGTCCCCCTGTGTTCGGTTGCCGGGGCTCCTCGTCGTCGTCCTCGCTTTGTGATCCCTTTTCCCTGTTCTTGACGTTTAATTTTCCGGCCTGTTTAAAAACCCAACAATCTCTGTTGGTATGATTGGCTGGTTTATCTGGGTTGCCATGTATGTGGCACGGGCGATCAAGTATGCTGTCCAGGCTAGATGGTTCTTGATTGTTTCTTTTATATGGCTTCTTCCGCTGACCGGACTTGGAACCGCTGAATCCGGCATTGAGTGTCATGTCATCGGTGTTGTCACCATTACTTCAGCGTTTGTGTCTGTTGCATCGGAGCTTGTCGTTGCTGTTTTTGGCCTCGGAGGTGCCCGTGTCACTTGTTGTATTCTTGCTACGGGCCAGCCAACTATCCTCTCCCGCACAGAAGCGGGTCATGAGTGTCGTGAGGGCTGCCATAAATTTTGGCTTTTCCTGGCCAAGGTGGCAGGCGAGCCATTCGTCACAGATGCTATGTTTAAAGGCCGCTAGGGCTTCAGCATACGGACAGTCGACGATCTGGTTCTTTTTGGTTAAGAACCTAGTCCAAAATTTCCTGGCTGACTCTCCCGGTTGTTGGACTATGTGGCTTAAGTCATCGGCATCTGGTGGCTGGACATATGTACCTTGGAAGTTATCGAGGAAGGCCTCTTCCAAGTCCTCCCAGCTGCCAATAGAATTTTCAGGCAGGCTGTTTAACCAATGCCGAGCTGCTCCTTTGAGCTTTAGCGGGAGGTATTTGATAGCGTGGAGGTCATCTCCCCGGGCCATGTGGATGTGGAGGATAAAGTCCTCGATCCATACCGCGGGATCAATTGTCCCGTCGTATGATTCAATATTCACGGGTTTAAACCCTTTGGGGAATTCATGATCCATTACTTCATCAATGAAGCAAAGAGGGTGTCTTGGCGCCACTATAATCGCCGCATCGCGCGTCGTAGTCTGGCGGAGTCCGTCTGCGGTTATCGGCTCGGGTGTGACTAGGTTTGTCACGTCCGAATAGGTAGCCAGTGTCACGTGTCAAAGAACGTCCCCGCAATCCGTAAATCGATCGGGTGTATCCTGCTCTGCTATCCAAGGTTTGCCGGAGGTCCTATGTATGACCCCGAACTGTTTTGTCTCTGTTTTTTCGTGGCGGCGGGGCGGGCTGTTGTTCGGCTTGAGTTGCCGCTCTATCCCGACCACGAGGTGGTCGGTCCGCCGCACTGTCTCGACCGCGTAGTGTTCGGTCGACCGCATTACGTGAGGGAAGTATGGGCTCCGACGCCTCTTTATCGAACTGAGGTAGCAACCTTCTCTTCGGGTAACTCTTGGCTGGGCGTTGCTACCTCTTGAGCACTGCGTTGGATTTCCTTGAAGAGGAAAGGATGATGCAGCAAAGTAGCGTAACTATTTCCCTCAGTTTTTGAGAACCAAGGTATCAATCCAGTAGAAGGCTACGCGCGAGTCCCTCGTACCTACACAAAGCAAATAACTCCTTGCAACCAACGCGATTAGGGGTTGTCACTCCCTTCACGATCACTTACAAGAGTGAGATATGATAGATAGTATTTTTGGTATTTTTGTGATAAAGATGCAAAGTAAAATAAAAAGCAAAGTAAAAAAGCAAAGGCAATAATAAAGTGATGGAAGATTAATATGATGAAGATAGACCCGGGGACCATAGATTTCACTAGTGGTTTCTCTCAAGAGCATAAGTATTTTACGGTGGGTGAACGAATTATTCTTGATCAATTGACAGAATTGAGCATAGTTATGAGAATATCTAGGTATGATCATGTATATAGGCATCACGTCCAAGACAAGTAGACCAACTCCTGCCTGCATCTACTACTATTACTCCACTCATCGACCGCTATCCAGCATGGATCTAGAGTATTAAGTTCAAGAAAACAGAGTAACGCCTTAAGCAAGATGACATGATGTAGAGGATAAATTCATGCAATATGATAAAACCCCATCTTGTTATCCTCGATGGCAACAATACAATACGTGCCTTGCTGCCCCTCATCACACCGGAAAGGACACCGCAAGATTGAACCCAAAGCTAAGCACTTCTCCCATTGCAAGAAAAACCAATCTAGTAGGCCAAACCAAACTGATAATTCGAAGAGACTTGCAAAGATAACCAATCATACATAAAAGAATTCAGAGAAGATTCAAATATTGTTCATAGATAATCTTGATCATAAACCAACAATTCATCGATCTCAACAAACACACCGCAAAAAGAAGATTACATCAAATAGATCTCCACGAGAGAGGGGGAGAACATTGTATTGAGATCCAAAAAGAGAGAAGAAGCCATCTAGCTACTAACTATGGACCCGAAGGTCTGAGGTAAACTACTCACACTTTATCGGAGGGGCTATGGTGATGATGTAGAATCCCTCCGTGGTGGATGCCCTCTCCGGCGGAGCTCCGGAACAGGCCCCAAGATGGGATCTCATGGGTACAGAAGGTTGCGGCGGTGGAATTAGGTTTTTGGCTCCGTATCTGATCGTTTGGGGGTACGTAGGTATATATAGGAGGAAGAAGTACGTCGGTGGAGCAAGGTGGGGCCCATGAGGGTGGAGGGCGCGCCTGGGGGGGGGGGGGAGGGCGCGCCCCCTACCTCGTGCCCACCTCATTTCTTTCTTGACGTAGGGTCCAAGTCTCCTGGATCATATTCGGTGAGAAATCACGTTCCCGAAGGTTTCATTCCATTTGGACTCCATTTGATATTCCGTTTCTTCGAAACTCTGAAATAGGCAAAAAACAGCAATTCTGGGTTGGGCTTCCGGTTAATAGGTTAGTCCCAAAAATAATATAAAAGTGTAAAATAAAGCCCAATATTGTCCAAAACAGTAGATAATATAGCATGGAGCAATAAAAAATTATAGATACGTTGGAGACGTATCAGGCATCCCCAAGCTTAATTCCTGCTCGTCCTCGAGTAGGTAAATGATAAAAACAGAATTTTTGATGTGGAGTGCTACTTGGCATAATTTCAATGTAATTCTTCTTAATTGTGGTATGAATATTCAGATCCGAAAGATTCAAGAAAAAAGTTCATATTGACATAAAAATAATAATACTTCAAGCATACTAACTAAGCAATTATGTCCTCTCAAAATAACATGGCCAAAGAAAGTTCATCCCTACAAAATCATATAGTTTAGTCATGCTCCATTTTCGTCACACAAGAATGCTCTCATCATGCACTACCCCGATGACAAGCCAATCAATTGTTTCATACTTTAGTAATCTCAAACTTATAAAATTTCACGCAATATATGAGCGTGAGCCATGGACATAGCACTATGGGTGGAATAGAATATGATGATGGGGGTTATGTGGAGAAGACAAAAAAGTAAAAAGTCTCACATCAACGAGGCTAACCAACGGGCTATGTAGATGCCCATCGATTGATGTTAATGCAAGGAGTAGGGATTGCCATGCAACGGATGCACTAGAGCTATAAATGTATGAAAGATCAACAAAAGAAAAATAAGTGGGTGTGCATCCAACTTGCTTGCTCACGAAGACCTAGGGCACTTGAGGAGGCCCATTGTTGGAATATACAAGCCAGGTTCTATAATGAAAAATTCCCACTAGTATATGAAAGTGACAAAACAAGAGACTCTCTATCATGATGATTATGGTGCTACTTTGAAGCACAAGTGTGGCAAAGGATAGTAGCATTGTCCCTTCTCTCTTTTTCCCTCATTTTTTTGGGCCTTCTCCCCTTTTTGTGGCCTTTTTTTATATTCCTCACTTGGGACAATGCTCTAGAAAATGATGATCATCACACTTCTATTTATTTACAACTCAATGATTACAACTTGATACTAGAACAAAGTATGACTCTATATGAATGCCTCCGTGATGTGTACGGGATATGCAATGAATCAAGAGCGACATGTATGAAAGAATTATGAACGGTGGCTTTGCCACAAATACTATGTCAACTACATGATCATGCTAAGCAATATGACAATGATGAATGTGTCATGATGAACGGAATGGTGGAAAGTTGCATGGCAATATATCTCGAATGGCTATGGAAATGCCATAATAGGTAGGTATGATGGCTGTTTGAGGAAGATATAAGGAGGTTTATGTGTGAAAGAGTGTATCATATCACGGGTTTGGATGCACCGCAAGTTTGCACCAACTTCCAATGTGAGAAAGGGCAATGCACGGCATCAAGAGGCTAGCAATGATGGAAGGGTGAGAGTGCGTATAATCCATGGACTCAACATTAGTAATAAAGAACTCACATACTTATTGCAAAAATCTACAAGACATCAAAAACCAAAGCACTACGCGCATGCTCCTAGGGGGATAGATTGGTAGGAAAAGACCATCGCTCGTCCCCGACCGCCACTCATAAGGAGGACAATCAAAGAACACCTCATGTTTCAAATTTGTTACATAACGTTTACCATACATGCATGCTACGGGACTTGCAAACTTCAACACAAGCATATCTCAAATTCACAACTACTCAACTAGCACAACTTTGATATTATCACCTCCATATCTCAAAACAATCATCAAGCATCAAACTTTTCTTAGTATCCAACACTCATAAGAAAGTTTTTACTATTTTTGTATACCTAGCATATTAGGATTATTTAAGAAAATTACCATGCTATTTAAGACACTCAAAATAATCTAAGTGAAGCATGAGAGATCAATAGTTTCTTTAAAATAAATCCACCACCGTGCTCTAAAAGATATAAGTGAAGTACTAGAGCAAAACTATACAACTCAAAAGATATAAGTGAAGCACAAAGAGTATTCTAATAATTTCCAAATCATGTATGGCTCTCTCAAAAGGTGTGTACAGCAAGGATGATTGTGGTAAACAAAAAAACAAAGACTCAAATCATACAAGACGCTCCAAGCAAAACACATATCATGTGGTGAATAAAAATATAGCTCCAAGTAAAGTTACCAATGGAAGTAGACGAAAGAGGGGATGCCTTCCAGGGCATCCCCAAGCTTTGACTTTTTGGTGTCCTTAGATTATATTGGGGGTGCCATGGGCATACCCAAGCTTTGTTTCTTGCCACTCCTTGTTCCATGATCCATCAAAAGATTTCACCCAAAACTTGAAAACTTCACAACACAAAACTCAACAGAAATCTCGTGAGCTCTGTTAACGAAAGAAAACAAAAGACCACTTCAAGGTACTGTAATGAACTCACTCTTTATTTATATTGGTGTTAAACCTACTGTATTCCAACTTCTCTATGGTTTATAAACTATTTTACTAGCCATAGATTCATCAAAATAAGCAAACAACACACGAAAAACAGAATCTGTCAAAAACAGAACAGTATGTAGTAATCTATAACTAACGCAAACTTCTGGAACTCCAAAAATTCAACCAAAATAGGACGTCCTAGGAAATTTGTTTATTGATCAGAATCAATTGTAATCAGTATTTTATCACTTTTTGTTGATTTTTAACAATTGTTTTCGTGAACAGAAAGTTTCTGGAAATTACAGCAAGATCAAATAACTATCATCCAAGAAGATCCTATAGGTTTAACTTGGCACAAACACTAATTAAAACATAAAAACACATCTAACCAGAGGCTAGATCAAAGATTTATTCCTAAACAGAAGAAAAAGCAAAAAAAAAACTAAAAATAAAATTTGGTTGCCTCCCAACAAGCGCTATCGTTTAACACCCCTAACTAGGCATAAAAGCAAGGATAGATTTAGGTATTGCCATCTTTGGTAGGCAATCCATAAGTGGCTCTCATGATAGATTCATATGGTAACTTTTTTTTCTTCCTAGGGAAGTGTTCCATGCCTTTCTTCAATGGAAATTGGAATCTAATATTCCCTTCCTTCATATCAATAATTGCACCAATCGTTCTAAGGAAAGGTCTACCAAGAATAATAGGGCAAGAAGGATTGCAATCTATATCAAGAACGATAAAATCTACGGGCACATAATTCCTATTAGCAACAATAAGAACATCATTAATTCTTCCCATAGGTTTCTTAATAGTGGAATCTGCAAGGTGCAAGTTTAGAGAGCAATCATCAAAATCACAGAAATCTAGCAAATCACACAAAGTTTTGGGAATAGTGGAAACACTAGCACCCAAATCAAATAAAGCATAAAATTCATGATCCTTAATCTTAATTTTAATAGTTGGTTCCCACTCATCATAAAGTTCTCTAGGGATAGAAACTTCCAACTCAAGCTTTTCTTCATAAGATTGCATCAAGGCATCAACGATATGTTCAGTAAACGCTTTATTTTGACTATAAGCATAAGGAGAATCTAGCACGAATTGCAACAAGGAAATACAATCAATTAAAGAGCAACTTTCATAATTAAATTCCTCGAAATCCAAAATAGTGGGTTTAGCAACATCTAGGGTTTTAATCTCTTCAATCCCACTTTTATCAATTTTAGCATCAACATCTAAAAACTCCGAATTTTTGGAACGCCTTATAGGTAAAGGTGGATCATATTCAGTCTCATCATTATAAAGATTCATATTGCAAAACAAAGATTTAATATGGGACACATCAATAACTTTTAGATCCTCATCTTTATTTTCATGGAAATTGGAAGAACATGCTTTAATAAAGGCATCTTTCGTAGCACGCATCCTAGCGGTTCTTTCTTTGCACTCATCAATGGAAATTCTCATGGCTTTGAGAGACTCATTGATATCATGCTTAGGAGGAATAGATCTAAGCTTTAAATAATCAACATCAAGAGAAATTCTATCAACGTTCCTAGACAATTCATCAACTTTAAGCAATTTCTCTTCAAACAAATCATTAAAATTCTTTTGCAAATTCATAAAATCTTTAACACTAGTCTCAAATTCAGAGGGCATCTTATTAAAATTTCCATAAGAGTTGTTGTAGGAATTTCCATAATTATTAGAAGGATTACCAGGATAAGGCCTAGGATTAAAGTTCCCTCTATACGCGTTATTACCAAAATTATTCCTACCAACAAAATTCACATACATAGATTCATTATTATTCTCAATCAAAGTAGACAAAGGCATATCATTAGGATTAGAAGAAACACTCTTAGTAGCAAATAATTTCATAAGTTCATCCATCTTTCCACTCAAAACATTAATTTCTTCTATCACATGCACTTTTTATTAGTAGATCTTTCAGTGTGCCATTGAGAATAATTAACCATAATATTATTTAGGAGTTTAGTAGCATCTCCTAAAGTGATTTCCGTAAAAGTGCCTCCCGCGGCCGAATCCAAAAGATTTCTAGAAGCAAAATTCAATCCGGCATAAAATTTTTGTATAATCATCCACAAGTTCAACCCATGAGTAGGGCAATTATGTATCATTAATTTCATTCTCTCCCAAGCTTGTGCAACATGTTCATGATCAAGTTGCTTAAAATTCATAATATCGTTCCTAAGAGAGATGATCTTAGCGGGAGGAAAATACTTAGAGATAAAAGCATCTTTGCACTTGTTCCAAGAATCAATACTATTTTTAGGCAAAGACGAAAACCAAGCTTTAGCACGATCTCTAAGCGAAAAAGGAAATAGCTTCAATTTAACAATATCATTATCAACATCTTTCTTCTTTTGCATATCACACAAATCCACGAAGCTATTTAGATGAGTAGCGGCATCTTCACTAGGAAGGCCGGCGGATTGATCTTTCATAACAAGATTCAACAAAGCAGCATTGATTTCACAAGATTCAGTGTTGGTAAGAGGAGCAATCGGAGTGCTAAGGAAATCATTATTGTTGGTATTGGTAAAGTCACACAATTTGGTATTATCTTGAGCCATCGTGACAAACAAGCAATCCAACACACGAGCAAACAAAAAGCAAGCGAGAAAAAAGGCAAACAGAAAAAGAGAGGGCGAATAAAACAGCAAGGGTGAAGTGGGGGAGAGGAAAACGAGAGGCAAATGGCAAATAATGTAATGCGGGAGATAAGGGATTGTGATAGGTACTTGGTATGTTGACTTTTGCGTAGACTCCCCGGCAACGGCACCAGAAATTCTTCTTGCTACCTCTTGAGCACTGCATTGGATTTCCTTGAAGAGGAAAGGATGATGCAGCAAAGTAGCGTAAGTATTTCCCTTAGTTTTTGAGAACCAAGGTATCAATCCAAGAGGAGGCTACTGCAGTCCCTCATACCTACACAAAGCAAATAACTCCTCGCAACCAACGCGATTAGGGGTTGTCAATCCCTTCACGGTCACTTACGAGAGTGAGATCTGATAGATATGATAGATAATATTTTTGGAATTTTTGTGATAAAGATGCAAAGTAAAATAAAAAGCAAAGTAAAAAAGCAAAGGCAATAATAAAGTGATGGAAGGTTAATATGATGAAGATAGACCCGGGGGCCATAGATTTCACTAGTGGCTTCTATCAAGAGCATAAATATTTTACGGTGGGTGAACGAATTACTGTTGAGCAATTGAAAGAATTGAGCATAGTTATGAGAATATCTAGGTATGATCATGTATATAGGCATCACATCTGAGACAAGTAGACCGACTCATGCCTGCATCTACTACTATTACTCCACTCATCGACCGCTATCCAGCATGCATCTAGAGTATTAAGTTCAAGAAAACAGAGTAACGCCTTAAGCAAGATGACATGATGTAGAGGGATAAATTCATGCAATATGATAAAAGCCCCATCTTGTTATCCTTGATTGCAACAATACAATACGTGCCTTGCTGCCCCTATTTTCACTGGGAAAGGACACCGCAAGATTGAACCCAAAGCTAAGCACTTCTCCCATTGCAAGAAAAACCAATCTAGTAGGCCAAACCAAACTGATAATTCGAAGAGACTTGCAAAGATAACCAATCATACATAAAAGAATTCAGAGAAGATTCAAATATTGTTCATAGATAATCTTGATCATAAACCCACAATTCATCGGTCTCAACAACCACACCGCAAAAAGAAGATTACATTGAATAGATCTCCACGAGAGAGGGGGAGAACATTGTATTGAGATCCAAAAAGATAGAAGAAGCCATCTAGCTACTAACTATGGACCCGAAGGTCTGAGGTAAACTACTCACACTTCATTGGAGGGGCTATGGTGATGATGTAGAAGCCCTCCGTGGTGGATGCCCTCTCAAATGAGCTCCTAACAGGCCCCAAGATGGGATCTCGTGAGTACAGAAGGTTGCGGCGGTGGAATTAGGTATTTGGCTCCGTATCTGATCATTTGAGGGTATGTTGGTATATATAGGAGGAAGAAGTACGTCGGTGGAGCAAGGTGGGGCCCATGAGGGTGGAGGCGCGCTGGGGGAGGTGCGCCTCACCTCGTGCCCACCTCCTTTCTTTCTTGACGAGGGTCCAAGTTTCTGGATCATATTCGCGAGAAAATCACGTTCCCGAAGGTTTCATTCCGTTTGGACTCCGTTTGATATTCCGTTTCTTTGAAACTCTGAAATAGGCAAAAAACAGCAATTCTAAGCTGGGTCTCCGGTTAATAGGTTAGTCCCAAAAATAATATAAAAGTGGAAAATAAAGCCCAATATTGTCCAAAACAGTAGATAATATAGCATGGAGCAATCAAAAATTATAGATACGTTGGAGACGTATCAGGCGTCTGAGGCCGTGTTCTTCGGCTGCCAGGACATCAGTCCATCTGTCGACGAGCAGATCTTGGTCAGCTTGAAGCTGCTGCTGCTTCTTTTTCAGGCTCCTTGGGTGGCTATTAGCTGGCGCTTGAAGCGCTCCTGCTCGAGAGGTTCCTCAGGCACGATGAAATCTTCGTTGCCGAGGCTTTCCTCATCCTCAAAGAGCGGACGATAACTACCGTCCTCCGAGTCGTTGGGCCTGGCCTGTTCGTCGGGGCTAGCTTGCCCATTTTCTTGCTCCTCCTGTTCGGATGTTACCTCGGCAAGGTCTTCATTGTTTTCGGCATCGCCCGTAGTATTATTTTCTCCGGTGCCAGCATTGCTGTCTTTAGAATGACGTGACTTAGAGCGGCGCCGAGGACGCCGACATTTTTGCTGTGTCTCAGGAGGTTTATTCTCGACTGGATTTTTTTTGTCATCGTCGTTGGTTGTTTTGGGTGTGTCCACCATGTACACATCGTACGAAGAGGTGGCCATCCAGCGTCTTTTGAATGGAGGATTTTGATTTTGCTTCTCCTCGGCATCGTCGTCCATACCGTCGATGTCTTCGGAGTCGTAATCAAGCGTGTCGGTTAAATCCTCAACTGTGGCTATGAAGTGGGTGAGGGAGTCCTGGATTAGGGGGTATCCGGACAGTCGGACTGTGTACAACGTCCGGACTATTGAAGCGTGAAGATACAAGACTCAAGACTTCGGCCCGTGTCCGGATGGGACTTTCCTTGGCGTGGAAGGCAAGCTTGGCGATCCGCATATTATATTTCCTTCCTTGTAACCGACTCCATGTAAACCCTAGCCCTCTCTGGTGCCTATATAAACCGGAGAGGTTGGTCCTTAGAAGGCCGATCACAATTACAATCATACCATCATAGGCTAGCTCTTAGGGTATAGCCTCTACGATCTCGTGGTAGATCTACTCTTGTACTACCCATATCATCAATATTAATCAAGCAGGAAGTAGGGTTTTACCTCCATCGAGAGGGCCCGAACCTGGGTAAACATCTGTGTCCCTTGCTTCCTGTTACCATCAGCCTTGACGCACAGATCGGGACCCCCTACCCGAGATCCGCCGGTTTTGACACCGACATTGGTGCTTTCATTCAGAGTTCCTCTGTGTCATCGCGGTCAGGATCGATGGCTCCTTCAATCATCATCAACGATGCTGTCCAGGGTGAGACTTTCCCCCCGGACAGATCTTCGTGTTCGGCGGCTTCGCACTGCAGGCCAGCTCGCTTGGCCATCTGGAGCAGATCGACAGCTACGCCCCTGGCCACCAGGTCAGGTTCGGTAACCTGAACTACACGGCGGACATCCGCGGAGACTTGATCTTCGATGGATTTGGGCCTATGCTAGGAGCACCGGACAGTCACGACGAGCATGGCTTAGACCTGCCGTCGGACGAAGCTCGGGGCATCATCCCCGTACTGTCCCCGGACCTAAATCTGGAGCAGACTGCGTTGCCTAAGAACGGAGGGATGGACCCCGCCCCCCGGGGTCGCACACTCATCGGCGGTGGAGCCGAACACGGGCCTTACCTCTGCGGTGGCCTGTGACTCCGAATCCCCGGATTCGTATCCGGATGTTGGTTCCAGTCCGCACGCTCCCAAGCCCGCCGGGCCAGGATGGGCTCCGGTAATGGAGTTCACCGCTGTGGATATCTTCCAGCACTCGCCCTTTGGAGACATGCTGGACTCACTAAAGTCTCTCTCTTTGTCAGGAGGCTCTTCGCCGAACTATGTCCGGCTTGAGTGGGAGGCAGGCGACGAAGGAATTTTTTGCCCACCCACCACCCACTTTATTGCCACGGTCGATGACTTAACTGAGGTACTGAACTTTGACTCCGAAGACATCGACGGTATGGACGATGATGCAGGAGAAGAACATGAACCACCGCTCACTAGGCGGTGGACAACCACCTCTTCTTATGATATATATATGGTGGACACTCCGAAGGAAACAAATGGCGATGAGGCAACGGAGGATAAAATCTCAGGGGAAAAAAGCAAAGAATGGGCGTCGTCGGCGCCACTCCAGGCCCCGCCACACCAATACCAGCCCAGGAGACGAAAACAATCTGAATGGTGCCGAAGAAGAATACAACCTGATCAGCCCGCCTTGAGCAGGCGAGCAGGAGGATGAGCAGGTCAGCCCGATGAACGAGCAACGGACGAATACACGGAGGAGGACGGCTACATGCCCCCCTCCGAAGACGAGATTAGCCTCGGTGACGACGAGTTCGGCGTGCTCGAGGATCCCGTGAGAGCAGGCAGCTTCAGCGTCGGCTTATAGCCACCGCGAGGCCTAAAAAGAAACAAAGAGTAACCCAAGCTGATCAAGACCTGCTCACGACGGATGGATGAAGTCACGGCAGCCGAGGAATATGGACTCAAGCACCACACGGCTTACCGGCCA
Organism: Aegilops longissima; assembly: GCA_021605205.1. Classification (NCBI taxonomy): domain Eukaryota; kingdom Viridiplantae; phylum Streptophyta; class Magnoliopsida; order Poales; family Poaceae; genus Aegilops; species Aegilops longissima. The sequence goes on from CM038680.1 coordinate 422,422,605, forward strand.
CCTCGTGGCCGAGATAAAGCGGCATACCAGTCCGCATACCAGCCAACACCCCCACGCCAACATACTATGGCCCGGGGCAACGAATCAGGACAGCCAAGATCGATCTACAGATCGCGGGGGCGCGCCTCGATACGCGACGAGGACCGTCACGCCGGACACGCCTTCAACAAGTCCGGCCTGGCCGAATATAGCCACCCAGAGCAATTCGACCTGCGTAGCCACATAGCCCGGCACAGAGGCGCCGTGCACCCCCTCTGATTCACTAACGAAGTAATGGATCATGAATTCCCAGAAGGGTTTAAACCCATAAACATCGAATAATACGATGGCACAACAGACCCCGCAGTATGGATCGAAGATTTTCTTCTCCACATTCACATGGCCCGCGGAGACGATCTGCACGCCATCAAGTATCTTCCCCTTAAGCTCAAAGGACCAGCCCGGCACTGGCTAAACAGCCTGCCAGCAAACTCCATTGGCTGCTGGGAAAACCTGGAAGACGCATTCCTCGAAAACTTCCAGGGCACATATGTGCGACCACCTGATGCCGACGACTTGAGCCACATTACTCAACAGCCCGGAGAGTCAGCCAGGAAATTCTGGACTCGGTTCCTAACTAAGAAGAACCAAATAGTTGACTATCCGGACACCGAAGCCCTGGTGGCTTTCAAGCACAATATCCGTGACGAGTGGCTCGCTCGACACCTCGGCCAGGAAAAACCCAAGTCCATGGCAGCTCTCACAACACTAATGACCCGCTTTTGTGCGGGCGAGGATAGTTGGTTGGCCCGCAGCAGCACTACGCCACAGTCTGGCAATTCGGATGGTCGCAACAATAACGGCAAGCCACGCAGTAATGCAGACATAAGCGGCGGAACAACGGTGACAAGATCAAGACACGGCGACAACGCGGATTCATGGATCCAAGCCCGTCGGCGGAAGAAGCCGTTCAAAAGAAATAATCAGGGACCGTCCAGTCTGGACCGCATATTGGAGCACTCGTGCCAAATTCATGGCACCCCGGACAAGCCAGCCAACCACACCAATAGAGATTGTTGGGTATTCAAACAGGCCGGCAAGATAAACGCCAAAGACAAGGACAAGGGGCTGCACAACGACGATGACGAGGGGCCCAAACGTCCGAACATGGGGGGACAGAAGAAATCCCCCCCCCCCAGGTGAAAACGGTCAACATGATCTATGCCACGCACATCCCCAAGCGGGAACGGAAGCGGGCACTAAGGGATGTCTATGCGATGGAGCCAGTCGCCCCCAAATTCAACCCTTGGTCAGCTTGCCCGATCACCTTTGATCGTAGGGATCACCCTACCAGCATCCGTCACGGCGGCTCGGCCGCATTGGTCCTAGACCCAATCATTGACAGATTCCACCTCACGCGCGTCCTTATGGACGGCGGCAGCAGCCTGAACCTGCTCTATCAGGACACAATGCGCAAAATGGGTATTGACCCTTCAAGGATCAAGCCCACTAAAACCACCTTTAAAGGTGTAATTCCTGGAGTAGAGGCCCACTGTACGGGCTCTATAACATTGGAAGTGGTCTTCGGATCTCCGGATAACTTCCGAAGCGAAGAGTTAATCTTCGATATCGTCCCTTTCCGCAGTGGTTACCATGCACTGATCGGACGAACTGCATTCACCAGATTCAATGTGGTACCACACTACGCATATCTCAAGCTCAAGATGCCAGGGCCACGCGGGGTCATAACGGTGAACGGGAATATGGACCGCTCTCTATGAACAGAAGAACATATTGCAGCCCTTGCGGCGGAAGTACAATGCGGCCTTCTCCGACAAACAAATCCGGCGACAACAACTTCAAGCACAGTCAAGCGAGTCCGGAGAACCCCGCAACAGGATCACCAGGCACGCCAAGAGCGCGACTAGCAGTTCGGCCTCCGCTTAAGCCCCATCAAAGCAGCATTCGTGCAACGTGCACACAATTACGCACTTAAAATACCATGGACATAGGCGGAGGCCCATCAACGACTCAGTCAATAGTGCGGGTAACCGCCAAATACTTTGATACTCTTTCCCTCTTACCTTTCAGGACATTGCGTTGGCGCAGCATCCTCAAAAAAGCCGAATTGCCAGACTAATAGGAAGAGACATCCACGGAGGCAACAGACGTTGTGCACAGAAGGAAATACACAGGTGGAATCCATTTATGATCATTATACCTGCTTTATCTATCTGAACACAGCCTGCCCCTGGATAGGACATGTCAAATAGTCCTATTTTATCTCTGCTTCACGCATCCATTGTAAATGTACGCTTAAACGTATTATTCGTCAATGTGAGATTATACATAGCGTCAGCTTGTTATTCTTATTTGAGCATTTTCTCTTATAAATGTTTATTTGATATTGCATCCGTACACCTTGGTGCGGCCGGTTTGCCAGGGGCTTCTTATGGCGCCCCGCTATACGTCAACTAAAGTCCGAACACTTTCAACAGTGCGGCACCCCGAACTTATAGCACTATATGCATCAGATCCGAATCGTGTCTTGGGTCTACAGTTGGGATAGACCGGCTCCCTTGTTTTGGTGCCTTACGTTCCGTTATATCGGCTAAGGTAGCGCAAGGAGAACTACTGCGATTGTGTCCCAGTTCTTCCAGACGAGCACCTCAGTAGAGAAAGCCGAAAACTGACCGGTATGATGTGGCGAGAGCTGGTCGCTGTTCGAGAGGTTCTAAAATCCTTAAAGATTTTCTACTTTAGGTGATAAATCGGCTTTGTCCGATCTAGGCGTGTATAGCGCCACGATTCGGTCTTCCGGATTCTAGGGGCTTCGCTGAAATTTAAAATTGTAGACTTCTATGGCTAAGTGAAAGTTATAAATCCGCATAGTCCAATTGCCTGGTTTGCTGCGCCGGACACCTCCTTAAGGGACCAAACATTTGGGTAAAGAGTGTCCGGGTTTTCCACGAACACCCCAGTGCTAGTCACGCAGGGGCGGAAGCCGACGACTGGCCTACTTTCAAGATTTTATAAACAGCCGCACAGAAGGTAATATTTTAAATAACAGAAGTGCTACATAGCGCAGGTAACTTCATCTTTAATTACAAACATGACAGAAGTGAATTCATTCAAATATGGCGTCCTTGGTACACTCATTGGCAACGAGACGAGCACCCTTCATCACGCCATCATAGTACATTATGGGATGGCGATGCGCCTTGCCCTCCGGCGGCCCGTCCTTGACCAGCTTCTCCGCATCCAGCTTGCCCCAATGCATCTTGACGTGGGCAAGGGCCCGGCGGGCACCTTCAATGCAAACAGATCGCTTGATCACCTCAAGCCGCGGATAGGCATCCACCATCCGCTTGATCAGGCCGAAGTAGCTAGTGGGAAGGAGCTCACCAGGCCACATCCAGACTATGAAACCTTTCATAGCCACTTCGGCCGCCCTATGGAGTTCGACAAACTGCTTCAGTTGGTCACTCAGAGGCGTTGGGTGTTCGGCCCTAGCATACTGGGACCAGAACAGCTTCTCCGTTGAGCTCCCCTCCTGGGCAAGGTAGAACTCCGCGGCGTCAGATACGCTGCATGGTAGATCTGCGAATGCCCCTGGAGAGCTCCGAATCCGAGTAAGTAAAAGAAACGCCTCCTCCACATGTTTGCTTTGCATAAAGAACTTCTTACCCGCGGCTATCTTTTTGGCCTCCTAGATTTCCTGTTCTACCTCTCAGCTTCAGCCTTGGCGTCTCTTACACTCTCAAGGGCCTTCGCAAGCTCGGCCTCTTTCGCCTTCAAATCATGCTCCATGGACTCTAACTTCTTGCCGAGGTCCTAGAGCTCCTGCTGTACCTCACCCACTCTAGCACTTTGCTTCTCGCGCTCCTTGCATTCCGAGGCCGCTTTGTCTTCAGCCTCGGACAGCGCTTTCTTCAGGGGCGCCACTTCGGCGGCGGTCCCTGTTACACAGTCACAACGCTTTGACGTTAGATTGACCAATTTTGCTTATCTGTAAACACATACAAACGGGGAATCACTTACCTTTATTCTCCTCGAGCTGCCTCGTCGTGAGGCTGAGCTCTCCCTGCGCCTGCTCCAGATCCCGCTTCAGCTTGGCAACTTCGGCAAGACGGCAGGCGGACAAGCAACACGGCCTGCTTATTAACATAAACGCTTTTTAGACTCCTGCGGATTGTAATTGACCCTCCGTTTGGCTTTTTCTTTCCGAACACCAACCAGAGTATCAGGGGCTACTACCTATTGGATGGTAATTTCCTACATTTTTGTTACTTACCTCAAAGCCCGTCAGGAGGCTCGTGCAGGCTTCGGCTAGTCCGCTTTTGGCAGACAGAACCTTTTGAATCACCGCACTCATAAGAGTACGGTGCTCTTCTTCCATGGAAGCGCCTCAAAGCGCTTCCACCAGGCTATCCGGCGCCATTGATGCGACGGAAGTCCTCGGCATGGGTGGCTCGCCCTCCCTAACGAGGGGCTGCCCGCCTAAGTCCGGAACCATCGGAGGTTTCGGAACAGTGTTCGGTCGAGAGTTCGCCTTGTTGCGGCTCTCATCGACGCGATCCGCAGGGATCTTGAACCCCGCATGTCCGACGTTCGGGAGTACGCCTTGGGGCGTCTCCAGGGTCACCTCCCCCTGTTCAGGGAGCATTCGGGACAACACCTCCGTGTCATCCGCAGGCTGAGGAGTGGTGGCCGTCGGGAGCGAGTTCATCTCTGAAGAACTCAGAGACCCATCCGAAGACGACGCCGCCGGATGAGCCCGGGCCGGACTGCGTCAATGTTCGGCATTATTAAACAATTATGAAGTAAAACCACGGTAGAGTGCGGACACTTACGATCGTGCCGGGGGCTTCCCCCTGGGCAGCCACCCCTCATCGCTGTGAGCGGTCGTGGTGGAGTAGTCCGGAACGGATGTTTTCCCCTTCTTGGACGTCCCAGCCTCCCCCTCCGGGGCGGCTTTTCTCTTCTTCTCTCCCCTTGTGCAGGGAGGCGGAATTTCTTCTTGATTCCCCCCGCCTCTACGGGAGGAATCTGTCTCGTCATCATCGGACGACAGGGGTATAACGGCCTTGCGCCGAGGGCCCTTTCCGGCCCCCTGGCCTGCTTCGCCGGGCTCCTCATCCTTCCCGGATGGGGCTTCTTCTTCTTCCTCCTCCCCTTCGTGGGAGGAGTCTGCCTCGTCATCCTCGGATGAGGCTTCTTGCACAACCTTGAGACGGAGACCCTTTCAGGTCCCCGGGGCCTTCTTCTCGGCCTTCTTCTCCGGCACCTTGTACGGTGCCGGGACCAGCATCTCCGTCAGGAGAGCATCCGCTGGGTCTTCTGGCAGCGGAGCCGGATAGTAGACCTGCTCCGCTGTCTCCACATAGTACTGGAGCAAGTATGCATGATTACTTAAGGGACTCCCATGAATATATTGGGAAAAACTGGGTCCGGTGATAGTATGAGAACTCACCTGACTAGGAGCCCGCGCGGCGTGAAGCCCGCGGTCCTCGGATGTGGGAGGAGGTACTTGAGGCCTTGAACAACACTTTCCATGCGCCTTCGCGTCATACCGTAGAGCTTCGGGCGTCGGTGTTGATCGGGGCGAACTCCCATGATTGATTGCCCGCATTTGGCGGGGCAGGATCCGCGAACGAGCATGACTCGGATCACGTTGACAAGCTTGATGTTCTTGTCCTTCATGCTTTTGATGCATGTCCGAGTCCAGCCAGCTCCGTGGAATCGCCCCAGGACAGGCCCTTCTTTTCCCAGGAGGTGAGCCGCATAGGGGTTCCGGATCGGAACTCGGGGGGCCGCTACCCAGCTGGCGCCGCGCGACTCGGTGATGTAGAACCACCCCGATTGCCATCCTTTTAAGGTTTCTGCGAAGGAACCATCCAGCCAGGTGACGTTAGGCATTTTGCCCACCATGGCTCCTCCGCACTCCGCTTGCTGGCCGCTTACAACCTTCGGCTTCACGCAGAAGGTTTGCAGCCATAGGCCGAAATGAGGCCGGATGCGGAGAAAGGCCTCGCATACGACGATGAACGCGGGATGTTGAGGACGAAATTCGGGGCTAGATCATGGAAATCTAGCCCATAGTAGAACATGAGCCCGCGAACGAAGGGATGGAGTGGAAATCCCAGTCCAAGGACGAAGTGGGCGACGAACACGACTCTCTCGTGGGGTCCTGGGGTCGGAATGACCTGCCCAGCGTCCGGTAGCCGGTGCGCTATGTCTGCGGCCAAGTATCCGGCCGCCTGAAGATTTGTGATGTGCTTCTCCTCGACGGTGGAAGCCACCCACTTGCCTCCTGCTCTGGACATGTTTAGCTGTGCGGAGGAGACTTGGGCTTGGGCGCTGGAGCTCGAGGGGGCAAGAATGGGCAGAGAAGGAAGGGGGCGTGGGTAAAAATGAGGAAATCTTATCCCTTTATAGAGGCAACGAAAGCGGTGCGCCTCCCCACTTGCCCGTTGGAAATCGCTTGCTTCCCAAGCGCCATGATTAATGATGTGGTGGGATTACCCGTACCCGTATTGATGAGAATCCCGTAATGAGGGGGCACGATCTCTGCTTTGACAAGACGTGTCAAGGAAACCGCCTCGCGATATGCGCTGTGGCTGGTTGTGGAAAGACGGTTAGAATGATAACTTGACCGTAGTGACACGTCGCGTCGCCTAAAAAAGTTGTCAACAGATTGCATTTGTGAAACATCATTCTCTCTATGATGGCATGCGAAGATCATCTTGTGGATCCGGACACGGTTTTAAGTGTTCGACAATTACCTTGGAGTATTCGGAGGAGGAACCCGCCCTACAATGCCGAAGACAAGACTGCGCGCCGGACTCATCGTCATTGAAGCCTGGTTCGAGAGCTCTTGAGGAGTCTGGATTAGGGGTATCCGGACAGCCGGACTGTGTACAACGTCCGGACTATTGAAGCGTGAAGATACAAGACTCAAGACTTCGGCCCGTGTCCGGATGGGACTTTCCTTGGCGTGGAAGGCAAGCTTGGCGATCCGAATATTATATTTCCTTCCTTGTAACCGACTCCATGTAAACCCTAGCCCTCTCCGGTGCCTATATAAACCGGAGAGGTTGGTCCTTAGAAGGCCGATCACAATTACAATCATACCATCGTAGGCTAGCTCTTAGGGTTTAGCCTCTACGATCTCGTGGTAGATCTACTCTTGTACTACCCATATCATCAATATTAATCAAGCAGGAAGTAGGGTTTTACCTCCATCGAGTGGGCCCGAACTTGGGTAAACATCTGTGTCCCTTGCTTCCTGTTACCATCAGCCTTGACGCACAGATCGGGACCCCCTACCCGAGATCCGCCGGTTTTGACACCGACAGTGGGTGGCGGGTGGGAAGCAAGATTCTGCATCATCAGCCCCTAGTTCGAACCGAACATAGTTCGGCTGTGAGTCCCCCGCCAAGGACAAGTTTTTTAATGAGTTCAGCACATTGCCCAAGGGCGAGTGCTGGAAGATGTCTGCGGCGCTGAACTCGAAGATCGATAAACGATCAAGTTCGGCACCCACGGGCTCACATGGTACGGAACTTACGCCCGGAGACGATTCTGGAGTTCCGGAGACACAAATATTGTGTGAGGTTAAGTCCATGTGCGGCTCCAACGCGGGGAATCTGTGGCCTCCGTGGTGGGGTTGAGCCTCCAATCCTTGGACGGCGCTGTATGCTCTGGATCTAAGGCCAGGGCTGTTACAGGAGCTATCTCCTGGATACGGTTTGACGACAGATTTAAGTCGTTTTCATCAAGGTGACCAGGAGTGGTTGCCGCAGTCTCGAATCCGGCGAAGATCACATCTCCACGGACGTCCGCGACGAAGTTCAAGCTCCCAAATCTGACCTGATGGCCAGGGGCGTAGCTATCGATCTGCTCCATATGGCCAAACGAGTTGGCCCGCAATACGAAGCCGCCGAATATGAAGATCTGTCCGGGGAGAAAGGTTTCTCCTTGGACAGAGTCATTGTTGACAATTGAAGGGGCCATCGAAACCTTTTGGGGACGGCACAGTGGAACACTCAATGAAAGCACCAATGTCGGTGTCAAAACCGGCGGATCTCGGGTAGGGGGTCCCGAACTATGCGTCTAAGGTCGATGGTAACAGGAGACAGGGGACACGATGTTTACCCAGGTTCAGGCCCTCTCTATGGAGGTAATACCCTACTTCCTACTTGATTGATATTGCTGAATATGAGTATTACAAGAGTTGATCTACCACGAGATCATAATGGCTAAACCCTAGAAGTCTAGCCTGTATGACTATGGTAATGAGTATCTCCTCCTCCGGACTAAGTCCTCTGGTTTATATAGACACCAGGAGGATCTAGGGTTACACAAGGTCGGTTACAAAGAAAGGAATCTACATATTCGGTCGCCAAGCTTGCCTTCCACGCCAAGGAGAGTCCCATCCGAACACGGGTGCAGTCTTCGGTCTCCGTATCTTCACAGCCCATCAGTCCGGCCCATGGCTAATAGGACGGACGCCCGAGGACCCCTTAGTCCAGGACTCCCTCAATGACTCTATGTGAATGCCTCGGGCGGTGTACCGGGATGTGCAATGAATCAAGAGCGACATGTGTAAAATTTGATGAACGGTGGCTTTGCCACAAATATAATGTCAACTACATGATCATGCAAAGAAATATGACAATGATGATGCGTGTCATAATAAACGAAATGGTGGAAAGTTGCATGGAAATATATCTCGGGATGGCTATGGAAATGCCATAATAGGTAGGTATGGTGGCTGTTTTGAGGAAGGATATGTGGTGGGTTTGTGGTACCGGCGAAAGTTGCGCGGTACTAGAGAGGCTAGCAATGGCGGAGAGGTGGGAGTGTGTATAATCCATGGACTCAACATTAGTCATAAAGAACTCACATACTTATTGCAAAAATCAATTAGTCATCGAAGCAAAGTACTACACGCATGCTCCTAGGGGGATAGATTGGTAGGAAAAGACCATCGTTCGTCCCCGACTGCCACTCATAAGGAAGACAATCAAAAAACATCTCATGCTCCAACTTCGTTACATGACGGTTCACCATACGTGCATGCTACGGGACTCATAAACCTTAACACAAGTATTTCTCAAATTCACAACTACTTACTAGCATGACTCTAATATCACCATCTTCATATCTCAAAACAATCATAAGGAATCAAACTTCTCATAGTATTCAATGCACTCTATATGCAAGTTTTTATTATATCCCTCTTGGATGCCTATCATATTAGGACTAATTTCTATAACCAAAGCAAATTACCATGCTGTTCTAAAGACTCTCAAAATAATATAAGTGAAGTATGAGAGTTCATCAATTTCTATAAAATAAAACCACCGCCGTGCTCTAAAAAGATATAAGTGAAGCACTAGAGCAAATTTGCCTAGCTCAAAAGATATAAGTGAAGCACAGAGAGTATTCTAATAAATCACGATTCATGTGTGTCTCTCCCAAAATGTGTGTACAACAAGGATGATTGTGGCAAACTAAAAAGCAAAGACTCAAATCATACAAGATGCTCCAAGCAAAACACGTATCATGTGGTGAATAAAAATATAGCCTCAAGTAAAGTTACTGATAGATGAAGACGAAAGAGGGGATGCCTTCCCGGGTAATATGTCCATTTTGCATCATGCTTTTATATCGATATTTATTACATTATGGGCTGTTATTAGACATTATGTCATAATACTTATACATATTCTCTCTTATTTTACAAGGTTTACACGAAGAGGGAGAACGCATGCGATACCGGAATTCTAAATTTGGAAAAGGAGCAAATATTAGAGACATATTCTGCACAACTCAAAAGTCCCGAAACTCCACGAAGTCAGTTTTGGAATATATTAAAATATTAGGCGAAGAAAGCACCAGAGGGGGCCACACTGTCCCACGAGGTGGGGCGCCCTACCCCCTGGGTGCGCCCCCTGCCTCGTGGGCCCTCTGGCAGGCCTCCGGTGCCCATCTTTTGCTATATGAAGTCTTTCGCCCTGGAAAAAAAATTAGAAGGAAGCTTTCAGGAGAAGCACCGCCATCTCGAGGCGGAACCTGGCGAAACCAATCTAGGGCTCCGGCGGAGCTGTTCTGCCAGGGAAACATCCCTCCGGGAGGGGGAAATCATCACTATCGTCATCACCATCGATCCTCTCATCGGGAGGGGGTCAACCTCCATCAACATCTTCACCAGCACCATCTCATCTCAAACCCTAGTTCATCTCTTGTATCCAATCTTTGTCTCAAAACCTCAGATTGGTACCTGTGGGTTGCTAGTAGTGTTGATTACTCCTTGTAGTTGATGCTAGTCGGTTTATTTGGTGGAAGATCATATGTTCAGATCCTTTATGCATATTAATACCCCTCTGATTATGAACATGAATATGATTTGTGAGTAGTTACGTTTGTTTCTGAGGACATGGGAGAAGTCTTGCTATAAGTAGTCATGTGAATTTGGTATTCGTTCGATATTTTGATGAGATGTATGTTGTCTTTCCTCTAGTGGTGTTATGTGAACGTGGACTACATGACACTTCACCATTATTTGGGCCTAGGGGAAGGCATTGGGAAGTAATAAGTATATGATGGGTTGCTAGAGTGACAGAAGCTTAAACCCTAGTTTATGCGTTGCTTCGTAAGGGGCTGATTTGGATCCATATGTTTCATGCTATGGTTAGGTTTACCTTAATACTTCTTTTGTAGTTGTGGATGCTTGCAAGAGGGGTTAATCATAAGTGGGATGCTTGTCCAAGGAATGGCAGCACCCAAGCACCGGTCCACCCACATATCAAATTATCAAAGTAACGAATGTGAATCATATGAGCGTTATGAAAACTAGCTTGACGATAATTCCCATGTGTCCTCGGGAGCGTTTTCCTTTATATAAGAGTTTGTCCAGGCTTGTCCTTTGCTTCAAAAAGGATTGGGCCACCTTGCTGCACCTTGTTTACTTTTGTTACTTGTTACCCGTTACAAATTACCTTATCACAAAACTATCTCTTACCAATAATTCCAGTGCTTGCAGAGAATACCTTACTGAAAACCGCTTGTCATTTCCTTCTGCTCCTCCTTGGGTTCGACACTCTTACTTATTGAAAGGAATACGATAGATCCCCTATACTTGTGGGTCATCAAGACTCTTTTCTGGCGCCGTTGCCAGGGAGTGAAGCGCCTTTGGTAAGTGGAATTTGGTAAGGAAAAGTTTATATAGTGTGCTGAAATTTACTGTCACTTGTTACTATGGAAAGTAATCCTTTGAGGGGCTTGTTCGAGGTATCTTCACCCCGACCAGTAGAGCAAAGAGTTGCTCCTCAACCTAATGAACCTACTGAAAATGTTTACTTTGAAATTCCTTCAGGTATGATAGAGAAACTGCTAGCTATTCCTTTTACTGGAGATGGAACATTGCATTCCGACTTGCACCTAATCTATGTGGATGAAGTTTGTGGATTATTTAAGCTTGCAGGTATGCCCGAGGAAGTTATCAAGAAGAAGGCCTTCCCTTTATCTTTGAATGGAAAGGCATTGACATGGTTTAGACTATGCGATGATATTGGATCGTGGAACTACAACCGATTGAAATTGGAATTTCATCAGAAGTTTTATCATATGCATCTGGTTCATCATGATCGTAATTATATATATATATATATATATATATATATATATATATATATATATATATATATATATTTTTTGGCCTCGTGAAGGAGAAAGCATCGCTCAAGCTTGGGGGAGGCTTAATTCAATGTTATATTCATGCCCCAATCATGAGCTCTCAAGAGAAAATATTATTCAAAAAATTTATGCTCGGCTTTCTCTCAATAATCGCTCCATGCTCGATACTTCTTGTACTGCTTCTTTTATGATGAAGACTATTGAATTCAAATGGGATTTATTGGAAAGAATTAAACGACGAAGGTAAGGAGTCAGGTATAACACCTAAGTCTGATTGTGTTAAATCTTTTATGGATACCGATGCTTTTCGTGAATTTAGCACTAAATATGGACTTGACTCTGAGATAGTAGCTTCTTTCTGTGAATCCTTTGCTACTCATGTTGATCTCCCTAAGGAGAAGTGGTTGAAATATCATCCTCCCATTGAAGTAAAAGTAGCTGAACCTATTAAAATTGAAGAAAAGACTATCACTTACAATGTTGATCCTATTGTTCCTACCGCTTATATTGAGAAACCACCTTTCCTTGTTAGAATAAAGGATCATGCTAAAGCTTCAACTGTGGTCAACAAAAGTAATATTAGAACACCCAAACCCTCTGAGCAAATTAAAGTTGAACCTAGTATTGCTATGGTTAAAGATCTCTTGGTTGATAATATTGATGGGCATATTATTTACTTCTGTGATGAAGCTCCTAGAATTGCTAGACCCGATACTAAAAATAAACATAGACCTGTTGTAGGCATGCCTGTTATTTCTGTTAAAATAGGAGATCATTGCTATCATGACTTATGTGATATGGGTGCTAGTGCGAGTGCAATACCTCATTCTTTATACGAAGAAATTATGCATGATATTGCACCTGCTGAGTTAGAAGGTATTGATGTTACAATTAAGCTTGCCAATAGAGATATTATTTCACCAGTTGGGATTGTTACTCAGCCCTCCCCCTAGGGCGCGCCCCCTACCTCGTGGGCCCCCTGGAGCTCCTCCGACGCCAACTCCAACTCTATATATTTGCTTTCGGGGAGAAAAAATCAAGGAGAAGAAATCATCGCGTTTTATGATACGGAGCCGCCAAGCCCTAAAACCTCTCGGGAGGCTGATCTGAGTCTGCTCGGGGCTCGGAGAGGGGGATTCGTCGCCGTCGTCATCATCAACCATCCTCCATCACCAATTTCATGATGCTCACCGCCGTGCATGTGTAATTCCATCGTAGACTTGCTAGACGGTGATGGATTGGATGAGATTTATCATGTAATCGAGTTAGTTTTGTTAGGGTTTGATCCCTAGTATCCACTATGTTCTGAGATTGATGTTGCTATGACTTTGCTATGCTTAATGCTTGTCACTAGGGCCCAAGTGCCATGATTTTAGATCTGAACCTATTATGTTTTCATGAATATATGTGAGTTCTTGATCCTATCTTGCAAGTCTATAATCACCTACTATGTGTTATGATCCTGCAACCCCGAAGTGACAATAATAGGGACCACTCCCGGTGATGACCGTAGTTTGAGGAGTTCATGTATTCACTAAGTGCTAATGCTTTGTTCCGGTTCTCTATTAAAAGGAGGCCTTAATATCTCTTAGTTTCCGTTAGGACCCCGCTGCCATGGGAGGGTAGGACAAAAGATGTCATGCAAGTTCTTTTCCATAAGCACGTATGACTATATTCGGAATACATGCCTACATTACATTGATGAATTGGAGCTAGTTTTGTGTCACCCTATGTTATGACTGTTACATGATGAACCGCATCCTCATAATTATCCATCACCGATCCAATGCCTACGAGCTTTCCATATACTGGTTTACGCTTATTTACTTTCCCGTTGCTATTGTTACAATCACTACAAAACACCAAAAATATTACTTTTGCTTTCATTACTCTTTTGTTACCATTACCACTACTTTCATACTACTTTGCTACTAAATACTTTGCTGCAGATATTAAGTTATCCAGGTGTGGCTGAATTGACAACTCAGTTGCTAATACTTGAGAATATTCTTTGGCTCCCCTTGTGTCGAATCAATAAATTTGGGTTGAATACTTTGCCCTCGAAAGCTGTTGCGATCCCCTACACTTGTGGGTTATCACACTGCTGCTAACTTTTCTCCACTCGCTACTGCTAATTTTAGTAGTTTTTGTTTTTTTTCTGCATATTTGTTTTGTATTTGAACAAGCTTTACACAAGAATCTTTAGCAGATGCAAATGTCATCATGATACACATACCAATGGCTGCAAGACCACAAATGTAATCGTAACATATACATACAAATAGTCTCATCATAATCATCATCTAATACAAAGTGGTATCTCATCATCATCTCAAAAATAGCAATACATGCAAGTCTCGAATACTTGCAACTACAACGCCATCCATCTAAACAATGGTATATGCGAGAAGAGCTATCACTATGAGTGAGAGCGGAACTATGCAGTACATGAGGCAACGGTTACGAGTCCTCTCTCGCGCTAGCGTGAACCTCAAGTAACTAGCTTCTCCTTCTTGTCTGCTTTTGAAGCCTTTATGGCTGGCGCCCGAGACTCCATTCACTCGCGCCTGACACTCAGGCCACTCGTTGTACATCCCCGGAACCTTCCCTTTGTACACAACATAGCACCGCCGTCTCACCATCAAGAAACTAGGTACCTGTTAGATATGCATGTTCATCAAGAGGATGTACAATCATATGCAACAAAATATATATATTAGAGCAACACGAAAAAGAAAGGGTTAATTAGCAACTAGATGCAACATACACTATGCAAACTAATTAACTAGAGGTACGCAGGTCATCGTACCCAAACAAACAAAGTAGCGTTACGCAAGTTCGGCAGGGACCGTGGACATCACAAAGTTTCATCGCTACAGAAAGTATACAAGTTCAACCGACACATATCATCATCATCGGCATCGTAAATCACTAGAAGTTCCATCCTTCCATATCATCAAGGATGGACCCTAGCTTCTTGAACGACGTGAGGTCTTGACGTTGCATGCCTATGCGAGTTCGGATGTCAGCTCGTGATATAGGGCCGTGGTGGAACATCCCCTTCTCATCGACGACTTCTTTCATGATGATCATCGCAATGTCCCTTTGGATGCGGAAGAAGTCATCACTAAGTTTATAATCCGCTTCTCTATGAGAGTCTAGCCACTTGTGGATATGTTCATCATTTCTGCTTGTCATGTGAAGCTTTTGGTGATCCGTGTTGAACTCAATCATGAGATGGAGGATGTAGAATCCATCCTTCTTGCTTGGTTTCGGGACATGGATGCAGCAGGTTAGTTTTATCGCCGAAACCCATCTTCTTGTTCCTTTGTTTCCTGATCTGCATGTGGCCACCTCTAATGCTGAAGCCTTGGAGAGCATCATCCAGAATATTCATTATGTGGGTGTAGTCCTTCTTCTCGTAGTCTCTGGAAGGGTCGAAATACACGGCGTGGGAGACTCGCGGGTAAAGAATGATAAGGACGGCGCACCCGTTGCTGCGGGGAAAAGATACCTCAAATTATTCTTCATATGAGTGAGAAGGAATGATTGAAATGTACGAAAGGGTTGTCCGGAACTGACTTACTTTGGATGATAAGGCAGGAGGATAATTTTCTGGTCCTTATTCTGTACCATGAAGTTTTGGAGGTAGTCCCTAGCAGTTTCACGCTCAAAGTCGCCGAGACTCAAGAAAGACTCGTGCATGTAGTACTGATCCGCCACACAGATTTGCGAGACTTCTTCTCTCTTCATGACGGGGCTCATATGTAGCGCAAAAAGGCGGACGATTGTAAAATCGAGCCGCCTTGTCAGAAACATCTCAAAGATATGGTCAGATCGCAGGAAGAACACCTCCGCGGGCCATGTGTCAACGTAGCACTTCCCCTCAGGCACACAAGCCGCATATGTCGGATATCCTGGATCCTTCAAGGCTAGTAGGCTTTTCTTAGTCGACAACACATGGTCGTGCGGTCTCCTGAGATCCCCTGATAGTGCCTCCAGCGGTTTCGACGGTAGCGTCAGCTCGCCCGTGAGATAGAACATGGCCGCACCTTTCACGGCTACACGCTCTTCAGAATCCATCATCTGGCTGCTATGTGCTTTGGCTTGTTTGGAGGCAGCTATCTTCCCCGATCTCTTCCTCTCCTTTTTCTTGGGCACACCTTCCAGACCCTTCCTTAACCCCTGCCCCAGTGTTCCCGGGCTAAGCACTGTACGACCCTCGGCTAGTTGAGCCTGTGTTGGGCGGCATTTTCAGGCGTGTCTTGTGAGGATTTCATGAAGAGACTTTTGCAATCCACTCTCGACCTTCCCGCCTCGGCAGATCATCCATATCCTCATTAGCATGCTGATAGCCCGATTCGTCATATGGTTGACTCATCATATCTATGTCACAGTCATACGCGTTTGTATTGAGGAAACCCATTGGGTCGACCTCTGTCTCATCATCCATTATATGTTCTACAGGACCGATTACATCAGCCAGTACTATTGCACCCCCTTCATCACGTTGTCTGCCGCTCTCACTCGACACTACAGGAGCTGGTAATTGCGTAGGCGGGGTTGTGGTCTCCGCACATGGTTGTTGATGTGTGGTTATTGGTGTGCTCTTGGCCGGCTCTAGACGAATAATATTCTCCGGCCATAGCAGCACCCAACCCTTGCAGTTTCCAATCTGCGGCGGGGTCTCATCGTCCTCTCCCACAGGATGTACTGGAGGAGGCAAATTCTCGTGCCCCGATTTCACACTAGACAAGCTAACCCTGAAGTGCCCAGCGGGGATCGGCTGGTTGTGGAACGTGGGTTGCAAGGGGTTCATTATCATCCCCTTTCCCACGTCCACCTTCTGGCCTTTGATGAAGTAGAGTATGGTGTACGGGGTTTCTTTGGCCTGCAAACACATATGTCTGTGGCGTAAAACATCCGAAAGGCAAAAAAATGGAATATTATATATATATATATATATATATATATATATATATATATATGTTGGTGCGACATGTAATTACCGTGACGGCGTTGAGCTCAGCCAAAGACGAAGGCCCACCTAGCGTGCCAAAGACTGAGGACGGGCTGCTATGAGCGAGAGCGGCTGCAAGAGGAGGTCCGGTTGCGTAAGCAAGTGATGGTGCGGTGGTGTTGTTGTTCATGGAGTTGCTCCCGAAGAAACTAGGCAACGGGAAATCATGTACCGTCTTGTCTGGATTTTCCTTCGTCCAGTTGATGATTGCTGGAACCAAGTTAGTAGCGAAATCATTTCTGTAGGCGGTTACAGCTGCATTGACTACTTGCAGTAGCAACTCATTTTTCTCCTCGGCTGTTTTTTCGCATCCTCAGCTGCTTTTTTCTCGACCGCAAGCTTCACCTTCGCGTTGATGTCCGCCTGACTAAACTTCTTTTTCTGCTTCTTGGCCTCCGGGCCCTCATTGTAAAACACCTTCCACGTGGCGCCGTCTCCAGCGCCGTGCACACGGTCATATTGCGGCCGCTGGCCCAAAGGGAGTCCCTTAAGTTCGTTCAAGGCCTGGTTGAGAGGGGTGTCCCACTTGGGCCTCATCGGAGAAGTAGGGCCTTCGGCTGCAAGCTGGTATTGCTTCTCCTGCAGAAGGAGCGTGAACCGTTTAGGAATGTGTAGTCGACTAGATATGGAGCTAAATGTAAGGTGGCAAAAGAATAATTACCAGTAGTATAATCAATTTCCTCGTGATCTTGTCCGTGTAAAAAACCTTCTTTTCCTTTTCCCACTTGTAGCGGGCCCTGATGAAGTCACGCCCCAAGGGGTTGGTGAACTTCGCGAAGGGGTCTGGGAGACCCGCGGCTTCACGTTCCGCGTCCTCCTTATCCCATATGGGCCTTTTACTGAGGTAGCCACGGCTTCTGAGGCGATGCTTCATCGTGTTCCTTTGTTGAAGGCTCTTGAATTTCGCAGCCTTAGCCTTGGCTGCCTTGGTAGCGCAAGTGTCCTTGAACTTTTCGAACTCCTATACGATAAGTGTCGGATTTTCCTCCAGAATCTTCGACAGGGGATCCTAAGCCTCAATAGCTCATTTCACCCTCCCTTTCTAGGAGGCCAAATCATTGCTGAACATGCCCATGGCGTGATTGTTAATCTTTTTCATCTTTGGATCATCCCACGGTTCTTCTACTTATCATCCCGGTCGGGGAACTTGAATCTCTTGTGCAACTTCGTCAGGAGCAACTATGTCAAATGTTCTTTACTCCTTAAGTCATCGTCGTTGATGCTCGCGCATTCCCGTAGGATGCATCCTACTTGGTTCCCATAGCACTTGCGAGGTTCTTCCGGCTCTAATGGTTCAAACTTGCCAGGTGCCATCTTTGTGATCACTAGTCGTCCAATCCCTAGTTTGTTAGGTTTTCGTATCCTCTACTTCTTCTGCTTCTTCTTTTCGGTAGCGGCATCGGCGTCGGTACCATCCCTGCCGGTACCTTCCCCGCCGGTCTCGGCGCCGCCATCGGTCTCCCAGACCCCTTCGCGTCCCGCCGGTACCTTCCCCGCCAGTCTCGGTGTCGATGTCGGCGTCAGTACCATCATCGAGGCCGACCTGCAAACCTTGCTTAGCAGTCAAATAGTTGAGGTACTCTTGTTCACCCTCATAATCCATCTCGTCTGCATCTTGGTCAGAAGGCCCAGTTTCTTCGTTGTTCGACATGTTTCCTATGATTAAGTCTCCTCGTTTAATTCTAAAAGTATGAAAAAAATGAGAAATGACATAAAAAAGAAATCTATGTTTGTCGGAATGTCGTTTCCCAGCAACTCCCAGCACTCGATATGCCTACTATCTAGCACAAATCATGCCAAAATTCACGGAAAATTTCGGCATGACCTTTGCTAAAAAATGGACATATCAAGCGCCTGAAATTCACCAGAACAGAAATGAATCAACATTCATGTGTAACATAGGCCACTCGGATCATTTACCCTGCACATAATCATCATTTTCCAAATATGACATGTCCAAAACATCACATGTCCAAATGACATGTCCAAATTCCAAACATGACATGTCCAAAACATCACATGTCCAGTTCAGATTTGCATATAAATTCAGCCTACCTAAATTTGCTTTAACAAGGGATGTTGATTTGGACAATTTCTTAAATGTTGCCTTTTCTTTTAACTACAATTGCTTAACCCTAAATTTCTATCCTATTTTAAAACGTACGGTTCATAAAAAACTACCTAATTTCATAACTAAATTGATAACCAAATTAACCTACTGCCCTAACTAAAGCCTAAGTAAATTAACCGAAGAACCCTAGCTAGCAGAGAGAGGAGGAGCGCTGGGGGGTTTACAGAGGGTGCAGGGGCGAGGAGGCAGGCCCGACGACGGCCGAGGTTGGGAGGGGAGGAAGCAGGGGCGAGCGCAGGGGCACGGCGAGGGCGGGGGCGAGCGCAGGGGCGCGGCGAGGGCAGGGCCCCGACGGAATTTGGAGGGAAAAGAGGCGGGATGAAGCAGAGAGAGTGAGGATTTTGAGTTAAGTGGACGTAGCAGTAGCGCTTTTAGAGACAAAGCGCTACTACTATTACAGGTAGCTATAACGGTTTTGTGCAGAAAGCGCTACTGCTAACTTGACTAGTTGTAGCTCTTTTTCAGTAAAGCGCTACTGCTATAACCAACAGTTTTCCTTTATTTTCTCTCACTTTTTTTTGTGAGAGCAGTGAACGAAGAGAAGGCGATATATATTGCATCATTTGACGGTTAAATATATATACAAAATAGGAACATATATATTACATCATTGGACCCATGCATAATAATGGCTAAGTGTGTATACAAAATAGGAACATATATATATATATATATATATATATATATATATATATATATATATATATATATATACATCATTTGACCGATAACATACGGTTCCTTAGAGTTGACGTTTTCGTTTTTAAGTCAGCTTCTTTTCCTTCTTGTTCGTTGAAGAATAATTGAGCCCCTCGTTGTGACTTTGCCTTTTCCATGGAGTATGATTTTTCTTAGGTAATGTAGTATTGATTCTTCTTTTGACGTATACTTCATCATCATCGTCATCTTCCCTCATTGGGTTGCCATACTGATCGTAGTCTTCCTCGTTGGCGACTTCATCCATTCCAATGATGTTCCTTTTGCCTCTCCTCACGACAACACGGCTGGGATTGCGCGGGTCGGTTATGAAGAAGCATTGTGTCACGTGCTTAGCGTGTACCCATAGCTCATTTTTTGCGATAGCGTTCACGGTGGCGCTCTTGGCATCGGGTATAGTCATGGTAGTGAAATGCCGGTTTTCTCTTTCGACATTCTTAGCCCATCTGACACGGAACATCGCCGCGTTGTGCAGTCCAGAGTATTCAAGCTCCCAGATCTCCTCGACACTTCCGTAAAAAAATTCAGTTGCGCCGTTGTCGCTGCCGGTCATGCATTCCATCGTCACCCCTGAGTTCTGATCATCACTGTCCATATCTTTGGCCTCCGTGTAGAACGTGTATCCATTGATATCGTATGCCTGATAGGTTAGGAGGTTGGGCGAGGGGCCATGTGCTAAGGCGTATATGAGCAATCCGTCCTTAGAGCCCTCCTCCGGGGGATTAGCAATAATATGCTCTTTGAACCAATGCAGGAAAGTGGAGTTGTGCTCTCTAGTAACTTCAGCGTCCGTCCTGCATACCCCCGGTCACGATACTTCTTTGCGATAATTTCTTTGTGCAGTGCCACGAAAGGATCTACCTCGTCTAGGTGTTGTAGCACTACCAAGTTTGCTATGTCAAAGTCGATGCGTCGATCTGAGTATGCCACATGTAGTTCCCTGCGACCGTTCGAGTGATCTTCTCCTTCGAGCCTCCCATCGTGCTTGTTAACGGGCAAACCAACACTAACATCAGGTGGCTGGTCTGTGCCATATAGAAAATTCTCGCAGAAAGAGATGCACTCTTGTGTCAGATAGCCCTGGACGATGCTTCCAACCGGACGAGACATGTTACGAACGAATCCTTTGATGATCCCATTCATCCTCTCAAACGGCATCATGTTGTGCAGAAATGACAGCCCCAAGTCTATTATGTCGTCCACAATATGGACACATAGATGCACCATCACGTCAAAGAACGCGGGCGGCAAGTACATCTCAAGCTCATTCAGTATCACAACGATCTCTTCTTGTAGCCTTCGGAGCTACTTCAGACCGATCGACTTTCGAGAGATGACGTCGAAAAAGTTGCAGAGAACAAAAAGCGTGTCACGGACGTGCTTGTCCATTATCCCTCTAAGGGCAACAGGTAGTATCTGCGTTATCATCACATGACAGTCATGGGACTTCATCCCACTGAACCTTTTCTTGTCCGTGTCTAGATATCTGCTTATCTTGCCACAGTAATCGGAACTAACTTTGACTCCGGTAAGGCACTTAAAGAATTGATCGATCTCAGCCTGACTTAAGGTGAAGCAAGAAGGGGGCAATAATCCTCTTTCTTTATTTTCTTGCCCTTCTTCTCCCGTGCCTCTGTCTCCGTCTCTGTCTCGTATGACTGTTTACGGGGCGGCATGTGCAGATCTTCCCTGATTTTCAAATCTTGCAAGTCTTTTCTTGCCTTCGGCCCATCCTTGGTCTTATCCGGCATGTTCATCAGTGTCGCGAGCAAACTCTCAAGGACATTCTTACAGATGTGCATTTGATTAAGGCAATGAGGTGTATCGAGTTTGTGCTAGTACTCCAAGTCCCAGAACATAGACCTCGTCTTCCATACCTTCAGCAGCGGCTCCGGCACCTTTTTCATCGTCTTTCCAGGCGTGGGGCACTCCTTCCAGCTTTTCAACACCTCATCGATTTCGGCACCACTCCGCTTACGTGGAGGTCCTCGATGCTCAGCGTGACCATTGAATAGATCTCCACGGTTTCTCCATGGGTCGTCCTGTTCGAGCCATCTTCGATGCCCCATGTACACGATTTTCCCAGACCCGCCATCTTTCCTTGGCGTTAGCTGCTGAGACTTCAGATCATCCATGCACCGTGCATCCGCAATATCCATGGCACACGGCTGCGACATATCTCAGAATCGAGATAGTCGTGCACCGTCGTGATCAGCGCGGATCTCATGTAGAAATACTCGCCTTTGTTGGCGTCCCATGTCTTGGCCGGTGTTTTCCATAAAGTGTCTAACTCCTCTTGAAGTAGCCCCAGATACAAATTAATATTATTTCCTGGTTGTTTCGGCCCTTGAATAAGTTTGCTCATGTGAATGTACTTTGACTTCATGCACAACCAGGGGGAGGTTGTACATCCATACAAACACGGGCCATGCGCTATGGTTGGTGTTCTGGTTGCCAAACGGATTCACGCCATCGGTACACGCGCCGAGCACGATGTTCCTTGCATCACATTCGAAATACCGATAAAAGTTGTTAAACGCTCTCCACTGGCTTCCATTCTTGACGTGTCTCAGCTTTGGATCATCTCCATCGTCGGGCTTCTTCCTCTCCGCGTGCCAGTGCATTAGCTTTGCTTCCTTGGGATCTACGAAATACCGCTGGAGATGGGGAGTGATCGGTAAGTACCATACAACTTTCTGGGGACATTTCTTCCCGGCCTTCTTGTATCGAGAAGCATTGCACACCGCACAGCTTGTTTTTTCCGCGTGCTCCTTCCGATAAATTATGCAATCGTGATGCATGCATGGTATCTAACATGCGGCAGATCAAGAGAGCACACGATCTTCTTGTCCTCATCAACACTAGTAGGACATAGATTCCCCGCGGGAAGAACATCCTTTAGGTACTTCAGATGCTCATCGAGGCTAGTGTCGGTCCATTTGTTTTTAGCCTTCATCTTCAGGAGTTGGAGCATGAAACTCAAGCGGGTCACCTCAGGATTGCAACCATCATACAATGGAGTGTTCGAGTCTACCACCAGTTGCTCCAGCTTAGCCTCCTCTCTAGAAGCAGCTCTCTTAGTACTTGTCTCCTTGCGAAGAAGTGCTTGAACATGAGGGTCCCGCACGATTGAACTTAGTACCGACGAACTCTGTTGCGTGGAGTCCATGTTCTCTCTGCCGACATGTCCAGCCCCTTCTCCTCTGCCATGTCCGGCCCCTTCTCTGTCGCCATGTCCGGCCTCTTCCCCGCCGCCATTATCGATCATCTCTTCATCTTGCCCAGTGTCGTCATTGGCTGGCCCATCGGCGTCCTCAACATCATCATCCTCATCTTCAATTATCCACCGAGTATAGCCATCCATGAAACCAGTCATGAGCAGGTGCGCTTCGACACGACCTTCATCATAGGGGTCGAGCCAAACTATTCCTTTGCATCTTCGACACGGACATAAAACCTCTGTCAGGTTATTTTCTTTCATGTCATGCACCGCCGACCGCAACCACCTGTCCACCATCGTTCCACTGACCATCATGAACACCTGCACGATAGTAATAAACAAATTGATTATAAAAATGCGTGCATGCATCAAAGTCATACAAAAATTCGGCATGACCTTCCCTAAAAATAGGACATATATAGATCTAGAGTTTGCCCGGAATTCGCCGAAACGGAAATAAATCGACATTTCGGCAAAACATAGGCAACTCAAAAGCACAATTTGGCATCAACTCATGCCACACACACAATTTCCATCATATTTCCCAATTATCATATCACACACACATACACATATTTCCATTTTGCAAAAGCATGAAATTTTAATCACCTCTATCTCGAGATCAAGCACACGGTGTGTGGATGATGATGTAGGGAGATCAAAAGTGCACAAAGCTCTTATTGACAAAGAAAGATCTAGTTAGGGGGAATAGGTCGCCTAACTAAATGCTACATCTACCTAGCTAGCTAATTTGGGAGGAGACAACTTCAACTAGTGGAGGGGGAAGGAAAAAAAGAAAGGAGATGCAGTAATGGAGGTGGTGTAGTTAGCTAGGAGTAATGAAGAGAGAGAAAGGTAGGTAGAAGAGGGAGAGTAATGGGGGAGAAGTATTGAGGAAGAAGAAGAGTGAGAGAGGGAGGATGTGGGAGGTAGGGGAAAGGGAGGAGAGGGAGATGGGGAGGGAGAGGTGGAAAGGTGATGGGTCCTGCGTGTTAGCAGTAGCGCGGTAAAAAAAACACGCTGGTGCTAAGAGCGTAGTAGCAACGCGCTTTCCTATCACGCGCTACTGCTAAACGGTCCAACCGTGTGGACAATTTCAAAATTAGCAGCAACGACGTGACTAAATAGCGCGCTACTACTACGACGTTAGCAATAGCGTGCTTCTGGACGCCGCGCTGTTGGTAAACTTAGGTCGTTGTGTACTGTCGGTGGATTTTTGTAGCAGCGCGGTCTCGACATCACGCGCTACTGCTAAGTTTACATCAATAGCGCGGTTTCCCTAACCGCGCTGCTACTAATTAGCAGCAGCGCCTCTTTTTGTGCCGCGCTGCTGCTAAGATTCCGTGTATAAGGTTTTCCCTAGTAGTGTAATGATCCTTTAGAACAATATTTGCTAGACCATGAAAATGATATGTTTATGAATGAAAGAAGGGAAATATATGAAGTATTCTTCAAGCAAAGACCTATTTTGAAACACAATTTGCCTGTTGAAATTCTAGGGGATCCTCCTCCACCCAAGGGTGATCCCGTGTTTGAGCTTGAACCATTACCTGATACTCTTAAATACGCTTATCTTGATGAAAAGAAGATATATCCTGTTACTATTTGTGCTAACCTTTCAGAGCAGGAAGAAGAGAAATTATTGAAAACTCTGAAGAAGCACCGTGCTGCTATTGGATATACTCTTGATGATCTTAAGGGCATTAGTCCCACTCTATGCTAGGACAAAATAAAATTGGAGAAAGACGCTAAACCGGTTGTTGATCACCAACGACGGTTAAATCCTAAGATGAAAGAAGTGGTAAGAAATGAAATACTAAAGCTTCTGGAGGCAAGTATAATTAATCTCGTTGCTGATAGTCAGTGGGTAAGTCCTGTCCATTGTGTCCCTAAGAAGGGAGGCATTACTGTTGTTCCTAATGATAAAGATGAATTGATTCCACAAAGAATTGTTATAGTTTATAGAATGGTAATTGATTTCCGCAAACTAAATAAAGCCACTAAAAAAGATCATTACCCTTTACCTTTTATTGATCAAATGCTAGAAAGATTATCCAAACATACACAATTTTGCTTTCTAGACGGTTATTCTGGTTTCTCTCAAATACCTGTGTCAAAAGAGGATCAAGAAAAGACCACTTTTACTTGCCCTTTCGGTACATTTGCTTATAGACGTATGCCTTTTGGTTTATGCAATGCACCTGCTACCTTTCAAAGATGTATGACTGCTATATTCTCTGACTTTTCTGAAAATATTGTTGAGGTTTTCATGGATGATTTCTCCGTATATGGAACTTCTTTTGATGATTGCTTGAGCAACCTTGGTCGAGTTTTGCAGAGATGTGAAGAAACTAATCTTGTCTTGAATTGGGAGAAGTGCCACTTTATGGTTAATGAAGGTATTGTCTTATGGCACAAAACTTCTGAAAGAGGTATTGAAGTTGATAAAGCTAAAGTTGATGCTATTGAAAATATGTCATGTCCTAAGGACATCAAAGGTATAAGAAGTTTCCTTGGTCATGCCGGTTTTTATAGGAGGTCCATTAAAGACTTCTCAAAAATTTATAGGCCTCTGACTAATCTCTTACAAAAAGATGTTCCTTTTGTCTTTGATGATGATTGTGTAGAAGCATTTGAAACACTTAATAAAGCTTTGATTTCTGCACCTATTGTTCAGCCACCTGATTGGAATTTACCCTTTGAAATTATGTGTGATGCTAGTGATTATGCTGTAGGTGTTGTTCTAGGACAAAGAGTTCATAAGAAATTAAATGTTATCCAATATGCTAGTAAAACTCTAGACAGTGCCCAGAGAAATTATGCTACTACTGAAAAAGAATTTTTAGCAGTTGTATTTGCTTGTGATAAGTTCTGACCTTATATTGTTGATTCTAAAGTAATTGTTCACACTAATCATGCTGCTATTAAATATCTTATGGAGAAGAAAGATGCTAAACCTAGACTTATTAGATGGGTTCTCTTGCTACAAGAATTTGATTTGCATATTATTGATAGAAAGGAGCTGAGAACCCGCTGCGAACAACTTGTCTAGGTTAGAGAATGTTCTTGATGACCCACTACCTATTGATGATAGCTTTCCGATGAAAAATTAGTTGTCATAAATGCTTCTCGTCTTTGCTCCATGGTATCTGATTATGCAAATTACATTGTTGCTAAATTTATACCACCTAGTTTCACATACCAGCAAAAGAAAAAGTTTTCTATGATTTAAGACATTACTTGGGATGACCCACCTTTATAAAGAAGGAGTAGATCGTGTTATTAGACGCTGTACCCGAGCATGAACAGAATGATCCTACGCAAGTGTCACTCTGAGGCTTATGGAGGACACCATGCTGGAGATAGAACTGCAGATAAGGTATTGCAATCCGGTTTTTATTGGCCTACTCTTTTCAACGACGCTCGTAAGTTTGTTTCGTCTTGTGATGAATGTCAAAGAATTGGTAATATAAGTAGACCTCAAGAAATGCCTATGAACTATTCACTTGTTATTGAACCTTTTGATGTTTGGGACTTTGATTATATGGGATTGTTTCCTTCCTCTAATGGGTATACACATATTTTAGTTGCTGTTGATTACGTTACTAAGTGGGTAGAAGGTATTCCAACTAGTAGTGCTGATCATAACACCTCTATTAAGATGCTTAAAGAAGTTATTTTTCCGAGGTTTGGAGTCCCTAGATACTTAATGACTGATGGTGGTTCACATTTTATTCATGGTGCCTTTCGTAAAATGCTTGCTAAGTATGATGTTAATCATAGAATTGCATCTCCATACCAACCACAATCTAGTGGTCAAGTAGAATGGAGTAATAGGGAGATTAAATTAATTTTGCAAAAGACTGTTAATAGATCTAGAAAGAATTGGTCCAAGAAACTTGATGATGCACTATGGGCCTATAGAACTGCATATAAAAATCCTATGGGCATGTCTCCGTATAAGATGGTTTATGGAAAAGCTTGTCACTTACCTCTCGAACTAGAACATAAGGCATATTGGGCCATTAAAGAGCTCAATTATGATTTCAAACTTGCCGGTGAGAAGAGACTATTTGACATTAGCTCACTTGATGAATGGAGAACCCAGGCCTATGAGAATGCCAAACTGTTTAAAGAAAAAGTTAAAAGATGGCATGACAAAAGGATACAAAAGCGTGAGTTTAATGTAGGTGACTATGTTTTGCTATACAACTCTTGTTTAAGATTTTTTGCAGGAAAACTCCTCTCTAAATGGGAAGGTCCTTACGTCATCGAGGAGGTCTATCGTTCAGGTGCCATAGAAATCAACAACTTCGAAGGCACAAATCCGAAGGTGGTGAACGGTCAAAGAATCAAACATATACCTCAGGTAATCCAATAAATGTTGAAACTAATGTTATTGAAATCGTAACCCCGGAGGAATACATAAGGGACACTTTCCAGAATGTTTCAGACTCCGAAAAGGAATAGGTATGTGGTACGGTAAGTAAACCGACTCCAAAACAGTTCCAATAGCATTTTTTTTTCTCTGTTTTGGAATATTTAAGAAAATAGGAAAATAAGAAGTAGTCTGAAAGGGACACGAGGCATCCACGAGGGTGGAGGGCGCGCCCTACCCCCCTGGGCGCGCCCCCTGCCTCGTGGGCACCTCGTGTTCCCTCCGGACTCCGTTTTCTTGCACGATACTTCTTTTGGTCGGTAAAAATTCATTATATAATCTCCCGAAGGTTTTGACCACCGTACCACGCAAATATCCTCTGTTTTTGTTTCGAGCTGTTTCTGCGGCAGATTTAGAGCAAGATGTCATCTCAAGACTCCGACGGAGAGAGCTATGTCTCACATCTCATTGCTGACCCAAAGACCTATGGGGACCTATCTCCTTGTGGTCGAACTACGGATGATGAGGAGGATGCGCATTTGAGGAGGATCAATGATTCAAGTTCGGAGGAGGAGGATGTTCCTCTACCTCAACCTAGGGATATGCACGTGAAGTTCAAGAAGTCTAGTCTCCCTAAGAGGGCTAAACTGTCTAACAACCGATCTATTCCTTCTCGTTTTCGGCAGAAAAGCAAAGGAGATTTATGTGACAAGATCTTGAAGCTGGAATCGGAGGTCGATGATTTAAAGGAGGAAATTGCTCTTCTCAATTACAATATGAAGAAGCTGAAGGCACAATTGTCATCATCATCACCATCTCCTTCACCTTCGAGGAAGGAGACATAATCACATGGGTATGGGCACTCCCCTTGGCAACTGCCAAGCTTGGGGGAGGTTCCCCGGTATCGTATCACCATCACACTTCTATCTTTACCATTTTTCTTAGTTCGATCCTTTTGGTAATATCTTGATCTAGTAGAATAAAGTTTTAGTATGATTTAGTTTTGAGTTTTGCTTTATGATCCTTCTATGTAATCGAGTCTGTGAGCTATAAATAATAAAGATTAGTTTTGAGTCGAGGGCTTGGTTACCTTGCTATGATCTTGAGGGAATAAAAGAAAGAATAAAAAGAATTAAAGAGATCATATTGATCTTATGGAGAGTAATGACTTCACATATAAAGAGTATGATGAATAAAATTTGTTGAGAGTTGACAAACATAGTTTTGGTCATCGTTGCAATTAATAGGAAGTAATAAGAAAGAGAGGTTTTCACATATAAATATACTATCTTGGACATCTTTTATGATTGTGAGCACTCATTAAAATATGACATGATAAAAAGTTGATGTTGCACAAGGAAGACAACGTAATGGGTAATGTTTTCTTATATCCGAAATAAAGTATATTGTCATGGATCATCCAACATGTTGGGCTTGCCTTTCCCCCTCATGCTAGCCAAATTCTTTGCACCAAGTAGAGATACTACTTGTGCTTCCGAATATCCTTAAACCCGGTTTTTCCATGAGTGTCCACCATACCTACCTATGGATTGAGTAAGATCCTTCAAGTAAGTTGTCACTGTTGCATGCAAAAAAAATTGCTCTCTAAATATGTATGATCTATTAGTGTGGAGAAAATAAGCTTTATACGATCTTGTGATATGGAAGAAATAAAAGCGACGGACTGCATAATAATGGTCCTATTACAAGTGGCAATATAAAGTGACGTTCTTTTGCATTAAGATTTCGTGCATCCAACCATAAAAGCACATGACAACCTCTTCTTCCCTCTACGAAGGGCCAGTCTTTTATTTTTGTCTTATACCTTATGTAAGAGTCGCGGTGATCTTCACCTTTCCTTTTTACACTTTATCCTTTGGCAAGCACATTGTGTTGGAAAGATCCTGATATATATATCCAATGGGATGTAAGTTATCATGAACTATTATTGTTGACATTACCCTTGAGGTAAAAGGTTGGGAGGCAACACTATAAGCCCCTATCTTTCTCTTTGTCCGATTAAAACTCCATACCCATAAGTATTGCGTGAGTTAGCAATTGTGAAAGACTAAATGATAGTTGAGTATGTGGACTTGCTGAAAAGCTCTTATATTGACTCTTTCCGATGTTATGATAAATTGCAATTGCTTCAATGACCGAGATCATAGTTTGTTAGTTTTCAATGAAGTTTCTGATTCATACTTAACATTGTGAATAGATTGTTACTTTAGCATAAGAAATCATATGACAATATATATATATATATATATATATATATATATATATATATATATATATATGTTGCTATTACAAGAATGATCATGATGCCCTCATGTCCGTATTTTATTTTATTGACACCTCTATATCTAAACATGTGGACATATTTTTCGTTATCGGCTTCCTCTTGAGGACAAGCGAGGTCTAAGCTTGGGGGAGTTGATACGTCCATTTTGCATCATGCTTTTATATCGATGTTTATTGCATTATGGGCTGTTATTACACATTATGTCACAATACTTATGCCTATTCTCTATTATTTTACAAGGTTTACACGAAGAGGGAGAATGCCGGCAGCTGGAATTCTGGGTTGGAAAAGGAGCAAATATTAGAGGCCTATTCTGCACAACTCCAAAAGTCCAGAAACTCCAGGAAGTCAGTTTTGGAATATATTAAAAATATTGGGCGAAGAAAGCACTAGAGGGGGGCCACACCCTGTCCATGAGGGTGGGGGCGCGCCCTACCCCCTGGGTGCGCCCCCTACCTCGTGGGCCCCATGGCAGGCCTCCAGTGCCCATTTTTGCTATATGAAGTCTTTCGCCCTGGAAAAAAATCAGAAGGAAGCTTTGGGACGGACGCCATTGCCTCTCGGCGGAACTCGGCGAAACCAATCTAGGGCTCCGGCGAGCTGTTCTGCCGGGGAAACATCCCTCGGGGAGGGGGAAATAATCACCATCGTCATCACCATCGATCCTCTCACCGGGAGGGGGTCAATCTCCATCAACATTTTCACCAGCACCATCTCATCTCAAACCCTAGTTCATCTCTTGTATCCAATCTTTGTCTCAAAACCTCAGATTGGTACCTGTGGGTTGCTAGTAGTGTTGATTACTCCTTGTAGTTGATGCTAGTTGGTTTATTTGATGGAAGATCGTATGTTCAGATCCTTTATGCATATTAATACCCCTCTGATTATGAACATGAATATGATTTGTGAGTAGTTACGTTTGTTCCCGAGGACATGGGAGAAGTCTTGCTATAAGTAGTCATGTGAATTTGGTATTCGTTCGATATTTTGATGAGATGTATGTTGTCTTTCCTCTAGTGGTGTTATGTGAACATCGACTACATGACACTTCACCATTATTTGGGCCTAGGGGAAGGCATTGGGAAGTAATAAGTGGATGATGGGTTGCTAGAGTGACAGAAGCTTAAACCCTAGTTTATGCGTTGCTTCGTAAGGGGCTGATTTGGATCCATATGTTCCATGCTATGGTTAGGTTTACCTTAATACTTCTTTTGTAGTTGCAGATGCTTGCAAGAGGGGTTAATTATAAGTGGGATGCTTGTCCAAGGAAGGGCAATACCCAAGCACCGGTCCACCCACAAATCAAATTATCAAAGTAACGAATGCGAATCATATGAGCGTGATGAAAACTAGCTTGACGATAATTCCCATGTGTCCTTGGGAGGGTTTTCCTTTATATAAGAGTTTGTCCAGGCTTGTCCTTTGCTACAAAAAGGATTGGGCCACCTTGCTGCACCTTGTTTACTTTTGTTACTTGTTACCCGTTACAAATCACCTTATCACAAAACTATCTGTTACCAATAATTTCAGTGCTTGCAGAGAATACCTTACTGAAAACTGCTTGTCATTTCCTTCTGCTCCTCGTTGGGTTCGACACTCTTACTTATCAAAAGGACTACGATAGACCCCCTATACTTGTGGGTCATCACCGGGGAATCCCCAAGCTTAAGCTTTTTGACATCCTTGAATATTACCTTGGGGTGCCTTGGGCATCCCCAAGCTTAGGTTCTTGCTACTCCTTATTCCATAGTCCATCAAATCCTTACCCAAAACTTGAAAACTTCACAACACAAAACTCAACAGAAAATCTCGTAAGCTCTGTTAGTATAAGAAAATAAATCACCACTTTTGGTACTGTTGTGAACTCATAATTTATTTATATTGGAGTAATATCTACTGTATTCCAACTTTTCCATGGTTCATACCCCCCGATACAGGCATAGATGCATCAAAATAAGCAAACAACACGCGAAAAACAGAATCTGTCAAAAATAGAACAGTCTGTAGCAATCTGAATAGTTCGCATACTTCTGTAACTCAAAAAATCCTGAAAAATTAGGAAGTCCTAGGCAATTTGTATATAAATGTATTGTAAAAATTCAGAGTTTTTCCATGCTCCAGCAGAAAATAAGAATTTTTTTCTGAGCGCAAAAGTTTCTGTTTTTCAGCAGGATCAAATCAACTATTACCGTAAGCTATCCCAAAGGTCTTACTTGGCACAAACACTAATTAAAACACAAAACCAGATCTAACCAGAGGCTAGATGAAATATTTATTGCAAAACAGGACCTAAAAAGCAAGAACTAAAATAAAATTGGGTTGCCTCCCAACAAGCGCTATTGTTTAACGCCCCTAGCTAGGCATAAAACACGAATAGATCTAAGTGTTCTCATCTTTGGCATTTGGGAAAAAAGAGAAGATTTCTTATCTATGGAATTTATCTTTCTATTTTGTGAGAGCACATGGCCGTTGATCGTAGAACAAAGATTAAGCACATTGCGAAAATTTGCATCTAAACTTGCCTTCATCTCTTTAATTATTTCGTTTTGATAGAAACTCATAACTGCGGTAAAGTCAACATCCTTTTCCTTGGGGTGCCCGAATATGGTTTTCATCTTCTCATAAGTATCGATGGCATCCCCTCCAAGAAAACTGTTTTCAAAAATAGAATCCGAAACTTGCCTAAAAGAAGAGGGAAGGCCAAAATAAAAGCTTTTTAAGTAAACCTTGATTTCATATTGTGGCACATAGCTGGATCAAATCCTTAACAGCCGATCCCAAGCATCTTTCAAAGATTCATCAAGCAAATAACGAAAAATTACGGGATCATCTTCATCAAGATTGAAATCCTCCTCAACTATCCCAGTAAGTTTTTCCATAGCATCAGTATTTATGAGCTTAGAAAGGACAGATGGGTTATCCAAGGTACTTGAACCTGGGAGAAAACCTGAAGCTCTTCTAGATTCGGCCATGAAGAAAGAGATGAACAAAAACGGATGCGAAGGAAAGGAAAATCTTTTCGAAAATCATTTTAGAAGTGGGGGAGAGGAAAATGAGAGGCGAATGGCAAATAATGTAATGCGAGGGATGAGAGTTTATGATGGATACTTGGTATGTCTTGGCTTGGCGTAGATCTCCCCGGCAACGGCGCCAGAAATCCTTCTTTCTACCTCTTGAGCTTGCATTGGTTTTTCCCTTGAAGAAGAAAGGGTGATGCAGCAAAGTAGCGTAAGTATTTCCCTCAGTTTTGAGAACCAAGGTATCAATCCAGTAGGAGACAATGCGCAAGCCACCGAATACCTGCACAAACAAACACCAACCTTGCACCCAACGTGATAAAGGGGTTGTCAATCCCTTAATGATTATTTGCAACGTGAGATCTGATAGAGATGGATAAACGGTAAAGTAATATTTTTGGTATTTTTGGTTTATGGAACGGAAAGTAAAAGATAGCAAAATAAGGGAACAACGACATAAATTGGCAAGTTGACGAAAAACTGATATGATGTAAATAGACACAGGGGCCATAGGTTTCACTAGAGGCTTCTCTCAAGATAGAAATTATTATGGTGGGTGAACAAATTACTGCCGAGCAATTGATAGAAAAGCGTAAAGTTATGACGATATCTAAGGCAATGATCATGACCATAGGCATCATGTCCGTGTCAAGTAGACCGAAACGATTCTGCATCTACTACTATTACTCCACATGTCGACTGTTATCCAGCATGCATCTAGAGTATTAAGTTCATAAAGAACAAAGTAACGCTTTAATCAAGATGACATGATGTAGAGGAATTAACTCAAGCAATATGATGAAAACCCCATCTTTTTATCCTCGATGGCAACAATACAATACATGCCTTGCTGCCCCTGCTATCTGCTACCTCTTGAGCACTGCGTTGGTTTTCCCTTGAAGAGGAAAGGGTGATGCAGCAAAGTAGCGTAAGTATTTCCCTCAGTTTTTGAGAACCAAGGTATCAATCTAGTAGGAGGCTACGCACGAGTCCCTCGTACCTACACAAAACAAATAACTCCTCGCAACCAACGCGATAAGGGGTTGTCAATCCCTTCACGGTCACTTACGAGTGAGATCGATAGATATGATAGGATAATATTTTTGGTATTTTTATGATAAAGATGCAAAGTAAAATAAAAGCAAAGTAAAAAGCAAAGGAAATAACTAAGTGTTGGAAGATTAATATGATGAAGATAGACCCGGGGCCATAGGTTTCACTAGTGGCTTCTCTCAAGAGCATAAGTATTTTACGGTGGGTGAGCAATTCTTGTTGAGCAATTGATGAATTGAGCATAGTTATGAGAATATCTAGGTATGATCATGTATATAGGCATCACGTCCGAGACAAGTAGACCGACTCACCTGCATCTACTACTATTACTCCACTCATCGACCGCTATCCAAAGATGCATCTAGAGTATTAAGTTGATGAAAAGCAGTAACATATAAGCGAGGATGACAAGATGTAGAGGATAAATTCATGCAATATGATAAAAGCCCCATCTTGTTATCCTCGATTGCAACAATACAATACGTGCCTTGCTGCCCCTATTGTCACTGGGAAAGGACACCGCAAGATTGAACCCAAAGCTAAGCACTTCTCCCATTGCAAGAAAAACCAATCTAGTAGGCCAAACCAAACTGATAATTCGAAGAGACTTGCAAAGATAACCAATCATACATAAAAGAATTCAGAGAAGATTCAAATATTGTTCATAGATAATCTTGATCATAAACCCACAACTCATCGGTCTCAACAAACACACGGCAAAAAGAAGATTACATCGAATAGATCTCCACGAGAGAGGGGGAGAACATTGTATTGAGATCCAAAAAGAGAGAAGAAGCCATCTAGCTAATAACTATGGACCCGAAGGTCTGAGGTAAACTACTCACACTTCATCGGAGAGGCTATGGTGTTGATGTAGAAGCCCTCCATGATGGATGCCCCTCGTGAGCTCCTAACAGGCCGCAAGATGGGATCTCGTGGAGTACAGAAGGTTGCGGTGGTGGAATTAGGTTTTGGCTCAGATCGATCGTTTGGGTGCGTGGGTATATATAGGAGGAAGGAGTATGTCGGTGGAGCAACAGGGGGCCCACAAGGGTGGAGGGCGCGCCCCCTACCCGTGGCCCCCTCCTTTGTTTCTTGACGTAGGGTCCAAGTCTCCTGCATCATAATATTCCTAAAAATCACGTTCCCGAAGGTTTCATTCCGTTTGGACTCCGTTTGATATTCCTTTTCTGCGGAACTCTGAAATAGGCAAAAAACAGCAATTCTGGGCTGGGCCTTCGGTTAATAGGTTAGTCCCAAAAATAATATAAAAGTGAATAATAAAGCCCAATAATGTCCAAAATAGTAGATAATATAGCATGGAGCAATCAAAAATTATAGATACGTTGGAGACGTATCACTGTCACTGGGAAAGAACACAACAAGATTGAACCCAAAGCTAAACACTTCTTCCATTGCAAGAAAAACCAATCTAGTTGGCCAAACCAAATTGATAGTTCGAAGAAACTTGCAAAGATATCAAATCATGCATAAAAGAATTCAGAGGAGATTCAAATAATATTCATAGATAAGCTGATCATAAATCCACAATTCATCGGATCTCGGCAAACACACCGCAAAAGAGTATTACATCGAATAGATCTCCAAGAATATCGAGGAGAACTTTGTATTGAGAATCAAAGAGAGAGAAGAAGCCATCTAGCTACTAGTTATGGACCCGTAGGTCTGAGGTAAACTACTCATGCTTCGTCGGAGAGGCAATGGTGTTAATGTAGAAGCCCTCCGTGATCAAATCCCCCTCCGGCAGGATGCCGGAAAAGGCCCTAAGATGGGATCTCACGGGTACAGAAGGTTGCGGCAGTGGAAAAGTGGTTCTGTGGCTCCCCTTGATGTTTTTGGGGTATAAGAGTATGTATAGGAGAAAGATCTAGGTCAGGAGGTCAACGAGGGGCCCACAAGGTCGGGGGGTGCGCCCTACCCCCCTGGGCGCGCCCTCCACCCTTGTGGCTGCCTCGTGGCTCTTCTGACTTGCACTCCAAGTCTCCTGGGTGTCTTCTAGTCCAAGAAAAATCATCGCGAAAGTTTTATTCCGTTTGGACTCCGTTTGGTATTCCTTTTCTACAAAACTCTAAAACAAAGGAGAAACAGAAACTGGCACTGGGCTCTAGGTTAATAGGTTAGTCCCAAAAATCATATAAAATAGCATATTAATGCATATAAAACATACAGAACAGATAATATAATAGCATGGAACAATAAAAATTATAGATACGTTGGAGACGTATCAAGCCGCTGCTTGAACTTTGGAGGTGCTCTGCATTTATGTTTTGCGGTCTCAGAAAGGGCTAGCGAGATACCACTATTGTCATATTAAATCATGGTTGTTTTGATAACGTGTTGTTGTTTGAGATATCTTATTATTGCTCGCTAGCCGATTATGTCATTGATATGAGTTAATATAATTTCTAAGAGTTATTGTCCACATGGTTAGTTATAATCTTGGCTAAAAACCTGGGTGCTACTTAAGCTTATTTATGTAAACAATAGCAAAAGAGTTTGTAAAAGTTTTTCTTTTTCACTTTCAGTTTATCAACTGAATTGCTTGAGGATAAACAAAGGTTTAAGCTTGGGGGAGTCGATACGTCTCCATCGTATCTACTTTTCCTAACGTTTTCCTCTTGTTTTGGACTCTAATTTGCATGATTTGAATCAAACTAACCCGGACTGACGCTGTTTTCAGCAGAACTACCATGCTGTTGTTTTTGTGCAGAAATAAAAGTTCTCGGATTGGAACGAAACTTTGAGAAGATTTTTTATTCAATAAAATACTATTTCTGGAGCCAAGAACCACCGAAGGGGCACTGGCGGCACAACCCACCGTATGCGTCCCCCTCTGGCGCGGCCGTGGGTTGTCCCCACCGTGGCCCCTGACCCAAAACCGACGCTATAAAATCACATTTTTCCAGAAAAAAAATCAGGGAAAAAGAATTATCACGTTTCACGAGACGGAGCCACCGCCGCCTCCTGTTCTTCATCTGGAGGCCAGATCTGGAGTCCGTTTGGGGCTCCAGAGAGGGGGATTTTCGATCTTCGTCATCACCAACCCTTCTCCATCATCAATTCCATGATGCTCCCCACCGGGAGTGAGTAATTCCTTCGTAGGCTCGTTGGTCGGTGAGGAGTTGGATGATATTCATCATGCAATCGAGTTAGTTTTGTTAGGGTTTGATCCCTATTGTCCATTATGTTCTGAGATTGATGTTGCTATGACTTTGCCATGCTTAATGCTTGTCACTTTGGGTCCATGTGCCATGATTTCAGATCTGAACCATTTATGTTATCACCATTATATCTATGTTCTAGATCCGATCTTGCAAGTTACAGTCACCTACTACGTGTTATGATCCGGCAACCCTAGAGTGACAATAGTCGGGACACTTCCCGATGATGACTGTAGTTTGAGGAGTTCATGTATTCACCGTGTGTTAATGCTTTGTTCCGGTTCTCTATTAAAAGGAGGCCTCAATATCCCTTAGTTTCCAATAGGACCCCGCTGCCACGGGAAGGTAGGACAAAAGATGTCATGCAAGTTCTTTCCATAAGCACGTATGACTATTTACGGAACACATGCCTACATTATATTTATGAACAAGAGCTAGTGCCTTATCGCCCTAGGTTGTAACTGTCACATGATGAATATCATCCAACAAATCACCGATCCAATGCCTATGATTTTCCTACATATTGACCTTGCTAAGTTACTACTGCTATTGTTACTATTATCACTACTGCAAAATCATTGCTATCACTGTTACCGCTATTATTGCTGTTGCTACTATCAAAATTATCATACTACTTTGCTACTGATCACTTTGCTGCAGATAATTAATCTCCAGGTGTGGTTGAATTGACAACTCAGCTGCTAATACTTACAAATATTCTTTGACTCCCCTTGTGTCGAATCTATTAATTTGGGTTGAATACTCTACCCTCGAAAACTGTTGTGATCCCCTATTCTTGTGGGTTATCACACGACCCAAATCCTTCACGCCCCCGAGCCGGCCAACTCAAAGAGCCTCTCCATCTGCCTGACCCAGACTACCATCTGACGTCCCCGTCGTCTGATGAGTCCAGTGCTACCCAAGTGCCGAGTTTCAATATTAACTGTGGGTAAGTATTTCAAAAACTCATATTACTTCTTATTATACTTGTCTTCTTAGCTGACTCTTCTTTGTGTGACCAGCAAAAGCCTTTGTCAAGACAAACCCGGAGGGTCAACTTCTGCTGCGGTGGAGATTGAAGTTCCTTCTCGGGACCCGTTGACGGACAACCCGGAGATCTAGGACAAGCTAGCTGACGAGGACAAGCCGGCTGGCGAAGACAAGTCAGTTGACGAGGACGAGCTGACTCATCAAGATGAACCGGGGAGTCATGCCCGTGCCTCCAGTCCTATAATGGAGGGGAATGAAAATCTCGCTTCAGAACTACTTCTGGGGACGACTCATACGGAAGTGGTGACCACTGGAGAAAAACATAGTATTCTAGAAACTTCAAATATCTTGGCAAAAATCACACCCAAAGATGAGTCACCAATGAAGGAGAAACGGAAAACCAAACTTGAATTTCAATCTCTGGAGGATGTAGGTCTGAACACCCTTCACCAAGGGTTTAACATGACTGTCTGAAAGCCGATATATTGAAATCGCCATGGTCAACACTAAAACAAAAATATGAGGTATGCCTTGTTGTTTTTCTTCCTTATGTATATATATATGTAGCCCCCAAGTCTTAAGTAGAGAAAGTAGTGATATGCTTGAGACTTGCTTCAACAAAACCTCGTAGGAAAATCCGGGTTAACAGCCTTGACCCGCCCTTGATGTAACCACTTTAGTTGTACTCAGATGTAGCCCCCAAGGGCCGGGTCCTCAAGAAATAATGAGCTGGGACTTATGTAGATATGAACTTATGAATTTGAGCAGTTGGTAGCCCCCAAAGGCCGGGTCGGGTCTTTTAAGTATATGTGGAAGAAAAAAGGACAAACGCATTAACCCCCAAGTGCCATGTTGAGTGCTTGCAGCTATATGGGACTTGATATAAGATAAACCAAAACTGACTAATGTAGCTCCCAAGTGTTCGGTCGTTCGCTAGCGGCGACTCGGGACTTTTTTTAGAAATTTGAATAATGTAGCCCCCAAGTGTCGGGACAATCGCCTGCAGCGGCTCGGGGCTATCACTAATATGACTGACCTTGTAAATCTTATATGTAGAAGATGTTGAACTAGGCCGAGTCATAGGCTGTCGGCTTACAAAAAGAGCTAAAGAAAGAGAAGAAACTCCGAGAAAAGGCAGAAAAACTGTCTTTAGATTTCCACGGTCTCTGCTTTTTATGACAGACACCTTGGAAAAAACTGAAGCTGCTTTTGAGGAAGAGATATCTGCCTTAGTCAAACGTGCAGAGGAGGCCGAGTCAAAGCTCGAGCCTGTAACTCAAGAGCTGCAAACATTGAAGGTTCATATCACTGACATGTGTGTAGCCATCTTTAGTAAGCAAAGTTTCTTCATAACCGCACCATATTGTTCTAGTTCAGGACAGATTGTGAGCAATGCAAAGCTGAGTATATTTTTCAGCCCCAATACCAATCTCACTACAAGAGAGAATTGTTGTAGAGAGTTAAATATCGAGAATGAAGCTCTTTCTGATACTTACTTAGGCTTACCAACCATGGTTGGT
This sequence comes from Aegilops longissima, assembly GCA_021605205.1. Classification (NCBI taxonomy): domain Eukaryota; kingdom Viridiplantae; phylum Streptophyta; class Magnoliopsida; order Poales; family Poaceae; genus Aegilops; species Aegilops longissima. Next base: position 422,461,820 of record CM038680.1, read on the forward strand.
GTGAACAGATCAGATTGTTTTCAACACTTGATTGGCAGCTAGAGATTAAAGGGATGGAAGAAAAAAACTCTATCAATGCAAGGTAAAGAGATATTAGTTAAATCCATAGCCCAAGCAATACCTTCATATGCAATGTTTGTTTTCAAGTTACCAAAAAAATTTGCAAGGTAATTACATATGAGATTGCTGGTTTTTGGTGGGGTGATAGCCAAGACGAGAAGAAAATGCATTGGTTCGCATGGTGGAAGTTGTGTGTGCTGAAGAAGAAAGGGGAAATGGGGTCTAGGGACCTTCACAGTTTTAATCTTGCTATGTTAGCAAAACAGTGTTGGCGACTTCTCCAGAATCCAAACTCTTTGTGTGCGCAAGTCCTTAGTGCTAAGTATTACCCTGATGGTAATTTACTGAAGGCTGGACTGAAGAAGGGATATCGTGGCTGGCATTCAAACTTTCTAGGGGGGTTGCATTTGGAGGGTTGGCTGGGGGTTCAAAATAAACATTTTGAGGTTCTAAAAAGACGGAGCAGAGTGAAGTGAAATGGAGTGTAGGGTTTGCTCTGGATTGGATTATTTTACGAGGAGGGACTGGTGGTCTGGGCTGGCCCGCACCTCTCAGGCGGCCAGCCCCTACCGCCGTGACACTTTGAGTTATTTGGGCAGCAAGAAGGAAATCCATACATGAAGGCATTTTGAGAGTCCGCATGCGAGCATCACCTTTGTGGATAGATACATTAATGAGCTCGAGGCAATTGATGGGAAACAGGAGCCGACGAGAACAGGGCCAAGAGTATCCGTTCAAAACAGGAGACCAAAAGCTCCTCCACCGGGATACGCCAAAATAAACGTCGACGCGGGGTGCTGAAGAGGAAGCCAAGGGACAGCGGCAGTAGTATGCATGGAAAATACGAGTGCCTTTCTTGGAAGCTCGGCCTTGGTGATTCGAGGAATGGATGATCCGGCAACGCTAGAAGCTATAGCATGTCGGGAAGATATGGCGCTCACAGCAGATCTTCACTTAACCCAGTATGTGATCACGTCAGATGCAAAGCAAGTGGTTACTACCATTCATAGTGGAAGCATGGGCGAGTATGGTGCTATCATCAAGGAGATTAGACTAAAACAACTTTCTTTTCAATGTAATTTTATTTTCGAAGATCTTGCGAACAATCTAGAAGCACGTAGACTAGCCAAGCATTTTCTTTCTGTGGATCCGGGGCGCCATGTATGGCTGGGTCAACCCCATGACCCCACCTGTATCCCACAAACTTTGATGAATAAAAGCTTGGTTCCACTCAAAAAAAAAAAAAAAAAATCGAGCCAGCCGCTCGCTTCCCGTCCCGACCTCCCAATTTCGCCGTCTCCCCGCTCATCGCTCGCCGCTGGCCGGACGCCCAGAGCCGCAGCCTCTCCGTCCCGCCCGCTCGGCGTTTGGGGCTCGGCAGCAGCCGCGCCACCACAACTGTGCGGGCCGTGCCCCTGCCTCTGGCCGCCAGGCGCCCCTGCAAGCCGGCGCACGCCGCCCACTCCGCACACCGGCGCTCGGCCGGCAGGCAGCAGCAAGGCAGCAACCATCCTTGTTGATTTGAGGTACCAGTTCAGCTCGTCCCCTGCCCATTCGGCCATTCCCCATTTTTGGATTTAGGGTTTGCTCTTCCCTGTGCTACCCACCATCCAGTACGTAATTTGTGTTCAGTTATGTCATTCTATGAATTTATGATTGATAGAAAGTAAACTAGTTAGAACGTTTATAAGTCTTCTTTGATGCAAAACTGAGACTTAATTGAGAATTTTAGTATGCTTGTAAGACCATATTGATCTATTTCTATGTGGTATTGGTAGTTAGTTAGAACGTCCACATGTCATATTTATTGTCAATTTTTTTAGGAGAATCACCCTGTTTTCAAATCCTAGATCCGCCACTGTCGTCACTCTTCTCCACCACTCAGACCCAGCATAGCAGCAAGGAAGCGGACGGGAGGATGATGGGAAGCAACAACCCCGGCGGCGCAGGCGGAGGGATGGCTCCGGGCATGGGAGCGGGCAGCAGCGACGGGCGGCACGATGACGAGGCCGTACTCACCGAGTTCCTCTCCTCCCTCATGGACTACAACCCCATGGTACGCCGCCGCCGCCTGCCCTAATCCCCTTTCGTTATGCTGAGTTCCTGTTTGACTCGGTGGCGCGGCAGATTCCGGATGAGCTTGTGGAGCACTACCTCGGCCGCAGCGGCTTCCACTGCCCCGACCTACGCCTGTGAGTACTCCTTACACCTCCAATTCCTCTCCCGAGAAGACTTCATGTCTGAGTCGGTACTTAAGCTGAGACCCCCTTTGCTGCTCTAGGATAATCTCGAACTGGAATTTGCTAAGCATAGTGATATATGGAGCCACATAGAGGTTTTTTAGCACGTTGTTGTTTTATTCTGAGAGAAATTGCTAAGCATAGTCTGAGAGAAATCTTCAACTCAGGTGATTATTCATCCACATGAATGACATGTTTTTTCTTTCTTTTCTTTCCTAATTTTGTGGTATGCAGTACAAGGTTGGTTGCTGTAGCTACTCAAAAGTTCATTTCAGACATCGCAAGTGACTCCCTTCAGTACGTGAACCCACAACTGCACTAGTTCGTTTTTTTACCTCAATGCAATTTGTCTATTGGTGTCAGCATGGCATAACATATAGCAATTGTAGTATATCTTGCACACCAATTTGATATTGCACTATCCTTTCCCTTGAATTAGGCATTGCAAGGCCAGGGTTGCAGCACCTATCAAAGACAACAAGAGCAAACAACCGAAGGTGAATTTACATCTTAATTAAAAATTCCATGTTACTTCTAGCATGAAACCTGGCATGCCATTCTTACTTCTTATGGCTTACTGATGACATGCTTTATTGTACTTCAGGATAGACGTCTTGTATTGACAATGGATGATCTTTCAAAAGCCCTGCGTGAGGTAAACCATTTTTCTTTACATCTGAGTTTTTGTTTTATTTTTATATGAAACAGCACACCATTTACTTCCTTATTTCTTATGTTTGAAGCCCACATTATTTTGTTTGAACGCAGAATAACACTCAGCCAGTTACATTCTTAGGAGTTGAATCCCTGCACTGATAAATTCGTTGAAAATTACTGTGGATGAATGGCTTTAGTTGATCCTTGTAGACCAAGCTGATTGCTTGATGCGAGTTTTTTCTGAGAGGCAAAAATCAAATTCATATGGATTCAGTTTTACATGTTCCAAGCTTCTCACAGCTCACCGAAGTTCATACTAATCGGTGGCAGCTAGGAACATCTTACCAGCATACCAGTACAAAGGCACCTGACATGAAATCAGCATTTAAGCTCCTGACACTTACACGTCTAATTGACAAACGATTTCCTACAGTTTTGCCTTCTAACCATGTTTTGGAGGCCATACTGGTGGCAGCTCCTTAACATTGAGTTATAGGGCCTGTATCTGTAGAAGAACGAACTACACAGACATCTACTATTATGGATATTGCACATGCTCCAAAGCAGCCAAAGCATACAAGGATGTGAAGAGATAACAATAAATATATATATCCTGTTCTCTGTCCTGAACAGATGGACTCAATTGTTTATTTCCGCCCTAATTAGAAAAGCAGTTAAAAGAAAGGGAATCTGAGTGATACTACAAAGGTTTAAATCATGTCCATCTCCCAAGTAACACGGGGAACGGCGCAATCACTAAAGATGACGCGAGCAGAAAAAGCAGTCTACACATGTCTAATCTAACCACCATGTTCTGATCATCTTTAGTGAGAATGCTCATGCTTATCAAAACCCGCCAAACCAATATTTTCAAGCAATTGCTCATTTGTCGGACGAAGTTGCAAACATAAAATGGTATTATCCAATTTTCTACAAGCATATATTCGCCAAAGTATATCTTCTTTGCACACCTTCGTGGGTTGCTAGTTCTTTGGTAGATTAAGTTCTAGTTATGTTCAGTTGCATGCAAGTAGTCAGGTAATTTTTATTTTATCAATCTACCTTCAACCCAAACCTCACATAAAAGGGCATGCTACTCATGCAATATACTCCCTCCGTCCGGAAATACTTGTCATCAAAATGAATAAAAGGGGATGTATCTAGATGTATTTTAGTTCTAGATACACCCCTTTTTGTCCATTTTGATGACAAGTTTTTCCGGACGGAGGGAGTATCATATTGCTCAAGATGTTAGACATGGAAATGTCCTCCAGCCACTTGTCAGACATCCTCCTGAAAATTTTAGCTTGATATTAAAAACTCGAATTCCCACCAGACATGCTTTTGCAAGTGCAACATACCTCTGATTGAGAAATTTATTGTTATTCTCTCTCAACAACGCCTGCTGCCAGCAGCTCATCATTGTTAGTGAATGCTACCAAGCGTTTAGGCACCTAAAATATTTATCCTGTTTCGGCTTAGCTGACCCACTAGTCCACAAGCAGCACCCTAATCTGGTGATCCGATACGTTTTAAAGAAAATGCATTTATGACTCGCAAATACTAAAATACCATACCGGAACAGGTCGTCAATATACTCATACTTTGTCACAAACTAGACCTGTTTAGGCTAAAATCCCAGTTATTTGGTGGTTATCGCAGACGCATACCACGCTAAAATCCATCGCATTCACGTATCATATGTTTGCAACTGTTGTCTGTACAAAGAACAAGGAGGTGCACCAGCTTGTGCTACTGAGAAATGTGCACCACAGAGCACTGTTCTAAAAGATGTCCGACTAGTGGAACTCACTCTCACCTCACATGTTCAGCCTACGTAGGTAGCCGACTAGTAGGTGACGAGACTCTAGCCTCTAGGTGCCACCCCAACCCCCACATTTAGGCCTCATTTGGTTGCACGGGATCCCTCCGGGATGGGATCCCAGACTTATCGCTGGGCACAAAAAAACCCATGAGACACATTAACACTGGAAATCTATATGGCCATCTGGTGGCCAACTAGATGGGATTTTCCCCGGCCCAATCCTCGTCATATCCCGGGGAAGATTCCCACGTCTCGGTACATCCGGCAAAAATTCCTCGTCTTTTGCCCTCGAGTCGGATGCCTCTACCTTCCCTTCCACATGAGTCTGCTTAGTTTCCCTCTCTCTATTGCCGGTGCAGCCGCTGCCGTTCTGTGTACATGCGTCTGCTTCTCTCTTAATTGACCTCTGCCACGTCTTCAGTGTTGTTCCACGGGAGGGTTCCTCTTCCGATGTCTTCCCCAACAAATTTTCCGTGATGAGGTGTTCCATATCCGGCGATGAACCAGAGAATGTGAGGGAAGTTTCGCCAGAGCAGCTACAATGCAGTAGACTACAACGAGCTCGAACATGGTGACGGCAAGCTGCGCCATCTTGTTGGACATGCTGAAGCAGGCTCCTCGCATGCTGATGCTTCGCCAGTTGTTGAGGACGAGCTGCCCCAGTTCATGGCACCTTCTCTTTTTTCTCAACTTTTTTGACGTAGTATTCGCTGTAGTACGGAGTAGGGGTCTCCCCCCTCTGCCAAATGATGACAGGGAATGGATCTTCGACGTGGTTTTCTCCCCCTAGGTTATTGAATGACCAGAAAAAATCTCACCCGCGCTTTGTTTGCCCTGGGTGTTATTTCCCTAACGACCAAGCCTTAGAGTTTCTGTGTACGTGCGAGCATATGCTTCATGTTCTTTTGATTTTATGCTTTTGTACAAATTTCTTGCAGCATGGTGTTAACTTGAAACATCCAGAGTATTTTGCGGACAGCCCATCAGCAGGGATGGGCCCTTCAACAAGAGAGGAGTAGAACAATCACTTCTTCCCGTACAAAGACATGCCCTTACAAGTTTATGTACCGTTGCAGCAACATAACATTATGAGCATCTACGCGACGGCTGTTCTTTATGTATTATGGACCAGCAGTGTGTGGTTGCCACCATTTTGATGCTTATCAAGTTCTCCAAGTCACCCCCTATCTTGGATTGATTGCATCTTGAAACTGTCGATCACATGAAATTGGCTTTGTGTAGCGGGTGAGTTTGATTCCTGATGGTTGGCTAGTATGGCACCCATGGGAACTGGGGATCAGATAGGCCTAGCTTATCTTCAGCATCTAATTGCAGGAACATAAGTCAAAATTGCATACTGCGTTCTATAAGAGAAGTCATATTCAGGATGCAATCTGAATTTTGAGACGCAACGCTCCACGAAAAGCATCGATAAAATATGGCAACACACTGAAAGGAACAAGGCATATTCTGCCGTTGACTTGTTATCCAGAAGCAACTATTGCATCAACAACTATCACCTCCTCCATATTGCCATGACAAAGACTGTCTGATTGTAAAACAAATTGCGTGCGTTTAAATGAAACTTATCGTTGCAAGGATACAATCCAAGCACCGGCCCTTTTGGAGGGTTTCCACGTTTATATAGTTCTTATTCATCAATCATTGAATGATTGATTTATTAGTGTGTTGTCATGGCTAGCTATTGGATTTACCCTTGGTTTTGTCAGTTTGTCCATACAACAGCACCTCCAACACTTCAAAAGGTCGCCTCATACTTCTATCAATCGTTCATACATGGTTGACCTTGAGTTGTTAATTCGTCAAGCAGGAAGCAAATTTCTTACTCACTGTTTCAATAAGGAAAATTTCTTGTTCGTATCTTCAGAAAAAAAACTAATGTTTTCAGTGCAGCTGGATTTCTGAAAGCGACCAGCCCTAATATCATAATTAGGCCACCAACCAACTATCATGCATTATTACGAATCCTACATATTTATATGCTGGTCACACCCCGGTTTCATTTACAATTTCTACTGAATCAAGTCATTGATGTTATCACTTGTGTCATTGTGTGGACCTAAAAAAGAAGATAAATTCTTGACTTAATCGCGGGTACTTCTGCCGCTGATGATATAGAGGAGACTTAACAAAAGATGGCCGGCGCAATGATATCATTTAAGACACCAATAACGTAGTAACTTACGTGTACTTTATAAGGTATTATAATTGTTTGAATACAAAACAAATTCACTAATCATGTCATGATTTGACAGAACAAAACAAAAGGAGCTATGTCATGTTTTGTAGCTTTGCGAGGTCAGAAGGAAAAAAGATCAGTTGGTTTAACCTCAAGTGTCACGTCGGAATGAGTAAAAACACTTAGATCCTCATGGTTAACCTCTTAAGAAATCACCCTGATTAAGATGCATGCATGAACACTGACCAGCTAACAGTATTGTAATCAACAAGAGGCTAGCAAGTGGATTAAGAGCTTTTGACTTTACTGTCATATTCATCACTTGGCAAGAGATGATGACATGGCCTTATGCCATGAAGTCATGCATGAAGGTGCAGCAGCCTCTGCATGCGGGCACTTTTCTTGTCCGCGTGCTAATCAAGCCATTGTTAAAATATATGTCAAATTTATGTGTACAAGTTGTGCTGTAGTTGGACATGTAAATAACAGAGGGTTAGCTGTTTGAGTCGGAAAGGTGTAATTCAGAACTATTATACAAGGTCACCGCGAGTAGGCAAAATAGACTAGACGATAGAGATCATGAGAGGGACGGTCCGGGCGTCCGTGTATCATGTGATTTGCTACAATGGAAGGTGCGTTTATAATCATGCCTTAGTGATGCGCTACATGCATGTTGTTGAACCTTGTTAACAAATGTTGGTGTCCATTGCTCGTGCTGTGTGATTGCTTGTCCTCGATGGATCCACGTACACCTCGAATTATTCCAACATCAATGACGGCATGATGATGAGAGGACGGAAACTAATCAAATACCAAAACTAATCAGACCCCGATCCATGGATCCATGCGGAGACAAGACAAGGAGAGGAAAACACCCACATCCGCAGCCACTTTAGCTAGCCACCCTGTGATATGATCCATGCATCGGCTTGGCCAAGTCGTTGCCGCTTTGCTCAATTGCTTTGGAGTAAACAACACGGCGGGAAGGCGGATCGCTCGCGGTCCGGCCACATTCCTTTGTGGAAAGAAGATGGCAATGATCCCCGCCTTTCTCCGGCGCCACTTTCATTCTCTGAAGCCCCGGGAACCAGACCAGGTCAATGTGGGCGTGGCTCCTTTTGTGCCGGCCGGGGCCGGCATCGGGGAAAAGCGCAGGGCGTTCTCATCTGGTGTTTGTTGTGGTTGTTGCCTTTCATTTGGTGTGGAAGTACTCGTACTGCCACCTCCACCTGCATTCTAGATCCTCCTTTTTGCCCTCCAAAGTGTTATGATTATCATGATTGTCTAAATCTCAGTTGACAAGTCTTAGTTGAGTCTACATTCATGAGATCTTACATGAAGATCTGTGTAATTTTTATTTATTTATATGTTCTATCACTTGACTGGAACTTTGTTAAGTTTCACTGAGATCTAGCCACACCGTATGATTATTATCCGGCTCTGGCGTCTTCTCGAGAGATTTCACCCCTTGTGTCCCGCAACAGGATACATGATCCATGCACCCATCCCCTTTCACCACTTGGGGAGCCATTCAACTTACAACGAAATAAATTCACAACATGCATCCTATTGTGAGTCTAATGAGGATTTACTTTTACCACAACAAGAATTCGCCATATATCCCCACACCAAAAATCACCATATATAACAAGCAAGCTTCGTACTGGGACACGCATGCTTGCTACTACTAGCGATTAGCATAGTGGAAATTATGCATGCTCACCACAATATGCCATACTACAATTTTCATGCATGTTGACTTGGATTTGATTGGCATAGTGGAAATTATGCAAAGCTGTCAATGACAGCGATTACAGCACTTTGGTGACACATTTGTCACGGCGTATTACTTGGGTTAGTATCGTTTAAGAAAGCGATACTAGCTAGTGTTCTCTAAAAAGAAAAGAGGAGAAAGTGATAGTGATCTTGTCCGATCCTCTCATTTCTAAAGGGGAAAACAACTTGAGAAAGTTTTCACATGCATGGCCAATAATCAGGTCTGCACTAGTACATGTGAAGTACCAACTATGCGGACAGAAGTGTACTAAAAATTCCGTAAACATTTTTCTCTATTTAATTTTCCAGTATCTTCATGTTTATATACCTCTACGGCTCCTACAGACGAGAGCTCCTAGCGGAGGTTCCCTGCCGCCTCTTGCCGGCGCTGGATCTTGGCCCATGCCGGTGGGAGGGCTCCTCCTTCATTTTTAGATGTCTTTTAGGTTTGTTTACGGTTTGTGTCCTGCTCAGAAAGATTAGGCGGTGATGGCTTTCTGAAGATGAAATAAGATTCTTCTGTCCAGCCCCCATTCTGATGGTGCGTCAAGCGTCGTTGGAGGGCGTGCGGAGGTGTGTCTCTGTCGGATCTCGTGAGATTCGGTTGACGTTTCTCTTCGGCGGATCTCCTTGGATCCGGTCTTTCTTCGCCTGCGTTTCTGTGTCTATAGGTTGGATCTTTTCAATCTACGCTTCTCTTTATCAGCAACGGTTGCTGTTCTGGTGAGCTGGTCCTTTGAAGACTTAGCACGACGACTTCCCGACTGTCTACTACAACAAGGTTTGCCCAGCTCTGTGAGAGAGGGGCAATGACGGTGGCGCGCCTTCGGCTCGTTCCAGTGATTGTAGTTGTTGCTAGGTGGTCTACGGAATGTAATTTTTCTTACTTCTCATTTTCTTTGTACTGCCATAATGTTTCATGAATATATCGGAAGTTTTTTTTTTTGCAAAAAATAAAATAAAATAATATACCTGGTATTTGTGCAAACATCAATCTGTGCTACAACATCATGTCTGGCATATTTCAATGACAGTATAAAGTTGACACTGGTTTAGTATAAAGTCGTAACTTTGTACTAAACCAATGGCAGTTAATATCAACTAATATCAACTCTATGCTAAACTAGTGTCAATTAATATGAATCGAAGGGAGCACATACTTTTGCAAAAATCACATCAGAAAATATGATAATGGACAAGAAATGCTCGTTAACTGCATCAACCGTACCCAACCGTACCGGCGAAGAACAACGGGGTGTGAAACCTCCGAGCTCAACGGAGTATAAATCGTTACGCCATGATGAGCCACCAGATTAACAACGCAGATCGATCGAGCTCTATCCATAGCCTGGCCGGTAATGGCCGCCGGCTCCACTAAGCACGTACTTTGCGACTATATACCTCCCAGACGTCCCGTCCTCGTCGCCTTCGTCGTCGGCGAAATGGTCAAAATCAACAGGGAAAAAGAGGTCGTCGACGCCGCAGCAACTTTGTGCGCCGGGCGACGTTTTCTCACCGCATCTTCCGCGGCGAGTATCCTCCCTGATGCTCTGGCCGATCAGGGAAAGGCTTTCGCCGGACTTTCGTTTAGCACAAGGGAGAAAGAAGAAAGCGATTCCGGGGCTTGTTGAAACTTGGCGTGCATGGCAAAATATTCTTGCTTATACACATACACTTGAGAAGTTATAAATGACGAGAAAAAAAAATTGTCTCTGTACGTACGTGCCAGTGCTCTGCAGTACCTCTGTGATGGATGCTCTCTTGATTATATAAGAAAATGGTTAGCTAAAACCGCCGCGGCCATCACAATCGGTGCGTGTATCATGATGTTTCCCAATCATAGGGATTAATTGGGTTTTAGTTATTAGATGCGTCGTCGATAATATAATTTTATACTGTTGTCGATGCGTTATTGGCGTACGGACGCAGCTGACTTTTGCTCGGTACCTGTACGTACGCTGTTTGGCATGGGAAATGCTACTCCATTGGTTTTCTTAGTAGTTAATAATAGCTGATCCCAACACCGGCTCTATGTTGTTTTGTTTAAAAGAATGGTGGTAGACTATGTAATATAGTATTAATCCAAATTGTTTCCAGATGTGGGCGTTCGTACCAGTTGATAAGGGTGGGGTATTTGTTTTACTCAAAACTACTGACCACACGAGGAATGGCCTCTTTGGTCGCGAGCACCAAAACACATGCCAGTAAGTTGCTGAGTGGGCAAGGGTTTTCACGATGAGAGAGGCGGTTGAGAGGCGAAGATTAGGCTTTCGGTTTCTCCGCTCTTGTTGATCGGATTGGCATGCTAGAAAACTGGCCATTTTTTGAAACTTCAACACAAAATGAATCCAATCTAATTTTTTTTCACAAAGTGGCCTTTTTGCATATGACGCTGGGACTAGGGCGCCATGCTATCAATTTTGTCCATTTTCACGTAGGTTGATAGGTTTTGGTGTCTAGGGCGGAGTTAAGGCGGCGGCGATGACCTCTTTGTTGAACATGTCACTATTAGGAAAACGCTTATAGATAGAAGTTTACCAGTAGCGTTTGTTTATGACCTCACGCTACTAGTAGTTAGTAGTAGCGCTGGCTAGAAAGAGCGCTACTGGTATCAGTTAGCAGCAACGCTTTTTATCTAAACCAACACTACTGCTAAGTGTAACACACCATAATATCTGATCAATAAATGTTAGCAGCGCTTGTCGCCCAACCAGCACTATAGCTAGTGGGCTTAGCAGTAGCGCTGGCCCATTGCCCGCGCTGCTGTTAAGCCCACTACCTCTCCCCCCGCGCCCCCGGCCCGGCCTCATCACTCTCACTCACACTCCCACACTCCTCCCTCGATCCCCCGCGCGCGACCCCCGCACACTGCCGTCTCCCGCGCTGGCCCTCCTCCCTGCGTTGGCCGCCCTCTTGCCTGGGTCCTCCTCCCCACCCGGCCGCCCAGCTCCCCTGTCGGCCTCCTCCTCCGCCTCGCCGCCCGCCCCCAGCTGGTTCTCCTCTCGCGCCGGCCCTCCTCCACCGAGAGGTACTTCTCCCTCCTTCCTCCTCCTCCCTCCCTCCCTAGTTATAGTAGAGTAGTTATTTTGAATCCTATGTAGTTGAAAAAATGTAGGTTATTAGAATAATGTAGGTTATGATCGAACCCTTGCTAGGACAGATTAGGTATGAACCCTAGTTAATTCGTATGAACCCTAGGTTTTTAAATTTAGCTAGGTTTTAAAGTTAGGACAAAAATTTAGCTAGGTTTTAAAGTTAGGACAGAAATTTAGCTAGGTTTTTAATTAGGTGTAGTTAATAGAATTTAGGTGTTTTAAGTGTATTTAAAAGAGTTTTAGGTGTTTTAGTTGTTTTAGGTGTAGTTAACAGAATTTTAGGTGTTTTAGTTGTTTTAGGTGTAGTTAACAGAATTCTAGGTATTTTTTTAGTTAAAGCAATTGTTGTTATTTTTTTTAGTTAAAGCAAATTTTCCTGTTATATGCAAATTTGCAGTGGACATGTCATATTTTGAACATGTCACATTTTGGACATGTCATATTTTTCCGAGTGGCCTATATTCTGCCAGAAATGTCAATTCGTTTACGTTCTGGCAAATTTCAGGCGCTCGATATGTCCTATTTTTAGCAAAGGTCATGCCAAATTTTGCTAAGTGTTTATTAATTTTGTTTTCATAATTAAGCATTTTGTTCTCGACGTCGACGACGCCTATCCCGCATCCTCGTCGTCGACTCGGCGGAGGGCTCCTGGTTGAGCCGAGGGGCCATGTCCGGGACTGGGCTCCGCCGGGCTGGTACTGGGTTGTGCTACCTTCTGGTGAGCGTAGCTTAGTGAGGAGCCAGCCCGTCGTCGACCCGGAGTTTCTTTGGTGGCGGTCACGTGGGCCTGCATCGGTGGAGAGGCTTGAGTCCCCCGCGCAGGTGGTAAAGCACCGTGTCACGGAGGAGAAAGCGCACGTCCAGCGCTACTTGGTTGCGTTGGCGAACGACCGGTTCTCCAATACCTGGCAGATTCTTTGGGGATCTCACCGGAGCTATGATCCGGTGATGGTTCCTTCTCTTTGGGTGTCCACCGCGGCCCACTGAACCTAGAGGAGCTATTATTCGAGATGTATTAGTGATATTATATGATGATCTTTGCTACAAACTACTATATATGTATTCGATGATGGATTATTAATTACCTATTAGTTATTTGCTTTTGAATGCAAAAGATGAGCGCGGTTTGTGCTACAAACTACTATGTATGTATTCATGATGGATTATATGATGATATTTGCTACAAACTACTACTCCCTCCTTTCCGGTTTATAGGGCTCAATTCAAAAATCTCACCAACCAAGGTAGATGGTGAGTGGTGGAATATTTTTTGTAGTTTGCAAAAGCAGCTAATTAATACTCTTGTTTTCCTCAAAAATTATGTTTATCAATGCATTAATTGCAACGCATGCATGCATAAAGTACATGCATTGGTCAATTTTCTCTTAACACTTGCATGCAATGATTTAATGCACCTTGGAATCTGAACATGTGATGGGGAACGACCAAATTGAGCCTTATAAAATGGAAAAACAAAAATTTTGAGATAAGCCCTATAAACCGGAAAGGAAGGAGTACAAACTACAAATTTTAGGTGTCTTAGTTGTTATATGATGATCTTTGCTACAAACTACTATATATGTATTCGATGATGGATTATTAATTACCTATTAGGAAATGTCTGACGACGAAAGGGAATTCGCTATGTGCGAGTACTGCGAAGATGAGCACGGTCTGTGCGACAAGCCTCACCTGGTAGAAGGTCGACGCTTCAGCATCAAGCTCCAAGAGACCTTCGATGTTGAAACGGTACGCAACGACGACAAGTGTTTTTTGTTATTTTTTGCACGACTTCTCTGCTTCTTCAACATGTAATTTCCGTCTTTTACAATTTGACTAGCTTATCCCATGCCATGCAAGACGCTATGCCTTGAAGAAGATGGGTTTTGAAGATCATGAAAGAATGGAGACAAAGATAATTCAACTAAGGACCCATCATGGTTATGATTTTGCTGTAAATCTATACAATTCTGTGAACTCATCCAATTTTGGTTGCCTGAATTGGGAAGCCCTTTGCAAGGCGTATGATTTTCATGAGGGTATGCTTCTCACCTTCGATCTTGGTGATCCTGACATCGACGAAAATGATATGACCATTTGGGTCCTTGTTGACACGCTTCCAGTTCTACCGCTGTGTGAGTTTCTTAAACATATTTACTAAGTAATTGATACGTCCATTTTGCATCATGCTTTTATATCGATATTTATTGCATTATGTGATGTTATTACACGTTATGTCACAATACTTATGCCTATTCTCTCTTATTTTACAAGGTGTACATAAGGAGGAAGAATGCCGGCAGCTGGAATTCTGGGCTCGAAAGGAGCAAATATTAGAGACCTATTCTGCACAACTCCAAAAATCCTGAAACTCCACGGAATATCTTACAATAAATAATAAAAAATCCTCGCCAAAGATGAAGGCCGGGGGGGCCACACCCTGACCACGAGGGTGGGGGGTGCGCCCCCCTCCTAGGGCGCACCCCCTACCTCATGGGCCCCCTGGTGGCCCTCCGATGCCCATCTTCTGCTATATGAGGTCTTTCCTCGAGAAAAAAATCAGAAGCAACCTTTCGGGACGAAACTCCGCCGCCACGAGGCGGAACCTTGGCGGAACCAATCTAGGGCTCTGGCAGAGCTGTTCTGCCGGGGACAATTCCCTCCGGGAGGGGGAAATCATCGTCATCATCATCACCAACGCTCCTCTCATCGGGAGTGGGCAATCTCCATCAACATCTTCACCAGCACCATCTCCTCTCAAAACCCTAGTTCATCTCTTGTATCCAATTCTTGTCTCCAAGTCCGGGATTGGTACTAGTAGGTTGCTAGTAGTGTTGATTACTCCTTGTAGTTGATGCTAGTTGCTATTAGTAGTCATGTGAATTTGGTATTCGTTCGATATTTTGATGAGATATATGTTGTCTAGCCTGTAGTGTTGTTATGTGAACGCCGACTACATAACACTTCATCATTAGTTGGGCCTAGAGGAAGGCATTGGGAAGTAATAAGTAGAAGATGGGTTGCTAGAGTGACAAACCCTAGTTTATGCGTTGTTTCGTAAGGGGCTGATTTGGATCCATATGTTTCATGCTATGGTCAGGTTTACCTTAATACTTTTGTTGTAGTTGCAGATGCTTGCAATAGAGGTTAATCATAAGTGGGATGTTTGTTCAAGTAAGAACAACACCCAAGCACTGGTCCACCCACATATCAAATTATCAAAGTACCGAACGCGAATCATATGAACGTGATGAAAACTAGCTTGACGATATTCCCATGTGTCCTCGGGGGCGCTTTTCCTATTATAAGAGTTTGTCCAGGCTTGTCCTTTGCTATAAAAAGGATTGGGCCACCTTGCTGCACTTTATTTACTTTTGTTACTTGTTGCTCGTTACAAATTATCTTATCACAAAACTATCTGTTACCACTTATATCAGTACTTGCAGAGAATACCTTGCTGAAAACCGCTAATCATTTCCTTCTGCTCCTCGTTGGGTTCGACACTCTTACTTATCGAAAGGTCTACGCACTACTAGGAAAAGGGCTACTAATGGCGCACCAGTTTTGCCTACTAATGGCGCATCACTGGTGCGCCATTAGTATCACGCCACTAGAATTTTTTTCTAATGGCGCACCACTGGTGCGCCATTAGTATCTGATATACTAATGGCGCACTGTGCAGGCGCCATTAGTTTTGCCCACGGTGCGCCACTAGTAATCAAGATACTAATGGCGCACCACACTGTAATGCGCCATTAGTAACAATTTTTTTATTTTTTTTTCTTAATCTCAGGTCACTATTTCACCTATGAGATATCCAACACATATATATACAACAAGCATCCATATAACAATCATAGCCAACACACAAGTTCCATCATATATACATACATAGCCAACACACAAGTTCCATCATATATACATACATAGCCAACACACAAGTTCCATCGTTACATATTACAAAAGTTTCACATTGTTCATCCAACACCGTTATCCATCAATTCGCAAAAGTTTCACATTGATACAAAATAAAAACACAAATGGAAAAGAAGCACTCCATCCATGCAAGCTTCCGTGAATTAAATCAAATCTGCAAAATGATAAACAAGAAGTTAGAAGAAGAAAAGAAGAAGACTAGAAGAATACTAGAAGAAGAAGAACACTAGAAGAAGAATAAGAAGAATTTTGGAAAAGAAATAAGAAGAAGACTATAAACTTATTATGTAAACTTGATCATTTTGTGCTAACATAAGTTATTTTGGAGCTAACCTATAGGAAACTAAGCATATAAGCTCTAAGTTAGTATATTAGAGCCAACTTAGGTAAAATGAAGCTAACCTATGTCATTTTGGAAAAGAAGAAGAATAAGAAAAAGACTATAAGCTTATTATGTAAACTTGATCATTTTGTGCTAACATAAGTTATTTTGGAGCTAACCTATAGGAAACTAAGCATATAAGCTCTAAGTTAGCATATTAGAGCCAACTTAGGTAAAATGAAGCTAACCTATAGGAAACTAAGCATATTAGAGATAACATAGGTAACTAAGTATATGTATATCATTTTGGAGATCTGACATACCTGACAAAGTTCAGTTCTCATGCATTGTTCTTCTCCTTCTCCTTCCTCAGTCTGATGCGCCAAGAGCGGCGAGGCGGTGGAGGCGGTGGAGGCAGTGGGATGTAGTCTTCTACCTCAATTGGCGTGGTCATGTCGCCCAGCTGTGGGATCGCCGGCGCCACCACCGGTGCGTGGTCATTGTCAGGCACCACCACCATCGCGAGGCCACCTTCAGGCACGACCATCACTAGGTCATCCTCAGCCACCTCCATCTCTTGCCCATGGTCAGCCACCACCATCTCTTGCCCATGGTCAGCCACCACCATCTCTTGCCCTTGGTCAGCCACCACCAGCGCTAGCAAACATATAGGCCTATATCTTTGGATCATCATTCCCTTTAGGCAACAAAGTAATAATGCCATAGTTAAGTCTTCCTACATCCAACTTTCCATTAAAAAAATCATGAAACAGAGGCATCAAATCATAGTTAATGTTCCATCCTTTCAACTTTTTTCTCACTACTCTAACTCTATTTTGCCACTTTTTTCTCATAGTTATCCAACTTTCCAAAATTTTCTTCTGTTTTCTATAAAAACTTTCATAGTTAATGTTCCATCCTTTCTACTTTTTTCTCACTACTCTAACTATATTTTGCCACTTATCTAACTTAGTTGTATCAAAATGAAATGCATTCCAAACTTTGCTGGCCACCTCACTTAGATGCTCTCTAAGAAACCAGAAATACCTGGGGCGGCCTGGTAGCGGACGTCGGGGTGGGGGCGGGGTGGACGGGTCCCGCCCCAGGTGCGGGCGGCTCCGACGGCGGAGCGGGCCGAGGAGGAGGAGGGCCATCTTCTTCGCCGCCGTCGCGGCCGCCCGCCTCAGTCTGGCGGCTCCTGTGGTCGATGGACGGAGATTGGTGGGGACGGGCGGCGGCAGGGACGGCGGGACGGAGGGGACGGAGGGGGGGGGCGCGGGGTCGGGGTCGGGCGGCGGCGGTAGGGGACGGAGGGGCGTGGGGGCGGGGCGGGTCGGGCGGCGCGACAGGGACGGAGGGGACGGAGGCGTGGGGCGGGGGTGGGGCGGGCGGGCGGGGGACTGAGGGGGCGTGGGCGGGGGTCGGGCGTGGGGCGGCGCGTGGGTTGGGGCGGAGGGGTCTTGAGTGGGGAGGAAGGAGGAGGAATCGTTTTTGCCAAAAGTAAAAAATAAATTCTTGGCGCTCTGTCTCCAAAGTCGCCATTAGTAGTTCTAACTACTAATGGCGACTTTGCCCGGATCGCCATTAGAATGTTTGAAAAATGAAAAAATTTGTTTTACTAGTGGCGCACCTTCCGCCTGTGCGCCATTAGTGTATTCCACACTAATGGCGATCTCCACCAGTGCGCCATTAGTATATATATAGTAGTGGCGCACCACTTCTCTGGTGCGCCATTAGTGTCAATCCTATCTTTAGCCCTTTTCCTAGTAGTGACGATAGACCCCTATACTTATGGGTGATCAAGACTCTTTTCTGGCGCCGTTGCCGGGGAGTGAAGCGCCTTTGGTAGGTGGAATTTGGTAAGGAAAAATTTATATAGTGTGCTGAAATTTACTGTCACTTGTTACTATGGAAAGTAATCCTCTGAGGGGCTTGTTCGGGGTATCTTCACCCCGACCAGTAGAGCAAAGAGTTGCTCCTCAACCTATGAACCTACTGAAAATGAATATGAAAATATTCCCTTTGAATTTCCTTCGGGTATGATGGAAAAATTTCTAGCTAATACTTTTGCAGGAGATGGAACCAAGCATCCTGATGAACACTTAATATATGTGGATGAGGTTTGTGGATTATTTAAGCTTGTAGGTATACCCGATGATGTTGTCAAGAAGAAGGTCTTCCCTTTATCTTTGAAGGGAGATGCATTGACATGGTATAGGCTATGTGACGATACGAGATCATGGAACTACAAATGATTGAAATTGGAATTTCATCAGAAATTTTATCCTATGCATCTTGTTCATCGTGATCGCAACTATATATATAGTTTTTGGCCTCACGAAGGAGAAAGCATCGCTAAATCTTGGGGGAGGATTAAATCAATGTTATACTCATGCCCCAATCATGAGCTCTCGAGACAAATAATTATGCTCGGCTTTCTCATAATAATCAAACCATGCTCGATACTTCTTGTGCTGGCTCTTTTATGATGAAGACTATTGAATTCAGATGGAATTTATTGGATAGAATTAAAAACAACTCTGAAAATTGGGACCTCGACGAAGGTAAGGAGTCAGGTATGACACCTAAGTTTTATTGTGTTAAATCTTTTATGGATACCGATATTTTCCGTAAGTTTATCACTAAATATGGACTTGACTCTGAGATAGTAGCTTCTTTCTGTGAATCTTTTGCTACTTATGTTGATCTCCCCAAGGAGAAGTGGTTTAAATATCATCCTCCCATAGAAGTAAAAGTAGCTGCACCTATTAAAGTTGAAGAAAAGACTGTCACTTATAATGATCCTATTGTTCCTACTTCTTATGTTGAGAAACCACATTTCCCTGTTAAAATAAAGGATCATGCTAAAGCTTCAACTGTGGTTCGTAAAAGCAATATTAGAACTTATACACCTCCTGAGCAAGTTAAAGTAGAACCTAATATTGCTATTGTTAAAGATCTCTTGTCTGACAATATTGATGGGCATGTTATTCAATTCTGTGGTGAAACTGCTAGAATTGCCAAACCTAGTGCTAAAGATAAACATAGACCTGTGGTAGGCGTGCCTGTTATTTCTGTTAAAATAGGAGATCATTGTTATCATGGCTTATGTGATATGAGTGCTAGTGCTAGTGTTATACCTTATGATTTATATAAAGAAATTAAGCATGAAATTGCACCTGCTGAGTTAGAAGATATTGATGTCACAATTAAACTTGCCAATAGAGATATATATCAGCAGTGGGAATTGTTAGAGATATTGAAGTCTTGTGTGGGAAAATTAAATATCCTGCTGATTTTCTTGTTCTAATTTCCCCACAAGATAGCTTTTGTCCCATTATATTTGGTAGACCTTTCTTGAATACTGTTAATGCTAAGATAGACTGCGAAAAGAATGTTGTTACTATTGTCTTGGATGATATGACTCATGAGTTTAATTTCTCTAAATTTAGTAGACAACACCGTGAAGAAGAATTGCCTAGTAAGGATGATATTATTGGTCTTGCTTCTATTCCCGTACCTCCTAGTGATCCTTTAGAACATTATTTGCTAGACCATGAAAATGATATGTTTATGAATGAAAGAAGGGAAATAGATGAAGTATTCTTTAAACATGAAACTATTCTGAAACACAGTTTGCCTGTTGAAATCCTAGGGGATCCTCCTCCACCCAAGGGTGATCCTGTGTTTGAGCTTAAACCGTTGCCTGATAATCTTAAATATGCTTATCTTGATGAAAAGAAAATATATCCTGTTATTATTAGTGCTAACCTTTCAAAGCATGAAGAAGAGAGATTATTGAAAACTCTGAAGAAGCACCATGATGCTATTGGATATACTCTTGATGATCTTAAGGGCATTAGTCCCACTCTATGTCAACATAAAATAAATTTGGAAGAAGATGCCAAACCAGTTCGTGATCATCAGCGAAGGCTGAATCCTAAGATGAAAGAAGTGGTAAGAAAAGAAATACTAAAACTTCGGATGCGGTATAATTTATCCGATTCTTTGATAGTCGATGGGTAAGTCCTGTCCATTGTGTCCCTAAGAAGGGAGGTATTACTGTTGTTCCTAATGATAAAGATGAATTGATCCCGCAAAGAATTATTACAGGTTATAGGATGGTAATTGATTTCGGCAAATTAAATAAAGCTACTAAGAAAGATCATTACCCCTTACCTTTTATCGATCAAATGCTAAAAATATTATGCAAACATACACACTATTGCTTCCTAGATGGTTATTCTGGTTTCTGTCAAATACCTGTGTCGGCTAAAGATCAATCAAAGACTACTTTTACATGCCCTTTTGGTACTTTTGCTTATAGACGTATGCCTTTTGGTTCATGTAATGCACCTGCTACCTTTCAAAGATGCATGATGGCTATATTCTCTGACTTTTGTGAAAAGATTTGTGAGGTTTTCATGGACGACTTTTCCGTCTATGGATCCTCTTTTGATGATTGCTTAAGCAATCTTGATCGAGTTTTGCAGAGATGTGAAGAAACTAATCTTGTCTTGAATTGGGAAAAGTGCCACTTTATGGTTAATTAAGGTATTGTCTTGGGGCATAAAGTTTCTGAAAGAGGCATTGAAGTTGATAAAGCCAAGGTTGATGCTATTGAAAAGATGCCATGTCCCAAGGACATCAAAGGTATAAGTTTCCTTGGTCACGCCGGATTTTATAGGAGGTTCATTAAGGACTTCTCAAAAATTTCTCGGCCTCTGACTAATTTACTACAAAAAGATATACCATTTATCTTTGATGATGATTGTGTAGAAGCATTTGAAATACTTAAGAAAGCATTGATCTCGCACCTATTGTTCAGCCACCGATTGAATTTACCCTTTGAAATTATGTGTGATGCTAGTGATTATGCTGTAGGTGCTGTTCTAGGGCAAAGAGTTGATAAGAAATTAAACGTTATCCATTATGCTAGTAAGACTCTAGACAATGCTCAAATAAACTATGCTACTACTGAAAAAGAATTTTTAGCAGTTGTATTTGCATGTGATAAGTTCAGACCTTATATTGTTGATTCTAAAGTAACTATTCACACTGATCATGCGGCTATTAAATATCTTATGGAGAAGAAAGATGCTAAACCTAGACTTATTAGATGGGTTCTCTTGCTACAAGAATTTGATTTGCATATTGTTGATAGAAAGGAGCTGAGAACCCGTTGCGCATAACTTGTCTAGGTTAGAAAATGTTCTTGATGACCCACTACCTATTGATGATAGCTTTCCCGATGAGCAATTAAATGTCATAAATACTTCTCGTAGTACTCCGTCGTATGCTGATTATGCTAATTACATTGTTGCTAAATTTATACTACCTAGTTTCACATACCAGCAAAAGAAAAAGTTTTCTATGATTTGAGGCATTACTTTTGGGATGACACACATCTTTATAAAGAAGGAGTAGATGGTGTTATTAGACGTTGTGTACCTGAGCATGAACAGGAACAGATCCTACACAAGTGTCACTCCGAAGCTTATGGAGGACACCACGCTGGAGATAGAACTACACATAAGGTATTGCAATCCGGTTTTTATTGGCCTACTCTCTTCAAGGATGCCCGTAAGTTTGTCCTGTCTTGTGATGAATGTCAAAGAATTGGTAATATTAGTAGATGTCAAGAAATGCCTTTGAATTATTCACTTGTTATTGAACCATTTGATGTTTGGGGTTTTGATTATATGGGACCTTTTCCTGCCTCTAATGGATATACACATATTTTAGTTGTTGTTGATTACATTACTAAGTGGGTAGAAGCTATTCCAACTAGTAGTGCTGATCATAACACTTCTATTAAAATGCTTATAGAAGTTATTTTTCCGAGGTTTGGAGTCCCTAGATATTTAATGACTGATGGTGGTTCACACTTTATTCATGGTGCTTTCCGTAAAATGCTTGCTAAATATGACGTTAATCATAGAATTGCATCTCCTAGTCTAGTGGTCAAGTAGAATTGAGTAATAGAGAACTCAAATTAATTTTGCAAAAGACTGTCAATAGGTCTAGAAAGAATTGGTCCAAGAAACTTGATGATACATTATGGGCCTATAAAACTGCATATAAAAATCCTATGGGTATATCTCCGTATAAAATGGTTTATGGAAAAGCATGTCACTTACCTCTCGAACTAGAGCATAAGGCTTATTGGGCTATTAAAGAGCTCAACTATGATTTCTAACTTGCCGGTGAGAAGAGGTTATTTGATATTAGCTCACTTGATGAATGGAGAACCCAAGCCTATGAAAATGCCAAGTTATTTAAAGAAAAAGTTAAAAGATGGCATGATAAAAGGATACAAAAGCGTGAGTTTAATGTAGGTGATTATGTATTGCTATACAACTCTCGTTTAAGATTTTTTGCAGGAAAACTTCTCTCTAAATGGGAAGGACCCTACGTTATCGAGGAGGTCTATCGTTTCGGTGCCATAAAAATCAACAACTTTGAAGGCACAAATCCGAAGGTGGTAAACAGTCAAAGAATCAAACACTATATCTCAGGTAATCCTATAAATGTT
This sequence comes from Aegilops longissima, assembly GCA_021605205.1. Taxonomy (NCBI): domain Eukaryota; kingdom Viridiplantae; phylum Streptophyta; class Magnoliopsida; order Poales; family Poaceae; genus Aegilops; species Aegilops longissima. The sequence continues at coordinate 422,484,466 of CM038680.1, forward strand.
GAAACCAATGTTATTGAAACTGTAACCTCGCAGGAATACATAAGGGACACTTTCCGGAACGTTTCAGACTCCCAAAAGGAATAGGTATGTGGTACGGTAAGTAAACCGACTCCAAAACAGTTTTTAAGGCAATATTTCTCCGTTTTGGAATTTTTAGAAAAATAGAAAAATAAGTAGCAGTCCGGGAAGGACACGAGTGTTGGAAATATGCCCTAGAGGCAATAATAAATTAGTTATTATTATTATTATATTTCCTTGTTCATGATAATCGTTTATTATCCATGCTATAATTGTATTGATAGGAAACTCAGATACATGTGTGGGTACATAGACAACACCATGTCCCTAGTAAGCCTCTAGTTGACTAGCTCGTTGATCAATAGATGGTTACGGTTTCCTGACCATGGACATTGGATGTCGTTGATAACGGGATCACATCATTAGGGAATGATGTGATGGACAAGACCCAATCCTAAGCCTAGCACAAAGATCGTAGTTCAGTATGCTAAAGCTTTTCTAATGTCAAGTATCATTTCCTTAGACCATGAGATTGTGCAACTCCGGATACCGTAGGAATGCTTTGGGTGTACCAAACGTCCACAACGTGGCGGGTGGATATAAAGGTGCACTACGGGTATCTCCGAAAGTGTCTGCATTGGGTTGGCACGAATCGAGACTGGATTTGTCACTCGTAACGGAGAGGTATCTCTGGGCCCACTCGGTAGGACATCATCATAATGTGCACAATGTGACCAAGGGATTGATCACGGGATGATGTGTTACGTAACGAGTAAAGAGACTTGCCGGTAACGAGATTGAACAAGGTATCGGGATACCGACGATCGAATCTCGGGCAAGTACTATACCGCTAGACAAAGGGAATTGTATACGGGATTGATTGAATCCTCGACATCATGGTTCATCCGATGAGATCATCGTGGAACATGTGGGAGCCAACATAGGTATCCAAATCCCGTTGTTGGTTATTGGCCGGAGAGTTGTCTCGGTCATGTCTGCATGGTTCCCGAACCCGTAGGGTCTACACACTTAAGGTTCGATGACGCTAGGGTTATAGGGAATAGATATACGTGGTTATAGAATGTTGTTCGGAGTCCGGGATGAGATCCCGGACGTCACGAGGAGTTCCGGAATGGTCCAGAGGTAAAGATTTATATATGGGAAGTCCTGTTTTGGTCACCGGAAAAGTTTCGGGTGCTATGGTAATGTACCGGGACCACCGGGAGGGTCCCGAGGGTCCACCAAGTGGGGCCACCGGCCCCAGAGGGCTGCATGGGCCAAGTGTGGGAGGGGACCAGCCCCAGGTGGGCTGGTGCGCCCCCCCCCACCAGGGCCCAAGGCGCCTAGGGTTTGGGGAGGGGGCGCCTCCACCTTACTTGGGGGGCAAGTTTCCCCCCCTCTCCCCCCTAGGCCGCCACCCTAGATGGGTTTTGGGGCTGCCGCACCCTTGGGTGGGAACCCTAGAGGCGCAGCCCTCCCTCTCCCCTATATATAGTTGAGGTCTTTGGGGCTGCAAACACAAGAGTTTCCACCTCTCCTGGCGCAGCCCTACCTCTCTCCCTCCTCATCTCTCGCGGTGCTTGGCGGCCCTCTTTGAATACCACGCCCTCCATCACCACCACGCCATTGTGCTGCTCTCGACGGAGTCTTCCCAACCTCTCCTCTCTCCTTGCTGGATCAAGGCATGGGAGACGTCACCGGGCTGCACGTGTGTTGAACGCGGAGGTGCCGTCCGTTCGGCACTAGGATCTCCGGTGATTTGGATCACGATGAGTACGACTCCTTCAACCCCGTTCTCTTGAACGCTTCCGCTTAGCGATCTACAAGGGTATGTAGATGCACTCTCGTCTCCCTCGTTGCTAGTCTCTCCATAGATAGATCTTGGTGACTCATAGGAAAATTTTGAATTTTTGCTACGTTCCCCATCAACGAGGGCCCCACGAGGGTGGAGGGCGCGCCCTACCCCCCTGGGCGCGCCCCCTACCTCCTGGGCACCTCATGTGCCTTCCGGAGTTCGTTTTCTTGCACGATACGTATCTTGGTCAGTAAAAAATCATTATATATTCTCCTGAAGGTTTTGACTCCGGTATCACGCAAATCTCCCCTGTTCTTGTTTCGAGCTGTTTTCTGACAGGTCTGAATTATCATGACGTCCCCAAGTGCTTCCAAGGACAAGTTCTTCGAGAAGGTCATCAACCCTTACCTCGCAGAGGTGCTGCGACACCCTCAAACCATTGAGTTGCGTGATGCGTTGCTGCACATCCGCGATGAAGAGGGGCCAAAAGGAACCGGAAGCGTGGAGACGAGGCTCGAAGCAGTGGAGCAACAAGTTTTCAAGTGTCAAGGGATGGTGGAACGTGGACTCAACTCCAACCACATGATGATCGCGGAGTTTACTAGCAACCACAAGTTGGAGGCCGACAATATCGGGGAGGCCATCTTCAAGCTTCATGAGAAGATCAAGCACCTTCAACCCCAAATCTATGACCTGCAAAATCAAAACTGTGAGTATGAATATAGATTCAAAAGGATGAGTTTGGCTGCAGATTTGAGGATTCCGGAGACTCGATCATCCTTCTATGATGGTGATCCCATGCCTTGGAAGATCGACGACGCCCGCATCATCAACAACACCTCCACCTTCTTCACCAGCAAAGGAGACATAATCACATGGGTATGGGCACTCCCCTTGGCAACTGCCAAGCTTGGGGGAGGTGTCCCGGTATCGTTGTTGGGAAACGTAGTAATTTCAAAAAATTTCCTACGCACACGCAAGATCATGGTGATGGCATAGCAACGAGAGGGGAGAGTGTATGTCCACGTACCCTCGTAGACCGTAAGCGGAAGCGTTATGACAACGCGGTCGATGTAGTCGTACGTCTTCACGATCCGACCGATCCAAGTACCGAACGTATGGCACCTCCGAGTTCAGCACACGTTCAGCTCGATGACGATCCCCGGACTCCGATCCAGCAAAGTGTCGGGGATGAGTTCTGTCAGCACGACGGCGTGGTGACGATGATGATGCTCTACCGGCGCAGGGCTTCGCCTAAACTCCGCGACGATATGACCGAGGTGGAATATGGTGGAGGGGGGCACCGCACACGGCTAAGGAACGATCCGTAGATCAACTTGTGTCTTATGGGGTGCCCCCCTGTCCCGTATATAAAGGAGGGAGGGGGAGGTGCGGCCGGCCCCCAAGGGGTGCCCCTGGAGGAGTCCTACTCCCATCGGGAGTAGGACTCCCCTCTGCCTTGTTGGAGAAGGAAAGGGGAGGAGAAAGAGGAAGGGCGCCGCCCCTCTCCTTGTCCTATTCAGACTAGGGGGGGAGGGGGCGCGCGGCCTGCCCTGGCCGGCCCTCCTCTTCTCCCTCATGGCCCACCAAGGCCCATTATCCCCGGGAGGTTCCGTAACCCTCCGTGTTCCATAAAATCCGATTTCACCCGAACCATTCCGATATCCAAATATAGGCTTCCAATATATCAATCTTTATGTCTCGACCATTTGAGACTCCTCGTCATGTCCGTGATCACATCCGGGACTCGAACAAACTTCGTACATCAAAACTTATAAACTCATAATAAACTGTCATCGTAACGTTAGCGTGCGGACCCTACGGGTTCGAGAACTATGTAGACATGACCTAGAACTATTCTCGGTCAATAACCAATAGCGGAACCTGGATGCCCATATTGGTTCCTACATATTCTACGAAGATCTTTTATCGGTCAAACCGCATAACGACATACGTTGTTCCCTTTGTCATCGGTATGTTACTTGCCCGAGATTCGATCGTCGGTATCCAATACCTAGTTCAATCTCATTACCGGCAAGTCTCTTTACTCGTTCCGTAATACATCATCTCGTAACTAACTTATTAGTTGCAATGCTTGCAAGGCTTATGTGATGTGTATTACCGAGAGGGCCCAGAGATACCTCTCCGACAATCGGAGTGACAAAACCTAATCTCGAAATACGCCAACCCAACATGTACCTTTGGAGACACCTGTAGTACTCCTTTATAATCACCCAGATTACGTTGTGACGTTTGGTAGCACCAAAGTGTTCCTCCGTAAACGGAGTTGCATAATCTCATAGTTACGAGGAACATGTATAGGTCATGAAGAAAGCAATAGCAATATACTAAACGATCAAGTGCTAGGCTAACGGAATGGGTCATGTCAATCACATCATTCTACTAATGATGTGATCCCATTAATCAAATAACAACACATGTCTATGGTTAGGAAACATAATCATCTTTGATTAATGAGCTAGTCAAGTAGAGGCATACTAGTGACTATATGTTTGTCTATGTATTCACACATGTATCATGTTTCCGGTTAATACAATTCTAGCATGAATAATAAACATTTATCATGAAATAAGGAAATAAATAATAACTTTATTATTGCCTCTAGGGCATATTTCCTTCAATCGTATCACAATCACATCTCCTATCTTTACCGTTTTTCTTAGTTCGATCCTAATAGTAGTATCTTGATCGAGTAGAATAAAGTTTATGGCATGATCTAGTTTTGAGTTTTTGCTTTATGATCTCTCTATGTAATCGAGTCCGTGAGCTATATAATAAAGATTAGTGGCGAGTCAAGGGCTTGATTGTTTTGCCATGATCTTGAGTGAATAAAAGAATAAAGAAAAAGAATAAAAACAAACAAAAAGTTCATATTGATCTTATTGAAAGTAATGACTTCACATAGAAATAGTATGATGATTAAAAGTTGTTGGGAGTTGGCAAACATAGCTTTGGTCATTGTTGCAATTAATAGAAAGTAATAAGGAAAGAGAGGTTTCACATATAGATATACTATTATTGACATCTTTTGTAATTGTAAGCATTCATTAAAATATGACATGCTAAAGAGTTGATGTTGGACAAGGAAGACACCGTAATGGGTTATGTTTTATTATATCTGAGATAAAGTATATTGTCATGGATCTTCCAACATGTTGAGCTTGCCTTTCCCCCTCATGCTAGCCAAATTCTCAGCACCAAGTAGAGATACTACTTGTGCTTCCAAACACCCTTAAACCAGTTTTGCCATGAGAGTCCACCATATCTACCTATGGATTGAGTAAGATCCTTCAAGTAAGTTGTCATAGGTGCAAAGCAATAAAAATTGCTCTCTAAATATGTATGATTGATTGGTGTGGGAGAAATAAGCTTTATACGATCTTGTGATATGTAAGAAATAAAAGCGACATACTACATAATAAAGGTTCATATCACAAGGGGCAATATAAAGTGATGTTCTTTCGCATTGAGATTTTGTGCATCCAACCATAAAAGCGCATGGCAACCTCTGCTTCCCTCTGCGAAGGGCCTATCTGTTATTATTATCCTCTACCTTATGCAAGAGTCATGGTGATCTTCACCTTTCCTTTTTACATTTTATTCTTTGGCAAGCACAGTGTGTTAGAAAGATCCTGATTGATATATCTAACTGGATGTAGGGGGCATGAGTTATTATTGTTGAAATTACCCTTGAGGTAAAAGGTTGGGAGGCGAAACTATAAGCCCCTATCTTTCTCTGTGTCCGATTAAAACTCCGTAACCACAAGTATCGCGTGAGTGTTAGCAATTATGAAGGACTAAATGATAGTTGAGTATGTGGACTTGCTATTAAGCTCTGACATCTCCAATACCTGGCAGATTCTTTGGGGTTCTCACCGGAGCTATGATCTGGTGATGGTTCCTTCTCTTTGGGTGTCCACCGCGGCCCACTGAACCTAGAGGAGCTATTATTCGAGATGTATTAGTGATATTATATGATGATCTTTGCTACAAACTATTATATATGTATTAGATGATGGATTATTAATTACCTATTAGTTATTTGCTTATTGAATGCAAAAGATGAGCACGGTTTGTGCTACAAACTACTATGTATGTATTCAGGATGGATTATATGATGATCTTTGCTACAAACTACTACTCCCTCCTTTCCGGTTTATAGGTCTCAATTCAAAAATCTCACCAACCAAGGTAGATGGTGAGTGGTGGAATATTTTTTGTAGTTTGCAAAAGCAACTAATTAATACTCTTGTTTTCCTCAAAAATTATGTTTATCAATGCATTTAGTGCAATGCATGCATGCATAAAGTACATGCACTGGTCAATTTTCTCTTAATACTTGCATGCAATGATTTAATGCACCTTGGAATCTGAACATGTGATGGGGAACAACCAAATTGAGCCTTATAAAATGGAAAAACTAAAATTTTGAGATAAGCCCTATAAACCGGAAAGGAAGGAGTACAAACTACAAATTTTAGGTGTTTTAGTTGTTATATGATGATCTTTGCTACAAACTACTATATATGTATTCGATGATGGATTATTAATACCTATTAGGAAATGTCTGACGACGAAAGGGAATTCGCTATGTGCGAGTACCGCGAAGATGAGCGTGGTCTGTGCGACATGCCTCACCTGGTAGAATGTCGGCGCTTCAGCATCACGCTCCAAGAGACCTTCGATGTTGAAACGGTACGCAACGATGACAAGTGTTTTTTGTTATTTTTTGCACGACTTCTCTGCTTCTTCAACGTGTAATTTCCGTCTTTTACAATTCGACTAGCTTATCCCATGCCATGCAAGACGCTATGTCTTGAAGAAGATGGGTTTTGGAGATCATGAAAGAATGTAGACAAAGATAATTCAACTAAGGACCCATCATGGTTATGATTTTGCTGTAAATCTATACAATTCCGTGAACTCATCCAATTTTGGTTGCCTGAATTGGGAAGCCCTTTGCAAGGCGTATGATTTTCATGAGGGTATGCTTCTCACCTTCAATCTTGGTGATCCCGACATCGATTTAAAATGATATGACCATTTGGGTCCTTGTTGACACGCTTCCAGTTCTACCGCTGTGTGAGTTTCTTAAACATATTTACTAAGTAATTGATACGTCCATTTTGCATCATGCTTTTATATCGATATTTATTGCATTATGGGCTGTTATTACACATTATGTCACAATACTTATGCCTATTCTCTCTTATTTTACAAGGTGTACATAAGGAGGAAGAATGCCGGCAGCTGGAATTCTGGGCTCGAAAGGAGCAAATATTAGAGACCTATTCTGCACAACTCCAAAAGTCCTGAAACTCCACGGAATATCTTACAATAAATAATAAAAAATCTTCGCCAAAGATGAAGGCCAGGGGGGCCACACCCTGTCCATGAGGGTGGGGGGTGCGCCCCCCTCCTAGGGCACGCCCCCCTACCTCGTGGGCCCCCTGGTGGCCCTCCGATGCCCATCTTCTGCTATATGAGGTCTTTCGCCGAGAAAAAAAATCAGAAGCAACCTTTCGGGACGAAACTCCGCCGCCACGAGGCGGAACCTTGGCGGAACCAATCTAGGGCTCCGGCAGAGCTGTTCTGTCGGGGACAATTCCCTCCGGGAGGGGGAAATCATCATCATCATCATCACCAACGCTCCTCTAATCGGGTGAGGGCAATCTCCATCAACATCTTCACCAGCACCATCTCCTCTCAAAACCCTAGTTCATCTCTTGTATCCAATTCTTGTCTCCAAGTCCGGGATTGGTACTAGTAGGTTGCTAGTAGTGTTGATTACTCCTTGTAGTTGATGCTAGTTGGTTTATTTGGTGGAAGATCATATGTTCAGATCTTATATTCATATTAATACCCCTCTGATTATGAACATGGATATGCTTTGTGAGTAGTTACGTTTGTTCCTGAGGACATGGGAGAAGTCTTGCTATTAGTAGTCATGTGAATTTGGTATTCGTTCGATATTTGGATGAGATATATTTTGTCTAGCCTCTAGTGGTGTTATGTGAACGTCGACTACATAACACTTCACCATTATTTGGGCCTAGAGGAAGGCATTGGGAAGTAATAAGTGGATGATGGGTTGCTAGAGTGACAGAAGCTTAAACCCTAGTTTATGCGTTGCTTCGTAAGAGGCTGATTTGGATCCATATGTTTCATGCTATGGTCAGGTTTACCTTGATACTTCTGTTGTAGTTGCGGATGCTTGCAATAGAGGTTAATCATAAGTGGGATGTTTGTTCAAGTAAGAACAACACCCAAGCACTGGTCCACCCACATATCAAATTATCAAAGTACTGAACGTGATGAAAACTAGCTTGACGATATTCCCATGTGTCCTCGGGAGCGCTTTTCCTGTTATAAGATTTTGTCCAGGCTTGTCCTTTGCTATAAAAAGGATTGGGCCACCTTGCTGCATTTTATCTACTTTTGTTACTTGTTGCTCGTTACAAATTATCTTATCACAAAACTATCTGTTACAACTTATTTCAGTACTTGCAGAGAATACCTTGCTGAAAACCGCTTATCATTTCCTTCTGCTCCTTGTTGGGTTCGACACTCTTACTTATCGAAAGGACTACGATAGATCCCCTATACTTGTGGGTCATCAGTAATTTATATTGTTTATTTCAAAATATTTGACAGCTTATTTCCATTGACAGCTTATTTTCATTCTTCAAAAAATATACGGAAAATGGTAGACAGAACCTACTACTACAATGATGAAGCACAATTAACTTATAAGGAGCAAGATGGTCTTATCGCATTTTTTACTAATCTTGAAAATTACAATAGCTATTATCAAACTCCTCCACATTATGGTCAATACGTGCCACTAGTGCATGTGTTGAACTACGGTAACATCAATGGAGATATCATGGTAAGATTTTCTACTATTACGACATCCGTGCATCTTTTGCATTAATTCTTCTAAAACTAAACTACATTGCTAACGACAAAGTTATTACTATGTTTTTGAACAGAAAATCCCGATGAATTGTGTGCCTCATCTGATGTTGCCGAGAGGTCGCGTTAATGTTATGAGCTTACGGCCACCACGGCCAGGTCAGCCGCAGTATCCACATCACTCCTGTCCATACCGGATTTCTATAAGCGAGGAAGCCATGATAATAAATGATTTAAAAAAATGTTTGAACCATCGTAGAGAGCTACTTGGAAGCAACATTGTGCGTAGGCCAAGACTTGGAGACAGGATGATCTCCGTTCTTTAGTATGGAGAGTCAATTTTCCTTAATGGAGAGTCAATGCCTATCTTGTTTTATGATATTTTACCTAAGAGAGGGTAGAGTAGGTCCTATGAGAGGAGTAGATCGTAGCTAGAATGTGTTATTATGTGATACAATGTGTTAGAGTTGATGATGATGAGGAGGAGTTATGATTATGACTAGTGACCAACTTGTTATATGATGTCTCATTGACGAACATTATTTGGTGGTGATGACAAGTGGTAATGAATATGCTATTTAAACAGACTAGTTCATGATGAGTTGTTATTGTATAAGAGATATATCTGTTTAAACATGTAAAACGCCAAAATGCTAAAAAAACATAAATGTTAGCAGTAGCGCTGGCCTAAAAACGCGCTACTAGTACTTGAACTTACCAGTAGCGCTGACCTAAAATCGCGCTACTGCTACAAAATAGCTGTAGCGCCGTAGCAGTAGCGCTGGTGCCCGCGCTACTGGTACCACAAAAACCAGCGCTACCGGTAAGCTTTTCTCTAATAGTGTGTCCTCCTAGCTCTGCCCTTGTTCGGATATGTGTTATTTGTGTTGAAGTGTATATATATGTACTTCCCGCAAAAAAAAGAGAAGTGTATATATATGTAGATTGCCTAGTCCTTTTCATCAGTTCGTATTTTTGGTTGCGTTGGCTAGTGCATGAAGTAAACCAAGGTACGTTCATCATTCTAAGATCCGGGACAACTCAAGTGGCTCAAGCAGCTTCAAAAATCTTAGAGTATAAAGTCTATTCGTATTGTAATCTATCTCTATTAGTCTAGTCTTGGAGCCCAAGCTTTGTAATCTATATAAACAGCCCTTGAGGCCCCAATCAATACAACAATTACTTCTCCAATATCTCAATCTATCATGGTATCGACGCCTAGGTTTTCCAGACTGGTATGGCTCCGCCACCCGCGCCGCCCGGCCGATTCGGCCCCTCTTCTCCATGGCGAGTTCCGCGCCGGGCGCCCATCCCCTACCTCTTCCTCTACAACTACCCAAACACCTCCCCCAAACCCGTCATCCACCGCCTCACCACCAGCTCCGTCGTCATGGCCTCCTCAAGATGATCCTTGACTGGCCTCGTCCGAGCTTGGTCGATGCCTTGGTCGGCCCCTCGCCGTATGGTGCCCCTCCTGCGTGACACGGCACGTGGAGCCCGGTCTTCGTCCAGCCACCGGCTCTCCGGGACTCCTTGACCCAGAGCCGCGGCGCACGCCTACACCGCCACTCCCATTCCGCCTACCAAGACGCCAGACCGCCCTCGCCCTCCAACACCATGCCGGTCTTCTACGGCAAGATGCAGCCCCAATCACATACTACCCATCCGCTATCCCCTACGCCAACATGCAAGCTCCTCGCCCTCTGCTCCTCCCCAACAGCCGGCTTGGGACCAAGCCGCCTTCATCAACGCCATGAACAATTTTGTCCTCAACGACGCAGTACGGATTGGATTTTCGATTCGGTGCATCAATGCATATGTCTTCAAATATGAATTTATTGCCAGCTTGTTTTCCTTCTGCTTTTCCACTATCACCGTTGGCGATGGCTCCACCATCCTGTTTCATGCACCGTCACTCTTACATCCCTTCCTCTCATGCCAATTTTCTTCTCCGCAATATTCTTGTGGTTCCTTCCATCATCAAAAATCTTATTTCTGTTAGACAATTTTGCATTGACAACAAAGTTATCCTGGCCTTTGACCCTTTTGGTTTGTCTATGAAGAATCGACAACGGGGCGGTCCTCGCTTCGTACAATAGCACGGCGATCTTTATCCTCTTCATGGCGCCCACATCCACCCTCGTGCCATGCTCGCATCCGTTGATCTATGGCATCGTCGCCTCGGTCATCCCAAAAAACACTTTGACGCCTTTACTCCAAGAATTTTGTATCCCTAGTTCTAGCAGTCCCCATAATCCCTCTCTCTGTAATGCATGTCAATGCGGCAAACATGTTAGATTACCTTTTGGAACCTCTACTACCATTAGTACTTTTCCTTTTGAGTTACTTCACTCTGATTTATGGACCTCCCCAATCCCTAGTGTTTCTGGTTATAAATATTATCTTGTGATCTTGGATGATTATTCTCACTATACTTGGACCTTTCCTCTCCGCGCTAAATCTGAAGTACCTGCAATATTTCTCAACTTTCGACAATATGTAATCACACACTTTGGCTTGCCAATTCGATTTATTCAATGTGATAACGGTCGTGAATTTGATAACACCCAAAACCGCACCTTCTTTCTCTCCCAAGGCATTTTTTCGCTTTTCATGCCCTTATACATCTTCTCAAAATGGTAAAGCTGAACGCTGTCTTCGCTCTATTAATGATGTTCTTCGCACATTGCTTTTACAAGCCTCTCTTCCTTCCCGTTTTTGGGTTGAAGCCCTTCGACCGCCACACTCCTTCTTAATATTCGACCAACTAAAACTTGCCCTCTTTATTCGCCTTTCCAATCTCTTTTCTCTCCCACCTCGACTATTCTTTTCTGCGTATTTTGGCTCTCTATGCTTTCCCAACATCGCCTCTACCGCCTCCAACAAACTAGAACCACGCCACTACCTTGCATTCACCTTGGTCTTTCGATGATCACAAAGGATATCGTTGTTTCAACCATCTTCCGGTCAGATCATTCTCTCTCGTCATGTCACATTCGATGAAAATACTTTTCCTTTTTCGTCACTACAACCACAACACCAATTCCACCACAATTCGCCACCACCAAAACCCCTTCCCTAGTTCGCCTTCGGTCATCTCTGCTGCCATGGAATCTTGTTCCGTCTCTCACCGGAATCGCCCAACGTTAGCCACCCTCCTGCCCTGTCCCCCACCTCTCCATAGCTGCATCCTCTACCCCACCGTCTTTCCTCACCACATCCTACCACGGCAACCCCTCGACACCCACCACCTCTGATTCTTCTTCCTCGCCGTCCTCTTCAACCGAAAACCCATCGCCACCCAATGTCGTTCTTATACCACCGCTCACCAATGATCATGTCATGTGCACCACGAAAACGAGGATTTCGTCTCCCCACCAAACGTCTCAATCTTACCGCCACCCCAACCATCTCTCCTATTCCAACCAGTTATAAGCAAGCTCTTCTTGACCCTCTCGCTTTCGCTATGCGCGATGAATTTGAAGCTCTTCACAAAATAATACATGGACTCTTGTTCCCAAACCTCCTGGTGTTAACATTGTTTCGCAAATGGGTTTTTCGTCATAAATTTCATTCCGATGGCACTCTCGCTCGTTACAAAGCTCGTTGGGTGTGTCGTGGTTTCTCCCAAAGAGCCTAGTATTGACTTTGATGATACTTTTCTCCTGTTGTTAAACCAAGCACTATTCGTGTTGTTCTTAGTCTTGCTGTTTCCTCTTCTTGGCCTATTCATCAACCTGATGTTAAAAATGCTTTTCTTCATGGCACTCTCAATGAAACTGTTTATTGTCAAGAACCCTCTGGTTTTGAGAATCCTCATCTCCAAATTTTGTTTGTCTCCTCAACAAATCTCTTTATGGCCTTAAACAAGCTCCTCGTGCATGGTTTCGATGCTTTGCTACTTTTATTCAAACCATAGGCTTTATTCCTCCAAATCCGATTCTTCTCTCTTTGTTTATCGGTCTTCTACTCACACCGCCTACCTCTTGCTTTATGTTGATGATATCATTCTCACGGCTAGTTCTGATTCTTTTCTTCACATACCATCTCTTCTCTCAATCGGGAGTTTTCCATGACTGATCTTGGTCCTCTTCATCATTTTCTAGGTATTCATGTTTCTCTTTAAAATCTTCCCTCTTTCTTTCTCAACGGTCATACATTTTGGACTTGCTTTCTCGCTCGGTATGTCGATTGTCAACCCTCTCGTACTCGGCCGACGTTGGTGCTAAACTGTCGGTGATGGTGATCCTCTTCGATCCTACTTTATATCGTAGCATCATCGACGCTCTTCAATATGCCACTCTTACTCGTCCCGAAATCTCCTATTCAGTTCAGCAAGCTGTCTCTTTATGCATGATCCTCGTGCTCCTCATCCGCTCATGTCGACGCATTCTCCGCTATTTAAAAGGCACTCTTGATCACGGTCTCCTTATTAATTCTTCTTCACCTACAAGCTTGACATTTTATTCGATGCAGATCAGGCAGGTTGTCCAGATACTCGACGATCTATATCCGGATTTTGCGTTTATTTGGGTGATAATCTTGTTTCTTGGTGTTCTAAAAGGCGGTAACAGTTTCCAGGTCTTCTGCGAGGCTGAGTATAGGCGGTTGCTCACGCTGTGGCCGAGGCGGTGTGGCTACGGCAGCTTCTCGTTGAACTTCATCGTCCGCTCCCACGTGCTACCATTGTTTCTTGTGATAACATCTCTGCAGTATACATGGCTTCCAATCCAGTTTAACATCGTCGCACAAAGCACATTGAGATTGACATTCACTTTGTTCGTGAAAAGGTGGCTCTTGGCGAGGTTCGCGTTCTTCATGTTCCTACAAGTGCCCAATTTGCTGACATTTTTATCAAAGGACTCCCGACTGCATCGTTCACCGACATACGCTCCAGTCTCAACATTGTTTCACCTGACGTTGAGACTGCGGGGGGATCTTAGAGTATAAAGTCTATTCGTATTGTAATCTATCTCTATTAGTCTAGTCTTGGAGCCCAAGCTTTGTAATCTATATAAACAGCCCTTGAGGCCCCAATCAATACAACAATTACTACTCCAATATCTCAATCTATCAAAAAACCCCAAGAATAATTCTCTTGGTGCAGCAATAGTGGCATCACTGATGATTCCATGCTGTTGTGAAGTTCTTCCGGTGTGGGTAGTTCTCATCAACGACAACTCACCAAAGTTAAGGGTTATGGTTTTACTGTCTTGCAGAGCCCTTTTACGTAAAACCACAATTCAGATCTGAATGAATCAACCTTTTAAAGAAAAAGAGAACACTTGCAGATATGCAAATACAGTTGTTACACAAACAAGTGTCTGAGAACAAGATTCAAATAGGTTTAGGCTGAGTTTTTTGGGGCGGGCGGGGGTGGATCGTTGTAAATTTAATCTAGCCGCATGCCAAGATTATTATTTTTCGTCTGGCGCTGCTAAAAGTAGCCGCATGCCAAGATTATTATTTTTCGTCTGGCGCTGCTAAAAGGGCCACATCCTAATGGGGTTAGAGGTGTGCATCTATGTAGAAATTCTTTGATATGATGTATTTTCCAAACCTTTAATCTAATTCACTGTTATTCTTCATTGTTTAGTTTGCCTCAACGAGGGCAGCTTTAAAACAAGAACACATCGTATTATTTTTTCATGAAATTTGCTGTGTCACCACCAACTACCATCTTATAGTATGCCGTCCACCATATGTTTAGTAATATAAACAGTTACCACCCTAGCAGTATGATGTCCACTAGTTAAAAGTCATATGTGATTAGGCATTTTAAGTTAATTTTCTTAAATCCCCTGAATGCATTAACATTGAATGCAGCCCATCAACAAATAAAAAAATGCAGTCAATCCAGCTGGTATTGCTCCTCGCTAGTGCGCTGGGCCGGGATCAATATTTATTTGGAATATTACTGATAATTTGTCATTCTTGAATTTTACCTTAAAAACCTTCACTGAAAAAAGCTACATTTGAAACAAATTTCTGTTTCCTAAAAGTCATTTTGCTGTTTTTTTCCATGTCCAAATTGTTGAGTTATTATTTATAAAGACTAATAATCGTGTACGTGCATTGCACTTTAATATTAGGTAACTTTTTTCTAAGGGGATATTAGGCACTTGAGAGAGACCTTCCAGCAAAAAAAAGGCACTTGAGAGACCAAAAATTTCTGGTATTGAGTTGGGAGAGCAAAAAAATAGTTTTTCCTTCAGTGGCAGCCTGGTGCGCCAGAGGTCGCCGACTAACCAAAAAGAGCTATTCCGATAGTTGAAAAAAATACCTTGTGCATGAAAACCATTTTTTTTGGACCCTGATAAATTCCGAATGTTTGGATTTTAAGCATGGCAACTCGAACGCTCTTTATGGCAATTTTAATTGACGCGAGGTGGCAAGTAGCTGGTAAACATGACAATTTTACCAACTAAACAACTAAATTTACCATGCAAAACGCTCAGGTTGTCGTGTTTAAAATCTGAATGTTCGGGATTTTTTTTGATATAAAACATATTTAGATCTTTTAGGCTTTTCCTAATTATATGTTGTAGTTTTTTTAGGGTATAAGACCCTTGTAATAAAAGACTAGAAAACCACAGTGTCCTCCTCCCACATCGGAGGGAAAAAAAATGAAGCACATTTGACTGAGAGGGAGCGGCCAGATGCAGAAGTCAAGAGCACAGTACAGTGCTAGTACTTTCTCCTCCCACGTCGTGAGGGGCTAGATCCTACGCCCTCACTATAAAATGCCCGGTCGTCGCGGCACAACCTCACCAGCCATCCATCGCCGTCGGCTCAGTCACTCCGCTGCTGCATCGACCACCGCGGTGCATGTCACATGCCATGCGATCGAGCTAGCTAGCCGGAGGTGAACCGAATTGGAGGCGGCCGGCGGCCAGAGCGGAAGAGATCGATCGCGAGCTCGGCGTCGAGATGGGCAGGGCGCCGTGCTGCGACAAGGCGAGCGTGAAGAAGGGCCCGTGGGCGGCGGAGGAGGACGCCGTGCTCAGGGCCTACGTCGCCGAGCACGGCACCGCCGGCAACTGGATCGCGCTCCCCCGCAAGATCGGTACGTACCTACTGCCTTGCTTCCCGGCCGCGGACTATATATGCCTCTCTTTCACCGGGGCGATCAAGGGTTAGGTATGAACTATGAACACGTTGGTGCTGGGTGCAGGGCTCAACAGGTGCGGCAAGAGCTGCCGGCTGCGGTGGCTCAACTACCTCCGGCCCAACATCCGGCACGGCGGCTTCACCGACGAGGAGGACCGGCTCATCTGCAGCCTCTACGCCAGCATCGGGAGCAGGTGGTCGACCATCGCCGCGCAGCTGCCGGGGAGGACGGACAACGACGTCAAGAACTACTGGAACACCAAGCTCAAGAGGCGCCTGCTCGGCGGCGGCCGCCGCCCCGTCAGGTACGCGCTGCCGCACCTGCAGCCGCAGCCGCAGCCGCGCCTCCTCCTGATGAGCCCCACGGGCGGCGCCGCGTCGGCGCTGGAGAGGATGCAGCTAAGCGTGCAGCGGCGCCACGTCGGCCTTCAAGACACCCCAGGGCTCCCCTTCTACGGCAACCTCTGGCCAGCCCAGCACTCTGTGCTCTCTCCTGCCTCCGCTGGTTACTCCGGGTTCTGGTCTCATTTCCAAACTAATACCTACCCGGGCCGAGTTAACGTGCAAGATCACCAGCGCACCTGGGGCGGCAGCGGCGGCGGCGGCACCACGCCGCTGTCCACCACCAGCCCCACCGGCGAGACAGCGGTGGGCGTAGGGAGCTCGAGCTCGACACCGGCAGCGAGCTCCGTGACTTTCGACGGCGACATGGAGGACGAGATCGAGATGCTGCTCCAGCAGATAGGGTGCTTGGAGGAGGAAGACAGCCGCCTGCTGATCGGCGGCGAGGTGGGCAGCGCTGGTTCTTGGAGCTCCTGTTCTACTCCTGGAGTGGACTCAGTGTTCCAGGGCTATGTACAAGGGCACGGACAGTAGAACTATATGCATTTCAGACCTGAATATGATCCGCATACCATAGTCTATAGGTATGTAAATATGTATGCTAGTTCAGTAGCTTCTTTTTTGAAGATCTGGATTGATATGAGTGTATCGTAAATGCAGTACAAATATACAGTATTATACATATGGGATACCAGTTGATTGCCCTCCATGCATGAAACTCATGCTCACTTCATCAGTTTAAACTTTAAAACCAGGGGTTTTCTGGTGAAGCTGCTTGCCCCTTGAACATCAGTAAAGTTTCATCCTATCAGTTAAGTACCTCATCAGTTACCATCCCCAAGCACGCATGCGGTGACAATGGTAGAAAGATCGACAAAAAGTTCAAGAGCTAACAGCTAAACAGCAGTGTTCTTCCATATATATAGCTTGCATATATACATATCTAAGTACACATTGCATTCCATATGTGATGTGTAACAGATCTGGAAAACAGCATCAGGTGGCACCTTATAATGCAGATCTAATGTTCTTGTATCGATCTATCTATGCGTTAAAAGACCTAAACATAAATACAAATCAACAGACAAACGAATAAAGAATCGCGACCATCAGTAGTTATACGCTGCTCACCGTGTAGTTCATTACACACTTATCTGTCCCCGGGCATTTTCAGCTCCCACAGCGAGAAAACAAGGCACTCAATCATGCCCCCTCTCAGGAGGAGTCAGCAAGGATGCATGCGTACAACCACAAACAAAGGTGGTTTTGCTCCTCACACTCGTGATCCTTGTCCTTCTGGTGGGCTTCCTGTATTATCAACATTTGCCACTGGTCTTGTCATTATTTGGGGTATATTACTCTTGTGGAAGAGCTTAGAGCAAATGGCGGCAAGCCATCTGCTGAATACACCTTTATTGGTTATGAGAGCATGCAGGATTAATGCCAGGATTGAACATGCTCCGGAGATGCTGAACAACCCCTGAAAGCTGTGCAGCGTAAGGCTGCTTGAAGTTTGGGAGTCATCTTTGTCGGGGCATGACTTATCGCCATACAAGTCTTTCTGAAGCTCAGCCATTTTGCCACTCGATGCGAGCTTCAGTATCCCCCTCGTGATATCAGCTGTGAGTGGAGAGCCTAGAGGGAATGCCTGCACAGATGAGGATCGGAAAAGGCATCAGCAGTGAAATAAAAGCCTGGCATAACACTGATATCCAGTTATATAAACATTTATACCAGCCCAGGATAACGGTGAGGCAGTTATAATAATCATTCATGCAAGCAGCTTGGTAAAGTGAGGCAATCATATGGATCATACTTAACGAACTTCAGACAGTTTAGTCTAATAGTACAAAGATAAAATTCAAGTAAACCAGTTGAAAACCTGATCAAGCAGATTTATCATGTTATTTAATACTTCAAGGAACAAGAAAGCATTCTATTTCCCAAAAGAAAACCAATAATATTTCCACCACTTTCCGCTCAAACATGATAATGCATTTTAGGTTCCTGACAAACAAATTTAATCTTGCATTCGTCCTTTAGCATGTGCACATCCGACAAGTTCAGAAATTTCAAAGTACAATCATAGCTTGGCTGAAACTATAATCTTGATAAAAATTTTATTCTGATTTTTTGTTTGTTTGAGAGATATCTTGATGGTATGTGAAATTATAAATATAGAAATTTGAGCTACTAGGACGATCCTACTAGAAAATAGCAGTAGAAATTGATTCAGCATATAGGATTTAACAGTGCCAGAAATGTGCTCTGTACAACAGCTGGAAAGACGGTACTCACATAACCAAATCCATCGAACCTGTAGATTGGTCCAGTCATAGTGTAGTTGTGGCAATATTTTGAAAGGAACAACTTAAGGTATGGTATCTCATCAACAATGACGGCTACTTTTCCGGTTGACAAGGCGTCATTGTATTCCTCAACAGAGTTAAGCGCAATCATCTTCGATTCATCAATTTTCAAACTTTTCAAAAGCGCAGGCAAGAATGAATCATTGAGGTAGCCGACATGGCTCCCTTTCCTGATAACTTCATCTAAATTGGTGACTGTTGGTTGAAGTTGTTCCACTGTGAGAATTGAGCTTAAACTTGCAGTATAACTCTGCTGCACTATCAGCACCACAAAAAGCCAAACAACTACAACAATTCTTGACAAGTTGTTCTTAATCTTCTCCCTGTGTGCAAATACAAGGGTTGAAAAGGAAAAGTAGAAGACTGATCCAATTTGATTAGCTGGGGTACCTTTGAAATCTTCGTGATTCTCAATACACCAGACTACAAAACCAGTGAAAACAACAAAGGCCCCAGTTCCTAACCAAAGGTCAGCTGTCAAAGGCTTTAGGAATGTCCATGCAGTCTTCTGTCTCCGGTCCAGGACCGGAACCAGCATGCGCACCCCTGACTCCGTATAGGGAAGAGTAAAGTCTACATATAAAGAGCGGTTGGCCAAGATTGTTACATCACCTACCACTGCATCAAATTCCTGTCAGGAACAGATATAATGTGAGTTGAGAAACTTTCGAGCACAGGGTATATGGCTCTACAAGTTTATGCAATAGAACTATGTAGTTAGGCTAAACTATTAATCATCATAATTCAAAAGCATTTGTCTTGCAAATTAAGAGGGGTGCTGATTATTCTATTGGTTATGTTTTTCTTTACTGCATGCACTTGTGTCATGTCCGAGAGAAAAATAATCCGTACAAGGAGGAATTATATGCTTTTTCTGATTGGAGCTTGTAATTGAAAATTAGTACTTCCTCCGATCCATACTAACTGTCGCTGATTTTACTAAATCAGCGACAATTAATATGGATCGGAGGGAGTAGTTGATGAAGTAAAAACCCAGGAAACTGCCCTCTGCTTGGAGCATTCAAATAAAACTACCACGCATAATGATGCAGATCTGTTTCAAATGTATGCTTTTA
The DNA here is from genome assembly GCA_021605205.1 of Aegilops longissima. Taxonomy (NCBI): domain Eukaryota; kingdom Viridiplantae; phylum Streptophyta; class Magnoliopsida; order Poales; family Poaceae; genus Aegilops; species Aegilops longissima. Next base: position 422,504,112 of record CM038680.1, read on the forward strand.
CGCCAATAAGTTCCTTAGAACAGAAGGCGGATGCTTTTAAGACCTCTCATGTAACTTAAGTGTACAAAAGAAGGAACCTGACCCAATGCGATATAATAGCAGTAAAATTGGCACGGTACACTGATATTTGATGCACATAGACTAAACTTATTGTATGGTAGGCTCTCTCTAACAAGTACCCAGATGTAATCATACATGTTTGCACACTAAAGATGAATAATTGATTGGGAGTAAACTATTAGTTTTGTATACTTGAGAAAACAACAAGAAAAACACAACGTGAATAGCTATTTCTGATCTTCTCAGACATTATTTCCAAGCTTTAGCTGCCCTGTCTAGGAGAGATCATGTCAAAGCGCAAAACAGAGCAAAGAGAAGACAGAATAGTACATACCTTAAGATAAAGCTTGTAGATAAGTTCATCATATGTTCCATTACTATTTCCTTGCCCGTCATCAAATCCATGGTAGTCATATAGTACTTGGTAGGGTAAATTATCAACTACTTCATCAAAAACTTTGATGCAGAACCCTTTTTTGCCTTCAGGGCCATTTTCATATCTTACAAGTTGGCCAAACCCAGGATTTGCAGGTACACCTATTTGGAGTGTTTTATTCCTCGGCAACAGCCAGCCTCTAGGCACAATTTCATGATCTCCTCCTGGCCATATGATGGTTTTAATATCAGACTTCATATTTAGACTACCAGAGATGCCAAATTCTGGAGTCCAAAACCCGACTTCTCTTCTCTCCTGACCAACAATGTTGATTATTGTATAATATGATGATGCTAACTGTGTGTTTTCAATACGAAATTTCCCGCTCATGCCCGAAAAGTTGAGCTTCAGTAGTGCACCTCGCAGTTTTTCAGCAGCCTTTGAAGTATCTATTCTGTCAAAGTCAGTGGACCCATTCTTTGTTACAGACGGCCCAAAGTCTAAATTCACATATGTAGCATTCTCTGCTGCTGATGCTAACGCCCATATGGTATCATAAGCATAGAGACCAGACACTGTGGGTTCACTTAATGAGGTGCCTGGATTTTCTAATCGGTACTTGCTGTGCCATTTCTGTGCAAAGTTTTGAAGTTTCACGGTACCTTGCACATGAGGTTTCACCCCAAGAACTCCTTGCATCACATCTAGAGCCGGAGAACCAACCACATCAAAGATATCTGTCAAGCCATACGCGGTGATCCAGACAAATCCCTGGCCCATCATCCCTTCTTCCTTAGCAAGCTGGAAAAACTTAAGGGCCAAAGCATGTGACATTCGCACAACAAATACACTTGTCCAATTTTGTCTTAAGTTTGAGATAGCTGTCTTCATAGCATCGTCTGTAGCTGAAGGATGGATCTTGCACCTGTAAGAGACACGCGTGTCAACTTGTTTGAGGGCATCAACAAGGTCAGGAATGAACTTGGTGTTGGTATCATCATCCTCAAAGACAGGGACAACTTCCCTCCAATTGTGTTTCTGAACAAGCGAGGCGATGGCTTCTGCTTGAGAGGAGTCGTTCCATGCGGTCCGGATGAAGTATGGAGTTAGTCCGGATAGTGACGGGCAATCTGCGGAGAAGGAAATGATTGAAACCGATGATTTGTTCCCAAGTCGTGCAAGAAATTTAGCCTGAGTTGAAGTCTGCGGCCCAACGATCGCTTGCACGCCCACATTTTTCAGTAGATCAACACCTGCAATGCTGATATTGCTTAGGACGAGATTTCACAGCAGTGGCTCTCATTCATAATACATGATTGATAAATTTGTTGCAAATCCGCGGTGCAAAAACAAAACACGCAATGCAGGATTTACCCTCACTAACGGCCCACTACTAGTCAAAAGTTGGAGAGAGCTCGGTTGGCTAAACGGCTCTGATGTTCAAGTGTTCAAACGCCGAACTCGCCATACTGGGCTCCAACTCCAATGTCTGCCTTCCACCGCATGGATACAATTTGGAACATCAAGAAGGTCTTCGAATTGGGATTCAAGGGCTACAGCGCTTTCTAAATCGATTGGGGATGGAGGTCGGGAGAAGAAAGATCAGAGTACCTTGTCTGTGCGCCGCGGGGGGTGGAATCAGGACGAGAAGGAGGCAGGAGCCGGGCGAGACCAGCAGCGGAGCTCGGACCGCCGGCGGGATGGGAAGAGAATACTAGAAAATAAATGCAACGGCGAGGCGAGCGCCGCCGCCGGACTTGCAGTCGCCGCGTTGGATAGTTTTTTCAGAGAGAAGGCTCGGATAGCTTTGTGGGCCAGATTCTGGGGAAATCTCGAAGGGGCTGAACGAGCACCCTGCCGCCGATACGGCTCGCGCAGAAGCTTTGGCCCATATCCAGCCCATACCAACAGGGCAGTCAGAAGTTTTCTTTTCGAGATCACTTAATTAAGGGGGGTACTGTCTCAAAAAAAAAAACTTAATTAAGGGGGTACCTCTTTCTCAAAAAAATAGAAATAAATTAAGGGGTATCCCTTGCAAAGGTCACTCTTATCTTCCGAGGTTGCGACAAGCGACGCACTGCATTTACCGCAACCTACGAGTTTTCCAATTTTCATAAATGTTTATTCAAAACATTTTATCTCTTAAACGGCGTGTCCAAATCTTGAACCATTTTTAACGTTGGATTTATCGTGTCAAGATCTTTCAAACTCAAAATGTTTTATATCTTAAACGGCGTGTCCAAATCTTAAACCATTTTTAACGTTGGATTTCTCGTGTCGAGATCTTCGAAACTAGGTACCATGCTGATAGGTTTTGATTATTTTTTTATTAAAAAATCAAGTCGGAAGCATGTTCTTATCCTATTTCATAGAGGCAGTTGTGCCTCTCGGGATTGCAAATTTGTGCCTCTACAAGAAACAAATATGTGACGCTTTTTTGTTTCTGAGAGGCACACTCGCGGAAGCAAATCTGTGCCTTCACGAGAAGTAATACCTCTCGCGGAAGCAATAAAATACATTTTTTTATTTCCGAGAGGCACAATTCATGAAAGCAAATATATGCCGCCATGAGAAGTAAATACGTGCCTCTCCGAAAGCAAAAAATAAATAGACGTGCTTTTTTTGTTTTTCCAAGAAACACAAATGTGCCTCTTGCGAAAGCAAATCTATGCCTTCATAAAAAGTAAATTTATGCATCCCGCGAAGAGAAAAACACTTTGTTTTTTCTTTTCAGAGAGCCACACTGTGTCTCTCATGAAAGCAAATTTATGCCTCTCACGAAAGCAAAGAAAAACATGTTTTTTTTAGAGAGAGAAACAGATGTGCCTCTCTCGGAAGCAAGTACGTGCCTCCAAGAGAAATAATTTGTGTCTCCCATGAAAAAAAAAACCACATTTTTGGGGAAAAATCATTCTTTTGCCCAAAACATTGGGGAAAACGGGCATCCGAAAAGTCAAAGAAAACAGAAAATGCGTACAAAAAATTAATAAAATGAAATCCCGAGAAAGTGCCGAGCACGTGATACATGACGGAGAATGGGAGCGCACCAAATGGCGTGTTCTCAGCCCGCCGAAAGTGGCCCTTGAGAAGCTCCCGCAAGGGGTACCCCACAGTTAGTTACTCCTTATTCTTTTTCTTGCGTGGAAGGTTGATGGACCTGGAGTGAACCCATGGCCCCATGACAATAGATGTAGAGCAATTAGTGAGGTGTAGCCTTTTCAGGAGCCCCGCAAGGGTCACTTTGGTGGCTTGACAGCACGCCAAGTGACGTGTCCAGTCATGGCGCATGCTAGGCGTTTTCTCAAGATTTTTTTCAAAATTTATGTAATCGGTTTTCCCAAGATTTTGTAGAAAAAAATTATGTGATTTTTTTTGCTTCCACCAGAAGCATAGATTTGCTTCTCGGCATGTATTTGCCCTGGAGAAGCAAAGCTATGCCTCTCAAAAAGAGAAAAAAAATATGTTTTTTCTTCCATAAGAAGCATAGATTTGCTTCACGGGAAGCAAGGTTGTGCCTCTCAAAAAGAAAATAAAACATGTTTTTTCCTTGAGAGGCACATATTTGCGTCTAGTGGAGGCACATATTTGCTTCTACGAGATGCGTCTCGAAAAAGAAAAAAGTGAAAGAAAAAGACATGCTTTCGACTCTAGTTTTTTCTTCTGGATTTTTGTGAGAAAAAGATCGTTGAAACCTATTAATATGAGATCTAATTTTAAAAATCTCAACGCGAGAAATCCAACAATGAAAATGGTTCGGAATTTGGGCACACAATTCAGGAGATAAAATGTTTTGAATAAACAAATCTATGAAAAAAGAAAACTCTTATGTTGCGACAAGTGGTGTGTGCACCACTTATCAACGTGTAAAAATATGGAAGTGTCCTCTGCAAAAAGTACCCTTTAACTACTGATTCCACGAAAGGTGCAGCAGCCTATGGCACACCTTGAATAAGGGCTCAAAATACATCTACTTTCTTCATTTCTTTTTTCTTTACGTATAACTTTTTCCTTCTTTCAGATTTTCTCTGCGCGTTGCCTTTTTGCACCCATTCTTTCCTCTGCTGCCCATACTAATCTACTTGCATGCAACCAATGAAACAAATACTAGCCTCTGTTGTGCGTGTCATGCAGAGCAGGCGAGAGAATTAGTTCAGAGAATTAAAGACACGGGGATCGAAAGCCAATCATCTCACACAAATTTGTAATAACCAACTTCCTAATACATGTAAAAACAGGACAAACTAGTCCGAGAAAACGGAATGAGTTAATTCACCCGCGGTACATGAACTTGCACAGCGTTAACAGATCCATACAAAAACTTGTTTTTTTTAGAAAAGTAGTCAAATAACTCCCGATGCGGTGTCAATTTGGTACAAAACAGGCCGATCAATCTACGTGGCATGCCACTTCATCAAGCAGCATGCGGCGTGCGCATTTTTTTTATAGAAACCCCCCTATTGAAACAAAAAATATTTACGAGGAGTTCTCAAGGACTGAGCGGGCGGATTGATATATTGTAAAACCGACCCATGGGTGACCATGAAATAGCACATATTAGGTTAGATTGTTAGATAACCCTCTTCAAACCCCTTAGTTTGTTCACCTTCCACCTCAGGCGCCTCCGAGTCGATAGCTGGGCGACAACGTGTTGGAGATCGCCGATAGCAACCTTGGCGACATGGAGCCGATCTTCAGGATCCTGGCACCTTCCCTTTGAAGGCAGGTATGTCCTCTATCTGGCGGTTTCCATCGAGAATCCGGTGCCTCGAATTTGTTAGTTTTTTACCCACACATGATTAATTCATGTTCTCAATTATTCATGCACAAAGATCGGTTATTTTTCATTGGAAAATTTCTGTATGTACCCGCATAACATATTGATTTTGGCTAGATCCATTGGATGTGGTGGTTGGCTTTAAGGGGAATTAGTTTAGAAAACTGATTTACGCCAAATTAGTGAAAAATATTTAGGGGAAATTGGTTTTGTGGTTCAGATATGACATGATGTAGGGGAACAAACATGATTATGGTAAAGTACTTGAGATCATGCGGATTTGGACTCGGGTGGATAATTGGGGAATGGGGAACCCATGACCTTATAATGCATTTACAAAATAACGCGAGTGGGTTTTGTGAAGAAAGAAAAAGAGCATAGACATGTGTCATGTGTCACAATGACCTGGCATTCAATTTGGTAGCAACTGGAGGGCAGGTATGTACCAAATTGTTACCACATTAGTAGCTAAATGATCATTTTTATGGGTTTTTAAAATTTATGTATGTATGTACTTGTTAGCATCGCGCAACTTCATGTACTTATGGTGACATTAAGAGTTAATACCACTATTTGTAACGAACTTGTCATGGTGGGAACAAAATCATACAAGAACAAAAAAAAACCCATAAAAGTGGTCCCTGAACTTCCCTAACAAAATATTTCCATACAATTCCGTCAAATCTATTGACACGATGTCTGTTCTCGTGAACTCTGCACATATCTTGCAACAGATGCACTTGCTCTGCCATGGCTCAGCTAAATATGTACTAAAATTGGTTCCCAAATGGGATCAATGCTTTCCTTGTACACGAGTCGAACTTTATACGCAGAGTAAATGGATCGAGGAAGTATATACCTTTTAGAAAAATATGGTTTGCAAAACATAACGTTAATACTGTTATGGGGTGGACAGAGGGCCACCCCCCCCCCCCACTTCACTCTATTGTATTTATTCAGTATTTATTTATGTTTGAGCACATGTATCTTATAATCATTATTTGCATCGTGTAATCACATATACATGGTCTATTGACACTGTATTTATTTATTAAATTATATTTTAAATATTTATGTCAATAATAATTTCATGATATGCTACTGATGAAAGTATTTATATTACTCTGTTATAGTTGTTAGGTCCACTGAAGCCTATTCGCACTACAACCTCCGTAATGCTAGGGCCGACCTTGACTGAACCAAGAATCGATTGCGATCAGTAGACTAGAGGAAAGGGGATATGATCTGTAGAGTAGACGAAGGGACTAACACGGAGACACATTTGCGTGCATGAAGCATAGGTCTAATCGTTGGGGAAATGCCTAATGGAGATCTTTATTAGAAAAAAATCAAAATTTAAAGTTTAAAATAATTCTTTTAAAAATAGTAAAATACTTATATAAGTAGATGTATACTACTTTTGTCTGCTAAGTTTCATGACGAGATACCTTTTTATGCAAACTACACAAGAATGAAAATAACGTAATTCTAGCACATATACTATTCACTATAAAAGTACATGATTTTTTTTGCATGCCACATAAAAACGTATTTCGTAATGAAATTCTACACAGACCTAGCATACATCTATAAGTACTTGTGTATTTTTTTAAGCTTAGAAAGTTTATATTTGAATGTTTGAGAACAAAGGGCTCCATGGAGGTGCCCCCGAGAGCCATCTGTGTTTACTCTCCGTTGCGATGACCGCATCCAATCTTTTGGGATATGAAACTGCTCACGCCACGTTTAATAAAAATAAACAAAACATTGGTCCTAGCTAGGTACTGTGCTTTTGCTTTGAGCCAACGAGGAAACAGCAACAGAACCCTGTATCAACAGAACTGGATGGTCGGCGCAAGGGGATAAGCCTTTTCTCTGTTTGCCATGGAGGATAGGAGCATCTCCAACACCCGCGCTATATAAGCGTCGCGCTGAAAAATTAGTATTTTTTGTGCGCGCTACCACTCCGGGCGCTTCAGTGGAGGCGCAAAAATCGCGCGCGCGGCATATCTAGTTCAGCGTGCGGGCCAAAACGTCATCGTTCGTCGCTTATTTGCTGCGCCTGCTTCCACGCACTGGACTCTCGAGCGCTCGCTCGCAACTCCACCTACCCCATCCAGTCACGGCGCCGCCGCCGCCCGCGCATCCCATTATTCCGGCGACCGTTCCGGCGCTTCCTCGGCCTATCCCCGCGCCGTGACGGCTTCCTCTGTCTCCCTCTAGTCACCGCCGCCCCTCGCGCGCGACAGTCCTCCGACGAACAGCGCCCAGCCGCTTACTGCCGCTCGGCGCCCGCAAGGTGTTCGACAAAATGCCCGCAAGGTATGTATTGCTCAAACTTCATGAATTTGGTGCATGTTGATTGTAAGTTTTATAGCCTAGTTTATATTGAACATTGTAGATGAGTTCATCGTATGATTCTTTCAAAGAAAAATTTGATATGGAAGAGGAGGAGGATCTTGCTGTTGGGGAACGTAGCAGAAATTCAAAATTTTCCTACGTGTCACCAAGATCTATCTATGGAGAAACTAGCAACGAGGGAAGGAGAGTGCATCTACATACCCTTGTAGATCGTTAAGCGGAAGCGTTCATGTGAACGGGGTTGAAGGAGTCGTACTCGTCGTGATTCAAATCACCGGAGATCCTAGTGCCGAACGGACGGCACCTCCGCGTTCAACACACGTACAGCCGGTGGCGTCTCCCACGCCTTGATCCAGCAAGGAGAGAGGAGAGGTTGAGGAAGACTCCATCCAACAGCAGCACAACGGCATGATGGTGATGAAGGAGCGTGGCAATCCCGAAGGGCTTCGCCAAGCACCAAGGGAGAGGAGGAGGAGGAGAGGCAGGGCTGCGCCTGGAGAGGGAGGCTCTCGTGTGTTATGGGCAGCCCCGAGGGCCTCATATATATAGGGGAAGGGGAGGGCTGCGCCCCCTCTAGGGTTTCCACCCCTAGGGGTGGCGGCCAGCCTAGATGGGATCAAGGGGGGCGGCCAAGAGGGGAGGGAGAGGGAGGCGCCCACTAGATGGGCCTTAGGGCCCATCTGCCCTAGGGTTGGCCCCCTCCCACTCCCCTTTGTGCCTTGGGCCCCTTGTGGGGGGCGCACCAGCCTCCTTGGGGCTGGTTCCTTCCCACACCTGGCCCACGCAACCTTCAGGGGTTGGTGGCCCCACTTGGTGGACCCGGGACCCTCCGGTGGTCCCAGACATTACCGATATCGCCTCAAACTTTTCCGGTGACCAAAACAGGACTTCCCATATATAAATCTTTACCTCCGGACCATTCCGAACTCCTCGTGACGTCCCGGATCTCATCCGGACTCAACAACATTCGTAACCACATACAAACTTCCTTTATAACCCTAGCGTCCATCGAACCTTAAGTGTAGACCCTACGGGTTCGGGAATCATCTGAACATGACCGAGACGTTCTCCGGTCAATAACCAACAGCGGATCTGGATACCCATGTTGGCTCCCACATGTTCCACGATGATCTCATCGGATGAACCACGATGTCAAGGACTCAATCGATCCGTATACAATTCCCTTTGTCTAGCGGTATTGTACTTGCCCGAGATTCGATCGTCGGTATACCGATACCTTGTTCAATCTCGTTACGGCAAGTCTCTTTACTCGTTCCGTAACACATCATCCGTGATCAACCCCTTGGTCACATTGTGCACATTATGATGATGTCCTACCGAGTGGGCCAGAGATACCTCTCCGTTTACGGAGTGACAAATCCCGCTCGATCCGTGTCAACCCAATGGTCACTTTCGGAGATACATGTAGTGCACCTTTATAGTCACCCGATTCGTTGTGACGTTTGATACACCCAAAGCACTCCTACGGTATCCGGAATTGCACGATCTCATGGTCTAAGGAAGAGATACTTGACATTGGAAAAGCTCTAGCAAAACGAACTACGATCTTTGTGCTATGCTTAGGATTGGGTCTTGTCCATCACGTCATTCTCCTAATGACGTGATCCGTTATCAATGACATCGATGTCCATAGTCGAAACCATGACTATCTGTTGACCAACGAGCTAGTCTACTAGAGGCTTACTAGGGACGTATTGTAGTCTATGTATTCACACATGTATTACGATTTCGGACAATACAATTATAGCATGAATAATAAACGATTATCATGAACAAGGAAATATAATAATAACTAATTTATTATTGCCTCTAGGGCATATTTCCAACAGTCTCCCACTTGCACTAGAGTCAATAATCTAGTTCACATCGCCATGTGATTAACATCGATAGGTCACATCGCCATGTGACCAACATCCAAAGAGTTTACTAGTGTCTTAAACTAGTTCACATCACCATGTGATTAAGTCTCAATGAGTTACGAGGTTTGATCATGTTTTGCTTGTGAGAGAGGTTTTAGTCAGCGGTGCGAACCTTTCAGATCCGTGTGTACTTCGCAATTCTCTATGTCATATTGTAAATGCTGCTTTCACGCTCCACTTGGAGCTATTCCAAATGGTTGCTCCACTATATGTATCCGGTTTGCTACTCGAGTCACTCGGATAGGTGTTAAAGCTTGCATCGGCGTAACCCTTTACGCCAACTCTTTATCACCTCCATAATCGAGAAACATGTCCTTATTTACTCCAAGGAAAATTTTGACCGCTGTCCAATGATCCATTCTGGATCATTCTTGTACTCCTTGAGTGACTCATGGCAAGGCACACTTCGGTGCGGTACACAAGATAGCATACTATAGAGCCTATGTCTGAAGCATAGGGGACGACCTTCGTCCTTTTTCTCTTTTCTGCCGTGGTCGAGCTTTAAGTCTTAACTTCGTACCTTACAACTCAGGCAAGAACTCCTTCTTTGACTGATCCATCTTGAACACTTTCAAGATTATGTCAAGGTATGTGCTCATTTGAAAGTACTATTGAGCGTTTTTGATCTATCCTCATAGATCTTGATGCTCAAATAACCCTATATGCTTTACAGAAAATTCTACATCATTTCTGATCATCCATATGTCAACAACATATACTCATCAAAAATTCTATAGTGCTCCCACTCACTTCCTTGGAAATACAAATTTCTCATAAACTTTGTATACACCCAAAATCTTTGATCATCTCATCAAAGCGCACATTCCAACTCCGAGATGCTTACTCCAGTCCTTAGAAAGGATCGCTGGAGCCAGCATACCTTTTAGCATCCTTAGGATCGACAAAACTTTCTGATTGTATCACATACAACCTTTCCTTCTGGCGGTAAGGAAACTCATTTTGACATCCATCTGCCAGATTTCATAAATGCAGCTTATGCTAACATGATTCCGACGGACTTAAGCATCGCTACGGATGAGAAAATCTCATCGTAGTCAACTCCTTGAACTTGTGAAAAACTCTTTGCCACAAGTCGAGCTTCATAGAAGGTGATATTACCGTCCACGTCCGTCTTCTTCTTAAAGATCCATTTATCTCAATGGCTCGCCGATCATCGGGCAAGTCCACCAAAGTCCATGCTTTGTTCTAATACATGGATCCTATCTCGGATTTTATGGCTTCTAACCATTTGTCGAATTTGGGCCCACCATCGCTTCTCCATAGCTCGTAGGTTCATTGTTGCCTAGCAACATGACCTTCAAGACAGATTGCTGTACCACTCGAAGTAGTCGCATCCTTGTCACCCTCGAGGTACGGTAGTGACTTGATCCAAAACTTCATGATCACTATCATAAGCTTCTACTTCAATTGGTGTAGGTGCCACGGAACAACTTCCTCGTGCCTGCTACACACTAGTTGAAGTGATGGTTCAATAACCTCATCAAGTCTCCACCATCCTCCCACTCAACTTTTCGAGACGAACTTTTCCTCGAGAAAGGACCCGATTCAAGAAACAATCCCTATTGCTTTCGGATCTGAATTAGGAGGTATACCCAACCGTTTTGGGTGTCCTATGAAGATGCATTTTGTCCGCTTTGGGTTCGAGCTTATCAACCTGAAACTTTTCCACATAAGCGTCGCAGCCCCAAACTTTTAAGAAATGACAGCTTAGGTTTCTCTAAACCATAGTTCATACGGTGTCATCTCAACGGAATTACGTGGTGCCCTATTAAAGTGAGTGCGGTTGTCTCTAATGCCTAACCCATGAGCGATAGTGGTAATTCGATAAGAGACGTCATGGTACGCACCATATCTAATAGGGTGCAACTATGATGTTCGGACACACCATCACGTTATGGTGTTCCAGGCGGTATTAATTGTGAAACAATTTGCACAATGTCTTAATTGTGTGCCAAAACTCGTAACTCAGATATTCATCTCTATGATCATATCATAGACATTCTATCCTCTTGTCACGATGATCTTCAACTTCACTCTGAAATTACTTGAACCATTCAATAATTCAGACTCGTGCTTCATCAAGTCAATATACTCAATATCTTCTCGAATCATCTGTGAAGTCAGAACATAACGATATTCATCGCATGCCTCAAAGACTCATTGGACTGCACACATCAAAATGTGTTACTTCCAACAAATTGCTATCTTGTTCCATCTTATTGAAACCGAGGCTTTTCAGTCATCTTGCCCATGTGGTATGTTTTGCATATCTCAAGTGATTCAAAATCAAGTGAGTCCAAACGATCCATCTGCATGGAGTTTCTTCATGCGTATACACCAATAGACATGGTTCACATGTCTCAAACTTTTCAAAAACGAGTGAGTCCAAAGATCCAACAACATGGAGCTTCTTCATGCGTTTTACACCAATATGACTTACATGGCAGTGCCACAAGTAAGTGGTACTATCATTACTATCTTATACTTTTGGCATGAAAATGTGTATCACTACGATTGAGATTCAATAAACCATTCCTTTAGGTGCAAGACCATTGAAGGTGTTATTCAAATAGAGTAACCATTATTCTCCTTAAATGAATAACCGTATTGCGATAGACATAATCCAATCATGTCTATGCTCAACGCAAACACCAAATGACAATTATTCAGGTTTAATACTAATCTTGATGGTAGAGGGAGCGTGCGATGTTTGATCACATCAAACTTGGAAACACTTCAACACATATCGTCGACTCACCTTTAGCTAGTCTCCGTTTATTCCGTAGCTTTTGTTTGAGTTACTAACACTTAGCAACCGAACCGGTATCTAATACCCTGGTGCTACTAGGAGTACTAGTAAAGTACACATTAACATAATGTATATCAATATACTTCTATCGACCTTTCCAGCCTTCTCATCTACCAAGTATCTAGGGTAATTCTGCTCCGATGGTTGTTCCTTTATTACGAAGCACTTAGTCTCGGGTTTGGGTTCAACCTTGGGTTTCTTCTTTGGGCAACAACTGATTTGCCGTTTCATGAAGTGTCCCTTCTAGCCCTTGCCCTTCTTGAAACTAGTGGTTTCACCAACCATCAACAATTGATGCTCCTTCTTGATTTCTACTTTTCGCGATGTCAAACAACGTGAATACCTCAAGGATCATCATATCTATCCCGATATGTTATAGTTCATCACGAAGCTTTAGCAGCTTGGTGGCAATGACTTTGGAGAAACATCACTATCTCATCGGAAGATTAACTCCCACTCGATTCAAGTGATCGTTGCACTCGGACAATCTGAGCACAAACTCAACGATTGAGCTTTTCTCCTTAGTTTGCAGGCTAAGAAAATCGTCGGAGGTCTCATACCTCTTGGCGTGGCACGATCCTGAAATCCTAATTTCAGCCCTCGAAACATCTCATATGTTCGCGACATTTGAAAAACGTCTTTGGTGCCTCAACTCTAAACCGTTTAACCGAACCATCACGTAGTTATCAAGACGTGTATGTCCGATGTTCGCAACATCCACAGACGACGTTTGGGGTTTAGCACACTGAGCGGTGCATTAAGGACATAAGCTTTCTACTGTCCGCATAATCGCTACTTACAACTTTCAACTATATTTTCTCTAGGAACATATCTAAATAATGGAACTAAAGCGCGAGCTTTCGACATAATTTGCAAAAGGTCTTTTGACTATGTTCAAGATAATTAAGTTCATCTTATGAACTCCCACTCAGATTGACATCCCTCTGGTCATCTAAGTGATTACATGATCCGAATCAACTAGGCCGTGTCCGATCAACACGTGAGACGGACTAGTCATCATCGGTGAACATCTTCATGTTGATCGTATCTACTATACGACTCATGCTCGACCTTTCGGTCTCCGTGTTCCGAGGCCATGTCTTTACATGCTAGGCTCGTCAAGTTAACCCTAAGTGTTTCGTGTGTAAATCTTGCTTACACCCGTTGTATGTGAACGTAAGAATCCATCACACCCGATTAACACGTGGTGCTTAGAAGCGACGAACTGTAGCAACGGTGCACGATTAGGGAGAACACTTCTTGAAATTTGTGTGAGGGATCATCTTATTTACTACCGTCGTTCTAAGTAAACAAGATGCATAAACATAATAAACCTCACATGCAATTATATAGTAGTGACATGATATGGCCAATATCATATTGCTCCTTTTGATCTCCATCTTCGGGGCTCCATGATCATCATTGTCACCGGCATGACACCATGATCTCCATCATCATGATCTCCATCATCGTGTCTCCATGAAGTTGTCTCGCCAACTTATTACTTCTACTACTATGGCTACGGTTAGCAATAAAGTAAAGTAATTACATGGCGTTGTTCAATGACACGCAGGTCATACAATAAATAAAGACAACTCCTATGGCTCCTGCCGTTGTCATAATCATCGACATGCAAGTCGTGAATCCTATTACAAGAACATGATCAATCTCATACATCACATATCATTCATCACATTCTTCTTGGCCATATCACATCACATAGCATACCCTGCAAAAACAAGTTAGGCGTCCTCTAATTGTTGTTTGCATGTTTTACGTGGCTGCTATGGGTTTCTAGCAAGAACGTTTCTTACCTCATAAAACCACAACGTGATATGCCAATTGCTATTTACCCTTCATAAGGACCCTTTTCATCGAATCCGTTCCGACTAAAGTGGGAGAGGCGGCACCGCTAGCCACCTTATGCACCAAGTGCATGTCGATCGGTGGAACCTGTCTCACGTGAAGATGCGTGTAAGGTCGGTCCGGCCGCTTCATCCCACAATACCGTCGAAACAAGATTGGACTAGTAACGGTAAGCATATTGAACAAAATCAACGCCCACAACTACTTTGTGTTCTACTCGTGCAAAGAATCTACGCAATAGACCTAGCTCAAGATGCCATTTGTTGGGGAACGTGGCAGAAATTCAAAATTTTCCTCGTGTCACCAAGATCTATCTATGGAGAAACTAGCAACGAGGGAAGGAGAGTGCATCTACATACCCTTGTAGATCGTTAAGCGGAAGCGTTCATGTGAACGGGGTTGAAGGAGTCGTACTCGTCGTGATTCAAATCACCGGAGATCCTAGTGCCGAACGGACGGCACCTCCGCGTTCAACACACGTACAGCCCGGTGACGTCTCCCACGCCTTGATCCAGCAAGGAGAGAGGGAGAGGTTGAGGAAGACTCCATCCAACAGCAGCACAACGGCATGATGGTGATGGAGGAGCGTGGCAATCCCGCAGGGCTTCGCCAAGCACCAAGGGAGAGGAGGAGGAGGAGAGGCAGGGCTGCGCCTGGAGAGGGAGGCTCTCGTGTGTTATGGGCAGCCCCCAGGGCCTCATATATATAGGGGAAGGGGAGGGCTGCGCCCCCTCTAGGGTTTCCACCCCCTAGGGGTGGCGGCCAGCCCTAGATGGGATCAAGGGGGGCGGCCAAGAGGGGAGGGAGAGGGAGGCGCCCACTAGATGGGCCTTAGGGCCCATCTGCCCTAGGGTTTGCCCCCTCCCACTCCCCTTTGTGCCTTGGGCCCCTTGTGGGGGGCGCACCAGCCTCCTTGGGGCTGGTTCCCTCCCACACCTGGCCCACGCAACCTTCTGGGGTTGGTGGCCCCACTTGGTGGACCCCCGGGACCCTCCCGGTGGTCCCGGTACATTACCGATATCGCCCGAAACTTTTCCGGTGACCAAAACAGGACTTCCCATATATAAATCTTTACCTCCGGACCATTCCGGAACTCCTCGTGACGTCCTGGATCTCATCCGGGACTCCGAACAACATTCAGTAACCACATACAAACTTCCTTTATAACCCTAGCGTCATCGAACCTTAAGTGTGTAGACCCTACGGGTTCGGGAATCATGCAGACATGACCGAGACGTTCTCCGGTCAATAACCAACAGCGGGATCTGGATACCCATGTTGGCTCCCACATGTTCCACGATGATCTCATCGGATGAACCACGATGTCAAGGACTCAATCGATCCCGTATACAATTCCCTTTGTCTAGCGGTATTGTACTTGCCCGAGATTCGATCGTCGGTATACCGATACCTTGTTCAATCTCGTTACCGGCAAGTCTCTTTACTCGTTCCGTAACACATCATCCGTGATCAACCCCTTGGTCACATTGTGCACATTATGATGATGTCCTACCGAGTGGGCCCAGAGATACCTCTCCGTTTACGGAGTGACAAATCCCGCTCGATCCGTGTCAACCCAATGGTCACTTTCGAGATACCGTAGTGCACCTTTATAGTCACCCGATTCGTTGTGACGTTTGATACACCCAAAGCACTCCTACGGTATCCGGGAATTGCGATCTCATGGTCTAAGGAAGAGATACTTGACATTGGAAAAGCTCTAGCAAAACGAACTACGATCTTTGTGCTATGCTTAGGATTGGGTCTTGTCCATCACGTCATTCTCCTAATGGCGTGATCCGTTATCAATGACATCGATGTCCATAGTCAGGAAACCATGACTATCTGTTGACCAACGAGCTAGTCTACTAGAGGCTTACTAGGGACGTATTGTAGTCTATGTATTCACACATGTATTACGATTTCCGGACAATACAATTATAGCATGAATAATAAACGATTATCATGAACAAGGAAATATAATAATAACTAATTTATTATTGCCTCTAGGGCATATTTCCAACACTTGCAATGATCCTAGCTATGCACATCAATAAAAAACCGAAGCTCGGTGGTTCGGTTATGGGTCGGCAGAAAATTTGAAAGGATAGGATCGATGCCCATAACAGATTGATGAGGCACTATTTTGTGGAGAATCTCACATACCCGGAGTCGTACTTTCATCTCCGGTTTAGGATGACCGAGTTCTTCAGGCGCATTGCAGAGAAACTAGCGAGCCATGACCAGTTTTTTCAGCAAAAAAAAATGCCGCCGGAGAGCTCGGGCATAGCACCTTTCAGTAGGTGACAGCCGCTTTGCGTATGTTGGCATACGGTATCCCGGTTGATCTACTTGATGATCACTTGGCCATGGGTGAGAGCCAAGCCATCATGTGTGTCAAGCGCTTCGCAGTCGGAATTGTGCAAGTGTTTGGCCAGGAGTATTTGAGATCTCTCAATGTTGAAGACGCCGCAAGGCTATTGGAGATGAATAAGGCTCGCGGCTTCCCAGGTATGCTTGGCTCAATAGATTGCATGCATTGAAGTTGGAAGAATTGTCCAAAGGCATGGCATAGGCAATTCCACGGCCAAAAAAGGGTTCCACTATAATCTTGAAGCGGTAGCCGATCAAGAGACTTGGATTTGGCATGCTTTCTTTGGAATGCCTGGATCTTTGAATGACATCAACGTTGTCAACCGGTCATCACTGATGAATAAGATTGCAAATGGTGATCTGCCATCGGTGCAGTTTATAGCAAATGGTCGTACATACAACTATGGCTACTATCTTGCTGATGGCATCTATCCAAAGTGGCAAACATTTGTGAAGCCGTTGAAAAAATCGGAAGGTAAGAAAAATCTTGATTTCCACAATGCTCAGGAGACGGCTAGAAAAGATGTGGAGAGAGCTTTTGGGATTTTGCAAGCCCAATTTGCTATCGTGAGAGGACCGACTAGATTTTGGGATCAAAAGATGCTTTGGTACATCATGCACGCTTGTGTGATCATGCACAACATGATCATCGTGAATGAGCGTGGTCAAGATGTAGACTACTCTCAGTATGAGCTCTTGAGACATCCCGTGCGAGTGCGGCGGAGGGCTGAAAGGGTGGCCCGTTTTGTTGCCTCCTATCATGCCATTCGACGTCCGGGAGCGCATGATGATCTTCAGAAGGATTTCGTTAAGGAGTGGCGGGCTTGGAATGCCCATCATGATTTATGTGTTTGATGTTGTATTGTTGAACTATTTGTTGTATTGAACGATAAACTATTTGTTTGAGTTGTAAATAACAAAATTGAACTATTTATTATTGATTTATTTTGTTTGTGTTTGATCTTTTTACTTGTGTTTGGAGCGCATATGTTATTCGTGCGTGCTGTATTTTGCGCGCTGCTGGAGCTACGCACGCGCTGCATTTTAGCGCGGCAATTGGAACCAGCGCTGCCCGCCGCGCCAAACCAGGCGATGGGCGCGTGGCAAAGTGGTTTTATCGCGCGGCGTGTTGAGCGGCTGTTGGAGATGCTCTAAGGGGATGCATGATCAGCTATTTTTAATGCTTGGGTTTTGAGTACCTGCGGCGGCGGCGTCGACGGCGTTGGGGCCGGTGTCCCGGAGGTGGAGCCTCAGCGTGGCGTTGTAGTCGTGGCCCGCGTCGGCGTAGAAGTCCTCCATGGCCAGCTCTATGCACGTCCAGCTCATGTTCCCCAGCCATGTCGTCCTGTCCAGGATCACCCCCACGTCCACCGTCCGCGGCCGCCGGCGAGGAACCGCACCGCCCCCCTGCGCCGCGGCACCGGAAGCGCCGACGAGAAGCGCGAGAGCGAGGAGGAGGACCCAAAGAAGCCTCGTCGCCTTCATGGATCGATTGATGCCTGGTCGAAGAAGGCTTCGCTGCTACGTTTGATGAATGAAACGACTTTTCGTTTTAGAGTTGCTTCCTGGCCGCCTTTACAGTTTACATGCACGTACGCGCCACGGTGCGAGACAATACGTTTCCTTGTTTCGTACCGTTGACCCGCTGCTCGATCTCACTATGCATCTTCCTCCCTCCAAGCTGCATCGCTCTCAATCGGTTGTCTCTTGTGTGTGACAATGGTGGCACTATTCCCGCCGGCCATGCATCGTGGGAGTCGGCGTACGTTGGGTATACTTGTCGTACTTTTGCTCGGCCGAGATCGATGCCGTGCTCTGATTAGTTATCCAGGGTCGTCCGTCTACGCCCCAGTCAATATTTTCTCAGGTCTCAATCAGTTTAGAAAAAGCTTGCTTTTAGTTTGACGAGGAAAATTTCAAAAAAGTGCAAAAAAAATTTGTTTTGCAATTTTCTCAATCGACTCATCCGGTACAACACACCCGCAAGAAAAACAAAGCTACTGTAATAAGTAATTCACACGTTACACCAAGGTGCTGAAATAATAGATTTTTTGTTGAAAGAGACCCTCTGCCCACTGGAATTGCCAAAAAAGACCCCCTGCGAACGAAATTGATAAAAGAAACCCCCTCACTAGTGGCGGCAGGCGCGGCAAGCGACACGTGTCACCTGCTGCCACGCCGTGAGGCGGCGGGCCTGGCCGCCACAACAGGAGGCGGCAGCCCGGTGTATAACGGTGCGTGCAGGGGCAGCCTGAGCCAGCGTGCGCGACGGACGGGGCGCGCCCAGCAGGCCCGACCGCCACCGGGTGAGGCGGCCGCCGCTGCCGCTGTCGCTACTCGGCCGACAAGGCCTGCTGCGTGCGGGCCCAGCAGGTGGGCCACGCCGCCACCAGCCGAGGCGGCCTGTCCTGTGCTGCTGCACGCGCGATAGTGCGCAGACGGCGCTGATTTCGAGGCGCGACAGTGACGGCTGTGACTCCGACGCGCGAGTATATGGACGCTTTTGGTTCTTTCGCCCGGGAATCAATCCTGCCTTTGCTTCTTTTGCCTCAGCGGATGCGATGGCACTGGGAATCCGAGGCTACGGGAAGCTGTTGTGCCAACACTACAGGGATCGTAAATATCGCCGCTTAATTTTCTCACCATCATTTATCGTCTGAGCTTATAAAAGGAGACACCGAGGCTCTCGTCCAACCATCCTCGAAATCGGCAGTGCGCAAAGTGTGTAACACATTTTTTCAGTCGGTATGAGTTTGCCTTGCTCGGATCAAAGCATTAGGCCGAGGAAAATGAAGAATGCAAGTTTGCCTCTGGGGGTGGCAGTCCTGCGGTGTTGGTGTGGCGATCTTTGCAAGGTGAAGGAGGTGACGGATTTTTCAGATTGGTCGGGCATGAAGTTTTTCATGTGCGCCAATTATGAGGAAGATCCTGCAGTAGCTATTTCAGAGTACGACAAGCCTCCGGTATGGTTTAACCATCACGAATAGATATTGTTGGTATTTTCATTGATTCTTTAGTAACATTTTTGTTTCTTGTTGTAGTCTCCTCCGCCTCTGTGCATGTATTATCGTTGGATTGACACGGAGAAGCCGGCTTGGGCAGTGACTGAGATTCGTGAAAGAAGTCGCCGGGCGTGGAATAGTTTATTTGCGGAAGAGCGACGCGAGAAGGCGGAAGCTGAGGAGAAAGCAGAGCAAGAGAGAGAGTTAAAAGAATACTATGCGGAGCAACACCATTTTTTTCAGGAAATGGGAAAGAAAAACAGGGAAGAGGCTCGTCGCATGGAGGAGCAGGAACGACAGCGAAAGGAGGCTCGTGAGGCGGAGAGGCAGAGAAAGAAAGAAAGGGCTCGTGAGGCCAAGGCAGCAGAAGAAGCTGGCGATGGAAAAGGAAAATATCCACGCTGGACTCAGTAGATTCCTGTGGTAGTATTTTAAACTTCGCAATCATTTGTATCTTTATTTCTGCACTTTAATGTAGCTTTATTTCAGGAGTTAAATGTAGGTTTATTCCTACAATGTATCTTATTTTCAATTGTACCTTGTCGTGATGGAAAAAAAATATAATTTTAGAATAAAGTAGTGGCATTTTCTTTCCCTCCACTAATTATCGAACATCGTGCAACAACTACAAAATGAAATTAAGATAGAACATAATGCCTTACAATAAAAGAGTACAAACTAATAATGCAAGTACATCTGAATTAAACGGTACAACTGGAATACAGCTTAAAAACTACATGAAGGCATCATCGTCATCCTCCGTCGATGCAGAACTCTTGCCCTTCGAGGATGCAGAACTCTTACCCTTGGACGATGAAGAACTCTTGCCCTTCGAGGATGCAGTACTCTCGCCCTTGGACGATGCAGAACTCTTGCCCTTTGACGATGCAGAACCCGGAAGCGGCGACATGAAGATATCATCTTCGTCCTCGCTCTCCTCAGTCCAAAAAAATGGATGCTTTTCTGCAGTCCTTCTAAAAGTTTCACTCTTCGGCTCCACTACCTTCATCCACCTTGCATTCAACCTAAGAAGTTCTTTGCGTACCTCCTCATAGGTCCTTTCAGGCCACCCAGACCTATGTAATTGGTGAGCCAACTCATTCATTATGGTGTCACTACCTGTGAGTTCGTCCCATGGAACTATCCTATTGTCCATCCTGAAATCGGTAGCTAGCCTCAGAAGAGTGCTGCTCATCCCAGGGTGAAAACTACGATCGAAAGAATAATGGGACATCTCGACTACACTACACTCGAATGCTTATCCACCTCCGTCTGAAGGGGGTTTTATAGGTAGAGAGGAGAAAATGGCGGGAAAGAACGACTGCGGTATGGCGGGAAAGGGTTGGCGGGAACATATGGCGGGAAGGGGTTGGCGGGAAGGGGTTGGCGGGAAACGGGTGGCAGGAAGATATGGCGGGAAGGGGTTGGCGGGAAACCGACCTAACATAAGCAAAAGAGTGGAGCGGATAGTATGGCGGGAGATATAGGCGGGAAAAATTGTTCCTGGCTGGTGCATTTTATTTCAGCATACATAGATGTTCAAATCGAAAAGTCTGATACAGACATATGTAGATACAATGGGTCGCACATGTGGATAGATGAATCACCCTACTTACGACGACCACCTGGCCTTTCCTTACGACCGGAAGGCGACAAGCGATTAGGTGGCGAGTTACACGAAGATCATGGCCGTACTCAATTCGGCTTCATGTGTCTGCGAGTCCTGCGTAGGTGGTGGAGTCGCCAATCCTTGTTGCGAACCTGAAGCGTAATTGTAGGCGTATGGTTGTGACTCTGGGGGATAAAAGATGGGCCAATAACGTCCCTCGAAGAACTCAGTAACTAATGATGTAACCGTGTCGCCATGATCATGTGAAGCTCCCGAGGCTGTGTTGGCGCCATGATCATGTGATGCTCCCGGAGGCCTGTGTTGGCGCCATGATCATGTGATGCTCCCCGGAGGCCTGTGTTGACGCCACGTTGGGTGTTCTCATCGCCCCAAATAACATCAGGTATGTCCTGCACATATAAACATTTTAAACAAACTGTTAGAGGACAATATATGATATCATTGTAAATGCATTGGAATGTAAACATGGCTACCGATTATATCCCTCTCCTATCTTTGTCTGCGATTATGCGTGGTGCTGGTTTAAATCTGGTACACGAGTCTCCTCGGGCATGGGGATCCCTCGCGTGGAGAGATACGGCTGAGATCCCTCACCTTGGGTGTATGCATCATATCCTGTATGCGCATATGGGTTAGGGAAAAAACTGCTCGGGCATCGATTCCAAGCCCGTGCCATGGTCTGAGATATCCGCTTCGACGAAGCTGCATCGAAGAAGAAGCGTCGCGATGGCGAGATGAGTCCTATCGTGGCAATGTCGTTCTAGTACTCGTACCCTCCCCACTGCCCATGGCTCGTCGCGCCTCGCTTCGATGCGGACGACGGCACCGCGCTTGGTGCAGCTGACCTCGGTACCGGCATGTTGTATGCTCCGGTGACAACGTCGTCGCCTCTACCGCATCTGAACTTCTTTGCCAAGTATTGTTGAAGAAGTTTACGGAATGTCTAGCGAAATGGGCCTGGGCGACATGCTATCCGTAGCCATCTGCCCTACTTCGTTGCAATTTTCAAGCTGAACAATATTTGGATGTTATTTAGTTCAAATGATTATGAAATGATGGACCTAAAAAAGTTACAAGTGATTACCATCTGGTCACGATAGTAAGCTGCATGCAGCTCAACATGTCTCCGCTACCGCTCCTCTTGTGTGAGATGTGTTGGTATAGTAGCTGGCTGACTGGCCGAGCTAGCGATGTGTTCATGCAGTACCACTGCTTATACGCTTGATCTGTACTTCCATCGTATGGTCTGCAAAGTTAAATTATTACATAAACCATTGTGATGAAAGCAAAGCATCTTCAATCGTAATAAAATAGTATACATAAAATAATTTAAATAAAATATACCTAAGTTGATGCACTATATCCGCTAGCGCTTCATTTTCCCACTTGTGTACCCATTCAATGTTATGTTCCCTCCAATCGTATAAACTCCAACCCCTACCCATATTGGTTAGCCTGCAAATTATGTAACAAAGTATGAGTTTAGTATATTAAAAATGACACTAACTATTTAGGGATGTCACATCTTACTTATGTGTTTCCTCGTCGACACGTCTAGGAAAAGGTGGTGGAATTTCTTGATAGAGACCGAACTATCTCATTACACGCTCTGGGTTGTAAGGCTCAACACACCACAGGAACAATAAGTTGCAGCGAGTCAGCCAGAATGCACTATCGCTCAACATGCCTGGTGTGAAGTGTCGAGCATCAAAGACCATTTGTAGCTGGTCCTGAGTCCACGGGTTCCATGTGACCTCTGCCTCATCAAGTATCTCAAACTGCTGGTGGTACATAGGATAACAATTTTTGCAATATCTGGAGACCAACGTTTCCGTGCCTTTGTCCACACGGTGGCCATAGTTCTTGTTGGCACCCTCGCTAAAGTCGTATGGGTATACGGGTTGTACTATCTGAGGTCGCCCTCTACAGGAGGTATTCCCAGGACCACAACTGTAGAAACTCATAGGCGACACAAAGTAATGGAGCTTTTTGTGCGAAAGAGGTTTTTTGCGTGGCAACACACAAGCCTCTGTATGTATGAGATAGCATGGCAGAACCGAAGCTGTATTTTGGCTGCTCGGGTAAAGGTTCATCTACCATATTCTCCACAATGTAGATGAGATCAGGGATAACAACGTCCCCATGTGAATTTGGAAATAGATTCCCGATGAGCCACAACAAATACGCAAACAGATGTCTTTTTCTCGTCTCCTCATTGGCGAAGCTAGATAAATTAAGAAAATTATCACGAAGCCAGACGAGGGGGATGCCCCGAGGGTTACCAGTGTTGGAAATATGCCCTAGAGGCAATAATAAATTAGTTATTATTATATTTCCTTGTTCATGATAATCGTTTATTATTCATGCTATAATTGTATTGACCGGAAACAGCGATACATGTGTGGATACATAGACAACACCATGTCCCTAGTAAGCCTCTAGTTAACTAGCTCGTTGATCAATAGATGGTTACGGTTTCCGACCATGGACATTGGATGTCATTGATAACGGGATCACATCATTAGGAGAATGATGTGATGGACAAGACAATCCTAAGCCTAGCACAAAGATCGTGTAGTTAGTATGCTAAAGCTTTTCTAATGTCAAGTATCTTTTCCTTAGACCATGAGATCGTGCAATTCCGGATACCGTAGGAGTGCTTTGGGTGTATCAAGCGTCTGGCGTAATCGGGTGACTATAAAGGTGCACTACGGTATCTCCGAAAGTGACCATTGGGTTGACACGGATCAAGGCGGGATTTGTCACTCGTAAAGCGGAGAGGTATCTCTGGGCCCACTCGGTAGGACATCATCATAATGTGCACAATGTGACCAAGGGGTTGATCACGGGATGATGTGTTACGGAACGAGTAAAGAGACTTGCCGTAACGAGATTGAACAAGGTATCGGTATACCGACGATCGAATCTCGGGCAAGTACAATACCGCTAGACAAAGGGAATTGTATACGGGATCGATTGAGTCCTTGACATCGTGGTTCATCCGATGAGATCATCGTGGAACATGTGGGAGCCAACATGGGTATCCAGATCCGCTGTTGGTTATTGACGGGAGAACGTCTCGGTCATGTCGCTTGTCTCCCGAACCGTAAGGTCTACACATAAGGTTCGATGATGCTAGGGTTATAAAGGAAGTTTGTATGTGGTTGCGAATGTTGTTGAGTCCGGATGAGATCCCGGACGTCACGAGGAGTTCGGAATGGTCCGGAGGTAAAGATTTATATATGGAAAGTTGTTGTTGGGTTAGGAAAAAGTTCGGGTTTTTCGGTATTGTACCGGAAGCTTCGGAAGGTTCGGAGGATTCGGAGGGTCGGAGGTCGGAAATTGTTCCACCACGTCCAATACAGTAGCATGGGTTGTGAGGGGCGCCCTAGCCATAATGGGCCAAGGAACCAGCCCCCAAGGCCCATGCGCATGGGAGGGGGAAACCCTAAGGGGAGGGCCTCCACTTGACTTGGGAGGCACTCCTCCCCTCTTAACCGCCCCAAGTCCCATCTAGGGCTGGCCGCACCCCTGGGGTGGGAAACCCTAAAGGCGCAGCCCCTTTCCCCTATATATACTTGAGGTTTTGGGCTGCCCAGCAGACATGAGTTCTCTCCCTCTTGGTGCAGCCTGCCTCTCCTCCTCCTCCTCTCCCTTGGTGCTTGGCGAAGCCTGCGGGATGCCACGCTCCTCCATCACCACCATGCCGTTGTGTTGCTGCTGGATGGAGTCTTCCTCAACCTCTCCCTCTCTCCTTGCTGGATCAAGGCGTGGGAGGCGTCACCGGGCTGTCACGTGTGTTGAGCGCGGAGGTGCCGTCCGTTCGACACTTGATCATCGGTGATTTGAATCACGGCAGTCGACTCCTTCAACCCGTTCACTTGAGCGCTTCCGCTTAACGATCTACAAGGGTATGTAGATGCACTCTCCTTCCCTCGTTGCTAGTTTCTCCATAGATAGATCTTGGTGACACGTGGGAAAATTTTGAATTTCTGCTCGTTCCCCAGCAGTGGTATCGAGCTAGGTCTATTGCGTAGATTCTTTGCACGAGTAGAACACAAAGTAGTTGTGGGCGTTGATGATGTTCAATATGCTTACCGTTACTAGTCCAATCTTGTTTGACGGTATTGTGGGATGAAGCGGCCGGACCGACCTTACGTACTCTTCGTGAGGCAGGTTCCACCGGTGACATGCACTTGGTGCATAAGGTGGCTAGCGGGTGCCGATCTCTCCACTTTAGTCGGAACGGATTCGATGAAAAGGGTCCTTATGAAGGGTAAATAGCAATTGGCATATCACGTTGTGGTTTTGCGTGGGTAGGAAGCGTTCTTGCTAGAAACCCAAAGCAGCCACGTAAAACATGCAAACAACAATTAGAGGGCGTCTAACTTGTTTTTGCGGGTATGCTATGTGATGTGATATGGCCAAGAAGAATGTGATGAATGATATGTGATGTATGAGATTGATCATGTTCTTGTAATAGGATTCACGACTTGCATGTCGATGAATATGACAACGGCGAGAAGCCATAGGAGTTGTCTTTATTTATTGTATGACCTGCGTGTCATTAAACGACGCCATGTAATTACTTTACTTTATTGCTAACGGTAGCCATAGTAGTAGAAGTAATAGTTGGCGAGACAACTTCATGAAGACACAATGATGAAGATCATGATGATGGAGATCATGGTGTCATGCGGTGACAATGATGATCATGGAGCCCGAAGATGGAGATCAAAGGAGCAATATGATATTGGCCATATCATGTCACTACTATATAATTGCATGTGATGTTTATTATGTTTATGCATCTTGTTTACTTAGAACGACGGTAGTAAATAAGATGATCCCTTACAAAATTTCAAGAAGTGTTCTCCCTAAGCGTGCACCGTTGCTACAGTTAAGTAAACTTCTAAGCACCACGTGTTAATCGGGTGTGATGGATTCTTACGTTCACATACAGCGGGTGTAAGCAAGATTTACACACGCAGAAACACTTAGGGTTAACTTGACGAGCCTAGCATGTGAAGACATGGCCTCGGAACACGGAGACCGAAAGGTCGAGCATGAGTCGTATAGTAGATCGATCAACATGAAGATGTTCACCGATGATGACTAGTCCGTCTCACGTGTTGATCGGACACGGCCTAGTTGATTCGGATCATGTAATCACTTAGATGACCAGAGGATGTCTATCTGAGTGGGAGTTCATAAGATGAACTTAATTATCCTGAACATAGTCAAAAGACTTTTGCAAATTATGTAAATGGCTCGCGCTTTAGTTCCTTTGTTTAGATATGTTCCTAGAGAAAATATAGTTGAAAGTTGAAAGTAGCGATTATGCGGACGTAGAAAGCTTATGTCCTTAATGCACGCTCGGTGTGCTAAACCCCAAGCGTCGTTTGTGGATGTTGCGAACATCGGACATACAGTTTTGATAACTACGTGATAGTTCGGTTAAGCGGTTTAGAGTTGAGGCACCAAAGGCGTTTTTGAAATGTCGCGGAACATATGAGATGTTTGAGGGCTGAAATTGGGATTTCAGGCTCGTGCCCACGTCAAGAGGTATGAGACCTCCGACGATTTTCTTAGCCTACAAACTAAGGGAGAAACGCTCAATCGTTGAGCTTGTGCTCAGATTGTCTGAGTGCAACAATCACTTGAATCGAGTGGGAGTTGATCTTCCAGATGAGATAGTGATGTTTCTCCAAAGTCATTGCCACCAAGCTGCTAGAGCTTTGTGATGAACTATAACATGTCAGGGATAGATATGATGATCCTTGAGGTAGTTTCAAGAAAGGGCAAGGGCAAGAAGGGACACTTCATGAAACGGCAAATTAGTTGCTGCTCCAGTGAAGAAACTCAAGGTTGAACCCAAACCCAAGACTAAGTGCTTCTATAATAAGGGGAACAGCCACTGGAGCAGAATTACCCTAGATACTTGGTAGATAAGAAGGCTGGCAAGGTCGATAGAAATATATTGGATATACTTTATGTTAATGTGTACTTTGCTTACTCCTAGTAGCACCAGGGTATTAAGATACCGGTTCGGTTGCTAAGTGTTAGTAACTCGAAATAAAAGCTACGGAATAAATGGAGACTAGCTAAAGGTAAGCTGACGATATGTGTTGGAAGTTTTTTCCAAGGTTGATGTGATCAAGCATCGCACGCTCCCTCTACCATCGAGATTTGGTGTTTGTGTTGAGCATAGACTTGATTGGATCATGTCTATCGCATTACGGTTATTCATTTAAGGAGAATAATGGTTACTCTGTTTATTTGAATAATACCTTCAATGGTCTTGCACCTAAAGGAATGGTTTATTGAATCTCGATCGTAGTGATACACATTTTCATGCCAAAAGTATAAGATAGTAATGATAGTACCACTTACTTGTGGCACTGCCATATAAGTCATATTGGTGTAAAACGCATGAAGAAGCTCCATGTTGATGGATCTTTGGACTCACTCGTTTTGAAAAGTTTGAGACATGCGAACCATGTCTATTGGTGCATCGCATGAAGAAACTCCATGCGGATGGATCGTTTAGACTCACTTGATTTTGAATCACTTGAGATATGCAAAACATACCACATGGGCAAGATGACCTAAAAGCCTCGGTTTGATAAGATGGAACAAGATAGCAACTTGTTGGAAGTAACACATTTTGATATGTGCAGTCCAATGAGTCTTTGAGGCATCGATGAATATCGTTATGTTCTTACTTCACAGATGATTCGAGTAGATGTTGAGTATATTTACTTGATGAAACACAAGTCTGAATTATAGAATGGTTCAAGTAATTTCAGAGTGAAGTTTAAGATCTTCGTGACAAGAGGATAAAATGTCTATGATATGATCATAGAGATGAATATCTGAATTACGAGTTTTGGCACACAATTAAGAAATTGTGCAAATTGTTTCACAATTAATACCGCCTGGAACACCATAGTGTGATGGTGTGTCCGAACATCATAGTTGCACTCTATCGGATATGGTGCGTACCATGATATCTCTTATCGAATTACCACTATCGTTCATGGGTTAGGCATTAGAGACAACCGCACTCACTTTAATAGGGCACCACGTAATTCCGTTGAGATGACACCGTATGAACTATGGTTTAGAAAAACCTAAGCTGTCATTTCTTAAAGATTTGGGGCTGCGGCGCTTATGTGAAAAGTTTCAGGTTGATAAGCTCGAACCCAGCGGATAAAATGCATCTTCATAGGACACCCAAAACAGTTGGGTATACCTCCTAATTCAGATCCGAAAGCAATAGGGATTGTTTCTTGAATCGGGTCCTTTCTCGAGGAAAAGTTTGTCTCGAAAAATTGAGTGGGAGGATGGTGGAGACTTGATGAGGTCATTGAACCGTCACTTCAACAAGTGTGTAGCAGGGCACGAAGTTGTTCCGTGGCACCTACACCAATTGAAGTAGAAGCTTATGATAGTGATCATGAAGTTTGGATCAAGTCACCGGCGTACCTCGTGGGGTGACAAGGATGCGTACTACTTGAGTGGTACAATAATCATGTCTTGAAGGTCATGTTGCTAGACAACAATGAACCTCGAGCTATGGAGAAGCGATGGTGGGCCCAAATTCCGACAAATGGTTAGAAACCATGAAATCCGAGTAGGATCCATATATCATAACAAAGCATGGACTTTGGTGGACTTGCCGATGATCGGCAAGCCATTGAAATAAATGGGTCTTTAAGAAGAAGACGGACATGGACGGTAATGTCACCTTCTATGAAGCTCGACTTGTGGCAAAGAGTTTTTCACAAGTTCAAGGAGTTGACTACGATGAGATTTTCTCATCCGTAGCGATGCTTAAGTCCGTCGGAATCATGTTAGCACAAGCTGCATTTATGAAATCTGGCAGATGGATGTCAAAATGAGTTTCCTTACCTTTACGTAAGGAAAGGTTGTATGTGATACAATCGGAAAAGTTTTGTCGATCCTAAGGATGCTAAAAGGTATGCTAGCTCCAGTGATCCTTCTAAGGACCGGAGTAAGCATCTCGGAGTTGGAATGTGCGCTTTGATGAGATGATCAAAGATTTTGGGTTTATACAAAGTTTATGAGAAACTTGTATTTCCAAAGAAGTGAGTGGGAGCACTATAGAATTTCGATGAGTATATGTTGTTGCCATATTTGTGATCGAAATGATGTAGAATTTTCGTAAAGCATATAGGGTTAAAGTGTTTTCAAGTGAAAACCTGGATTAAGCTACTTGAACATTGAGCATCAAGATCTATGAGGATAGATCAAAACGCTCAATAGTACTTTCAAATGAGCACATACCTTGACATGATCTTGAAGGTGTTCAAGATGGATCACCAAAAGAAGGAGTTCTTGCCTGAGATGTAAGGTATGAAGTTAAGAGTTAAAGCTCGACCACGGCGGAAAAGAGAGAAAGGACGAAGGTCGTCCCTATGCTTCAGACGTAGGCTCTATAGTATGCTATCTTTGTGTCTTTGCACCTGATGTGTGCCTTGCTACATATCGGCAAGAGAGTACAAAGGTGATCAAGGTGGATCACCGGATAGCGGTCAAAATTATCCTTAGAGGAATAAGGACATGTTTCTCGATTATGGAGGTGATAAAGAGTTGGCGTAAAGGGTTACGTCGATGCAAGCTTTAACACCTATCCGAGTGACTCGAGAAGCAAACCGGATCGTATAGTGGAGCAACCATTTGGAATAGCTCCAAGTGGGCGTAAAAGCAGCATTTACAATATGACATAGAGAATTGCGAAGTACACACGGATCTGAAAGGTTCGGACCGTTGACTAAAACCTCTCTCACAAGCAAAACATGATCAAACCCCGAACTCATTGAGACTTAATCACATGGTGATGTGAACTAGTTTAAGACACTAGTAAACTCTTTGGATGTTGGTCACATGGCGATGTGACTTATCGATGTTAATCACATGGCGATGTGAACTAGATTATTGACTCTAGTGCAAGTGGGAGACTGTTGGAAATATGCCCTAGAGGCAATAATAAATTAGTTATTATTATATTTCCTTGTTCATGATAATCGTTTATTATTCATGCTATAATTGTATTGACGGAAACAGCGATACATGTGTGGATACATAGACAACACCATGTCCTAGTAAGCCTCTAGTTAACTAGCTCGTTGATCAATAGATGGTTACGGTTTCCGACCATGGACATTGGATGTCATTGATAACGGGATCACATCATTAGGAGAATGATGTGATGGACAAGACAATCCTAAGCCTAGCACAAAGATCGTGTAGTTAGTATGCTAAAGCTTTTCTAATGTCAAGTATCTTTTCCTTAGACCATGACATCGTGCAATTCCGGATACCGTAGGAGTGCTTTGGGTGTATCAAGCGTCCTGGCGTAATCGGGTGACTATAAAGGTGCACTACGGTACCTCGAAAGTGACCATTGGGTTGACACGGATCAAGGCGGGATTTGTCACTCGTGTAAGCGGAGAGGTATCTCTGGGCCCACTCGGTAGGACATCATCATAATGTGCACAATGTGACCAAGGGGTTGATCACGGGATGATGTGTTCGGAACGAGTAAAGAGACTTGCGATAACGAGATTGAACAAGGTATCGGTATACCGACGATCGAATCTCGGGCAAGTACAATACCGCTAGACAAAGGGAATTGTATACGGGATCGATTGAGTCCTTGACATCGTGGTTCATCCGATGAGATCATCGTGGAACATGTAGGAGCCAACATGGGTATCCAGATCCGCTGTTGGTTATTGACGGAGAACGTCTCGGTCATGTCGCTTGTCTCCCGAACCGTAAGGTCTACACATAAGGTTCGATGGCGCTAGGGTTATAAAGGAAGTTTGTATGTGGTTACGAATGTTGTTGAGTCCGGATGAGATCCCGGACGTCACGAGGAGTTCGGAATGGTCCGGAGGTAAAGATTTATATATGGAAAGTTGTTGTTGGGTTAGGAAAAAGTTCGGGTTTTTTCGGTATTGTACCGAAGCTTCGGAAGGTTCGGAGGATTCGGAGGGTCGGAGGTCCGGAAATGTTCCACCACGTCCAATACAGTAGCATGGGCTGTGGGGGCGCCCTAGCCATAATGGGCCAAGGGAACCAGCCCCCAAGGCCCATGCGCATGGGAGGGGGAAACCCTAAGGGGAGGCCTCCACTTGACTTGGGAGGCACTCCTCCCCTCTTAACCGCCCCAAGTCCCATCTAGGGCTGGCCGCACCCCTTGGGGTGGGAAACCCTAAAGGGGCGCAGCCCCTTTCCCTATATATACTTGAGGTTTTGGGCTGCCCAGCAGACATGAGTTCTCTCCTCTTGGTGCAGCCCCGCCTCTCCTCCTCCTCCTCTCCCTTGGTGCTTGGCGAAGCCTGCGGGATGCCACGCTCCTCCATCACCACCATGCCGTTGTGTTGCTGCTGGATGGAGTCTTCCTCAACCTCTCCTCTCTCCTTGCTGGATCAAGGCGTGGGAGGCGTCACCGGGCTGTCGTGTGTTGAGCAGCGGAGGTGCCGTCCGTTCGGCACTTGATCATCGGTGATTTGAATCACGGCAATCGACTCCTTCAACCCCGTTCACTTGAGCGCTTCCGCTTAACGATCTACAAGGGTATGTAGATGCACTCTCCTTCCCTCGTTGCTAGTTTCTCCATAGATAGATCTTGGTGACACGTAGGAAAATTTTGAATTTCTGCTACGTTCCCCAACAACCAGAACGTTGTGATTCTGGCATTTCCACCCCAAGACGGGCTGCTATATCTAATGCCCAAGATGGAGACACTCATGGAGAGACTACCGGCTCACCTATAATTGGTAGAGCAGTGATCATAGAAACATCTTTCAGTGTAGGTGTAAGCTCCCCAAAACGAAAGTGAAA
Organism: Aegilops longissima; assembly: GCA_021605205.1. NCBI lineage: Eukaryota > Viridiplantae > Streptophyta > Magnoliopsida > Poales > Poaceae > Aegilops > Aegilops longissima. Next base: position 422,536,199 of record CM038680.1, read on the forward strand.
GGTGTGGGTTTCAGGTCTCCACCGGTCAACGAGGGATGTCAAAAGGGATGGGTCGAGCGTGCTTGGTGGTCGCATGATGTGAGCCTAGCAAAACCTTGTAGTCCATAAGCGTCAAGGTGAGCAAGGAAAAAATTGTGTATTGGCCATGTTTTCTTTATGGTTTGAAGTCGAAAGGCCGATAATCATGCTTAGTATTTGGTTTCAAAAATAGGTGGCAGCGGTGGCGGCGTCATGGGGCCCTGCAAAAGCACCGCACTTCACCCATAACCTGCACACAAATATACAAATATACATTACGAGGAAGGCGGAAATACAAATGCAAATCAAAATTAACTTAAAAATACAAAGAATCGATTTACATTAATTATCTGAAGTTAACATCGAGTACAATAATACAAAGAGATTCAATTTAAATTTAATATAAGTACACATAACGAGTAGAAATATAAATAGACATGGCGAGTACATATATATCAATATCATGCGTTGTTGTTGGCTCGATATGGGCAGTCTTTGCGTGAATGTCCAGGACACACCGCAAGCGCTGCATCGCCTTGGTCCTCCCATCGGCTATGGTCCATGTCATTGCGATGGCGCCTAGATAGCGTCGTCCCTTTGCGGTTCTCATCAAGTCGGCGTTCGGAACCCATTTACCCCATCTGGCCACAACATTTTGTAGTTCATATCAATACCCCAAGCCCGAACTCACCGTTCCAAGTGTTGTACAGATTGTACATGTTGATGTCTGGCGATATGTATGGCTCGACGCTGATTTTTGATCAGCAGCCGCCCGAACACATGACTGCAAGGGTAGCCCTCAAGCTTGGGCTTGTTACAAGTGCACTCACAGGAGGTTGAGCCAAGGGTGACAGCTTACTTTTTGATCCTCTGTGGTGACCCTTAACGTACTTGGCTCGCACATTGACCTCCCACTTATTCCTAAGTGCGTCCACTTTCCTACAGCCATGACTTTGAGACTTCTTTGCTTTCTCGTCCAGATGTCTTTGCATCTTCTCGGACCATGGCTTGTTCAATTCAACTTGTGCTTTGGCGGCGGTGACCACTGTGCGCAAAGTATGACAAGGTCGGTTCCAAGATTCTTCAATTAGGGATGTGATAGGCAGTGCTCGCGCTCCTTTAAGAACACCATTGTACACCTCTGACATGTTGCTGGTCATTATTCCATACCGAGCCCCGGTGTCGTGAGCCTGCGCCCACTTGTCCAAATGAGGGCAATTCTCGCCGATCCACTGGCTCAAATTTATGGGCGTCCTACGACCCCTCCGTTCTTCTCTCTGCGGCAAGGCCGCGCGGTCAATCTCACCATTGATACCTGCCCAGATCGCATTCATTTGGCTTCAGTTTTTTGCATGCACATCCTCTTGAATAACTTGAACCAATCCTTGTTTTTGAATTTGGAGTAAAAGTTTGCTGCCAAATGCCTCATGCACCACCTTCCCTCTAGATCGGGCCAGCCCCACTCTTCTTCCGACGCCTTAATTATTTCAAGAGCGCTTAATAATCCAGTGTTGCGATCAGAGATGATGCAAACACCTTTACGCTCTTTCACGACACCAATCTTCACGCAGCTCAGGAACCACAACCAGCTATCTTTGTTCTCGCTCTCGACCAATGCATATGCAATAGGGAGATGCTGATTATTGCATCCGCTGCAATCGCCACCAATAGTGTGCCTTGTACTTTCCAAATGAGAAAGGTACCATCAATCGATAATACCGGGCGGCGGTGCACGAAGGCTTGTATAGTCTGTGCGAATGCCCGAATAAGCGGTCCAGAGATTAGCTCACCGGGTTCATTGGGTTTGGGCGTTCTCTCCGCCAAACTTGAGTCCCCTATTAGCACTTGCTATTTGATGAAGCATTCTAGGTGCATAAGAGTATGCCTCCTCATAGGTACCATACAAGTTCTTGAATATATTTTCCTTCGCGCGCCTAGCCTTGTTGTAGCTAACGAGGAATCAATTAGATCCCTGCATCTTTTTGCGAGCCCTAACACTAATGTTGAGACTTCCCTGCACAATTGTTTCCATCATCATGCCACATATTTTCTTGTCACATTGCAGTGATCTGAAAGATTCCCGGTTTGCTCACGGTATGCTCCACTATTTTTGTGATATGCCATGGTGACATACCCGGGCTTCAGTCTAGCGAGAACTCTTCCAAGGCAACCTTTCACGGTGTGGATGCATATGACCTTCAACTCTTTTTATCGATTGCTTCACTCTATCTTTGGCGATGGATGCCGATTGCATAGCTACCCATTGCACAGTAGCAGACTTCTTATGCAGGAAAACTTGCCCAACCTCCGGGCTCCCGCTCCTAGGCGAAGCGAGTGAAATTCATTGGTGATGCTCATATCCTGTAAAACCCAGGTTGCGATGCCGCCGCGACCGCCCTCTGAGGAGGAACATCTTCTTCTTCGCTTGACTCCGAAGACGCAGAAGAATGATCATCATCATCTAGCGCCTCCGGCAATCCCTCCACATGTTCGCTCATGTCAACAACCGCAGACCAATATCCTGTGTCATACACAGGCTGGCCGCCCGTCGGTTCCGATGGGCCGACGCTAGGGGCTGATGTGATAGCCAACTCGACCTCACCACCCCTGCTACTGCATCCGGCAACATCAGTGACTGAAATGAAATCCACATACACCATCGGTGACCATACATTGAGTTATTGGGATTGCTTGCAAACCTCATATACGACCCCACGACCGATCACCGTGACCGCCGCAAACCCCAACGGGCAACTGTCCCATCATTTCCTCCGTCAGCAGCGAAGGCCTCCATTGTCATTTTTCCCCTGCATCCTGGGCCAAACACCTCTCGGATGCACCTTCTAACTGCTGCGTAACCCACGTTGACCATGTCTCTCACTACAACTGTAGTCGACTCGCAAAAGGACACATCCACCCCCAATGGACCGTCGCGTAAGACGTTCCCATAGTACACTACTAAATTTTCCATAGTACCTAACCAACATACATTTTTACATTGCAAACAATTAGTAACAGAACATTTAGTAGTACTACGATGACAACATTTACATATCATACGACTAAAATAATAATGTATTTTCGTTACATAAAATAATAATCATTTGCTTAGACTTTCCAGGGTTGTTTGGTTAACAGGTATTTAGAGATCAATTTTTTCTCAAACTCGTCTACTAGCATCACAAACTAAAACTCTGTTTGCTTATCTCTAACTACCCCTAAAATATCCTAAACTCTGTTTGCTACTAAGATGAATTGTTTTACCTAATTACATACATCATCAAGTACATTAGCACAAATTCGTAACATACAAAATTTAGATTATTTCGACATAACAAAGTAAACCTGCAGCCTCCTAACTATAGACTTATTAATAAACATACCACATGAAATAACATACCACATGCAATGAACAATTACAGTACAAGTGTTTCTTAATTACCGTATTAAGATTTCTTGCATGCCAATACTAATGGACGCACCTAACATTGATACAACATCTTCAACCTACTCTTCTAAAAATATATTATAAATGCTACATCGTAAATCTGAAATTATTTCTAACCTCTAATCACTAACATTGCATACCTAATGATGAGCTAAAAGACTAACTAATTACCACCTTGCATGCACAAAAAAAATCAATTTATTGCAAAGCTCATACCTTGATCTTCAACTTCGTAGTTCACATCGCTAGGCAAATCGTACTCCTGAAGCTCTAAATGACTCCAAAAAGTGATGAAATAATGCCTAACAAAATACATAACACATAGTTATGAACTAAACAAAAAGGGTAAAAACATAGTGCATGCAAATGAAACCAACAAAAATGGATAGATCTTACCTTCGTCTATCTTTTCTTCCACTTCAACATATTCAAAATCCAACTCCAAATCACCCTAAATCACGAGTGAAAGTGCCTGCTGAGTTTTTCTTTCTCTCTGTTCTTACACACTCAGAAGGTAGAAGAGGATGCGAGTGTGCTTGCGCACGGAGCAGAAGCATACTATGTAAAAGGAAGAGAATCCCTGTAGTGTCGGTACAACAGGTTCCCGCAGCCTTGGATACCCGTAGCGAATGATTCCCGCAGTGCCATCGAATCTGCTGAAGCAATAATCAGCGTGATTCTTGCAGTGCCGTCGCATCCGCTAAGGCAAAAGAAGCAAAAGCCAGAGTGATTCCCGCCCGTGAAATTCGTCGTCCTCCGTGCGTGGGAATCAGCCCAGTTAGCAACAGCGAGCCTCGAAATCAGCGCCGTCTGCGCACTGTCGCGCGTGCAACAGCACAGGACAGGCCGCCTCGGCTGGTGGCGGCGTGGCCCACCTGCTGGGCCCGCGCGCAGCAGGCCTTGTCGGCCGGGTAGCGACAATGGCAGCGGCCGCCCTCACCGGTGGCGGCGGGCCCGCTGGCGCGCCCGTTCCGTCGCGGCAAGCTGGCTGTGCTGCCACAATGCGCGCACCGTTATACCGGGCTGCCGCCTCTTGTTGTGGCGGCGGACCCGCCGCCTCACGGCGTGGCGGCGGGTGACACGTGTCGCCTGCCGCGCCTGCCGCCACTTGTGAGGGGGTCTTTTTTGTCCATTTCGTCCGCAGGGGGTCTTTTTTGGCAATTCCAGTGGGCAGAGGGTCTCTTTCGACAAAAAATCGAAATAATAACCAATCCATTTTCCATGTCATCATTTTTAGGTGTGGCTGCAGTGCCATGGAAGCCGCATGGGAGTTCAAATTAAGTTGCTGACCCTACCAGTTGTCCGCCCCCTCTCCTCCAACACCGGACGGTTGTGAACTAATAGTCAGCCTCTTCTGCAGCAGCAGCAGCAACAACAACAATCAACCACACAATCAAATAATTTTAATTAGAGTCATTTTACAGTGTATCCGGACGATATGGACCGTCCGTCGGAGCGAATTCGATGGTCCAGATCCGATGCAATACGCTGATGTCACGTGTATTATATCGGACCCGAGGGCATTTTGGGAGAAAAATATTTGAACGATCTGATTTTCCCTCCCAAATATTTCGAGGGTATTCTCGGTACGAATTTCAGGGCTTTTTTCGGTTCGATTTTTATCCCGTTCGCTAGGGTTTATTCCTCGCCGCCGCTAGGGTTTAAATCCTCGCCGGCAGGATCTAGCCGCTCATCGCGGCCCCTCCCTGCCTCGTCACCGGCAGGATCTAGCCACGCGTCGTGGCCCCTCCCTCCCTCATCGTCGGCAGGATCTAGCCGCGCGTCGCGGCCCCTCCCTTCCTCCACCCCAACTCCCTCGCGATCTCGCACCACCTTTTCAACGAACACGAGAGAAGGCCCACTGCCCTCCACGCGGCGGCCGCCGGCGAAGAGTCGGCGCCATCCCACCTCCCAGTCCTCCATGCGGGTCCTCCAATTGGTTGTTAATTTTCGTCCTCTACATATTATTTCTCAGCCATGGCTACAGCTTTGATCTGGCCATGCATCTCATCCGATGGCAAGGTGGTTGGGTATGGATCATGTTTTGCGGGACTAGATGAAGCCGGCCGCCGGCCTCGACGGCCAACCCCATTCGTCCAGCCCCGACTGCATGATCTACGAACGTTCAATCGTTGCATTCAACATGTATTCTTTGAATTTGGCTGATAGGTGAGATTTGGAGATCAATAGAGATGATAAGCTATTAATTTTAGAATGTACTATAAACAATTCATAGCTTATGTTGCTCAATATTTATGATGCTCGCTTCTTCTTGTGCAATTGCTGGACTGGGATCAACAGACTTGGCATGTGCTTTATATGAAAAATTAGATTCACATGGGATATCCACCTTTTCAAGATTGCTGTTAATTCTTATTATGATGTTTTAGCCTTGTTAAAGGAAAAGTAATGGTCCTCGCAAAAAGCAGAGAGAAAGGAATGAGCATTTCATTCTTCCATATGTTGCATTTCATTCTTCCATGTTTAGTTATGTCCAACATTTGTTACATGCACACACTTGACAAGGTTAGTACAAGTAGGAATTTTTCCTCTGTTTTGCAGGGCTATGACAGAACATGCTATGTGATTCCCTGAAGCAGGATGGATGTACCATGGCCACACCACTATGCTCCTGAAGGTGATCGCTTCAATTCAGCGTTGCAGCACCTGCAGAGGCCCCCTATGGTACGTGTTGTACTCTTGTTATCCTATGCTCTATTTTTTTGGCTTTGCGACCTGCCTACAAGACATAGCTAGGATTGCGTGTTGAATCAGGCAGTATTTTTGACTTCTGTTGTGAGGCTATGCTCATGCTCGTACCTTTTTCTCTCGTATGATAATAGACATATAATAATCCATTATTCTTCTACAGTTGCCCTAGGCACCATTACTGTCACATGGTAGTAAAAAGCAAATATAGATTTCTACAAGATCCCGTACAGACCAGATTTATTTCAAGCAAAATATAGTAACCAATATTATTAAAGTTTTACAACTTGACTCATGTGCAATGGACTAAGAACACGGCTAGGAAACCTTCTTCGGGACTAAAACCCAACCACACCCTACTCTATCGCTTTATGGCCAAGTGAACACTCCACACTGCTGGACTAACTTCTTGCATCTTCGTCGTCTTCAACCGCAGCTGCATCCGATAGCCTAGCATGGTACTGCTTGAACCTATTCCTGTATTTCATTTTGTTGTACGGTGAATCGACAAGCAGAATAGGTAGCTCCTTTCTGAATTTCTCGATGTACGCCTGCATGCAAGGATATGTTAGTATCGTTCCTTTACCTTCAGAAAATGACATAATTTTAGGTGTTACTCTCGCGCTTCATCTTGCTTACTCAGTTTTAGTCCGTAAATAATTTGATGTTCTTCAGCATGTACAATGCACAACAAGAACTGCAACATTTTATGTTGTTAGATCAGCATTTCACATATTAACAATCTAAAACAAAAACAAAAGCTAATATTTTTCTTGGCGTTTCATCGGTTTTGGCACATTAATGTTACTGTACTGGCCATTGCGTCACGTTAATGTCTTCCCATGCATTGCTTTCTATCCCATTGACTCGCCTCACTGCTCTCTGATGTGCTTCCATCCCACGTACCTGCAAGCCCAATGTGATGAGAAGTTGCCTACGACTAATACTAACATACGATGTCAAATCCTTTGTTATAATTAGATATGTTGAAATTCTCACCATGTTATGTACTTCTTTGGGTACCATAGTGGAAAAAGTGAATCAAGAACCTGAATCTCCTTCCTTCTAGGGTTTACGACCACAAGTAACCAGTGGACGCCTTTGCTGTTCGTCGGTAGGAAAATCTGGATTGCACAGATAATTTGATCAACGTGTATAGTAATAAAAAAATCTGTTCAAAGTCAGGTTAAAATACCATATCATGTTTCGGTAGCTGGTGCCTTGTGTTGTTCGAGAATGCACCTTAAAGCGTCCTCGTAGCACTCCTCTATCCTAACATCTCTTTCGAGCTTAGCAACGCCGGCCACCCTCTCAATGTAAACCAGTTGGCCGTCCCTTGTGTCAATTGGGTCATCATAACTCATGAGCTGGATCGCAGCATCAACCACCTACAACAATAATCAAGTTAACTGTATTGTACAAAAAATGAAACTTCATAAACTAATTTATGAAATATCTTACTTCGTCACCCAACCATACGGCTTCTTCAGATCCATCTTTTTGGGTGAGGCATTGCAAATGCTTCGATAGCACGACAATGTCATCAACTAAGACCATTTGTTTTCATGATTTGTCTTGTTGATCGGTGGCGCCACGAAATCTGTCGAACCACATCTAGCTGGTCCCTCTGGGTTTCAGTAACTTCTGACCTCTTTTTTAAGTTGCTAGAGCCGATTTTCCTCTTTTTATTGTTCGTGTCCTCGGAATCATTTGTAGACTCTGATGGAGTCTTGTTTTTCCTTTTTTTCTCAATATCATACGAAGCATACTCGTCATTCTTAAATAATTGCAATACCACATTTTTCTTTTCGCCCCCATGATTTGGTGGCGTCGATTCAACCACACTTACTTCTTGCTGCTTTGAAAGGATTCATCATGGCAGTCATCATCTGCGAAGGCACGGGCTCTTGAACTCGCGATCCGTAGCCTTCACAGAGTGCTGCTTATTCCATATGTTGAGCGAAATCTGTCATAAGAAATAAACGCATGTTAGCCTTTAGCAGATTCTTCCTCAATTATAGGTAAAATGTGCATCACCTGGAATTCTTCAAGGCTTGTGGTGGCTTTGGAATGCATTTGCTTATCAAACTAGGAGCACTCTGGATATCATCCACCTCTTTCAAAAGCTTATGAATACCATTTGAGATCTGTTTGATTTTTCTATCAGCTCTTTCAAATGCTTCATCACATGCGTGGAAGATCACATGTTATTTCTGAAACGACAATGATTGTTTCATAATTAAGTTAACATCGTCGTCAAATTCTTCATCGAGGTTCTTCATTGGGGCTCCATGTCATCATTTTTATTCCCTGCTTACAATGGTGCTTAGCAGCGACCCCGTGACATCATTTTGTTTCCCAGGTCAAGAAGCCTGCTCAGCATTCTCAACAGAGGCCTCCATTGGGTGTGAAGGTGCCCGAGTCGAGAAAGATGTATGTCCTCCATCCTGGAAATATTCCGTCGTGTTTTGTCTTTAAAAAATACATGTTAGACTGGGGTGTTTTCATAGTAAACTAATTTAGAAAAAACCTTCTACATGTAAATTTCCAGTTACATATAATAATCTCATAATTCTAGGCTTACGTTCAATTCTTTGATGAGGTCCTCTGTGAGCTTGCCATTTGTATGGGTACGCCTAAAACACTCATCCATTTTCTTTTCAAGGGTGCACATCCTATCAACTTGCTGTGCACTAGCCTCCCGCACGAGGGAGGCAACTTCTTGCAAATCAGTCAATACACGTCCGACGAGTACCTTAATCTGAGACTTTAAAACAGTCAGAATCATATAACTTCATACTATTTGCAATGTTACAATATATATTGGGTGCCTGATGTAACTCATTTACCTGACCGCCAGTCGTCGGTTTGGCCAGCGTACCATCTCATGCTGGAATGAAAGGCCTCATCAGGTCCTCAATATACTACAGTTTAGTGTCGTTAGTATGATTTAGAAAATATACATGTTACATAATCCAGGCAATGTGCTGACATTTTACCTCTCCAACTCCCAGACAATTATTCTGGATTATAGTGTCAACCTTTTTTGCCTTCTCCTTGCTCCATTCGGATCAGCGGCCTTAACCTTGATTCATACGAGATGCTAGAGTCCAATTGGTGCACTCTGAACTTCTCGTAGTACCATGTCTGCATGACAACAAGAGCAGTTTACAAATATTCACGTACATTATGTAATGTATGTTAGGTAAGTGATAATTGTACTACTACGAGTTACTGCAGCGATGGTAGATTCCCCTCGAGTGCCTCACCATTTACAAAATTCTTCACGCTATCCATAAGATAGTCAAGCGTTAGCTGTCCAAGATTTGTGCCCTTTATCGTCTCAACGTTTCTAACAATCCCAATATATTTGTTATCCACATACTCCTCTTTTGTTCGGCATACAAATTTGCCTATGGTGTACAAGACAAATGGCCTAACAAAATTTGGTGTGCTGTCGCCTTTCATCTTGGCTAGCAATCCTTTGAAAGTTATTTTGGTGTCATTATGGTCTTTCAGTTTCTTCCACAACTCCATATTATCATCAATATTTGAAGGGACGTGCTTCTTCCCATGGCAGGGCATGCCTGTTATATCGCTACATCTTCTAGTGTGATCCTACATGGTCTCCGTTGATGATAAAGGCATCCTGCTCTGCATCATATGAATTAGCGATGGCCATGCACAACCGTCTGATTTTGATGCTAGGTGTCTTGAGAAGTCCACCAGTCCTATCAACTGGATGTACATCCTTTGCTGCGTGTTTAATCCCTTTATGAACTCCTCATATGGCGGCAAAGAAGCATCCTGAGTTCAATGGATGTGCAAGTGTGATCAGATTCAGCATGGCATACAATTTAAACACTCATACAGACGAATACAACTTATATATACCAACATAAAAATTGTGCTCTACGCTACTTCATGAGGTAATTTGTTTACAAGCAAGCTGAGTTTCATGAATGTGCAAATACTAGCATTAGATTCAGCTTGGTTACGATTGAACGGTCATATAAGGTAATCTCCATTGCAAGGCGCTGATCTGAAATAAAATCAAGATTCAAAAATAAAAAACTATCCAACCGTGGTCTCCTCAACTCTAGGCGCTAATCATGGTCAGTAGTATGGAATTAAAACATGGGCCATCAATGCCTTCCATATCTCGTGCGGAAGGAAAAAAGAAGGCAAGCGCCCGCTGCCCTAATTGGAATTAATCAATGAGCTGCCAATCTGGTAGGAAACAAATCCTAGCGCCCTCCCCTAATGCCCCCAACTTAATTTGTTTAAAAACATGCTGAGTTACATGAATATGCAAACAACGAGTGGGGTTGCAGCAAGAGATCATGGGATTAAGATCGTGGCACGAAAAATAGAAGCGGCTGCAGCATGAGATCGTGGGGAGTTACCTGAGGATTCATGTTTGGCTCCGTTGTTCGGTCTTGCTGGATTCCTGGGTTGCTTCGTCCTTCGGTCTTGCTGCTTTGGGCGGCGCAGAAGGACGAACTATGATCTATGAGGTTTCAAAGGATCCCTATTTATAGGGATCGTAACAACCCGGGCATATATCCATGTATAGATTTCTTCGGTTGGAGGAAATCAAGGGAGGGGACCCACCTGGTTGAATATTAGGGGGGGCGTCGAGAGTTTAGCAAAGGTAAGTTATGGTGTAAAAAAACTAAGGTAAGTTGCATAACAACATTTAGGTCTCCTGAGAATCACGATCATCAAAAAGATATAGTTCCCGTTTCTTTGAAAAACAGCCAAAAGAACTGGACCGCTTTTTTTAGGGCAAGCATTTAGCTTTATTACGGCCACCACTCGGTCTTTGGCTTCTGCGGCATGATCAGCGCGTCCAGCCCTCGCAGCCACCACCTCTCCTGTGTGATCCCGCGCAACCACGCCCCATCCCCCTTGTATGCCATCTTCAATGAATGCCACGTCCACTGGAGGAGGGGACCAGCGAGGCGCTTCTTTGTGGGGAGGTTGTTTTGCGTAAACGCCTGGTACTCTCCGGCCGTGCATGCAACCCTAGCAGCGAATTGCGTGTGATCCATCGGCTCGGCTTGTCTCCCTCTCGGACTTTGTTGCGCTGAGCCCACCATTGCCACCATATGATGATAACCAACATCCGGTCCTAAAGTCAACTAGGATTAACTGTTCACACGTGAAGTATTTTCCTCTCTCTTGTGAAGCTATTTTATTGCCCATCCGTGCTCATACCTTTTCTCCTCGTATATGTGAGACCAAATTTTGTTGACAATACTGAATCATGTCTGGTGCTGCTCAAGATGGCATGACACCATGGTTTTAAACCGGTGAGATTCAGCACTCACTGCAATATTTGCCTTTCGGCCAAAATATTTCAGCCTCACTGAATTTCGGCCAAAATATTTCAGCACTCGCTGAAATTTTTATGGAATTTCTAACTAACGATGTTAAAAAAATTCTGAAACTTCTAACTAGCGACGTAATTGTTCTGAATCTTGTCCAGACTCCGACGAAACTTAAATATAAATTTAAGAATTCAGTTAACCTTCCTAAGCTTCAAATTCTTGTCAAAAGCAAATATATGTTTCAGCGTCTCCCATGCAGACCAAATTTATTTCAAGAATAGTATTTGGAACCAGTGCTGTGAAGTATTACAACTTGATTTATCTGCACTGGACTAAGAACATGGCTAGGAAACCTTCTTCGGGACTAAAACCAAACCACACCCTACTCTACCGCACTGGACTAAGAGTTATTTGGTAAATGCGGTTTATATGTGTGTCGCACAAAAAAATGCAATGCAATACAAAAACTTGCAGGTAGAAATGCAATGCAAAAAATGATGTTTCTGTTACTTTCGAATGGCATGGCATGCTATTTTCAAAAACAGATCAAACCAACATGTTTTTTTATTTGAAAAACAGTATACTAAAAAACATGCTATCTTTTAAAAAGCGTAATTTGAAAAAAATGTTGTTTTCAAAATCAGCACGCTGCTTTCAAAACAGCATATTTCAAAAAGCATGTAATTTTTGAAATCAGCATGCTATTTTAAAAACAGCGTTATATTTTTAGAATGAGGCTGTTATTTTGAAAGCAGCATGCTATTTTTAAAAGGGTCTTTTACATCTGTGTCCCCAACTTGAACCCACTACTCACATTTGCCCCTAATTCGAAAGCCTGCTCAAAAATGCCCCTCCGCCGTTAGGTGCCCTTACAGAAATATCCTTCCGCTCCGTTTCCGTGCAGTGAAGGGTTTGACCGTTTCTGGGCGTTCTTCGGACATTTGCCCCTCTATTCACTTGTCACTTACATGGGCCCTGCCCTAGGAAAAAAAACTCGGCTTATCCTCTCTCTCACTTACTAAAAAACTCTCTCACTCCTTGACATGTGGGCGGGGACCCACTTGCATAGTCAACACGCTCAAAGCGAGGCTAGGCTCGGCTCGCGTGGATCAGCCAGTGGCCGTCGCCCGGCGGAGAGGCGCGCCCTGCAAGTGAAGACCAAGGGGCGGGCTCGGGTGGTGCAGTCGAAGGATTTGCAGGTGGTGGTCAAGGTGGATGTCGGCGGCAGCGAAGGCATGCAGGGAGTGCTGAGACATTCTGCGAAGGGCGCCGTCGCCGCCCGTCGCGGTCGGAGGCTAGATCGAGACCAAAGAGCATGCCCTTGAACCTGCTGGGCGCCTCGCCTCTTCCCGGCCACGGTGAATCGGGCCTATGGCAGCGTGTAGGCGATGGCGAGACTCGATCTCCGCCACAGATCGCCCTTGGCCTCCTAAATCCGGCGCCCGAGCCACCATTGACCTTCCGGCGTCCGTGTCGTTGTCCACTGAAATCACGCGGCCCTACTCCTCTCTTCCCCGCTCGATTACTGTTCCGGGCGCCCCCAAGCCGCCGCCATGACCGACCTCGACCGGCTCGATGCGTGTGCACGCGCCCACCTACCTACAGCAGGCGCAGCTCCACCCCTCCGTCGGACGACCCCGAGCCTCCCACCATGGCCCTCACACGCCGGCGTGCTATCCTTCGCCGGCGGCGACCACCGGCCGATCCGCCAAGCCTCGCTGTGACCACGAGCAAACAAGAGTTGACCCTGACAGTGGGTCCAATGGCCCACATGTCAGGGAGAGAGAGGAGGGGTTATGAGAGAGGTAGACAATTTTTTTTAATGTTGGTGGGCTCCACGTGTAAGTCAGAGATGGGATGAGAGAGAGGGAGTTTTTTCTTTTCTTTTCCTAGGTAGGTGCCACGTGTAACTGGGATGTGCAGAGAGGGCAAAATGTCGAAAACATGAGGAAAACGGTCAAAGGCCTTTGACACGCAGCACGACACGGAGGGCATTTCTGTAAGGGCACATAACGGCGGAGGGCATTTTGAGCGAGCTTTGGAATTAGGGGTATATCTGATTAGGTGGTTCGAGTTAGGGAGAAATGCAAATGGCCCTTTTAAAAACAATGTTATATTTTTAAAAACAGCGTTATGTTTTTAGAATGAGGTTGTTATTTTGAAATCAGCATGCTATTTTTAAAATATCAATTCAAAAGAACATGATTTTTTAAATCAGCATGCTATTTTAAAAGTAGCATATTGAAAATAGCATGGTATTTTTAAAATAAGCATGCTATTTTAAAATAAGCATGATATTTTTAAAATTAGCATCATATTTTTGAAAATAGCATGCTATTTTAAAAGTAGCATATTGAAAAAGCATTATATTTTTAAAAGTAGCATGCTATTTTTAAAATTAGCATGATATTTTGAAATTAGCATGTTATTTTGAAAGTAGCATATTGAAAAGAGCATTATAATTTTAAAAGAAGCATGCTATTTTTGAAATCATATTTCTAAAATCAGCATGCTATTTTTAAAATAGCAAGGTATTTTAAAACAGTATATTCAAAGCAGCATGCTATTTTTAAATCCGCATATTCATTTTGACTTATTTTCAATTGAACATGCTTTTTCAAATGAGCATGCTATTTTTATAATATCGGTATGCTTATTTTCTATTTGAAAATAAATGATTTTCAAGGTTATTTGAAAACGAGGTTTCTGTTAACGTTCTATTTTCTTATATATATAAATTTTTGGTTTCTATTTTATATTTCAAGTATGAAATTTTACTACACTTGAACAAATTTCAGCAATATATTATGTAAAAAAATGAAAAAAATACAGAAAACCAACTTCACTAAAAATGCATTGTTTCATCGATGTTGATAAATCATAACTAGCTTACCATGTCGTCCCGTCCATAACAAAATGAGGGTGTACCAAGCAAACGAGGAATTCAGAAAAATAGTGGTAGTCCATCAAATAGGTCTAATACACCAGAAACAAGGTGGATCATGGCATGGAAAACTGTGTACTTTAGTTTGTTCTCAATTTTTCGACCCCAGAAATCCTTTTGTTTTCTTGCTTGACCCTGTGCATCTAAACATCTTGTCTCTACTTCACTATAGCTTTCCTGCATGAAACAACGTTTGTTAATAGGATAGCAAAGAAGATTTGAGCATGTACAGTACACTATAACAGAAAAGACACTAACTTCACTGATTTTCTCATCATAGCTCTGAAGCTAACTTGATGCTCTTATTCGCTCAGCCTGTGGTACATTCCTAGCAGGCCTTTTTGTCTTCATCGCCCCTTTGGCCTGTTCTTTACCGCCCTTCCTAGAGTCTTTCCTGGAGAAGTTAACAAACTGTTAACACAGTACTAGCAAATACCCGACTTCTAGAGCAGACATGTAAGTACAGACACTAACTTCACTGGTTTTCCTCGCGCACCCTTGTCATCGTTCTTTTTCTTCCTCCCAACATTGATATTTGGCGCGCCCTTG
The DNA here is from genome assembly GCA_021605205.1 of Aegilops longissima. Classification (NCBI taxonomy): domain Eukaryota; kingdom Viridiplantae; phylum Streptophyta; class Magnoliopsida; order Poales; family Poaceae; genus Aegilops; species Aegilops longissima. Next base: position 422,551,200 of record CM038680.1, read on the forward strand.
CGTTTCCTGCAAAAAATGAAATAGATGAATCTGTAGCCAGCATTCAAAAACATGTTTAAATCGCTGGTTGTGCTGATGCCCACTTGTTTGGTTTTGCGTAATCCTCTTCGCAACCTCAATGGTCTCTTCCTAGCCCTCCTCAGCCCACCATCTTACGCATCTGAATCTTCCCTTCTTTAGCATCCGAATCTCCCTCTTGTTCTGCATCTGAATCTCCCTCTTGTTCTGCATCTGAATCTCCCTCTTCTTCTGCATCTAAATCTTCCTCTTCTTTTGTACCTGAATCTTCCTCTTCTTACGTACTGAATCTTCATCTTCTTCTCAGATCTGCCTATGTCTCTTCTTACATGTATCTGCCTCTGTCTCTTCTTACATGTCGACTCTGTCTCTTCTTTTGCTTCTTCCTCCTTGTGCTATTTGATTTCCCGATTTTTTCCTCGTAAATTGAAGAAAAACATGTGAACACTCTCTAGGAGAACATATTAACACCGTAAGCATGTATGGAAATGAACAATGAGATTAACATGTGCACTAACCCGTTGCTTTTTGAATCTTCCTCTTCTTACATTCTGAATCTGTGTCTTCTTACATCTCTGAGTCTTTCTCTTTTCGCTTCTTCCTCCTTGTGACCTTTGATTTCCCGATTTGTTCTGAGTAAATTGAAGAAAAAGAGAGAACATATTGACATTGTAAGCATGTATGGAAATGAACAATGAGATAAACATGTGCACTAACCCGTTGCTTTTTTTCCTCTCATCCGCTCGCGCTTTGTATTTAATCCTCTTGTTCGATTCTTCGGTAGTTGGTCTCCCTTTTGGAACTATTTTGATTGGATTTTCCACGTCATCAGTGTAGCATTCGCGAGCAGCAGAGAAGTATGCCGGCAAAGGAACAAATGATTTATGGCCTTCATCCAAATCAGTTTTTTCTCCACCAGCCAATATACTCCGGAGGAGCTCCATCACCTGTTCTGACTGTGAATCGCTAGCTACGGCTGTGAATAAAGCGTCACTAGCCATGTTGCGTAGTTGATGATACTTATTCATGTGATCAGACCATACATGAGTATTCGCAGTCCTCGAAGAACGGAACGCTGGCTTGGCATGCATTGTCCATATTTTCTTGACAATTTTTTTTGGAAATGTGCATACACCTAGATGATCCAGAACGCAGAATATATGTGCGCATGGGTAATCCCGACTTTCCAACTTTTACATTTACAAGCTGCATCATCCAGTCTTGCTCACGTAAATGCACAAGTCACGTGATATATAAAATCCACAGGCTTAGCATCCACGCCTTGTGCATCCAACTTTTTGCATCCAACTCCTCACTTTCCTTACCTTCCAAGTCATTGGGATCCTTAGCATCCAGGTTTTGGCATGCAAGTCCACACCATCCTTGCCTTCCAAGTCATTGGGATCCTCGGCATCAAGTTTTTGCATGAAAGCCCTCGGCATCCTTACCTTCCAAGTCATTGGGATCCTCGGCATCCAAGTTTTTGCATGCAAGTCCTCGGCATCCTTACCTTGCAAGTCATTGGGATCCTCGAGATCCAATTTTTTTGCATGCAAGTCCTCAGCATCCTTACCTTCCTTACCTTGCAATTCTGTAGCATCCCTGCCATATGGGACTTTATCATATGGGGCTTTGTGCAAAACTCCAAACACGACCAAACCATCACATGCTACAGTGCATGACCTGCCAATTTGTCCCTTCGACAATCTGACGCTTTACCTTTGGAAACATCACAGTTGTATAAATATAAGAGGCAGCAATCTCCAGAGGGAGTGCATTCAGCTTAGTGAAGGGTGTAACACCCCCAGTGTCATGCTACAGTAATCCCCTGTTAATGGTGCAATGTCATCATGATACCGTTGCTAATCTTCACTTGATCCAAATCTCAATTCAATTTCAAATCCAATCTAAAGTCAAAAATTCAAAATTTCTCAAACATGAAAACAAAAATTTTCATCATGTGCCAAATATTCCACAACTAATATTGGTGGTGAACCAACATTTTTGCAAAGGGTTTGAGTGGCCTAAACTACTTAAAACAGTGACGCAATAAATTAAATGCCTTTTTAATTTATAAAATTGGCAATCTTTTTCTAAAGTCTCACTATATTTTTGTGGCAGTGCAATATACTTCTTTGAAATTATATTGGCCAATGGCATAATTTTTTGCAAAGTCTTTATTGGCTAAAAAGAAAAGGCAAAAGCTGCTGGAAAAGAAAAAGGGAAAGCAGATAAAAAAAAGGGGAAAGGGCCAGAGCCTCTAGCCTCCCAGTGGGCCTCGGCCCACTCAAGCAGGCCATGTGGCCCACACCCCCCACCGGGTCGCCTTCCCCTCCACTGCTCCTCCGATCACGCCCATGACAGCAGGCCGCCCGCCAAGACCACCTCGTCGTCGAGGACGATGAGGATAAGGCCTCCACCGCGGCCGCCCCCGAGTTTTTTATTCCCCACTCCCCCTGGCGTCCTCATCCTTTTCCTCCCTCTCCATCGCCCGCTCCGCCCTTCCTCTCCTTCAGATCCGCAGCCCGAGCGCCCTCGCCGCCGTCCTCCGTCGTTGCCGCGGCCACCGGCGGCCCCGTGCCTGTTGGCCTTGTCCACGGGCCTCGCCGCCGTCGGCAACCTCTCCTGGTGCCACCAGGTGAAGATGGGAAGCCCCGCTGCCTCCATTCGCCTTCGTCCACATCTTCGGTCGCCGCCGCTCATCCTCGGCTCCGGCGACGTCTCTGCAACTCCTAAACCACCACGGGCCATCGTGTGAGCCACTCGGTGAGCTCCACCCCCTTCCTCTCCCCGTCCTAGCTCCGTTTACGCGCCGCAGCAAGATGTGCGCGACGCGCCGCCATTGCCGTGCCCTGGCTCCGCTGTCGAGCTCGCAGCCAACACGGTAGGGCTCGTCCCGGTGCGCCGATCTCACCAATGCGTTCATGGCTTCGAGTAGTCACCGTAGGAGTAGCGCGCCGCCCGTTTTGGCCTCCGTTTCATCGCGCGCGAGTTTGCCGTGCTTCGGGTCTCCGTCGTCCTGTCCGCGGGGGGGCGCTCCGCCATCGCAGCTTGCGCGGCCACCCGCGTTGGATGCGGCGTTGCTCACTCGTTCGAACGCGCCAACGCACGGGCCAAATGGCCCCCTGTACGAGGATTCCGGCGAGGTCCCGAGCGCCTTCGCCGTTTTTTTCGGTCGTCGGATTTCAGCCGCCGGCCACCACACCGACGTGGCACACCTGGGGCCACCCCTGGGTCACTATCAGCGGGCCCCGCAGTTCTTCGATTTGGTGACCAAGTCAATGTCTTGTTGGGCAGCCAGTGCCACCGACATGTGGGTCCCGCGCTAATTAACAGGTTTTATAAATAAATAAATTGTTAATTAATTTGTTAAATAGTTTTAATCACTAATTATCTGTTGACCGGTGGAGCCCACATCCCTAACTAACCTCATTAGTTAGCTTAACCCATTGTTGAGCTAACGAGAGGTGGCATGTGGGTCCTGGCTGACCCACGTCGGTTTGACCTGCTCAGCGAGTCTGTTGACTGCTGACGTCATCAGCACGTCATGCTGACATCATTTTATCTTTTCTGTTAATTTAAATAAATCCAGAAAATGGTTTAATCTTTGAAAATTCATAGAAAATAAATCGTAACTCCGATGAAAATGTTTTCTACATGAAAGTTGCTCAGAAAAATCCAACGAATCCGAATACGCGGTCCGTTCATCTGTCACATGCCCCTAGCATGCTGAACATGGGACATTCCCCCTCCGTTCATCTGTATGACACAGGTCCGGAACCGGGTAAACATTCCCGGTTGAATTTCCCCTTCTCCTATATCATGTAGCCTTACGTTAGGTCACACCCGGCACAGCTTATTGCCATGTTATGCTTTGTGATGCTATGCCTGCTTTATATTTACTGTTTCTTCCCCCTCTTCTCTCCGGTGAGACCGAGACCAATGCACTTCGTGATCGACTACGTCGACGACGACCCCTTCTTGCGAGCAACCAGGCAAGCCCCCTTTGATCATCCCGATATCGCCCATTCCATTCTCTCATGCTTGCATTAGATTTTGCTATCTGTTATTGATTGCTCCTATTCGATGCATAGCCTGCTTTTGTAACTTCTTTGTTGTACCTTAGCCGCTTATCCTAAACCGCTTAGTATAGGTTGCTTAGAGATCCATCGATGACCCCCCACTTTGTCCCGACCGCCTGTTGAATAATCGAAGACCGATCAGCGGGATCGAAGACCAGGCCCGACACACACATCACTTCCCTTAGTTGCTCGACACTCTTTGGGTTACTATCGAGTACCGAGGGTGAGACCTCATCGGCACTTCGATGTTAACCTGTAGTGTAGTTATTCGATCGTGGTCATCGAGGGTGATTTCCTCTTTAACCACTTCTAATACGACTCGTCGTGCAACCCCTCAAGTGTGGACCTCGGGGTGAATCCTCTTCGTTCACCTTGATGACTACATCGAGTGGAATTCACTGGGTGATTCCTCGGGTTTTCCCTTGATGTTTAGACACCCGCCACTATGATCACTATGACTTTACACCGAGCCATGTTACTAAAGGCGGGTCAACCACGAGGGTACCCGCGAGCTTAATTGCAGTGATGTGGAGTCGGGTTGACTGGAGGGTGCCCGCGAGATAAATCTGGGCGTGGCGGGCATTCCTAGCCCTTGCCGCAAGTACTCGAGGCGGAACGGGTCACATCTTTCGTGAGTCTCTGCTTGTTATCGCGCTTCCTAATCCACTCTGATTTGGATATTTGATCCGAGGGCCTCGGCACGATAGCACTAACCATCACGTGGGCATAGTATGGGCGTTCGTCGTATGCATCACCGAAGCTTAATAGGCGTCGGCGAGCGGCGCGCGCGGGTTGGACTGCGTGGCGCCTGCCTTGTTGAAGGAGGTAGCTAGGTCTGCTCACCGGCCGCCCTCAAGCGTCAAGGGAGTTTCGGGAGATGGCCCATGACCCTGGGGGCATAGGTTTAGTCCGCGTCTGGCCTCTCTATTAAGCCTAGGTCGGGTTGCGGCGTATTGTTTGGCCGAGGCGGGCATGACCCAGAAAGTGTGTCCGGTCGGAGTTAAGCGGCGTGGTGAGTAAGTTGGTGCACCCTGCAGGGAAGAAAACATCTATCGATAGCCTGTCCTACTGATAGCGGACACTTGGAGTTGTATCCCATCGATACAACTAGAACTGGATACTTGTGATGAGAATTTGATGGTGATGAGAACTGGATTGTGATGATAATCGGATAGTATGGCTCGGGATTTCTTTCTCGCAGGAGTCGAGAAAGGATCTCCGGCCGAGGTTGATAACACTACTACTACTTTACTTTATGCTACTCTACTCCTTCCGGTTCTTTGCAAGATGGTGGTTTCGAAGATGCTAGTCTTCGATAGGACTAAGCCTTCTCTCTATTCGGCATTTCGCAGCCAGTCCACATATACATCCTTCCTTTGATAATGTTGCATATGTAGTGTAGATCCTTGCTTGCAGTACTTTGGATGAGTACTCACGGTTGCTTTGCTTCCCCTTTTCCCCTTCTTTCTTCTTTTCGGTTGTCGCAACTAGATGGTGGAGCCAGGATCGAGATTTACACCACCGGCGACTACTACTACCCCGAGGGTACCTACTACTTCGTGGAGGCCGTCGACGACCAGGAGTAGTTAGGAGGCTCCCAGGCAGGAGGCCTTGCCTTTTCGATCGTTGCTGCTTTTTGGTGCTAGCCTTCTTAAGGCAAACTTGTCTAACTCATGTCTATACTTAGATATTGTTGCTTCCGCTGACTCTTGTGTATTCGAGCTTATGTATTCGAGCCCTCGAGGCCCCTGGCTTGTAACATAAAGCTTGTATTATTTTAATTTGTGTCTAGAGTTGTGTTGTGATATCTTCCCGTGAGTCCTTGATCTTGATCGTACACATTTGCGTGTATGATTAGTGTACGATTGAATCGAGGGCGTCACAAAGGGTATCGTATGTGTTGCTACTGCGTCTAATGCTGCTTAATTCTTACGCATTATGGATACACAGTGCTCAACATGGTGCAACAAATCAACAAGCTGCATCTTCCTGTTCAGGTGCACATGAAACCTTGAGTTGAGAGACTCACTCCTCTGATTACTCATCATGCCAAGGAAATATCTACCCTTTGTGTACGCAGCAGCCCATTTGTGTCGCAGCTCGTACATCCTGTTAACCCATGACGACCTCTTTCCCGTTGGTTTTATTTTGAACCGAACCTTATAAGCCTCCCATCTTTTCTCAAACTCATCAACATCCCAACGGCGGTAAATGAATTCCCTAAATTCCTCAAGCTTTTTCTTGCGGAGGTGCATCACCATATTCTCCTTGATATGCCACGTGCACAAACGATGATTTGTTACAGTCCAGACAGTAGCTATTGCTTTAACCATTGAACCGTCCCCATCGGTGATTGCTGAAATGGGTGCCCTCTAGGACATTGCCTCCAAAAATACATGAAGAAGCCACTGGTATGATGCAACAGTCTCGTCTGACACTAGACCGACCCCAAACAAAACTGTGTTGCGGTGATGGTTCAGACCAACAAATGAAACAAACGGAAGCCTGTACTTGTTAGACCGGTATGTACTGTCGAACACCACGACACCACCAAAGGCAACATAGTCAATCCGGGATTGTGAATCAGCCCAGAATATGTTCCTCAAATGGCCTTCTTTATCTTTTGTGTATTTGAAAAAGAATTCCGGGTCTGCTTTTTTCTGTGCAATCATATAGGTGAGCAAATATCTAGCGTCACTGCCTTCTATCTTGCGCTTCTTCTGGACTGAAACATGGTTGTATAGGTCTTGATCTATAAATCCAAGCTTGTCGGGACCTCCGGCATTCTTCTCCATTACATTCATAATCTGATGTGTTCGAAGTCCACCAACAGAATACTCGATGACATCGGCCTTTTGTGCGTCAGTCATTCTATGATGAGCCGATAAGTAGGGAGTCAGGTCAGCAGGGACAAACAGATGGTTATGCTTGTCCACAAAATTCTTGACGAACCAGAGGCCAGTACTATCTTGTAGCTCAACGTGAAAAAGAGCGGGACACCCACACCGAGAAAGACCCCTCGGTGTTCTTTTTCTATCAGCTCTGTTAAAGTGCTTAAGGGCCCACCATCCTTGTTTGCAGCACTTGTATGTCCTTCTGTATGCATTTTGTTTCGGACCCGGACCCCTGTACTTCAGATCATCCTTTCTAACACCAAACCCTTTTTTTCTCGCATACCCTACGTAGAACATGTAGGCTTCTTCCTCAGTCCTGAAAGTCTTCTTCACAATCTCTATGTATTCCATACACTCATTCAGATCTGAACCAGCTATGCCTTTAGTATCAATTCCTTTACCTTGCATGTGTACATCATCTAGGTCTATGCCATCCTTGCATGCATCCTCATTATCATTATCATCCGTGCGCATACCATCCATTCCTTTGCCTTTGTTTCGTCTATCACTCATGTCCTTGTCATCCTTGCCTGTATTCCCCAAGTTTTTGCCATCGTTGCCTTTATCATCCATGTCGTTTTGCTGCCAACGAAAACAGATAGTCAATGTTACGGATGGATAGCATACATAATAATTATGCAAGACTCTGCTTAAATAATTTATTAATTTTTCATATCGGATTCATGTACCAAACTCAGTCCTTCAAAAGCTGTAAGTAAGTATAAAATATTCCCTGACTAAATCCAGAAATATTTAATTGATTGTACTTGTTGTAACCGATGATCTCTAACTAAATCCAAAGTGCACGAATCTTTCAAGTCCCCGATAGATCCACCACGATAGATCAATTATCTGCAAACTCCATTCAAAATTGTGTCCTAACTGAATCCAAAATTATCACCTAACTAAATCCAAATTATCTAGTCACTAAGTCGAAAATATCTCCAAACTCCATACAAAAATAATTATCTCTAACTAAATCCAAAATATCTGGAAACTCAATTCAAAAGCATCTCCTAACTAAATCCAAAATAACTTTTTTGAATCCAAATCACGACAAATTCTCATGGCACACAACCCTAACTAAGTGCTTTAATATGTCCTAGCTAAATCCGACTTACACTTCCTTTGAAAATAAATCTTGTCACAACTTTCAAACCATAAACCCTAACTAACTACATCAACATGTCCTAGCTAAATCCAACTTACACCCCTTTCAATAGAAATCTCGTCACAACTTTCGAAATCATAAACCCTAAACCTCACATGACATATCGTAAACCCTAATCAAATCAATTCCTATTGGTACTATAAGCATAAGGGACCAACAAAGATTTGAGATGGCTAGGCACTTACAGCGAAGATCCGGCGTGAAAAAGTTGATGCACGTCGATGATGATGATGTGGCCTCTCGGGTTGGGGAAGGTGGCGTGCGCTCGGGGAAGGAGGGGAGGCTCGTCGGAAGATCTGCCGCCGCGACCCGAGCGGGGTGACTTCCGATGGAGGGGGGAGGGGGGAGTAGGAGCAGGAGGAAGGAGTGACACGGCGAGTGCGATCGGCGGCGATCGAGGGCGCCGGAGGCGATCGGCGGCGATCGAGGGCGCCGGAGGCGATCGGCGGCGATCGAGGGCGCCGAGGTTAGGGCTCGAGAGGAGGAGAGAGGACGAACCGCTCGAACCAAATTTCAAAAGAGTACGCATGATGATTGGACCTCTATAATGAAGTGTTTTATTAATGCAATTAATTTAATTGAAAAATTTCGGACGAGAATACCCCTGGACTTAATTGGGCCGATTAAAGGTATAAAAATTTTTAGATTGAAAATACCCTTGGGCTAAAAAAAGGCTCAATTATTCTAATCCGTTAGATCGCCCATATAATACACGTGTTTTGGTGTATTATGATGAACCGTAAAATTTCCCTTTAATTAATGAGGATGAGCCGTGGTTTGATGGTTGGGGTAGCCTGGGGTATTTTTCCTTTGCATGTATCTCAGATGTCTACGAGCCACATGGATGAGTACGTGCTTGTCATTCATAGGCACGTAGCGGGCGTGTGTGTAGTGAGGGGGGGATAGTACAATACAAATACACCTACTAATTTCTTCTTGTTACAATTTACAAGTTAGCAACAAATAAAATCTTCGTACAAAGTCTTTAATATGTGTACATTGTCACGTCAATCCCCTCATGATACAGAGCATCAACAATTGTCGTTTGTCGTTTATAACAAGGGGCCGACTGCCGAGCATGGCAGTTTGTAGTAGTTGATCAGTCATTGGCCGGGTCTAGTTTGTAGTAGTAGTTGATCAGTCATTGGCCGGGTCTCTTGGCATTCTTTCCATAGCCTTTAGCCGGTTAGCCTAATGAGCACAAGGTACCTCCTCCGCCACCTAGCCGCCGGCGACCGGCTCAATCTCACTAGTTGTCCGGGTTGCCATCTCAACCGACCCCTCGCTGGTGTGTGGCATGCTGGGCAGTCTGCCAACGACGCTCACATGGTTCGAGGTATGAGGGGAGGCAACCGCTCCCACATCATTCTGGTTCCAGCCGGGCATAGTTTCGCTGTAAACCTTTCTGTTAAAGAGCTTGGCCAACATGCGGAGCCTGACCTTCCAGGATGGGCGTGACATGATCTGCGGGAGGGGCAACCAGTAGCCCTCCTTATGGAAGAAAGCGAGGTGGATGGTGAGGCAAATGAGCGAGGTGGCACCGGTGATGACAAACAGGCTTCGGAAGCTGCTGAAGCTGAGATGGTTCGTCGTGAACGGCCCGCCGCCCTGTGACCTGTGGTCATCCGGGTCGCCGAGCCACTTGCGCTCGATCCTATCCATCTCGCCGCTCTCCGTGAGGTTCAGGATCGCCTGCGACAGGTCCGTCACGTACGGCGACCCCCTGGGGAACGCGAACGCGAAGCCATCGGTCATGTTGGGCTGGCCAGTCACGGTGAAGTTGTCCCGGTAGGTCTGGAGGAAGATGTTGAGGTAAGGCGTCTCGTCAATAACGGCACCGATGCTACCGTTCAACAACGCCTCCTGGAAGCTCGACGCGTTCGGGTACCGCACCACCCTGTCCTGCGGGAGCCCAGACTGGTTTATGACCTGCAGCGTGAAGGAGTTGTTGAGGATCCCCACCTTCTCCGTGCCCAGCAGCAGCGTGCGGTAGTCCGCGATGGTCGGCCCGATCTGCGGCACCGTGAGCAGGGAGGTGAGGCTGGCGGTGTAGCTGGACTGCAGGATGAGCACCACGAAGACCCACACCACCACCACCACCCTCGACAGGTTGCTTTTGAGCTTCTCGTTGTGGGTGAAGACGAGGGTGGAGAAGCCAAAGTAGAGCATGGTGCCCGCTTGGTTCGATGGCGTCCCTTCGAACCTCTCATTGTCGCGGCGCTCGATGGCCCAGACCACGAAACCGGTGAAGACGAAGAAGGCGGCGCTGACGAGCCAGAGGTCATAGCGGAGCGGCTTGAGGAAGACCCACGTCCACTTGTTGCTGCTCCGTTGGTCGCGTAGCGGTACAATCATGGTGATAGACGTGGCGATGAAAGGCATCGTGAAGTCCACGTGCTCCGACCGCTTCGCCGTGATGGTCATGTCTGCCACTAGCGCGTCGTATGTCTGCAGCAAAGGGCAAGGCCACAAAGGTTTATTCATCCAAATTTTGCTCAACGGAAATCGTTTGGTATGCATAAACACATGAATAATGTGTAAACAAGTATGTGATGTATAAATAGATGCCCAAAACACATGAATAAGGTATAAGAGAATTAGGCCCCGTTCGGCAGACGTTCACTCCCCGCTTGCCAACTCCCAGCTCCATCCAAAAGCGGAGCGCACGGAGCGGCAGTTTTGCAACTCTGAAAAAGTGGGCTACGAGCCGCTCCGCTCCACTCTGGGAGAGGCATGAAGCCAGCGTGTTAGGTGCCACTCCGCAGTTCCTCCAGCTGCTCCAAGAGCTGAGCTGCGGAGCGGAGGCCTGCCGAACAAGCACTTAAGGGGCCCATTATACATCATACACCTAAAGAAATAGGATCGGTTGAATTTCCAAAAATCAAAGGCTAGCATTCATCTTTCTCCCAACCGCCCAGGTTGTTGCTCATCTTCACTCGCGTCATAACGATATGCCCTAGGTTGCGAACTAACCTGTGTTTCGATGGTTAAATGGACAAGTGGTATCCCCGCCCATTAGAGTTCAAGTCTCAAACTTGACATTGGTGCTCGCATTTTTCTGGATTTATTCCAGGCCTTCCGGCGATGTGCGTTCAGTAGAAGGAGACATTCCGGCCGACTATAAAGTCTTCTGTGATAACTTCGTCAATCTCAACACGATGTGCTGGCTCGGTCTCTCGAAAGTGCTCATAGGGATATGATGTGCGTGTGTGCGCTCATAGAAATGAGTGTATATTTGTGTATGTAAGTGACTTCGATTGTACTATGTTAAAAAAATATTCGCTAGGTCGGGTCTTGATGAGTGTGGTTGGGGAAAACACACTTATCGGTTAAGTACTAGTTTCACTTACTTCCAAGTTGACTGGTCTACGCTGATGTCGCTCTCCTCTCAATTTATAGTCATCAGCCGCATCGAGTTCAGGTGTGAAGGTGATTTATTATTATTTTTCTTTGATGGCTGTTGGGTGCGAGAAGCGCGTGAAGAACGTTGGTGTTAAGCTCGAAGGATTCTTCGGTCTTGATTGCATTTTACTTCTTGGCTGGTGTTTCTTTGTGTAAATGCTAGTGTTATGTTGTTTTTTCAGTTTTGCCAGGTCGATGTGTACGTGGTTTGTACTATTATCCTTATGATATAAATGAGACATATATTACCATGCAAAAGAATAGGACGCTGATATCTACCACACGTGGGGCATATTAGACATACGCCAACACACTGTGTGTGACGTAAACAGGAGGCAAGCCATATGGGTCATGTGTGGGCGAACATTAGAACTACCCACATGTGTGGACACAACTACTTCGTGCCACACGCCTCACAAGTACTACTCATCTGCACCCTGCGCGTGTTACATGAAGCAAATATGCCCACACGTCCTAGCCAGCTAAGTTCGTTATAGACTTATAGTTACCTGGGGGATGGCACCTTTAGTTATCCGGGATAACAAATGTAGTTGTAAAAGCACGAGAACTCTCTCTCTCTCTTTTGGTTAACTATAGTTGCCATGTCTAATTTATGATAGTTGTCGCGTGTAATCAAATCATAGTTGTCATGTATGGTTAATCATAGTTGCCATATGTGTTTACCTAGTTGTCACGTACGTGCAACTGCAGTTGCCATCTTCCAACGAATCATAGTTGTCGTGTGTGTTTACCTAGTTGCCGCATACGCGCAACTGCAGTTGCCATCTATAACCGTACAAGCTCGTGTGTGAGAAGAGCAGTTCACCCACACGCACGTGGACTGGTGGTGACTGTGTGGGCGAGAACTGGTTCGCCCACACGACGCGTCCGACACCCGCACGCTACGGGTCATGTGGGCGAGCGCTCTAACGCTCACACAACATGCTATGCCTACGTGGCACTGAAATTCCAACGGATTTCTTTAAAATTCATGCAAAATGGAATCAACATGTATCAACGCGTGTGAGCGAAGTGCAAATATGCCACATGTATGGGCGTTATCATTTGGAAAAGAATAAAACTGGCATGGTTTGCGCTGGAAGAAAATGACTTACCCCATTGTTAATCGCCTCGGCCAACTGGTCGTAGAGCATGGGTTCCGCCTTCACGTACTCGAACGGCAGAGCGTACGGAAGCAGCCGAACCGCCGCCTCGAACGCCTCGATCACGAACCCGCCGGCCGTCGTCCGGTTCGTCACCGGGTCCACGTCAATGTGCATGATCGCACAGTAGCTGGGCGGGATCCTCCCCGGCACCGCCACCCGCAGCTTCGCGGCGCTCGTCGGCTGCGCCCACCCACTTGGCCGGACCGTCGACTCTCCCGGCCAGATGAACGGCGAGAGCTCGCCGCCCGCTTTGCTGGAACCGCGACCGACATGTCGGCTCAGCCCGTTCCGCGGCGTCCAGAACCCGATGCCCTTCGCTTTCCCATCGTCGATGTTTAACACGCGGAACGCCGGCACCGCGAGCTCGCCGTCGATGAGCTCGAACCTGCCGCCGAGGCCCTCGAATGTCGTGCCGTTGATAGCTCGGAGGAGCTTCTCGCCCGATCTTGACTTGCCGAGCCCGGAGATGTCGGTGGGGCCGCCCTTGCCGCCCACCAGCCCCGGTGGCGATGATAGGTCGCCGGAGCTGAGTCGCTCTGCCGCGGACGCGACGGCCCATGCGGCGTCGTACGCCCACACGGCGTAGCAGCCCACCACGGCGTGCTCCGGCTCGTCGTCCGGGTGCTCACGCATGTACCGGTGCGCCCACCGCTTCTTGACGTCGCGCAGCCGCGGCGTGGTCGGCACGTAGGGCGCGAGCCCGATGACGCCCTGCGGCGGGTCGACGAAGCCGAGGAGGCCCGTGAGCCCGTCGGTGATGATCCACGCGTAGCCGGCGCCCGTCATGCCCGCCTCCGCGGCGGCGGCGAACACTTTCTTCGCGACCTTGGCGCGCGTGTGCAGCACAAAGACGCGCGTCTGTTCGGATTCCATGCGGTACAGCTCCGCGGCGATGGCGTCGTGGGTCGCCCCTTCCGGGAGCGCGCAGCGGTATGGGACCTCGGCGCGCACGTCGGCGAGGGCGTCGACAAGGAAGGGCACGAAGGCGGCGCCGTAGTCGTCGTCCTGGTAGATGGGCACGACGCGGCGCCACCCGAAGTGCGTGGCGAGCGCGGCGACGGCGCCGGCCTGCACCGCGTCGGTCAGCGCGGCCCGGACGAAGAAGCCCGCCGAGGCGGGCGAGACCGACGGGCTGGTGGCCGAGAAGGAGACAACCGGGACCTCGGCCCGCGTGGCGAGGTCGGCGACGAAGGCCGCCTCGACGGACGACTGCGGGCCGAGGATGGCGCGCGCCCCCTGGCTAGTCATCAGCTGCAACGCTGCACGCAACGCAATCACGACCATGCGCGCACGCGTGAGATGTCAAACGAAACGAGCCGCGGAAAGGAGCAGAGGCGGCTGCCGGTCATACGTACCGGCGGACGCGGCGGCGACGACGTCCCCACCGGAGTCGTGCTGCAGGATGCGAACCCGAGCGGAGGAGTTGGGAAAGGCGGCGTAGAAGTCCTCGAGGGCCATGGGGATGGTGGTTCTGGCGACCTTGCCGACGGGCGATTTGGCGTCGACGATGAGCCCCACCTTGACCTCCGTCGGCTGCGCCCGCGAGGTCACGGTCAAGAAGGCGGCCAAGGCGACCAGGATGAATGGAAGGTAGGGACGAGCGCGCGCGTCCCCGGCCATGGCGAGATGGAGGAGGGGCGGGAGAGAGCAAGAGCAGGGCAGTCAATTGCTTGGGCGAGACAACTCCTACCAGAGTTTTTTTTTTTTTTTGAAGGCAACTCCTACCAGAGTTTGGTCGCATACTGACTTGTCATTCTTCCTCTCTCTTTTTTTTTTTTAAGAATTTGATTGGTTGCGCGTGCGGGTTTGACCTCCTTTTGTAGAATATCGCGCGCATGCGACAATGTGCGGGTTTTATATAGATGGAAGGAGGGAGTACGGAGTATGTGTGTGGGAATCAGAGACAAATGTGACGTCTCATTTGGATCGTATCCCAGGCATCTCATCAGTTACTGTCAGCGAAAGCAAGCAGTGACAGTGCCAGAATGCGTTGCATATTTTTGTATACTTTGCATTTGATAAAAACAAAACAAGGAAAACCAGTACTACTGAAAAACAGCATCAGGTGGCACCTTACAAGACGACGTCATTTGATAATTTCTTCGAATTTTGAGGGGGTGAGAAAACCAGCATACAGGCTAGCACTTTACAGGTTTTTCAGAAACCACAAGCATCAGAATCGCATGCTCCTCGCAGCTACCATCAAATGCCATTGGTCGCAATGCGCATCAAGCATTGCGTTTCAAAAGAGATGAACTGTAAACATGTACAGACAGCTAAAAATGAATAACTAAATTCCAGCGATCAGTAAGCTATGCGCTCGTCAAGCATTAGTTCATTCCATGCTTATCTGTCTCCTGCGGATTGAGCTCCCACTCCGAGACAAGGAAGCTGTTCTGTTTTGCCCCCTCTCAGAATGCATGTAAGCAAACGACAGCGGTTCCGTGTCCTGAACTGAGAGCTCCCTGCCTGGTGTTCCTTCTCCTTCTGGTGGACTTCCTGTGTCCGTGTCTGACAGGTGCTCGACGATGTGACTAGGTATGCGTATGCTCAGCGGGGTCTCAACTGCACTACCAACATTTTCCGCTGCGGCTTCATCTTTATCTGGAGTGTTAGAAGGACTGTCGTCCCCGTGGAAGAGCTTGGAGAGAATGGCAGGCCATCTGCGCCATGAACTCTGACTGCTGTCACTGCTGAACTCATGTCGGTTGTTATAAATGGTTATGGCAGCGTGCAGGATTAATGCCAGGACTGAAGATGCTCCGCTGATGATGAACAGCCCCTTAAAGCTGTGCAATGTCAGGCTGCTTGAAGTTTGGGAGTCATCTTTGTCGGGGCATGAAGTCTCGCCATACAAGTCTTTCTGCATCTTAACCATTCGGTCATCCGATGCGAATTTCAGTATTCCCCTCGAAATATCAGGTGTGAGTGGAGAGCCTCGAGGGAATGCCTGCAGAGTTAGCACACGATGAGGATCAGAAAAGGCTTCAGTGGTGATATAGTACAAGTCTGGCAAAATGCTGAGCCAGTTATATTATTATTAATTCAAACCAGCCCAAAATAACCAGAGGCAGTTATCTTAATCACTCATGCAAGCCATTGGTAAGGTGAGACAATCATATTGATCATAGTATTCCATCGTTCTGAATGAACTTCAGAAAGTCTAATATAAGGATAAGGTTTAACCGTTTAAGTAAACTAGATGAAAACCTGATCAAGTAGATCGATTTATCACGTTACTGGATACTTGAATAAGCAAGCAAGTCTTGTAGTTCCCAATAGATAACCATAAAATCCGCACTACTTCCCCCAGAACATGATCGTGCATTTTAGATTCTTGACAAAACAAGTATAATCTTGCAGTTGTCCTTTAGGCTTTAGCATGTTCACATACGACAAATTTAGGAATCTCAAAGTACAACTCAAACATGAGCTGAAACTGTAATCTTAATCAAAAGTTTAAACTGATGGTATATTAATATGCAAATTTGAGTTACTAGCAGGATCCTGCAACAACTTAGCATCGAAAATTGATTCAGCATATAGGATTTAACCGTATTAAAAATGGGCTACTGCTCAACAACTGGAAAAATGGCACTCACATAACCAAATCCATCAAACTTGTAGGTTGGTCCAACCATAGTGTACTTCTGGCAATACTTTGAGAGGAACACCTTAAGGTATGGTATCTCATCAACAATGACGGCAACTTTTCCACTTGATAACGCTTCATCGTATTCCACAGGGGAGTCAAAAGCAATCATCTTTGATTCATCAATTTTCAACCTTTTCAAAAGCCCAGGCAAGAAAGAATCATTGAGGTAGCCAACATTGCCCCCATTTCTGACAACTTCTTCTAAATTTGTGACTGTTGGCTGAAGTTGCTCCACTGTAAGGATCGAGCTTAAGCTTGCAGTATAACTCTGCTGCACTATTAGCACAACGAAAAGCCAAACAACTATTGCAATTCTTGATAAGTTGTTCAGGATCTGCTCCCTGTGAGCAAATACTAGTGTTGAGAAGGAGAAGTAGAAAACTGATCCAATTTGACTAGCTGGGGAACCTCGAAAGTCTTGATTTATTCTATGCTCAATACTCCAGACTACAAAACCTGTGAAGATAAAGAAGGCCCCGGTTCCTAACCATAGGTCGGCTGTCAAAGGCCTTAAGAATGTCCATGCAGTTTTCTGTCTCCGGTCCTGAACTGGAACCAGCATGCGTACCCCTGACTCTGTGTAAGGAAGAGTAAAGTCTACATAGGAAGAACGGTTCGCCAAGATTGTTATATCACCTACAACTGCATCATATCTCTGCCAGCAACACATATAAAAGTGAGTTGGGAAACTTTGGAGTACAGGCTATAAGGCTTTACAAGAGTATATAATACAATTTTACAGACAGGCTAAACTATTAATCACCTGAGAATGCAAGTCATACAGAAGTATACTACAGATTCAGACGGGGTAACAATTTTTTAGAACACAATACAAGGGGCAATTGTAGCTTTTGCTGCGGCACTGGTAAGTTAGTACTTGAGAGTTAAGCTTATCAAGGTACACTGTTTTCTATTGTACATGGCTTAAACAAGCTCATAATAAAGAAAGCTGCTTGAACCCAGGTCCTACAGTGATGAATACAAGCGCAATTGAAATTCCTAGGAAGTTATACATATGTGTATTGATAAGACTGTACAGGCGTACACAGTGAAGCTCGATCACCCCTCCCCCCACCCCTCACCTTAGCTTATGGTGGTACCTATTTAGGAAGTATGGCCTATACATCATATCTTGTGGGAAGGGAATGGAGGGACAATGATATCCTACAGGTCTATTTGTCTTGATCTTCCTGGTTGATTGGAGACAATGTTGCTTGTTTAGTTTTGGGAGTGGTGCAAAAAAAAAGGTATGCTATTGACCGACCCTCTTGTACTTACTTCGAAACAAATAGGCCTTCTATCAATTTTCATTAGGTGGGGCCAAACAGTGAATAAAATGAAAAAAATAGGGGAAGAGGAGACAGTCGTGCCTTAGATTTTGTTTAAGGGCGAAGGGGTGCAGGGACCAATGATCAATATAGATAGTCTTACATGTCACGATACTAAAGAGTAAAGACCAATGATCAATGAAGCAGAATGGAACAGAAAAAAGACCATGCATACCTTAAGATAAACTTCGTAGACAAGCTCATCATAAGTTCCATTACTCGATCCTTCCCCGTCTCCAAACTGCTCGTAGTGGCGGGGTACATCATAGGATAATTCTTTAACTACTGCCTCAAATACATCGACGCAGAACCCCGTGGCTTTACCATTTTCAAATCTTACAAATTCTTCAAACCCAGGTTTCACAGGCATGCCTATTGTGAGATTTTTATTCGTTGGAAATATCCAGCCTCTGGGTGCAGTGGGTGCAGTTTCATTATATCCAGGCCATACAATGGTGTTAAGATCAGACTTCATTTTTGGACTACCAGAGATGCCAGATCCTGGAGTCCAAAAACCAACTTCTCTTCTCTCCTGACCAACAACGTTGATTATTGTGTAGTTTGATGATACTAACTGCATGTCTTCAATGTGAAATTTCCCGCTGATGCCAAAAAAATTGACCTTTAGGAGTGCACCTCGCAGTTTTTCAGCAGCTTTTGAAGTATCTATTCTGTCAAAGTCAGTGGAACCACTCTTTGTTAAAGACGACCCAAAGTCTGAATTCACATATCCAGCCTTCTCTGCTGCTAATGCTAACGCCCATATGGTATCATAAGCATAGAGGCCAGATACTGTGGGCTCACTTAATGAGGTGCCTGGATTTTCTAATCGGTACTTCTTGCGCCATCTCTGTCTAAAGTTTTGAAGTTCCACGGTATCTTGAACATGAGGTTTCACCCCAAGAACTCCTTGCATCACATCAAGTGCCGGTGAACCAACCACATCAAAGATATCTGTCAAGCCATACGCGGTAATCCAGACAAAGCCTTGGGCCATCATCCCTTCATCTTTCGCAAGCTGGAAAAACTTTTGAGCCAAAGCATGCGACATACGCACAACAAATACGCTTGTCCAATTCTGTTTCAAGTTTGAGATAGCTGTCTTCATATCATCCTCTGTAGCTGAAGGATGAATCTTGCACCTGTATGAAACACGAGTGTCGACTTGTTTGAGGGCATCAACAAGGTCGGGAATGAATTTGATATTGGTATCGTCATCATCCTCATAGACAGGGACGACTTCCCTCCAATTATATTTCTGAACAAGTGAGGCAATAGCCTCTGCTTGAGAGGAGTCATTCCATGCAGTCCGGATGAAGTATGGAGTTAGTCCGGATCGTGACGGGCAATCTGCGGAGAATGAAATGATCGGAACCGTTGATTTGTTCCCAAGCTCCGCAAGGAATTTAGCCTGAGTTGACGTCTGTGGTCCAACAATCGCTTGCACTCGGACATTTTTCAGTAGATCAAGACCTGCAATCCTTATATAACTTAGAAAGAGATTTCAGAACAAATTAAGACTTTCTATCAAACAACTGCAAGGAAAACGTACTCATTCATAAGACATGATAAATTGATCAAGAAAAACTATCTGAATAGCGATGTCAGATCGACCCTAACTAACATCACAACTAATAACAAATTCATAAGTGCATTTTTGCTTGAAAAATAGAGAACATTCTTGGTTGACGGCCCTGGTTTTTCAAGTGCCCATAAAATCAGGAAACTGTGAAACTCGTATTATGCTCCAGCTCCAAATCTAATGTCTCCCTGGCATGGATTTAAACCGGAGCCACGAGTTCACGACAGTCTTCTACTAGTTGGGGCTCGAGGTCGGGGGCTACCAAATTACTTGCGCGACGAGCTGGGGGCGCACGGGGAAGAAGGGCGGCGACGGCGTCGCGAGAAGCAAGGCAAGGAGCTGACTAGCCGAGGGCGGGGCTAGGAGCGCAGCCCCGACCGCCGACGGGGAAAATGGCAACCGCGCCGGCGCCGCCGCCACGCCGATGGGCCAAACGAGATACGGAGGGCTCGGGAAGAGAGAGAGAAAGAGGGAGGATTCTAAAAAAACACCCATGCTCGGCCCACGGCAGAAGATTCGGCCCATTTCTCAGCCCACGCCACTCCGTCTTCCTCCTAGCTTACTGCTCCGTCTTTCCCTCAAAAAAAAAAAAAAAACTTACAGCTCCGTCTGAGATGGGGAGCCGTTCCCGGCGCAACAAGTACCTGCGGACGCGGCGTCAACGGCGCCGGGGCCGGTGTCCCGGAGGTGGAGCCTCAGCCTGGTGCGGTAGCGGGCGTGGCTAGCGTGGGCGTAGAAGTCGTCGCGGGCCAGCTCCATGCACGTCCAGCTGGTGTTCCCCACCCACGTCTTCGTGTCCAAGATCACCCCCACGTCCACCACCTGCCGCCGCCGCCGCGGAGGAGCCACACCACCCCCCTGCGCCGCGACACCGTAAGCGCCGGGGAGCAGAAGCAACAGGACGAGGAGGAGGCCGTGGCGCCGGAGGGCCGGCGTGGAGGCCCGGAGAAGCGCCGGTGCCGTCGCCATGGATGCTACGCTAGCGCTTGTGTGTCACTAGGTAGTACTTTTGGTGAAGGTGGCTTCTGTGGCTCCCCTTTCCTTTACATGCCCACGCCAGCCAATTCGTTTCCTCCATCGGCCATTGACCAGCTACGTACGCGCTTGTCTCCCAAGCTCACACTCAACTGACTGTGCGTGAGTGACAGGTTGATAGATAGATACGGATAGATTAATGGTGATACCGTTGCTGCCGGCCACTGGAGGAAGTTGAGATCGATGGCGTGGTCAAGAAGTTCTTCTGGTAATTTCGAGAGCAGTACCTAATAATGAACAAAAATGTGACGATAAACAAATGCAGTCCATGGCGTTCCCAGGACCAGGGGTGCGTGGCCACCGGCCGCGACGTGGGAGCTGCGTGTGGAGCGTGTTGGGTCAAATTACTGATGGTCCGGGTCTCCCCTTCAAGGACCACCCCTCCCCAAGATTGCCAAATCGCCGTGGTCGGCCGTTGAAACAGTCACAGCTTCAATTCATTGTCTGTTTGAAAAACAAATAAGCTTACGCTACTGCGTACCGTTCCTGCCGCTGGAGTTTTCTGCAGCAGCAATTAATCTGCGAGGGATAATTCAAGACCGTTCTTCGTGCTGGATCAAAGTCTAGCTAGCTCAGCTGGCAACGGGCCAAAGATAAGATCGGGCAATCCTTTTCAAGGAAACAAGCCCGGGATCGAACGACGGGTAGGCAATGGTGAACGAGAGAGGATTTCAGAGCAGGGGATGGATGTGTGGAGGAAAAGGAAGCTACCACGCGGTGAGCGGGACATGGGATTTTCTAGTCCTGCTTCCCGGTCGTGTGGACGAACAGTCAAACATTCGCTAGTTCTCGTCGTGAGGCCAAAGAGAAGGCCAATTTTTTCGCCCATGCGTTCCAAAATAAAATAAATGGGGTATGGACTGAGTCAAGAAAAACAACATCTTTAAGTTTGAGTCAAATAAATATGAAGATAAGCAACAGCAACACCAAATCAATACAAGCATATCCACCATTAGATATATTTTCATAATGTAAGCGTCTAACGCAATGATGGCATTTTCTAGCATTTTGAAATATTAGTGGCAAAACTGAATAGTATGGTAAAACCCCTTATATGTATATAAAGATTCACAGCACTCTATGAACATTGGTGCCAGTTTGATCAGACTACTAATCTGAAGAGCTGCAGAGATACTGATGGATACACTGTTGCAATACCACACCCAGAACGCTGGGCCGCTGCAAGACGGCGGTTGGGACGGTGAGGCTGCTGCTGTAAGCAGGTTGTAGCTGCTACAAAAGGCGCTGATGCTGCAAGGTAGAGACGCCAGTGCTGCAAGACCGCGAACCGCCCGCCGCACACTGCTGCAAGCTCGGGCTGCTAGTGCTGCAAACCCTCCCGCGAGCTGGTGCAAGGGAACGGCCACCAGCGGCCGCTCCCAGTGCTGCAAACTCTATCTCCCACACCAGAAAAGAGAAGGAAAGGAGTGTCTCACAATTGGGAGCAAGGGTATTTTGATCATATAACATGGTCATGGGGGCATTGACCCAAAGGTAAAGGTGGAACAAGCATAGTATGCCTCTAACGCAATGATGGCATTTTTTTAGCATTTTGATGAAAATATTAGTGGAAAAACTGAATAGTATGGTAAAACCCCTTATGTATAAAGATTCACATCATTCTATGAACATTGGTGCCAGTTTGATCAGACTATTAATCTGAAGAGCTGCAAAGATACTGATGGATATACAGCAGCAAGAAAATAGCTTGGACATGTTTGGCATAAACCAACCTAAAATATAGAAGACGAATGTGGATTCAAACATGTTTGGGACACAGTAACTTTCTCCAACTTAACAAAATGAACTATTTTTGATACTCAGCTACAATTTCCAACTGCCTGGTGGTCAGCTAGAGAACATCGCAGCACTGATTTCAAGTGCAAGTAAACTTATGTGGGTTTACAATGCACTGGTTAGTACAGGAGTACATTTACCTATCCATGGCAACAGAAAAACGTTACACTAAATCAGGTAATGCAAGCGCAACCTCATTACAGAATACCCTACTTCCCTGAGGCAAAACAGTCTCAAGTTACATTTTGACAGCATCACCTGAAAGAGGAATAGAAGAGGCGCTACAGGTGAAGTTTTTTCAAACTTTCAGCGGGAGATATCATTTTACATGAAGGGGGAAACGGATAGCAACGGGGCGATTGTAAAGAAGAGACCATCATCCCCTTCTAGCAGAACAAGCTAAGACTTGTCCAAGGCAGAAGAACATCGATTGATCGAGCCATATGGATGCTTGCAAGGCATTTTTTAACCATGAATCAGATAGTTCTGGTTTTCATGAAACTGGATGATCGCTGTGAGCATCTGCTGATTCATCAGATGATTGGTCCATATTCTCCGACCCGTGTTCTGTCGCAGTTGTTGGTAACATGGTCACAAACTCTGCTATCAACTTTGAGATTTCCTCATATGCATCCACCTGAAATTGCAAATTAGGAAAACAATCATAATCTCAGCTTGCTTCTTTGCTATATATGGTACAGTAGAACGTTGCAAACCAAAGGCTAATTAAAAATACCACCACGATGAAGGCAAGATGACCCTGGTTAAGCTCGTTAGTTATATAAGGGGAGACTACAGACAGTCATATATCAGCTATTATTATAGCTTATAAGGGGAGCTCTTTAGTTGGTTCCCTATAAAATACAGGAATGAGATTGGGACTACTAACTCGTTTCTCGAAATGCCAACTGAAAACATGATACAATGCTAGTAGAAACAGTTCAGGTCGGTATATTAGCATGTTAGAGAGTGTGCAGTGTGCTATACTGCGAAATGGATATCGACCTATTATTTGGCAGTTTGATGACATCATCTCATTCTGAAATCTCTAGAAGCCTCACTTTGAGCAAGTACTAATTTGGTTCAATTCTATCTCAACTCTTCGAAACAATGATGCAGAGTAATAGTGATCTACATAGAAGCAGAAGACCAACCATGACTATCTGTATATCTGCATCTACTAAGCTAACAAAAAAGATAACTAGTTCATCCATGAATACTACGCATACTCCCCCAAAGTGAAATTGGTAAACATGTGTAGACAAACAGACTGACCTGAGGCCATCGGCCGCCATAATGGTAGATGAATTTGGCGTCCGGCAACGCCTTGGTCACCTTCTTCCCCTCATCGATCCACATATCCGACCAAGAACCCGACCACAGAACCATCATCGGCAGCTTCTTCACCTCCTCTGAAGAGCTCCTCCACTCTCTCAGGTCAAAGCTCTGATTCATGGCCTTCCAGGCCTCAAACACCGCATCCCTCTTCCCCTGCCCCCGCATCGCCGCCCTGTGCGCGTCGGCCTCCTCTGCATCCATCCCCCGGGCGCAGGACAGACGCATCAGCCCCTTGAACAATGACGGCACCCGCAGCACCAGCCCCCCCAGCACCGGCACGCCGAGAACCGCCGCCGGGAAGGCCGGCAAAGTGGCGGTGGCGTCGACCAGAGTGACACTCTGCACGGCCGCCGGGTTGGCCGACACGAAGGCGGCGCCGGCGGCGAGGGCGGAGTCGTGGAGCACGAGGTGGACAGGCGCGAGGCCGAGCGCGTCCACGGCACGGGCCACGGCCGCGGCCGCATCGCTGGCCGCGTAAAAGGAGTGGGACGGCTCCGGTGCCATTTCCTGGAACGGGACCTCGCCGGTCTCGACGAGGTGCTCGAACGCGTGGAAGATGCCGCGGTCCATGATCTCCCGGAGCGGGTTCGTGCGGGCGGGAGGGGCGGCCGGAGGCGGCGAGAGGCCCTGTCCAGGGAGGTCGACGGCCGCGGCGACGAGGCCCCGGGACGAGAGGGAGGAGAGGAGGCGGCGGAAGGAGAAGGATCCGGCGGCGAGGCCCGGGAGGACGAGCACGGGGTGGTGGTGCGCGGCGGAGTGGGCGGCGGGGCGGGAGGTGACGGCGAAGAGGTCGGGGCCTGGGTGGAGCTTGAGGAGGCGGCCGTCGGAGAGGTGGCGGCGGAGGAGAGGCGGGAGGGGAGGGGAGACGTGGGGGGAGAGGAGGTGGGGGAGGAGGAGCGCGAGGAGGGAGACCGCGGCGGTGAGGTAGAACCAGAAGGGGAGGGCGGAGACGACAGAGAGCGGCCGCGGCGCCTGGGCCGGCGGCGGCGGCGGCGGCGCTTCTCGGCCGGGCCCTGCGGCGGCGGGATCGCCTGTCATTGCTGGCTGGAGTGAGGAGTGGGGAGTTGAGTTGGGGAGTGGGAGTGGGGAAAGCTGTTGGGTTTGCTTGGGAAAGCAGAGTTTTGTCCCCTGCTTTTGGGTGCGCGCGATGATGTCGCCGGTTTGCCATCGAATCCAGGATAGCAGGCACTTCGAATGGACAGCAAAGCAACTTTGCTTGTAGATGGATGCCAATCGGTGACGCGAGAAGAGGCAAAATTTCGTGTTTTGACCATTTTGCGACATAAAATCAGGATCTGACCCCAGTTGATAAAAAATTCGGGATTTGACCCTTTTGCTACTACCAGGGCCACTGGCGATAGGTTTAGACAGCCTACCGCCTGAGCGCCTGTCAGTAGGGTGTGTCGGAGGGGGACGACCGCCTACCGCCAGAGCCACTGGCGGTAAGGTGTGTGGCAGGGTTTTGCCGTACAAACTTTCTGTAACGAAATATGCAAGGGCCCTGGCGGTAGGTTCACCCTACCGCTATGGGGGTCAAGCGGTAGATGTGTCTACCCTACCGCTGTGGTGCTGTGCAGAGGATCCTCTGCTTTGTTGTTTCAAGTTCATTTGGTTGTTTGTTTTCAAATTCAAATATGACAAGAATATCACAAAGAAGTTTCACAAATATGACAAAGAATATATGAGCTCACATATTAATAAAGGTTCCACATAGCAAATATCAAACAGTTTACACATAGATTCATAAGTAGGAAATTGCAAATAGCAAATTTGTCCACATAGTTTGACAACCCCTACTAAAACATAGATGCATATCCAATAGACATGTTTATAGGTTGGATAAACCTCCCCCCTCGTATGTTAGGCCTGGACGTGGAGACAAATATCAAACGGAGGCGGGACGCTGGTCGGCATCCGACCGTTCAAGCACTCCCACCTTGCCTTGCCAGCTGGAGTTTTCGCCTCCGCCTTCCCACCGATGATATCGAACGCCGATGCACTTGGGGCGGCATCCTGCTCTCTCCTCATTGCTCTAGAAGTAGATCCTCCGCCCAAATTGCGCAGCTCCCGCTTGAGTGCCGCTTAGCAACTTTAATGGTCGCTTCCGGCGCTCACGAGATAGTTGGATCTCCTCCATCTCTGCCTTCACTCTCTTCCACTCCTTCACACTCAGCGACCAACACTTCACATCGCGGCAATCCGCTTCGCCTCTCGTGCCACCAAGACCGCCTCGCCTCTGTGAGGAACTCGTCTGAAAAGCGGTCACCGCCGCAAGCTCGGGAAGGACTCAGTACACATACGGAAGTGGCAAGCCGGACGGGTCGTGTTGGAGATGGATGGGCGATGGTTGCGCCACTTGCTATGCACTCTAAACATATGGATCAAATAAATAAAATACATATATCAAGATGTGTCAAATGCAAAATCATACCATATCATACTGAATGAAATATGCCATAGAGGCAATAATAAAGTTATTATTTATTTCCTTATATCATGATAAATGTTTATTATTCATGCTAGAATTGTATTAACCGGAAACATAATACATAGACAAACAGAGTGTCACTAGTATGCCTCTACTTGACTAGCTCGTTAATTAAAGATGGTTATGTTTCCTCGCCATGGACAAAGAGTTGTCATTTGATTAATGGGATCATATCATTGGGAGAATGATGTGATTGACTTGACCCATTCCGTTAGCTTAGCACACGATCATATAGTATTCTGCTATTGCTTTCTTCATGACTTATACATGTTCCTATGACTATGAGATTATGCAACTCCCGTTTACCGGAGGAACACTTTGTGTGCTACCAAACGTCACAACGTAACTGGGTGATTATAAAGGTACTCTACAGGTGTCTCCGAAGGTACTTGTTGGGTTGGCGTATTTCGAGATTAGGATTTGTCACTCCGATTGTCGAAGAGGTATATCTGGGCCCACTCGGTAATGCACATCACTTAGGCCTTGCAAGCATCGCAACTAATGAGTTAGTTGCGGGATGATGTATTACGGAATGAGTAAAGAGACTTGCCGGTAACGAGATTGAACTAGGTATTGAGATACCGACGATCGAATCTCGGGCAAGTAACATACCGATGACAAAAGGAACAACGTATGTTGTTATGCGGTCTGACCGATAAAGATCTTCGTAGAATATGTGGGAGCCAATATGAGCATCCAGGTTCCGCTATTGGTTATTGACCGGAGACGTGTCTCGGTCATGTCTACATAGTTCTCGAACCCGTAGGGTCCGCACGCTTAACGTTTTGATGACAGTTATATTATGAGTTTATATGTTTTGATGTACCGAAGGTTGTTCGGAGTCCCGGATGTGATCACGGACATGACGAGGAGTCTCAAAATGGTCGAGAGATGAAGATTGATATATTGGAAGCCTATGTTTGGATATCGGAAGTGTTTCGGGTGAAATCGGGATTTTACCGGAGTACCGAGGGGTTACCGGAACCCCCCGGGGGCTTAATGGGCCATAGTGGGCCTTTGTGAAGAAGAGGAGAGGTGGCTAGGGCAGGGCCGTGCGCCCCCCTAGTCCGAATAGGACAAGGAGAGGCGGGCGGCGCCCCCCTTCCTTCCTCTCTCCCTCCTCTTTCCCCCTCCACTCCTAGTCCAACAAGGAAAAGGGAGGGAGTCCTAGTAGGACTCCTCCTGGCGCGCCCCTCTTGGCCGGCCGCACCTCCCCCCTTGCTCCTTTATATACGGGGGCAGGGGGGCACCCTAGAGACACAACAATTGATCATTTGATCTTTTAGCCGTGTGCGGTGCCCCCCTCCACCATAGTCCACTTCGATAATACTGTAGCGGTGCTTAGGCGAAGCCCTGCGTCGGTAGAACATCATCATCGTCACCACGCCGTCGTGCTGACGAAACTCTCCCTCAACACTCGGCTGGATCAGAGTTCGAGGGACGTCATCAGGCTGAACTTGTGCTGAACTCGGAGGTGACGTGCGTTCGGTACTTGATAGGTCGGATCGTGAAGACGTACGACTACATCAACCGCGTTGTGCTAACGCTTCCGCTTTCGATCTACGAGGGTACGTGGAAAACACTCTCCCCTCTCATTGCTATGCATCACCATGATCTTGCGTGTGCGTAGGAATTTTTTTAAAATTACTACGTTCCCAAACAGTGGTATCAGAGCCTGGTTTTATGCGTAGATGTCATATACACGAGTAGAACACAAGTGAGTTGTGGGCGATATAAGTCATACTGCTTACCAGCATGTCATACTTTGGTTCGGCGGTATTGTTGGATGAAGCGGCCGGACCGACATTACGCGTACGCTTACGCGAGACTGGTTCTACAGACGTGCTTTGCACATAGGTGGCTGGCGGGTGTCAGTTTCTCTAACTTTAGTTGAACCGAGTGTGGCTACGCCCGGTCCTTGTGAAGGTTAAAACAGCATCAACTTGACAAACTATCGTTGTGGTTTTTGATGCGTAGGTAAGAACGATTCTTGCTAAGCCCGTAGCAGCCACGTAAAACTTGCAACAACAAAGTAGAGGACGTCTAACTTGTTTTTGCAGGGCATGTTGTGATGTGATATGGTCAAGACATGATGCTAAATTTTATTGTATGAGATGATCATGTTTTGTAACCGAAGTTATCGGCAATCGGCGAGAGCCATATGGTTGTCGCTTATTGTATGCAATGCAATCGCCCTGTTATGCTTTACTTTATCACTAAGCGGTAGCGATAGTCGTAGAATCATAAGATTGGCGAGACGACAACGATGCTACGATGGAGGTCAAGGTGTCGCGCCGGTGACGATGGTGATCATGACGGTGCTTCGGAGATGGAGATCACAAGCACAAGATGATGATGGCCATATCATATCACTTATATTGATTGCATGTGATGTTTATCTTTTATGCATCTTATCTTGCTTTGATTGATGGTAGCATTATAAGATGATCTCTCACTAAATTTCAAGATAAAAGTGTTCTCCCTGAGTATGCACCATTGCCAAAGTTCATCGTGCCCAGACACCACGTGATGATCGGGTGTGATAAGCTCTATGTCCATCTACAACGGGTGCAAGCCAGTTTTGCACGCGCGGAATACTTAGGTTAAACTTGACGAGCCTAGCATATGCAGATATGGTCTCAGAACACTGAGACCGAAAGGTCGAGCGTGAATCATATAGTAGATATGATCAACATAGTGATGTTCACCATTGAAAACTACTCCATCTCACGTGATGATCGGACATGGTTTAGTTGATTTGGATCACGTGATCACTTAGATGATTAGAGAGATGTCTATCTAAGTGGGAGTTCTTAAGTAATACGATTATTTGAACTTAAATTTATCATGAACTTAGTACCTGATAGTATCTTACTTGTCTATGTCGATTGTAGATAGATGGCCCGTGCTGTTGTTCCGTTCATTTTAAGGCGTTCCTTGAGAAAGCAAAGTTGAAAGATGATGGTAGCAATTACACGGACTGGGTCCGTAACTTGAGGATTATCCTCATTGCTGCACAGAAGAATTACGTCCTGGAAGCACCGCTGGGTGCTAGGCCTGCTGCTGATGCAACTGACGACGTTAAGAACGTCTGACCGAGCAAAGCTGATGACTACTCGATAGTGCAATGTGTCATGCTTTACGGCTTAGAACCAGGACTTCAACGACGTTTTGAAAGTCATGGAGCATATGAGATGTTCCAGGAGTTGAAGTTAATATTTCAAGAAAATGCCCGGATTGAGAGATGTGAAGTCTCCAATAAGTTCTACAGCTGCAAGATGGAGGAGACTAGTTCATCGGGAGCATATACTCGTAATGTCCGGGTATAATAATCACATGATTCAACCGGGAGTTAATCTTTCGGATGATAGCGTCATTGATGTAATTCTTCAATCACTACCACCAAGCTACAAGAGCTTCGTGATGAACTATAACTGCAAGGGATGGATAAGACGATTCCCGAGCTCTTCGCAATGCTAAAGGCTGCGGAGGTAGAAATCAAGAAGGAGCATCAAGTGTTGATGGTCAATAAGACCACCAGTTTTAAGAAAAAGGGCAAAGGGAAGAAGAAGGGGAACTTCAAGAAGAACAGTAAGCAAGTTGCTGCTCAAGAGAAGAAACCCAAGACTGGACCTAATCCTGAGACTGAGTACTTCTACTGCAAGCAGACTGGTCACTCGAAGCGGAACTGCCCCAAGTATTTGGCGGATAAGAAGGATGGCAAGGTGAACAAAGGTATATGTGATATACATGTTATTGATGTGTACCTTACCAAAGCTCGCAGTAGCACTTGGGTATTTGATACTGGTTCTGTTGCTAATATTTGCAACTCGAAACAGGGACTACGGATTAAGCAAACACTGGCCAAGGACGAGGTGACGATGCACGTGGGAAACGGTTCCAAAGTCGATGTGATCGCCGTCGGCACGCTACCTCTACATCTACCTTCGGGATTAGTATTAGACCTAAATAATTGTTATTTGGTGCCAGCATTGAGCATGAACATTATATCTGGATCTTGTTTGATGAGAGACGGTTATTCATTTAAATCAGAGAATAATGGTTGTTCTATTTATATGAGTAATATCTTTTATGGTCATGCACCCTTGAAGAGTGGTCTATTTTTTATGAATCTCGATAGTAGTGATACACATATTCATAATGTTGAAGCCAAAAGATGCAGAGTTGATAATGATAGTGCAACTTATTTGTGGCACTGCCGTTTAGGTCATATCGGTGTAAAGCGCATGAAGAAACTCCATACTGACGGACTTTTGGAACCACTTGATTATGAATCACTTGGTACTTGTGAGCCGTGCCTCATGGGCAAGATGACTAAACCACCGTTCTCCGATACTATGGAGAGAGCAACAGATTTGTTGGAAATCATACATACAGATGTATGTGGTCCGATGAATGTTGAGGCTCGTGGCGGATATCGTTATTTTCTCACCTTCACGGATGATTTAAGCAGATATGGGTATATCTACTTAATGAAACATAAGTCTGAAACGTTTGAAAAGTTCAAAGAATTTCAGAGTGAAGTTGAAAATCATCGTAACAAGAAAATAAAGTTTCAACGATTTGATCGGGGAGGAGAATATTTGAGTTACGAGTTTGGTCTACATTTGAAATAATGCGGAATAGTTTCGCAACTCACGCCACCCGGAACACCACAGCGTAATGGTGTGTCCGAACGTCGTAATCGTACCTTACTAGATATGGTGCGATCTATGATGTCTCTTACTGATTTACCGCTATCGTTTTGGGGTTATGCTTTAGAGACGGCTGCATTCACGTTAAATAGGTGATACGTTTCCAACGTATCTATAATTTTTTATTGCTCCATGCTATATTATCTATTGCTTTGGACTATATTGGGCTTTATTTTCCACTTTTATATTACTTTTGGGACTAACCTATTAATCGGAGGCCCAGCCCAGAATTGTTGTTTTTTTTTTCCTATTTCAGTGTTTCGAAGAAATGGAATATCAAACGGAGTCCAAACGGAATGAAACCTTCGAGAACGTGATTTTCTCATCAGATAAGACCCAGGAGACTTGGACCCTCCATCAAGAAAGCCACGAGGCGACCACGAGGGTGGAGGGCGCGCCCCCTACCTTGTGGGCCCCTCGAGGCTCCAACGACGTACTTCTTCCTCCTATATATACCTACGTACCCCCAACAGATCAGATACAGAGCCAAAAACCTAATTCCACCGCAACTTTCTCAGATCCACGAGATCCCATCTTGGGGCCTGTTCGGAGTTCACGGAAGGGGATTCCACCACGGAGGGCTTCTACACCAACATCATAGCCTCTCCGATGAAGTGTGAGTAGTTTACCTCAGACCTTCGGTCCATAGTTAGTAGCTAGATGGCTTCTTCTCTCTTTTGGATCTCAATACAATGTTCTCCCCTCTCGTGGAGATCTATTCGATGTAATCTTCCTTTTATGGTGTGTTTGTTGAGACCGATAAATTGTGGGTTTATGATCAAGATTATCTATGAGCAATATTTGAATCTTCTCTGAATTCTTTTATGTATGATTGAGTTATCTTTGCAAGTCTCTTGAATTATCCGCTTGGTTTGGCCAACTAGATTGGTAGTTCTTGCAATGGGAGAAGTGTTTAGCTTTGGGTTCGATCTTGCGTGTCCTTACCCAAGGACAAAAAGGGTTGCAAGGCACGATTGTATTGTTGCCATCGAGGATAACAAGATGGGGTATTTATCATATTGCATGAATTTATTCCTCTACATCATGTCATCTTGCTTAAGGCGTTACTCTGTTTTCATTAACTTAATACTCTAGATGCATGCTCGATAGCGGTCGATGAGTGGACTAATAGTAGTAGATGCAGGCAGGAGTCGGTCTACTAGTCTCGGACGTGATGCCTATATACATGATCATACCTAGATATTCTCATAACTATGCTCAATTCTATCAATTGCTCAACAGTAATTCGTTCACCCATCGTAAAATACTTATGCTCTTGAGAGAAGCCACTAGTGAAATCTATGGCCCCCGGGTCTATTCTCATCATATTAATCTTCCTACGCTTTATTATTGCTTTGCTCTTTACTTTGCTTTTTATTTTACTTTGCATCTTTATACCAAAAATATTATCTATCATCTCTATCAGATCTCACTCTCGTAAGTGATCGTGAAGGGATTGACAACCCCTATTCGCGTTGGTTGCGCGGAGCTATTTGTTTTGTGTAGGTACGAGGGACTTGCGCGTGGCCTCCTACTGGATTGATACCTTGGTTCCCAAAAACTGAGGGAAATACTTACGCTACTCTGCTGCATCATCCTCTCCTCTTCGGGGAAAACCAACGCAAGCTCAAGATGTAGCAATAGGGCACCATCTAAATCCGTTGAGACAACACCGTATGAACTGTGGTTTAGCAAGAAACCTAAGCTGTCGTTTCTTAAAGTTTGGGGCTGCGATGCTTATGTGAAAAAGCTTCAACCTGATAAGCTTGAACCCAAATTGGAGAAATGTGTCTTCATAGGATACCCAAAGGAGACTGTTGGGTACACCTTCTATCACAGATTCGAAGGCAAGACATTCATTGCTAAGAATGGATCCTTTCTAGAGAAGGAGTTTCTCTCGAAAGAAGTGAGTGGGAGGAAAGTAGAACTTGATGAGGTAACTGTACCTGCTCCCTTATTGGAAAGTAGTTCATCACAGAAACCGGTTCCTGTGACGTCTATACCAATTAGTGAGGAAGTTAATGATGATGATCATGAAACTTCAGATCAAGTTATTACTGAACCTCGTAGATTAATCAGAGTAAGATCTGCACCAGAGTGGTACGGTAATCCTGTTCTGGAAGTTATGTTACTAGACCATGACGAACCTACGAACTATAAAGAAGCGATGGTGAGTCCAGATTCTGCAAAATGGCTTGAGGCCATGAAATCTGAGATGGGATCTGTCGGGGATATACCCCGTGGCGTAAACCGGCCGGAAGTATAACCCGGCCGGACTGGACGACTCACTGGTAACCCGCCTGGAGCTTGGCGGTTCACGGGCTACCCGCCCAGTCTTGGCGGTTCATTAGTAACCCGGTGGGCGGGTTAGATGGATGACGAGGCCCAAGGCCCAGAAGGCCGGTTCATGTTTAATGGTGGGCCGGTTTATGAGGAAAGCGTAAGGACTATTCTCCTACAAAGGAAGCAAGACTAGGACTCCACTTGTAATAGATTAATCCTAATCCTACTAGGACTAGTCATGTAACCCGCCCCTTCAACATATATAAGGAGGGGCAGGGCTCTCCAAAGAGGGAGAGGCTACAAGCAAGAAGAAACAATCTTAGGGCTAGACAAAAAGAGGAGAGCCGGTTTACGGCGACTCCCTCATGATGATAATGAGACCTAGACTCAAACAGCATGTAGGGTTTTTACCGGATGATGTTTCCCGGGGCCCGAAGCTGTCTAAATCCCTGTCTTGTGTTGCGTCTCTCGATTCCGCTCAACCCCTCTCAAGCTACCACATAGATGCGTTGGCCTCGCGACTAAGTCCTGGCACTAAGGACATCTGCCGTGACAAATCCACGACAGTTGGCGCCCACCGTGGGGCTCGCGCACGGTGGTGTTGAGTTCTTGAAGGGATCTCTCCTAAGGATCGAGGAGCTCGCGATTCCGTCAGATAAGGAAAAGCTGGCAAGTAAATTGTTTTTTGATCACGAACATGATCAAATTTGAAGCCAGCGCACACGACCAGATGATCTATTGAGACCGGATTAATCTCCGCTGCCGCTGCAAGTCCTAGTGATCGGGAAGATTGCAATTTTCCGGATGAGAAAGGAGTCGGTTCAATAAATCGCGTCATCCACGAGCAATACAAACCAGATCAAGAAAAGTCAGGGTTGCATGTTCAACATCTGCCATGTGCGCCGTGATAATCCACCGAGTCCGGTTTACAGAAAAAAGGAGATGCGTCGCGAGTCACCCGAGACTGCAGCTTAATCCGTCGAGTTCCACTGTTGCTCCACGTTCACAAGTCCCAGGCCGTGGGGATCCAATCGTCCACCCTCTTTTTCCCCGATGTGAAGAATAGTCAAAGCGGAAAAATCAACTAGTACTTACACTAGCACGTGACCAAGATTAGTACTACTCCTACTAGAGTACTCATAGACCGGATCAATACCTCCGTCCAAGTCAGAAGATTCAAGGAGCGGCTGCCGTATCATCGTCAGGGGAATTTTCAAAGAAAAGAAAAAACAGCCATGAGTCCGTGACCCAGGAGCGAGTCATCCACGGGCTTAGACTCTTTCGTTGAACTGGAACCCGAGCCTCGTGCGGTCGCCTCCGCTGTTGCCGTGATCTTCGCGGTCGTCGGCCCTGGAGCAGGCCGCCTCCACCGCTACTGTTCTCGCATCGAGTCACCGCCTCGCTCTGTCCACATAGGCAGTGACCCGCGCCGCCGCGCCTTGGATTCGCCTCTGCTATTGCTAATTCGCGCCTTCAACTCGTCGGCTGCTGGCCTCGCCCACTGCTGCTCTGTTACTGGCCGTTCTTCGCCGGTTCACCGCGGCTAGACTTCTATTCCACCAACCCGCCGCCACAGTTATGGCCTCCGCAGTGCCCTTGCTGTTATTGCCGGTTGGGCCGCCCTCGTTGATCCGCTCGGTCGCCTCAGATCGCTTTAAGCAGTCTTCCGCTTGTGGTGACTCTCGTGTTTTGAACCGCCGTATCTCAAACCGTCTTCACCTTCGCTGTTGTGGACTACAACTCCACGTCAAAACCGCCGTCGCCGCCATGCCAAGTCGCCGGCGCCCCTCTCACAAACCGGCCGGGGATCAGAGGCCCCGAGCTGCCTAAGCCCTCGCCGAGCCGCCTGTTTAAAAACGGCTGTCAACATATGGCCGCATCAAGTCATCATCGCTCTTTGCCGAGTCGCCGCCTCATCTTCAGTCTGCACGGCGACGGTCTTGACCCGGCCCCGCTTCACGGTGCTTCCAAGTCACCCCCGCCCGGGTCGTGTAGCCCCCACTGTGGTCGAACCGCCATGAACTGTCTGCAATATAAACTCAAGCATCATAATTTTCGGCACTTGTATATTGCTTGATGCTGGAAAGACTGGTTTATCAATCTGCGTGAATATCCTGATGATGAGGAAAACAAATAGAAGTCTGCTACACATGCACGTGAGGATAAAAGCAACAGTGGGGCAGAAGCAAAGCTCCATCAGTCACTCCTGCCACTATTCACGCGAAAGATTTCACGATCAAGTAAGTCGCTGGTTCAGGAGGAAAATGTCTGGTTTGACCATCAGATTATATTTAAAAAA
Source organism: Aegilops longissima (assembly GCA_021605205.1). Classification (NCBI taxonomy): domain Eukaryota; kingdom Viridiplantae; phylum Streptophyta; class Magnoliopsida; order Poales; family Poaceae; genus Aegilops; species Aegilops longissima. The sequence continues at coordinate 422,586,453 of CM038680.1, forward strand.
AAACCATTGCTCGCTTCAAATAAGGAGGAAGAGCTATTATGAGGGTATTGCTCCTCATACATTGCATTTGCATTCAACCGACAAAAATACCAGGTGACATCCATCCAAGTTTATTTTATTAAACATATTGTTTTCGTCAAAGAACAATTACTTTTGTGCAGATATTTTATGTACAGAAAGGTGGTGCCATCACCATCACGCTTTCGCGTCTGCGCCGCTTATTGATGGAACAGTGTGCACAGTGTCGCCGCCTGCACAACTTAATCTACATCAACCCGCCGGAGCGTTGAGCCGCCCTTGCCGCTTTGATCCGCCAGGCTATATTAAGTCATTGGTCACCCAAGCGGCGGAACCATATTGAGTCGCTGGTCTGCCTGAGCCACCTCTATCACGATAAACGGATTATCCGTCGTCCAAAAAAATCAGGTGAAATCCATCCGGTATATTTTTATATTATATATTGCTTTCTTTTAAAAAAAAAGAGGAGCCATTACTTTGTCTTGCAAGTTCTTCAATGTAGGACAAATTAAATCATAAAGCTTTGAAGCTCTCAATATCTGGTTTAACATCCGGTTCAAGAAGAATTTATCTCTTGCAAAAAGGTTAAAAATTGCCAAAGAGGACCTGCCGCCATGATGCACGGTTCAAACATGGGTATTCCGCCTTACTGGCCTGACATATTATTGATCACATGGGGGCTTCTGCTTCATAAAGCGGGGTCTCTGGTCTTTTACATCATGTGTGGTTACACGGAGTTGTTCTAAAGCGGCCTCCGGTTTACCCCTTGAGTTTGCTTTTTAAAAAAAGCATTGTGTTATATCACTTGGGGGCTTGGTCGTGTCCGAACCAATGCAACACCTTTTGATAGGCGAAAGCCACCAGATCACTTGGGGACATGGTCAAGTCTGAACCAGTCACGCCTCTTGATCGGCCTAAGGCCATAGAGTCACTTGGGGGCTTGGTCGAACCCAACCATTGCCACGCCACTTGATCGGCATAATGCCACGGTTTCAGTTGGGGACCGGCTGACTTGAACCATAGCTACACCTTATTGGGAGCTTGGTCGTGTCCGACCATGGTAACACCATCCGATCGGCTCAAGAAAGCCTCTTTTGCAAACGGTTTTATCATTGCCTTTGCTTCCATATTTTTCATAACTGTTATTTGATTTTGTTGCGCTTTTAAACCGACATTGTTAATCCGTTTCAAACTGTCAATTACAAATTGGCGGAACACGGTCAAATCCTAATCCGGAGACTATCTGCCCGGTTTGATTTTATGTTGCCATCTTATTATGGAGTAAACCGTGTTCATTAACCCGCTTGACTTTCAATTACAAATTGTCAAGACATGATCAAATCATAATCCGGAGACTATCAGCCCGGTCTGGTTTGACTACGAGTCGCCAAAGATTATATATGGTTAATCCGTGTTTATCACAACCCGCACGGTTTTATCATAAACCGCACAATATGGAAGGAGTTATCAGTACTCAAAATTTGGGTTATTACCATTACTACAAAAAATTGGTAAACCAATGATGTGATTCAATGTCACAGGTATGATATATTTCATTGATTATTATTAAAGTGCAGCCTTGGTTATAAACCTGGGTTATATGTTGGGCATTATGACCCGTCCGGTGGTAAACCGCCAGACACTTTAAACTTGTTGTATGCGAGACAGGTTGAATAAAGCATGATGATAAACTATCCGGTGTTTATTAAACCGTCCGGCTTTAAGACGATAAGTCGCCAGTATATGATGAGAAATTATCCGGTGTTTTTTAACCCGGCCTGGTTTTGGACTATAAGTCGCCAGTACATATTTGGATTGCGCCATTGGAATCATGCGCTTATAAATCATTGGGTTATATTATTCAAATAGCCAAACTTGACTGAATTTTCATTATGATATTGAATATTATCTTGAATAGCCAACACGGCTGGATTTTTATCATGGTTATCAATAACCAATATTATGATTGAGGTTTCTAAAGTCGCTTTTTAGCGCAATGGTTATTATTTTATCAATGGATATGATTTATTCTACCATGGAGGAAGTAGTCCCGAGTCGCTGCAGGCTTATGACCCGGCACTTGGGGGCTACATTATTCAAGTTGAGATTACATCAAATATGCAAGTCTCATATCACTGCAAGCATGCACCATGATACTTGGGGCTAATGCAAACTCATTTTTTGCTCACCTTATTGAAGACCCGACTCATCACATTATAATGAGTCGGCCTTTGTGGGCTACCAATTGCTCCTGTCAAACAATTCAAGGTACACAAGTTAAATCCATTATATTAAAGGGTCCATTGCTCAGTTGGTAAAGCACAAAGCTCTTAACCTTGTGGACGTGGATTCAAGCCCCATGATGGGGGTTACATCATATGATGTTATTTTCATTGAAGTATATGATGTTATTTACACGTTGCTGTTAAAGTCTACATGATCATATTTTCAAAGTCCCTGCTCATTGTTTGCGTAATGACCCGACCCTTGGGGGCTACACTGGTTGAAGTTTTTATGAGTATCAGGAAATTACAAGTCCCAGGTTGCTGCAAGCATGACAACCCGGCACTTGGGGGCTACATATGTGGAATACTCAGTTCTGACTAGTGATTGAGATGAACAACCTGGATTTCTTCAAGCTTGTGACATTCATATTGAAGCAAATCTTAAGCTGTTACTACGTTACCTTCTTAAGATTTGAGGGCTACAAGTGATAGGCATATAAGAGGTATATTTTCAAAAGTTGATGTTAACAAACAGTTACGATCCGGTGCCATCAATATTCTTAAACCGGCAAGTTCTACATCTTTAAACCGGCTGAAGATCAGATGAGTATTTCAAGGGCCAATATTATTTTTAAGCATTGGGAGCTGAATCAAAGGAGTTATTCTTCACAATATATTTTCTATGAGAAACCAATGTCAGCAAGGTGATTATGAAGCTGGCCTATTAAACCGGATTTTCTAGAAGGAGGAAATGACAAGGACTTAAGGATGATCAGGTGCCGGTTTACAAGAATTCTTAACCCGGAGCACAACCTGTCAAGTTTGTTCTTGTGTTTATTTTACAGGATTAGTTTAACATGGATAAATCCAAATTAAACTGGGGGCTAATGTAGGGGATATACCCCGTGGCGTAAACCGCCTAAGTATAACCCGCCGGATCGACGACTCACTGGTAACCCGCCTGGAGCTTGGCGGTTCACGGGCTACCCGCCCAGTCTTAGCGGTTCATTAGTAACCCGGTGGGCGGGTTAGATGGATGACGAGGCCCAAGGCCCAGAAGGCCGGTTCATGTTTAATGGTGGGCCGGTTTATGAGGAAAGCGTAAGGACTATTCTCCTACAAAGGAAGCAAGACTAGGACTCCACTTGTAATAGATTAATCCTAATCCTACTAGGACTAGTCATGTAACCCGCCCCTTCAACATATATAAGGAGGGGCAGGGCTCTCCAAAGAGGGAGAGGCTACAAGCAAGAAGAAACAATCTTAGGGCTAGACAAAAGAGGAGAGCCGGTTTACGCGACTCCTCATGATGATAATGAGACCTAGACTCAAACAGCATGTAGGGTTTTTACCGGATGATGTTTCCCGGGGCCCGAAGCTGTCTAAATCCCTGTCTTGTGTTGCGTCTCTCGATTCCGCTCAACCCCTCTCAAGCTACCACATAGATGCGTTGGCCTCGCGACTAAGTCCTGGCACTAAGGACATCTGCCGTGACAAATCCACGACAGGATCCATGTATGAGAACAAAGTGTGGACTTTGGTTGACTTGCCCGATGATCGGCAAGCAATTGAGAATAAATGGATCTTCAAGAAGAAGACCGACGCTGACGGTAATATTACTGTCTATAAAGCTCGACTTGTTGCGAAAGGTTTTCAACAAGTTCAAGGGATTGACTACGATGAGACCTTCTCACCCGTAGCGATGCTTAAGTCTGTCCGAATCATGTTAGCAATTGCCGCATTTTATGATTATTAAATTTGGCAAATGGATGTCAAAACTGCATTCATGAATGGATTTCTGGAAGAAGAGTTGTATATGATGCAACCGGAAGGTTTTGTCGATCCAAAGGGAGCTAACAAAGTGTGCAAGCTCCAGCGGTCCATTTATGGACTGGTGCAAGCCTCTCGGAGTTGGAATAAATGCTTTGATAGTGTGATCAAAGCATTTGGTTTTGTATGCACTTTTGGAGAAGCTTTGTATTTACAAGGAAGTGAGTGGGAGCTCAGAGCATTTATGATATTATATGTGGATGACATATTGCTGATTGGAAATGATATAGAATTTCTGGATAGCATAAAGGGATACTTGAATAAGAGTTTTTCAATGAAAGACCTCGGTGAAGTTGCTTATATATTGGGCATCAAGATCTATAGAGATAGATCAAGACGCTTAATTGGACTTTCACAAAGCACATACCTTGACAAAGTTTTGAAGAAGTTCAAAATGGATCAAGCAAAGAAAGGGTTCTTGCACGTGTTACAGGTGTGAAGTTGAGTAAGACTCAATGCCCACCAACGTAGAAGATAGAGAGAAAATGAAAGATGTTCCCTATGCTTCAGCCATAGGCTCTATCATGTATGAAATGCTGTGTACCAGACCTGATGTGTGCCTTGCTATAAGTCTAGCAGGGAGGTACCAAAGTAATCCAGGAGTGGATCACTGGACAGCGGTCAAGAAACATCCTGAAATACCTGAAAAATACTAAGGATAATTTTCTCGTTTATGGAGGTGACAAAGAGCTCAACGTAAATGGTTACGTTGATGCAAGCTTTGACACTGATCCGGACAATTCTAAATCGCAAACCGGATACGTGTTTACATTGAACGGTGGAGCTGTCAGTTGGTGCAGTTCTAAACAAAGCGTCGTGGTGGGATCTACGTGTGAAGCGGAGTACATAGCTGCTTCGGAAGCAGCAAATGAAGGAGTCTGGATGAAGGAGTTCATATCCGATCTAGGTGTCATACCTAGTGCATCGGGTCCAATGAAAATCTTTTGTGACAATACTGGTGCAATTGCCTTGGCAAAGGAATCCAGATTTCACAAGAGAACCAAGCACATAAAGAGACGCATCAATTCCATCCGAGATTTAGTCCAGGTGGGAGACATAGAAATTTGCAAGATACATACAGATCTGAACGTTGCAGACCCGTTGACTAGCCTCTTCCACGAGTAAAACATGATCAGCACCAAGGCTCCATGGGAGTTAAAATCATTACTGTGTAATCTAGATTATTGACTCTAGTGCAAGTGGGAGACTGAAGGAAATATGCCCTAGAGGCAATAATAAAGTTATTATTTATTTCCTTATATCATGATAAATGTTTATTATTCATGCTAGAATTGTATTAACCGGAAACATAATACATGTGTGAATACATAGATAAACAGAGTGTCACTAGTATGCCTCTACTTGACTAGCTCGTTAATTAAAGATGGTTATGTTTCCTAGCCATGGACAAAGAGTTGTCATTTGATTAATGGGATCACATCATTGGGAGAATGATGTGATTGACTTGACCCATTCCGTTAGCTTAGCACACGATCGTATAGTATTCTGCTATTGCTTTCTTCATGACTTATACATGTTCCTGTGACTATGAGATTATGCAACTCCCGTTTACCGGAGGAACACTTTGTGTGCTACCAAACATCACAACGTAACTGGGTGATTATAAAGGTACTCTACATGTGTCTCCAAAGGTACTTGTTGGGTTGGCGTATTTCGAGATTAGGATTTGTCACTCCGATTGTCGGAGAGGTATCTCTGGGCCCACTCGGTAATGCACATCACTTAAGCCTTGCTGAAAGGATCGATATGGTTGACTAGAGGGGGGGGGGGTGAATAGGCAACTAACAATTTTTAAGCTTTTCTTTACCAATTTAAACTTTGCAATAATAAAGGTTGTCTAGATGTGCAACTAGGTGAGCAACCTATATGATGCAACAACAATAAGCATACAAGAAAGCAAAGGATATAACACAAATAAGCTTGCACAAGTAAAGGCACGAGATAACCAAGAGTAGAGCCGGTGGAGACGAGGATGTGTTACCGAAGTTCCTTCCTTTTAAGGGGAAGTACGTCTCCGTTAGAGAGGTGTGGAGGCACAATGCTCCCCCAGAAGCCACTAGGGCCACCGTATTCTCCTCACGCCCTCACACAATGCGAGATGTCGTGATTCCACTATTGGTGCCCTTGAAGGCGGCGATCGAACCTTTACAAACAAGGTTGGGGCAATCTCCACAACAATTGAGGTTCCCAACAACACCACGAAGCTTCACCATAATGGAATATGGCTTCGAGGTGACCTCAACAAATCTAGGGTGCTCAACACCCAAGAGTAACAAGATCCGCTAGGGATAAGTGGGGGAATCAAATTTCTCTTGGTGAAAGTGTAGATCGGGCCTTCTCAACCAATCCCGAGCAAATGAACAAGTTTGATTGGCTAGGAGAGAGATCGGCGAAAATGGAGCTTGGAGCAACAATGGAGCTTTGGGGGAAAGAGGTAGGTCAACTTTGGGGAAGAAGACACCTATTTATAGTGGGGAACCAATCCAACTGTTACCCACCAACCAGCCCAAGCAGTATGGTACTACATCTTAGGCGAGGCGGTACTACCGCTTAGGCAGGCGGTACTACCGCTTATAAGCGGTACTACCGCACCTCCCAGCGGATCTTCGCTTGTGACAAGGGAAACAGGCCCTGTCCTCTGAAAGCAAGATACTACATGAAGTACAGCGGTACTACCGCTTGAGCGGTACTACCGCCTCTCTCGTCATAACTAGTACCGTAAAACCCGACACGAAGAAAAGCAATGAGAATCAAGGCGGTAGTAGCCGGAACCATCTGCGGTACTACGGTCGAAGCTTACAAGCGGTACTACCGCTCGAGAAGCGGTACTACCGCTCGGGAGTGGTACTACCGCTCGGGAGCGGTACTACCGCTGCGAGCTTCGCGGTACTATCACGAGGACCGCGATACTACCGGGGGACAGACAGTGGGCACAGATAAAGGAAAGATAGCTCCAATGAAGCGGAAAAAGGCAACGGGTGTGATAGGGATGTGTACGTGTTGATTCCACCCTAGCCTAACCAACGCGGATCCCCTCTTGATAGTACGGTGACTCCTACGAAACTAGACCACCAGCATAGAAACGAAGGAGCTACACTGTCTTGAATAAAACACCGAGGGGAAGTAATCGTCTCGTGCCAAAGGATGAATCTCTGAAAGAACTCAACGCACACAATTAGTCCGCAAAAGCATTGTCATCAATCACCAAAACACCTTGGGAATAAATATGCCCTTACAATCTACCCCTTTTTGGTGGATTGATGACAATGCGGGATTTGCACAAACATGAAAGATAAAGGATCAGCGCAAAGCCCCACCGTCCTAAAATGTAGAAGGGCTCCCCCTGGATGTGTGTTGTCTAGATAAGTGCTTTGGACTGCACGACACAGATACCAGGATCAACGCTCCCCCTACATTTTAGAGACCAACTACCTAAGCATGATATATGAGAGCAATACAGATAACAGGATAAGCATGCAACTCATAAGCTAGATAGACATAGATAAAGATATTCGAAAGATAAGGTAGCATATGTCTCACACCATATGACTAGAACTTAGGTCTCACTGACACAAACCAGGCACAAACCAAACCAGGCAAATGCGATAAAACACAAACGACGCGAGGAAACACACAAATCCCTAAACTCTCTCCCCCTTTGGCATCGAGACACCAAAAAGGAGAGGGAGTGTGGCTACAGCTCCAGGTGAGAGCAAGAGAATCAGATCTCAGCGGGAACGTCTGCACCACCATCGTCGGTCGGGAAGTGCTCGGCATCAGAATCGGTCCACGGGCAGTGCTGCTGAATCCACTCCTCCTCCTCAGTAAGCTGGTCCTCAGATCCACTGTTAACTGTGGCACCCAACTGGCGCATGAGCTCCTTGTGACGATGACGGGCCTTCTTCTCACCCACATGAGTCATGTACTTACCGTGAGCCTCCATGAAGAACAACTTCTTCATCTTGAGCTTGAGCTTCTTTGCCCAAGAGGGCTCTGCCGCAGAAGGCACATAGTCATCATCATCCTCAGCCTCCTCCTCGGTCTCCATGGCGTTGGCGCATTTAGAACTCAGATTTAGGGACCCAAAAGCCCCAGTTGTCCTTCTTCCTCGACGCTTGATGTCGTGAGAAACCAACTCCCGGTCTCTAGCATCACCTTGTGATAGACACGACCCCAGGCCTGCTCAATAACAGCTCAGACCACATAACATGAGAAATATCCAGAGACTCTCCGGTGTTTTGCTCCTTCTCACGCTGGCAGAAGAGAAGCATGTCCACGAGATAAGAGTGAACCATATCTAGATTCCCGATGCGAGGGAAAAGAGTCTCACGGAAGACACGGTGAAGAATGTCCAGAAAGGCAGGAAGCTCATATGTTTCCTTATTCGTCTCAGGGTTGACCTTCAAAGTGCAGTAGGGCCATAGAGCTTGCTTGTGAGTGGCGGAGTTGTTGCGGTGAGGACAAAAGCCGACAGGGGACTCAAGCCCTCGGTCTTCCACCCCAATCAGATTCATGAACGCCTTCCATTTGACTGAAAGCAACTTTCCATTGGTCATCCAAGTCAGTGTCCTGTCCTCATCAGTCCCGAGATGAACCGTGGCATAGAATTGGGCCACCATATCAGCATCATAATCTTTGTTGAATTGCATGACACCAAGAATGTTCAGCTGAGTGCACATCTGAAGAGCTTCACCAAAATAATCAGGATCCTTCTCCATATGGTCGGTGTCGATGGAGTGCACGTTAACATAGAGGTTCTTCTTGGCCTTGAGAAAATCAAAGAAGATGGCAAACTGAAACCTGTTCCAGAACGGACGATTGACCATAGTGGGATCTTGGTCTGCCTCATAGGGGTTGCGGCGACGTCGTGCCCAGAACTCCTTGGCTGGCATTTCTGGCACAATTTTGCCTGGCTTCGGCTTGACACCAGGCGTCTTCTGGAGTTGGGGTGGAGGAGCGGCACTTGAGGAACCTCCTGCAGATTGGGGTGGAGGAGCAGCACTTGAGGAACCTCCTGCAGACTCAGTTGTACGGTACCGCTTGGACGTGGCACGATCGGGGTTGACACGCCGAGCCTGATGCTCAGGGAGCTTATCACCTGGAACCACACACACGAACACGCAAACAACCAGAAAGAACGAGCATAAGCCACCAAACAAAACCAAAACGGATCACTGAATAGTAGAAGTATGGTGGAAACTGGTAGAAGGCGGTAGTACCGCGACCTGAGAGCGGTAGTACCGCTCCTAGCGGTAGTACCGCTCCAAGGGGAGCGGTAGTACCGCTTGAGACTGGAAACAATAGTTTCCTACTGCCGTGGTCAGATCCGGCACTACCGTCCTACCAAATTCAAAAATACTCCTACCAAACACCAATCCAAATTTCCTAGAGGCCTTCTCCATCCTACTCAAGCCTAGATTTGGCCAAAAATCTAGAGATGCAACTACTATTGCCCCTAGGATGCTAGATTGGAAATCTAGACAAGAAGAAAGAGGGAACAGAGGCAATACCGGCATCCATGGCAAGAGGACAAGGTGGGGATCGACTCCACCGAAGGGAATGGAGAGGAGCGCCCCGGAGAGGGAGATCCGCCGGAGCCCTCCCGCGGCGCCGGTTGCTGGAGAGACGAACAGGGACGTGGGGGCAAGCGAATGGGTGTGGGGGAGAAGAAAACTCCCCCTGCCCCCGACATAACCCCCTTGCCCCCCGCCTTGCAGCGGTAGTACCGCGCTGGTGGGTGGTAGTACCGCTTAGAGCGGTAGTAACGCGCACCACCAGCGGTAGTACCGCTCAGCAACCACAGGCCTCTAAACACACGGCTTAAGCTCAAAGAAAACGGGAAAAACTCAGCCAAGAGAAGGAAAAACCAACAAGGCTACAAACACACAAACAACGGACCAGAACACACCTCTTTTAAAAGAGGGCGGTGGCCGAGGCCACCTATGTTTGAGTCAAGAGGTATGGCGTCGCGAAGATTTTAACCTTGGACCCATGACCAAAACTCGTCCTTGAAGCACTAGTACCATACAAATATGGTTAAAGTGAAAGACTAGATCAATTTATGCATAATGGGGGGAGGGAGAGTTCATTGAGAGAACAACACTCCCCCTATGTCCATGCCTACATCTAAACTAGACAACAAGTTGAGTGTGGTGGGGGGTGCACGGGTGCAAGTCACATTGCTCAAATCAATGATATTTAGCTCATGCCTTAACTCGCGAAATCTTGCTTCATCCAAGGGCTTTGTGAAGATATCTGCAAGGTTATCATGAGTGTTGACATACTTGAGCTCGATCTCCCCTCGCCTAATGTGATCCAGGATGAAGTGATACCGAATCTCAATGTGCTTCGTCTTGAAGTGTTGCACCGGGTTGAGAGAAATCTTGATGGCACTTTCATTATCACACCAAAGAGGCACTTTGTCACAAATGACACCGTACTCCTTTAAAGTTTGACTCATCCATAGGAGTTGAGCACAACAACTACCGGCCGCCACATATTCCGCTTCAGTGGACGAGAGAGACACACAACTTTGCTTCTTGGAAGACCAACTTACCAAAGAGCAACCAAGAAATTGGCACCCTCCGGAGGTGGACTTCCTATCCACTTTGTCTCCCGCCCAATCGGAAACCGTAAATCCTTCAAGCTTGAAGTTTGCCCCTCTTGGGTACCATAAGCCAAAGTTTGGGGTATGATCCAAATATCGAAAGATCCGCTTGACCGCCACATAGTGACTTTCCTTCGGTGCGGCTTGAAACCGTGCACACATTCCCACACTTAACATGATGTCCGGTCTAGATGCACAAAGGTAAAGCAAGGAGCCAATCATGGAGCGATATACCTTTTGATCCACCGCTTTACCATTGGGATCAATGTCAAGTTGGCACTTGGTAGGCATTGGTGTAGTAGCCGTCTTGACATCACTTAGCTTGAATCTTTTGAGCATGTCTTGAGTGTATTTGGCTTGGTTGATGAAGGTTCCTTCTCTTCTTTGTTTAATATCAAAACCAAGGAAGAACTTCAACTCTCCCATAGAAGACATCCTGAACTTGGAGGTCATGAGAGCGGCAAATTCCTCATTGAAAGCTTTGTTAGGGGAACCAAAGATAATATCATCAACATATAGTTGGCATACAAACAACTCCCCATTGACCTTCTTAGTAAAAAGAGTGGGATCGATTTGCCCCACCTCAAATCCACGATCTTGTAGCAACTCGGTAAGGTGGTCATACCACGCACGTGGGGCTTGTTTAAGGCCATAGAGTGCCTTATCGATTTGATACACATGATCCGGGAAGTAGGGGTCCTCGAACCCGGGGGGTTGCTTGACATAGACCAACTCATTAATAGGACCATTAAGAAAAGCACTTTTTACATCCATTTGTTGCAACTTAAAGTTGTGATGGGAAGCATAAGCAATCAACAAGCGAATGGATTCAAGGCGAAGCAACGGAGCAAAGGTTTCACCGTAGTCGATACCCTCGACTTGGGAGTAGCCTTGTGCTACCAATCTTGCCTTGTTGCGAATGATGTTCCCATGAGCATCTTGCTTGTTCTTGAAGATCCACTTGGTTCCAATGACGTTGTGGTTCCCCGATGGCCTTGGCACCAATCTCCACACCTTGTTGTACTCGAAGTTGTTGAGCTCTTCATGCATGGCATTGAGCCAATCCGAGTCTTCAAGCGTCTCATATACCTTTTGGGGTTCAACACAAGAGACAAACACGTGATGTTCACAATAGTTTGCCAATTGTCTACGAGTGCTTACCCCTTTTCTTAGGCTTCCAACCACATTCTCCATGAGATGGCCTTTGGTGGTGAGTTTGGACGCAATCTTGGCGGCACGACGCTCTAATTCCTCCTCGGAGGTGAGGTGAGGAGGGGTCACTTGATCATCTTGAGCGTCGTCTTGAGCATGTTCTTGATCTTGAGCATGCTCGGGGGAGAGAACTTGACCTTGGGCATCATTTGGTGTGTCACCATCGTCTTGAGCATGATCTTGCCCTTGGTCTTGTTCGAGAGGTTGAGGGCCTTCACTTTGTTCTTCGGAAGCGTGTGAGTCTTGAGTAGGTGATGGCTCCACTTGAGTGGAGCATTGTCCTTCTCCTTCGGCCACAAGGGGTTTCTCAATGGGTAGAATATGACCAATACCCATTCTTCTTATGGCTTGGGGAGGAATTTCATCACCTACATCACAAGTACCACTTTGCTCCACTTGGGAGCCGTTATTCTCATCAAACTCCACGTTACACGTCTCCTCAATAAGTCCCGTGGATTTATTGAGGACACGGTAAGCATGAGAGTTTGTAGCATAACCAACAAATATGCCCTCATGAGCTCTAGCTTCAAATTTTGACAAACGAACACCTTTCTTGAGAATGAAACACTTACACCAACACCGGAAGTACTTGAGATTGGGCTTGTTTCCGGTGAGTATCTCATAAGGAGTCTTGTTCAAGCCTTTGCGGAGATAGAGCCGATTGGATGCATGACATGCGGTGTTGATGGCTTCGGCCCAAAAGTTGTATGGAGACTTGAACTCCGCCATCATGGTCCTTGCCGCATCCATCAACGTCCGGTTCTTCCTCTCCGCAACACCATTTTGTTGAGGGGTATATGGTGCTGAATATTGATGCTTGATCCCCTCATCACTAAGAAACTCATCCAAGGTGTAGTTCTTGAACTCGGTGCCGTTGTCACTTCTTATTGTCAAGATCTTTGCATTATGTTGACGTTGAGCTTCATTTGCAAAGTCGATGACAGTTTGTTGAGTCTCACTCTTCCTCTTGAAGAAGTATACCCAAGTGTATCTTGAATAATCATCCACAATCACCAAGCAATACTTTCTACCCCCAAGACTATCAAAGGATGGAGGTCCAAAGAGGTCCATGTGCAGGAGCTCCAAGGGTCTCTTCGAGTAGATGATAGTTGTGGGAGGGTGAGCCGTTTCATGAAGCTTTCCTTCGATACAAGCACTGCAAGCACGATCTTTGGCAAAACTAACATTTGTTAGTCCACGGACATGGTCCCCCTTGATAAGACTTTGCAAAGATCTCATATTGACGTGGGCTAAACGATGATGCCAAAGCCATCCCACGTCAACTTTAGCCATTAGGCATGTCGCGGTCTTAGTGGGTCGCTCCGAAAAGTTTATCACATAGAGACCGTTCTCGACATGCCCAACAAAGGCTACTTTAAGAGTCTTGCTCCACAAGAGGGCCACGTATCAATGTCAAAGAAGGTGGCAAAGCCCATGAGTGCAAGTTGACGAACGGAAAGCAAATTGTATGCAAGGGACTCAACAAGCATGACTTTCTCGATCGTTAGATCATGAGAAACGACAACCTTGCCAAGACCCAATACCTTAGAATGTGAGGCATCACCCCACTCGACATTGGTGGGCATAGATGGGATCTTTTGCACGTCCACCACCAAGTCCTTGCTCCCGGTCATATGATTTGTTGCTCCACTATCGAGCAACCATGATCCCCCACCGGAAGCAAACACCTACAAGAGATCAATGCTTGGTTTTAGGTACCCATTTAGTAATGGGTCCTTTTATGTTAGTAACGAGGGTCTTAGGAACCCAAATAGACCATTCAATGTATTCATGAGGAGAACCAACAAATTTGGCATAGACATGCTCATCACTAGCGCGGCATAACACATAAGAAGGATTAAAGTCGCCGGCTATGTTCGGAGGGGTGGCGTTGCCCTTCTTGGCATTGCCACCCTTTGCATGGTTCTTCTTCTTCTTGGAAGCACCCTCTCCCTCCCTCACAAAAGTTTGCTTGAGAGGAGGAGGTTGCTTGGTCTTGTCATTCTTCTTCTTGTTCTTGGGCTTGGGTGCGAACCCAATCCCCTCCTTGGCCACAACTTCCTTTTGATTGCTCAAAAGGTCGTTAAGGTTCTTCTCACCTTGTATGCATGTGACAAGGCCTTTTTCAGGTTGCTCCTTCAACTTAGCATTCTCCTCAACAAGATGCACATGCTCACAACAAGGGTTAGTAGCATTTGCATTATCAATCAATACCATATGAGGAAAGGTGGCTTTCTCCTTGGTTAGCTTCACTTGGAGTTGATCATGTGACTCTTTGAGACTAGCATGAGCACCCTTCAAGACTTTGTGAGCCTTTTGGAGAATGTCAAACTCCTCGTTGAGTCTAGAAAGATCAACTCCAAGTATTTCCTTCTCGGAGCTTAGCACACGAGACACAACAAGAGCATGATCAAGATCTTTCTTTAATTTAGCATGATCATCGTTGTATGACTCCTCAAGAGCCAAACGAAGACCACGCTCTTCCTCAAGAGCATTGGAAAGATCCGAAATCTCATCGGCATAGTCATGGCTATGCCCTTCCATCTTGGAGATGGTTTCTTCATGAGCCTCGATCATGTCATTGGCTTCACCAAGTTGTTCCAAGAGAGCAACGAAGTGCTTCTTGGATTTGCCCTTGAGTTTACCCATAAAGGTCTCAAACTCATTCTCCTCCACATTAGTCCCCTCATGTTCATCCATGCAATCCGTCAAACAAGAATGATTGATGATGGTAGTTTTGATGTTGGGGGTTACCTTGTTGGTGGCTTTAGCCATGAGGCACTTGGCAGTGATGCTTTGATTAGGTGAGTCGAAGAGAGACACCCGAGGAGTCGTCGCAATGGCAACGGAGGACATGGCAACCGAATCACCATCTTCATCATCATCATCATCCTCATTGTACTCTTCTTGAACCACCAAAGCTTTGTGAGGAGCCTTCTTGGTGAAGTTGCTCTTGTTGGGGAAAGACTTGGCCTTGTCCTTACGGATGAGCTTGCCACCATTGTCTTCCCTCTTCTCATATGGGCACTCCGCAACAAAGTGACTCACATTGCCACAATTGAAGCAAGTCCTCACTCGTTTCTTGCCCTTTGCGCCACTTGAGTTGCTCTTGTTGAAGTTGGGCCTTGAGTTCTTCTTGCTCCAAAATTGCCTTAAAGCAAGGGCCATGTATTCATGATAGTCATACTTCGGATCTTCGAGGTTGCTCTCTTCTTCTTCCTCCTCTCCTTCTTCTTCGACACAAACCTTGGCCTTCAAAGCGAGGTTGGGCTTCTTTGCTCTTTGGGAGCAAAGCACCGCATTGTCGGCGGTCTTGTCCAATATGCTCATAGCCACAAACTCATCCAACACATCACTTGAGGACAGGGTGTGGAAGTCCGGCCTTTGACGGATGACGGAGGACATGGCTTTGTGGTAGGGCATCATTGCCTTGAGGAATTTGCGCTTGATCCAGTTGTCATCCGTGTCCATACTTCCATGATCCCGGAGGGAGACCGCGAGCTTGGTAACTCTCCGATAGAGCTCACGAGGTTCTTCGTCTTCTTTCATAGCAAACTCATCGGCTTCATCTTGCACCACTTCATAGTTGGAACGTTGAATGCTCGCGCTTCCTCGATAAAGGGAAACCACCTTGTGCCAAGCATCTTTGGCAAGGGAGTAGGGCCGCAGATGAGGGAGGTCTTCGGGAAGGATTGCTTCTTGGATGATGAAGAGAGCATTCTCATTGAATTGATGGTCCACGACTTCTCTAGGAGAGAAGTTGCTCGGTCATCTTGGATAGAAACCTTCTTCAATGATTCTCCAAAGGTTAGTGTTCACATGATTTAAATGACGCTTAAAACGATAAACCCAAGAATCAAAATCCTCCTTTTTATCAATCTTAGGAGGTGGACCGGCATGATTCAAATGAGTAGAAGGAATCGGTCCACCATAAACGGGAGGAGGTTGCACATGGGCGAAGATGCCGGTGCCATTCTTACCACTAGACGATGGGGCTTTCTCACCAATAGCTTCCCCCTTATCGAAGTTAGCATCCGTCCCCGTGTTGGCGGGATCACCCACTTTCACGGGTGTGGTGGAAAGTTTAAGCCCTTCTAGGAATTCCTTAAACATGTCCTTGACCTCGGTCGTCATGGAGGTTTTCAATGTGTCCAACGCCACATTGAATTCCTCACGAGAGATCGAGGTACCCCCATCTCCTGTAGATGATATCGGATTCGCACCGGAGTGCTCTTCCACATCATCTATGACGTCAACCATACTCTTCGGACGGTAAAGTCCTTCAAAAGAAACCTGGCTCTGATACCAATTGAAAGGATCCATATGGTTGACTAGAGGGGGGGGGTGAATAGGCAACTAACAATTTTTAAGCTTTTCTTTACCAATTTAAACTTTGCAATAATAAAGGTTGTCTAGATGTGCAACTAGGTGAGCAACCTATATGATGCAACAACAATAAGCATACAAGCAAGCAAAGGATATAACACAAATAAGCTTGCACAAGTAAAGGCACGAGATAACCAAGAGTGGAGCCGGTGGAGACGAGGATGTGTTACCGAAGTTCCTTCCTTTTAAGGAAATGTACTCCGTTAGAGCGGTGTGGAGGCACAATGCTCCCCAAGAAGCCACTAGGGCCACCGTATTCTCCTCACGCCCTCACACAATGCGAGATGCCGTGATTCCACTATTGGTGCCCTTGAAGGCGGCGACCGAACCTTTACAAACAAGGTTGGGGCAATCTCCACAACAATTGGAGGCTCCCAACAACACCACGAAGCTTCACCACAATGGAATATGGCTTCGAGGTGACCTCAACCGTCTAGGGTGCTCAACACCCAAGAGTAACAAGATCCACTAGGTATAAGTGGGGGGAATCAAATTTATCTTGGTGGAAGTGTAGATCGGGGCCTTCTCAACCAATCCCGAGCAAATCAACAAGTTTGATTGGCTAGGGAGAGAGATCGGGCAAAAATGGAGCTTGGAGCAACAATGGAGCTTTGGGGGAAAGAGGTAGGTCAACTTTGGGGAAGAAGACACCTATTTATAGTGGGGAACCAATCCAACTGTTACCCACCAACCAGCCTCAAGACAGGGCGGTACTACCGCTTAGGCAGGCGGTACTACCACACCCTCCCAGTGTATGCCACGTGACAAGGGAAACAGGGCTATGTCCCCGAAGGTACTACATGAAGAAATGCAAGCGGTACTACCGCTTGAGCGGTACTACCGCCCCTCTTGCCAAAGAACTAATCTTGTAAAACCCGACACGAGAAAAAGCGGTCGAGAATCGAGGAGGTAGTAGCCCGGAACCACTGCGGTACTATGGCCGAAGCTTACAAGCGGTACTACCGCTCAGGAAGCGGTACTACCGCTCGGGGAGCGGTACTACTGCTTGACGAGCTTCGGCGGTACTACCGCTGAGGACCGCGGTTCTATCGCTGGGACAGGACAGGTGGGCACAGATAAAGGAAAGATAGCTCCAATGAAGCGGAAAAAGGCAACGGGTGTGATAGGGATGTGTACGTGTTGATTTCACCCTAGCCTAACCAACGCGGATCCCCTCTTGATAGTACGGTGACTCCTACGAAACTAGACCACCAGCATAGAAACGAAGGAGCTACACCGAATTGAATAAAACACCGAGGGGAAGTAATCGTCTCGTGCCAAAGGATGAATCTCTGAAAGAACTCAACGCACACGATTAGTCCGCAAAAGCATTGTCATCAATCACCAAAACACCTTGGGAATAAATATGCCCTTACACTTGCAAGCATTGCAACTAATGAGTTAGTTGCAGGCTTATGTATTACGTAACGAGTAAAGAGACTTGCCGGTAATGAGATTGAACTAGGTATTGAGATACCGACGATCGAATCTCGGGCAAGTAACATACTGATGACAAAAGGAACAACGTATGTTGTTATGCGGTCTGACTGATAAAGATCTTCGTAGAATATGTGGGAGCCAATATGAGCATCCAGGTTCCACTATTGGTTATTGACCGGAGACGTGCCTCGGTCATGTCTACATACTTCTCGAACCCGTAGGGTCCGCACGCTTAACTTTCGATGACAGTTATATTATGAGTTCATATGTTTTATTGTACCAAAGGTTGTTCCGAGCCCCGGATGTGATCACAGACATGACAAGGAGTCTCAAAATGGTCAAGACATGAAGATTGATATATTGGAAGGCTATGTTTGGATATCGGAAGTGTTCCGGGTGAAATCGGGATTTTACCGGAGTACCGAGGGGTTACCGGAACCCCCCGGGGGATTAATGGGCCATAGTGGGCCTTTGTGGAGAAGAGGAGGCGGCGTGGCAGGGCCGCCCAGTCCGAATAGGACAAGGAGAGGGGGCGCCCCCTTCCTTCCTCTCTCCTCCTCTTTCCCCTCCACTCCTAGTCCAACAAGGAAAGGGAGGAGTCCTACTCTGGTGGGAGTAGGACTCCTCCTGGCGCACCCCTCTTGGCCGGCCGCACCTCCCCCTTGCTCCTTTATATACGGGGGCAGGGGGGCACCCTAGAGACACAACAATTGATCGTTTGATCTTTTAGCCATGTGTGGTGCCCCCCTCCGATCCACCATAGTCCACTTTGATAATACTGTAGCGGTGCTTAGGCGAAGCCCTGCGTCGGTAGAACATCATCATCGTCACCACGCCGTCGTGCTGATGAAACTCTCCCTCAACACTCAGCTGGATCGGAGTTTGAGGGACGTCATCGGGCTGAACGTGTGCTGAACTCGGAGGTGTCGTGTGTTCGGTACTTGATCGGTCGGATCGTGAAGACGTACGACTACATCAACCGCGTTGTGCTAACGCTTCCGCTTTCGGTCTACGAGGGTACGTGGACAACACTCTCCCCTCTCGTTGCTATGCATCACCATGATCTTGCGTGTGCGTAGGATTTTTTTTGAAATTACGACGTTCCCCAACACATACAAACCAAATCCACTACTTGCATCATATATATTTTGTTTACTACAATATGCATCTTATCAACATGCATCATATCATAAAAAAATCCTCCAACATTCATCTTGAATGTATTATCTCCAAACAACATCTTCATATCATCATATCAACATGCATCATAAAACTACTATCAAGTCCTCCCACATGCATTACATCATAATTTTTTTAGCAAAAGAATTTATGAACTAGGGTTCATCTTCACACTATTGATTAGAGTTCATATTCAATACCACTACTTACTAAAGAACTAAGAACTACAACTACAATCAAGCTAAAACAATCTTAGGTACAAAAAAATCCAATCTAAATTCAAAAATATGAAGGATTTGAAGCACATAATGCGTCGAATCGGAAGCAAGTTTGCAAAAACTAATTGGAGGAATCGGAGGATCTTACGTTTCTCTCTTCGGGGCCATCTTGATCCGCAAAAACTGTGAAGAAACGGTGAAGATCCGAGAGGGAGAGTGGAGGAGATGAGAGAGGGAGAGAGGGGCGAGTTGGGGAAGAAAAGATGAAACTGCCGACGGGGGGAGGGGTGATGTCTACTACACAACCTTCTTCTTCTAGACGTTGTTGGGCCTCCAAGTGCAGAGGTTTGTAGGATAGTAGCAAATTTCTCTCAAGTGGATGACCTAAGGTTTATCAATCCGTAGGAGGCGTAGGATGAAGATGGTCTCTCTCAAGCAACCCTGCAACCAAATAACAAAGAGTCTCTTGTGTCCCCAACACACCCAATACAATG
Organism: Aegilops longissima; assembly: GCA_021605205.1. Classification (NCBI taxonomy): domain Eukaryota; kingdom Viridiplantae; phylum Streptophyta; class Magnoliopsida; order Poales; family Poaceae; genus Aegilops; species Aegilops longissima. The sequence continues at coordinate 422,606,083 of CM038680.1, forward strand.
GTAGATTGTATAGGTGCACTAGTTGGGCGAAGAGATGGTGATACAAGTGCAATAAGGATGGTAGATATAGGTTTTTGTAATCTAAAAATATAAAAACAGCAAGGTAGCAAGTGGTAAAAGTGAGCGTAAACGGTATTGCAGTGCTAGGAAACAAGGCCTAGGGTTCATACTTTCACTAGTGCAAGTTCTCTCAACAATAATAACATAGTTAGATCATATAACTATCCCTCAACATGCAACAAAGAGTCACTCCAAAGTCACTAATAGAGGAGAACAAACAAAGATATTATGGTAGGGTACGAAACCACATCAAAGTTATTCTTTCCAATCAATCCGTTGGGCTATTCCTATAAGTGTCACAAACAGCCCTAGAATTCTTACTAGAATAACACCTTAAGACACAAATCAACCAAAACCCTAACGTCACCTAGATACTCCAATGTTACCTCAAGTATCTGTGGGTATGATTATACGATATGCATCACAAAATCTCAGATTCATCTATTCAACCAACACATGGAACCTCAAAGAGTGCCCCAAAGTTTCTACCGGAGAATCACGACGAAAACATGTGCCAACCCCTACGCATAGGTTCATGGGCGGAACCCGCAAGTTGATCACCAAAACATACATCAAGTGAATCACGTGATATCCCATTGTCACCACAGATACGCATGGCAAGACATACATCAAGTGTTCTCAAATCTTTAAAGACTCAATCCGATAAGATTACTTCAAGGGCAAAACTCAATCCATTACAAGAGAGTAGAGGGGGAGAAGAAACATAAGATCCAACTATAATAGCAAAGCTCGCGATACATCAAGATCGTGCCAAATCAAGAACACGAGAGAGAGAGATCAAACACATAGCTACTGGTACATACCCTCAGCCCCGAGGGTGAACTACTCCCTCCTCGTCATGGAGAGTGCCGGGATGATGAAGATGGCCACAGGTGAGGGTTCCCCCTCCGGCAGGGTGCCGGAATGGGTCTAGATTGGTTTTTGGTGGCTCTGGAGGTTTTGCGGCGGCGGAACTCCCGATCTAATCTCTGTTTAGGAAGTTTTAGGGTATGTAGAGTTATATAGGTGGAAGAAGCACGTCAGGGGAGCCACGAGGGCCCCATGAGGCAGGGGGGCACGCCCTAGGGGGGTGGGCGCGCCCCCCACCCTCATGGCTTCCTCGTTCCTTCCTTGACGTGGGGTCCAAGTCCATTTGGTAGCTTTCCTTCCAAAAATAACTTCTCTAGTTGATTTCGTTCCGTTTTGACTCCGTTTGATATTCCTTTTCTTCGAAATACTGAAATAGGCAAAAAACAACAAATCTGGGCTGGGCCGCCGGTTAATAGGTTAGTCCCAAAAGTAATATAAAAGTGGAAAATAAAGCCCAATATTGCCCAAAACAGTAGATAATATAGCATGGAGCAATAAAAAATTATAGATACGTTGGAGACGTATCAAGCATCCCCAAGCTTAATTCCTGCTCGTCCTCGAGTAGGTAAATGATAAAAAAGATAATTTTTGATGTGGAATGCTAGTTTGCATAATTTCAATGTAATTCTTCTTACTTGTGATATGAATATTCAGATCCGAAAGATTCAAGACAAAAGTTCATATTGACATAAAAATAATAATACTTCAAGCATACTAACTAAGCAATTATGTCTTCTCAAAATAACATGGCCAAAGAAATTTCATCCCTACAAAATCATATATTTTAGTCATGCTCCATTTTCGTCACACAAGAATGCTCTCATCATGCACAACCCCGATGACAAGCCAAGCAATTGTTTCATACTCTAGTAATCTCAAACTTATAAACCTTCACGCAATACATGAGCACGAGCCATGGACATAGCACTATGGGTGGAATAGAATATGATGAAGGGGGTTATGTGGAGAAGACAAAAAAGGAGAAAGTCTCACATCAACGAGGCTAATCAATGAGCTATGGAGATGCCCATCGATTGATGTTGATGCAAGGAGTAGGGATTACCATGCAACGGATGCACTAGAGCTATAAATGTATGAAAGCTCAACAAAAGAAACTAAGTGGGTGTGCATCCAACTTGCTTGCTCAGAAGACCTAGGTTACTTGAGGAGGCCCATCGTTGGAATATACAAGCCAAGTTCTATAATGAAAAATTCCCACTAGTATATGAAAGTGACAACATATGAAACTCTCTATATGAAAAACATGGTGCTACTTTGAAGCACAATATATGAGACTCGCTATATAAAGAACATGGTGCTACTTTGAAGAACAATATATGAGACTCAATATATGAAGAACATGGTGCTACTTTGAAGCACAAGTGTGGAAAAAAGATAGTAGCATAGTCCCTTCTCTCTTTTTCTCTCATTTTTTTCTTTTCTCTTTTTTTCTGGGCCTTCTATTTTTTTATGGCCTTCCCTTTTTTTTATTCCTCACTTGGGACAATGCTCTAGAAAATGATGATCATCACACTTCTATTTATTTACAACTCAATGATTACAACTCGATACTAGAACAAAGTATGACTCTATATGAATGCCTCCGGTGGTGTACCGGGATATGCAATGAATCAAGAGTGACATGTATGAAAGAATTATGAACGGTGGCTTTGCCACAAATACTATGTCAACTACATGATCATGCTAAGCAATATGACAATGATGAATGTGTCATGAGGAACGGTATGGTGGAAAGTTGCATGGCAATATATCTCGGAATGGCTATGGAAATGCCATAATAGGTAGGTATGGTGGCTGTTTTGAGGAAGATATAAGGAGGTTTATGTGTGAAGAGCGTATCATATCACGGGTTTGGATGCACCGCTAAGTTTGCACCAACTCTCAATGTGAGAAAGGGCAATGCACGGTACCGAAGAGGCTAGCAATGATGGAAGGGTGAGAGTGCGTATAATCCATGGACTCAACATTAGTCATAAAGAACTCATATACTTATTGAAAAAATCTACAAGCCATCAAAAACAAAAGCACTACGCGCATGCTCCTAGGGGGATAGATTGGTAGGAAAAAACCATCGCTCATCCCCGACCGCCACTCATAAGGAGGACAATCAAAGAACACCTCATGTTTCAAATTTTTACATAACGTTTACCATACGTGCATGCTACGGGACTTGCAAACTTCAACACAAGCATTTCTCAAATTCACAACTACTCAACTAGCACGACTTTGATATCACTACCTCCATATCTCAAAACAATCATCAAGGATCAAACTTTTCATAGTATTCAACACACTCATAAGAATTCTTACAAATCTTTTATGCTTAGCATATTCGGATTATTTAAGCAAATTACCATGCTATTTAAGAATCTCAAAATAATATAAGTGAATCATGAGAGATCAATAGTTTCTATAAAACAAATCCACCACCGTGCTCTAAAATATATAAGTGAAGCACTAGAGCAAATGACAAACTACTCCGAAAGATATAAGTGAAGATCAATGAGTAGTCGGTTAATTATGTAACTATGTGAAGACTCTCCCATTTAATAATTTAATATCTTGGTATTTTATTTCAACAGAAAGAAAAGCAAAATAAAATGACATGACGCTCCAAGCAAAACACATATCATGGGGTGAATAAAAATATAGCTCCAAGTAAAGTTACCGATGAATGAAGACGAAAGAGGGGATGCCTTCCGGGGCATCCCCAAGCTTAGGCTCCTGGTTATCCTTGAATATTACCTTGGGGTGCCTTGGGCATCCCCAATCTTAGGCTCTTGCCACTCCTTATTCCATAGTCCATCGAATCTTTACCCAAAACTTGAAAACTTCACAACACAAAACTTAACAGAAAACTCGTAAGCTCCGTTAGCGAAATAAAACAAATCACCACTTAAAGTTACTGTAATGAACTCATTCTTTATTTATATTGGTTTTAAAACTACTGTATTCCAACTTCTCTATGGACTATAAATTATTTTACTAGCCATAGATTCATCAAAATAAGCAAACAACACAATGAAAACAGAATCTGTCAAAAACAGAACAGTCTGTAGTAATCTGTAACTAACACAAACTTCTGGAACTCCAAAAATTCTAAAATAAATTGGTGGACCTGAGGGATTTGTCTAGTAATCATCTTCAAAAATAATCAACTAAAAATCACTTTCCAGTAAAAAGTTCTAGCTAATCTCGTGAGCGCTAAAGTTTCTGTTTTTACAGCATGATCATAAAGGCTTCACCCAAGTCTTCCCAAAGGTTCTACTTGGCACAAACACTAACTAAAACACAAAACCACATCTAAACAGAAGCTAGATGGATTATTTATTACTAAATAGAACCAAAAAGAAAGAAACTAAAATAAAATTGGGTTGTCTCCCAACAAGCGCTAACGTTTAACACCCCTAGCTAGGCATGATGATTTCAATGATGCTCACATAAAAGATAAAAACTGAAACATAAAAAGAGCATCATGAAGAATATGACTAACACATTTAAGTCTAACCTACTTCCTATGCATAGGGATTTTTTGAGCAAACAACTTATGGGAACAATAATCAACTTGCATAGGAAGGTAAAACAAGCATAACTTCAAAATTTTAAGCACATAGAGAGGAAACTTGATATTATTGCAATTCCTACAAGCATATATTCCTCCCCCATAATAATTTTCAGTAGCATAATGAATGAATTCAACAATATAACCAGCACCTAAAGCATTCTTTTCATGATCTACTTGCATAGAAAATTTACTACTCTCCACATAAGCAAATTTCTTCTCATTCGGAATAGTGGGAGTATCATAAAAGACTTGAATACTATAAATTGTTTCCACATTAAAAGAGTAATGTTAAGAGAAAGGTAACTCATAATCATGACAAGTTTTATAAATATAATCATCAACTCTTTATAGCATAAGTTTCATCACAATAATCATCATAAGTAGCAACTTTGTTCTCATCATAATCAATTGAAACCTCTTCCGAAATAGTGGATACATCACTAAATAAAGTAATGACCTCTCCAGATCCACTTCCATAAATATTATAAGATTCAACATCCTCCAAAATAGTGGGATCATTACTTCCTAAAGTTGACACTCTTCCAAAACCACTTTCATCCATATAATCGTCACAGGTAGAAGGCATGCTATCATCATAACAACTTTGCATGTCGAAACTTGGGAGGCTAAAAATATCATCATTATTAAACATAGCATCCCCAAGCTTGGGACAAACATTAATTGCAGCAAATATATTCTCAAATATGTCATCCTCATCAAACATAGCTTCCCCAAGCTTGGACCTTTTCATATCATAAGCATAATCACTCTCATCATTAATAGTATGGATAGCACCAATAGTATAGCAAACATTATTGTCATATTCTTCCAAGCAAGTGCCAAAAAGATTTTCAAGATCATAAGAAGTATCATTATCTTCCCAATCATAATCATCACAACAAGCAATAGGCATAACGAGATCATCATCAAGTGTATCATCTTCATTTTCATGAGGCACAACAATAATAGGAGCAACTTTATTTGGGAGAGATACCTTTTTACCTCTCTTCCTTTTTCTTTTCTTCTTCTTCACCACATCATGTGTGGGTTCAATCCTCTTTTTGGAGCTCCTTATTAATGAGATTGGTTGAATAAAAGGCTCCTCCTCGTTACCTGATTCATCATAAGAAATAATAGGAGGATATTGGGAAGTCTCTTCCGTTTCATTAGTATTCTCTTCATCCTCTATTTGTTTTATTTTCTTTATGTAATTGGCAATATAAGGATTATCAATGCAATTAACCGCACAATACATATAAATTTTCTCTAGATCAAAATGAAGAACTCTATCAAGGGCAAATTCTGGAATAACCTTAGTTATACGTTTCATTTCTTCATAACCCAAGAGCAAACTAAGTTCATTATGATCTGCAAGGGAAATCAAGTCATCACAATTTTTGGACACGATACGATCATGAAACAATTTGCATTGGGTACTAAAATGATCACGTTCATTGCAAAGTTCACAAGTAGGACTAAGAAAAGATAAATTTTCAGCACATTCATCTAGCTCTTCTTGCAAAAATTTGGTTTCTAAGTACTTATGCCTCTTGAAATATCTATCTTCCGTGTTTGGTGTGTACTTACAAACCCAATGTACTCCACAAAAATTGACATGTTTATAGGAGACATTTTCATCATAACTAGAGCAATCATCATTAGTACAATGGATATTCAAGGAGTTCATACTAACAACATTGCAATCATGCTCATCATTCAAAGATTTAGTGCCAAACAATTTAATGCATTCTTCTTCTAACACTTTGGCACAATTTTCTTTTCCATCATACTCACGAAAGATATTAAAAAGATGAAGCGTATGAGACAAACTCAATTCCATTTTTTTTGTAGTTTTCTTTTATAGACTAAACTAGTGATAAAACAAGAAACAAAAAGATTCGATTGCAAGATCTAAAGATATACCTTCAAGCACTCACCTCCCAGGCAACGGTGCGAGAAAAGAGCTTGATGTCTACTACACAACCTTCTTCTTGTAGACGTTGTTGGGCCTCCAAGTGCAGAGGTTTGTAGGACAGTAGCAAATTTCCCTCAAGTGGATGACCTAAGGTTTATCAATCCGTAAGAGGCGTAGGATGAAGATGGTCTCTCTCAAGCAACCCTGCAACCAAATAACAAAGAGTCTCTTGTGTCCCCAACACACCCAATACAATGGTAAATTGTATAGGTTCACTAGTTCGGCGAAGAGATGGTGATACAAGTTCAATATGGATGGTAGATATAGGTTTTTGTAATCTGAAAATATAAAAACAGCAAGGTAGCAAGTGGTAAAAGTGAGCGTAAACGGTATTCCAATGCTAGGAAACAAGGCCTAGGGTTCATACTTTCACTAGTGCAAGTTCTCTCAACAATAATAACATAGTTAGATCATATAACTATCCCTCAACATGCAACAAAGAGTCACTCCAAAGTCACTAATAGAGGAGAACAAATGAAGAGATTATGGTAGGGTACGAAACCACCTCAAAGTTATTCTTTCCAATCAATCCGTTGGGCTATTCCTATAAGTGTCACAAACAGCCCTAGAGTTCGTACTAGAATAACACCTTAAGACACAAATCAACCAAAACCCTAATGTCACCTCAAGTATCCGTGGGTATGATTATACCTCAAGTATCCGTGGGTATGACTATACGATATGCATCACAAAATCTCAGATTCATCTATTCAACCAACACATAGAACCTCAAAGAATGCCCCAAAGTTTCTACCGGAGAATCACGGCGAAAACATGTGCCAACCCCTATGCATAGGTTCATGGGCGGAACCCGCAAGTTGATCACCAAAACATACATCAAGTGAATCACGTGATATCCCATTGTCACCACAGATACGCACGGCAAGACATACATCAAGTGTTCTCAAATCTTTAAAGACTCAATCCGATAAGATTACTTCAAGGGAAAAACTCAATCCATTACAAGAGAGTAGAGGGGGAGAAGAAACATAAGATCCAACTATAATAGCAAAGCTCGTGATACATCAAGATCGTGCCAAATCAAGAACACGAGAGAGAGAGAGAGAGAGAGAGAGAGAGAGAGAGAGAGAGAGAGAGATCAAACACATAGCTCTTGGTACATACCCTCAGCCCGGGGTGAACTACTCCCTCCTCATCATGGAGAGCGTCGGGATGATGAAGATGGCCACGGTGAGGTTCCCCCCTCAGCGTGGTGCCGAACAGGTCTAGATTGGTTTTTGGTGGCTCTGGAGGTTTTGCGGCGGCGGAACTCCCGGTCTAATCTCTGTTCTGGAAGTTTTAGGGTACGTGGAGTTATATAGGCGGAAGAAGCACGTCAGGGGAGCCACGAGAGCCCCACGAGGCAGGGGGCGCACCCTAGGGAGGTGGGCGCACCCCTCACCCTCGTGGCTTCCTCGTTCCTTCCTTGACGTGGGGTCCAAGTCCATCCGGTAGCTTTCCTTCCAAAAATAACTGCTCCAGTCGATTTTGTTCCGTTTTGACTCCGTTTGATATTCCTTTTCTTTGAAATACTGAAATAGGCAAAAAACAGCAAATCTGGGCTGGGCCTCCGGTTAATAGGTTAGTCCCAAAAGTAATATAAAAGTGGAAAATAAAGCCCAATATTGCCCAAAATAGTAGATAATATAGCATGGAGCAATCAAAAATTATAGATACGTTGGAGACGTATCAAGGGGGTGGGGAGATGGGCAGGGGCGCGGGGTTTCGGGCGAAATAACTGCCCGGGCCCTACCGCCAGGGTCCATGGCGGTAGGGTTAGACAGGCTACCGCCGGGTGCCCTGGCGGTAGGGTGCGACGGAGGAGAACGGCGGGCGTCTCCGTGTGTTGACGCGGATTACTACCCTACCGCCAGGTCCCCTGGCGGTAGCCTGTCTAACCCTACCGTCAGGGACCCTGGCGGTAAGAAAAAGGGTTAAATCCCGAATTTTTTACCAACTGGGGTCAGATCCTGATTTTATATCGCAAAAGGGTCAAAACACGACATTCAGCCGCAAGAAGAGGGAAAAAACACCCCTCTCCTGGCTTTGCTATTTCTTGGACAACCTTGTTTTGTATAGGAGAAGAAATTAAATATGTTGGGGAGGTCGAATCTCGTCTTACTTTGTTTGATGTTTAAGTTCATTTTGTTGCTTAGTTGTTGGTTGAAACTATCCTCAAAGTTCACTATAAGTTGAGAGAGTTCTATTGTGCATATTTGTCATGTTTGTGAATTGGTGCATTGTATTGTTAATGAATAGTACCATTAATGTAGGACGCTGATGATGCTCACATGTGTGGTGGGAGCAACATTGCTCACACGTCCTATAACACACAGACTGCGCCACGTCACGCATGCATGCATATGGGAATTTTTTGGATTTCCATTTTCTAAAATGTTTTATATCTTAAATGAAAATTCCGATTGAAGATCTGTTTTCACCATTAAATCCATCGCGACGAGATCTTCGGTGATATGTTTCGACGACTTTTTTTTTGTTATAAGGTGCCATGTCTATTTCACATGAATTGTCATGGTGTTTATACTGAAGTTGCCATGATATGTTTCAGCTATTTTGCTTCTACCTTTAAAAGTAATTTTTGACATATTATAAAACGGAGAATTAAGAAACTATACTTGCCATGAACAATTAACTAAAACTCCCCCGCAAAAAAAAACAATTAACTAGAACTGTCATGATACATGCACTTAAAATTGCCATGGTTCATACAAAAAATATTTTAATGGTCAAAGTACTGGAATTGCCATGGTCAAAATACTAAAATTGCCATGATCTATAAACTGAAATTGTCACATGGTAACTTTAGTGTAAACACTATGGCAACTACATTGTAAACATCATGACAACTTTTGACAAAAAAATAAAATACGTTGAAACATATCAACATGGAATCTAATTTTGAAGACCTCGTCGAGACGGATTTAATGGTAAAAACATATTTTAATTGGATTTTTTAGTTAGGAGATAAAACATATTGAAGCCGAAAACCAAAAAGATTCATTCCCGCTGATGTCATTTGTTCTGACGTGGCAAAATGGATGGTAATGAAGGCGTTTGGGCCATGTTGCTTCATGCCACACATGTGGGCGTTATCATTTGGGTTAATGTAATATCAGAGCAAGGTTTTTTTTTTGTGTTTTGCTGAATTTTTTATGGTGAAAGATGAAAGTGAATACTAGCTGAAAGGTATCTTCGAATGGTGCAGATTATTAGACTTCAAAGGGCAAGATGGAGTGCTACGTTTCAAAAGTACTAGAAGCCAATGTTCACCAGTATGATGGCGTATGGCATTAGTTAATACCAGTGAAAAGCACTTCATCGCCAAGTTTGTGGGTATGTTTGACAATGGATCAATGACAATGTTTCTAACCATATCACTGATGAGACACACGCTCGCACCTTTTGATGAGAATTGCAGGATCTTTTTTCTCAAAACGAAGGTACCAACAAAATCTTCTTGATCAAACAAATAACCTGGCTAAGGTACAAAGAGGACACTAAAATCAGATATCGGGCGAATACCAACCAAAAAATTTACAAATCCACTTTCTTTACTATGAGTTACGCTTAAAGGTGAAGTGAGACCTTGCTACTACTAAGCTCATTATCGGACAACTTGGAGACCTTTAACGCCATATTTTGCAATTCAGCGCCTAATGGAGTTGTCACTTGGAATCTTGTGAAAATAAGGATACAAAATATAGATTCTAGAAAGGTAGTTGAAGCTAGTTATTCCTCGCATTCGGATGTTAGTCACTCAATCCAGGGGAGAAGCAAGAACATGTGTTCAAGTAAAGTATGCTAATAATGGGTGTGATCTATGTCATGAAAAAAGACACGTCAAGTGGCAATGTAAAAAGTGGAAGAAAGACAAAAAGAAAAACCATCGTTGAAACGAGCTAGTGATAGCGAAATCATGGCAACCAGATCACTTATGCAGTTGAGGACATCAAGCTTGTTATGCATGAAAAAAATGAGGTCACGTGTTGCTGAGTGGATCATTATAGTCTCTAATAAAGTCGTGAACCTTGTGGATGGTGAAGAGACTAAATGGATACCGAACAGCGGTGGCCATTGCCATGTCAAGACGAAGAATGACCACAAGGGCCATATGTAGATGAAGTTTGGCGTTTGTCGTGGTTTTGTCACGGCAGATGTCCTCATGAAAGGACTTAGTCATGGAGCCATCGCTACGGGTTAGCTTGAAGGGGTTAAAGCGGACACAAGGACGCAAGAGAGTTTATACTAGTTCGGCCCCTTTGATGAAGGTAAAAGCCTACGTCTAGTTGTGATGGAATTGATGGGGGGTTTGATGACTAGGGAGCAAACAAGCTTCGCCTAAGTCTCGAGTTGTTCTCTGTTGTCCTACACCGCCGCCGGGTCGTCCCCTTATATACATGGGTGACGCCCGTCGGTTTGAGAGTCGCGAGACCGGCTCATAGACGTGTCCGGTTCGGTCTCTAGTATTTCTAACTTACAACACAAGTTACATACTAATGCCGGTTCACGGCTACAAGCCTTAAACCGGTTCTGGGCCTTGGGCCCTTATAGAATATCCTCACTGTCGGGGAGAACTGATCGTGTCCCACGAACACCTATGGGACCTGGGTCCCTTGTGGTTCGGAGGGGCGCGGAGATTGCACAAAGAGCGGATCGAGGCGATGCACACGAGCAGATTTACCCAGCTTCGGAGCTCTCCGGAGAGATAATACTCCTACTGCTGCTTTGTGGATTATCTTGTGTCGCTTATCGCTGCTCCCTGCTGGCTGCACAGCCCGTCGACACGCGTTTCTGGGGAAGCCCCGTGGCGACACGTTGGCGGATGAGCTGGAGCGGAGATGAAGAGAGGTTGCCCGCCCCGGCAAGCTCCTTGCCGCGGCAGGAACCTTGTCGCGCTTGGGGGCTCGGCGCCCACCAAGCCTTCCCGGCAAGATCCCCTTGCCGGGGTCTTGTTTCCTTTGTGCCCTGAGTGGCCTTCCCGGCAAGCTCCTCTTGCCGGGGCCTTGATTACTTTGTTCTTGAATGGTTCCAAAGGAGCTGCTAAGGATCTTGGCGGCCACCAAGTCAGCCCTGCCGCGGGGTGCTGCAACCGTCCGTGCACGAGTTCGGGATACTAGGGTACCCCTACTCTAGTACACCGACAGGAGCCCCCGGGCCTGGGCCACACACGGCGCCAAGCTCTGTTGGGCGGGCCAAAACAAAGGCACGGCACGCGTGGTCTTGATTACGCCGTTATTTGCCTTGGACCCACCACGTCTCCCACGAGGCAGCACGCACCGGACGTGGCGTCGTGGGGAGATCGTGGGGCTTTCTTTAATGGGAAAAATCGGACGCCCGTCCCTCTCCCTTTATAAGCGGGGAACAGGGCAGGGGCGCCCACTTGCCCTTGCTGTCACATCGAAACCCCGTCGCTTTCCCTTTCTTCTCGAGCCCAAAGAGAGCGGCGCCCGCCCCTCCATTGCCACCGGTGCCACCGCGCCGTCGACCTCCTCCACCAACTCTCCCTATGGCTCAAGGCCGACAAGGAAAAGGCGTGAAATCAGCCGAGGCGCAGCGCTCATGGCTGCGGAAGGAGCGGCCCTCTTGATCCCCTGCTCAACAGGAAGGAGCTGCGGGAGCTGTACTATCTCTTCTGGTCGACGGAGACCAGGGCGCATCCGCGCACGAGGGTCATCTCCGCCGCCACATCTGCTAAGGTCTCCATCGGGTATCCCTTCTTCGCGATTTTCTTCCACTGCGGGCTCCGCCCGCCCTTTTCTGAGTTCTTCTGCGATGTCATGAACACGTATGGCCTCCGCCTCCTTGACTTCACCCCCAACGCCATCCTCACCATGGCCGTTTTCGCACACCTCTGCGAGAATTTCGTCGGGGTCCATCCAAATGTAGCACTCTTCCGCCACTACTTCTCACCCCGCGTAGAGAGAGGAGAGCCGCTTGCCGGAGGAATTGCATGGACCTCTAGGATCGGCAAGAAGGAAGCGTATCTTGACGGAGAGTTGCGCAGCAAGTGGGAGGAGTGGAGAGCTGACTGGTGTTGGATCTTAGAGGAGGAGCCACAGTCTTTCACCGCCTGCGCGGACCCCCATAGTTCGCGGCAATGATTGGAGCAACTTGGCGCGAGAGGGCGACAAGTTGAAGATTGCCACGACTAGGATTTTGCATCTCCGGCAGCGGGGCTTACCGTGGGAGCAGTTAGCGCGGACTTCGCCGCGCCGCATTGCGCCCTGCGGGAGAGAGGAGGCCTTCTTGGGAATTCCGAGCGCGGACATCATGAGGCCGCGCCCAGGTCTGAATTGAATTTTACTACCTTGGAGCTTGATGGCATGCTGCGGGAGTTGTTCAAGCTCAAGCGGATAACCCGGGTGGTGCATGTTGCGAGGGAGTTGTGCCTTGTGCAACAACTTCGTCGCCGCTGACAAAGATCCGTGCGATAATGCTGTTGTGCGATTCCCATGGAATCGTTCCAACTTGGCGAGGAGCCCGTCGGCGACATCGTGCAGTAGTTCTTCGACAACTTGGTTGAAGTGCCGATCCGCGCCGACGAAAGCAGAGGCGGCTCACCGCGACACCACCGCTCGGAGATGGCGCGCCGCCACGAGGTTGGAGGAGGCTGCGAGGCTGCTGCTGCGGTGTATTTGGGTTCTTGTCGAGGCGGAGGCGGCCGAGGCGGCAAGCCTTGCCGACCGAGAAGAGTTCGTCGGCGGAGGAGCAGCCCGAGCCCGACAACGAGCCGAGCGAGCCTGCGAGGCGCCTCTCCTCCGCCGTCAAGTAGCTTGCCGCAGGGGAGCCTGCTGCCCGCCAAGGAGACGCCTCCGCAAGATCGGAGAAGTGGCGGGGGCATACGGTCCAACAACCGCCTCGCCACCCGACGCGCTTCCACCGCTGCAAGCATCAAGTGCCTCGGGGCGCCTCATTTCGCCACGGCGACGGGCGCGGGGTCTTCTGGAGTCGCGGCCCTGCACCCGCCAAGCGTCCGAGGGAATCTTCTCCCCCAATCCGTCGCGCCGGAGCGGAGTTTGATCTCTCCGCCCTCAGCTCCGAGGAAGAAGAGGAAGAGTAAGATCTTGTCGTTGCTACTTGTAATCTTCCAATTTATTGTTTTATCTTTATAACTGACTGGCTTCACTCTGAACCTCCTTCTTCAGGTCGCTAGCTCAGAGGGCGTCGAAGAGGGCCAAGACTCCGGTGGTTGTCGTCTCAGATGACTCCCCTGTAGCAACAGGGGGCACGTCCGGGACTCCCTTGCCGGATCCGGCAACCCTTCAACAGAGCAGCCCCCAGCACAGCCCCCAGCGTAAGTGTTTGGTATACTTCTCATGGTTAGGCGTGCTTGGGTGCTTTCCCGTTACTGATATCTGGTTTGTTGAATCTTGTAGGAGCAGAGCAGCCACATCATGAAGCACCGGAGGCTACTCCTGAGGTCCAGCCTCATCAGGAGGCTCCGGAGGTCGCCCCCGAAATTCTGCTTGCTTCAACTACGCCACCAAGGGAGAATTCTCCGCCAAGGGAGCGCTCTCCGACAAGGGAGGCCTCTCCGACAAGGGGAGCTTCCCCGACAAGGGCTGGCGCCGACGACCCTCCGGTGGTGGAGACCGCGGCAACAGACCCTACTGCAGGTAATCTTCTTGCTTGATAATTTCCCTTGGGTTCTTTTCTTCTGTTTTTCTCTTTCGAACATTCGCTTGACTTGTGCTTTTCTTATTCTGACCACCAGATCCATCTGCCGGAGACCCGATGGAGACTGATGCTGCCGGCGAGGAGGACGCTCGCGGTGAAAATGTCGACGCCGCCAACATGGAGGAGGAGGCTGGCGCTGACGGGATCGCCGGCGAGGAGGCCGCCAAGGCTGTTGGCGCAAAGGCTGGAGAGGAATCTGGCGATCGCACTGACGGCCCTGAGGCCACAGGAGCGCCAGGCGCTGCACCGACCGCCGATCTTCCCGCCACCGATGCCGCACCAGACTCCGAAGAGCCCCAGCCCGGCGCCTATCTGAAGGCCGGCGAGGGTGTCTTTATCAAGCTCCCACAGGCTTCAAGCTCAGGGCACCGCCGAAGGGGAGACCTTCGACGCGGAACTGCTTGCCTCCGCCGGGCTGTCGCTGGTCGATGCTCCGAGCAGCAGCAGCGGCGAGCCTGAGGAGGAGCAGCTGTTAAGGAGGTTGATGTCGCTCTACCGCGCCCGACAAGCCAAGCTGGAGTCCAGGGAGGCGCTTGTCGCGAAGGCGGGAGCCAATTTGGAGAAACGCACGGAAGAGCTCCGACGCGCCAAGAAGGAAACTCTCCGGGATATAGCAGAGGCGCGGGAGCAGCTTGCTGAGGAGCGCACGACCTTCATCTTGGAGAAAGGCGAGGTCGAGGAGCAGCAGAGGCTTGCCGGCGAGAAGCTCTCCGCGCGAGAAGGTGAGCTGGCGCAGCGGAAGATCAACCTCGACAGCTTTGAGGAAGATCTCGCCGTCTTGAAAGCAAGCGATTAGCGGGCCACTTCAGGAGGCAAAGGATGCTGCTGCATTTGCCGAGGCCGCCAAGAAGGAATCTGAGACGCGAGGGTGGCTCAGCTAGAGTCCACCCTCGAAGAGCGCCGAGGAGGTCGCGGATTGAAGCGCGAGCGTGAAAAGGACGCCTACACCCTTGGCGAAGCTTCAAGGTCGCTTTGCTGAAAAGATCAAGGAGATCGATGCCGCCAAGGACGTTAAGGCGGATCTGGAGCTGAAGTCGACCACCACACGGAGGCGTTAAATGGCGCCAAGGAACAGGAAGCGGCCTGCTGGAAAAGATCAAGGCCACCGAGGAGTTCTTTGTCGAATGCTGTGACCGCCTGAATAATCTTGAGACAACATAATGCATCGGGATGAAGGTCTCGTGGACACCGCCGCCGCATCCATAATGAGCCGATGGAGTAGGGATGACAGATCTTGGGTACTCCACCGACGAAGCTCCAACCCAGCGTCAAGCTCAGCCTATTCTTCAAAGGCGTGTTGGCGGGTATCCAACGGCTCGGGAAGAGGTTCCAAAGCAATCGGAGGAGGAATCACGCCAAGTCTGCGCCGAGGCTCTCCAGAAGGTGTTGATGAAGGTGGCCTTCCGCAACCCAGGCGTCGACTTCACCAAAGCCCTCAAGTCCCTGCCTCCATCCGCCGATGTTGAAGCGCTCAAGGCCCTTGTCGCACCTATTGTGGGCAGGGTGAGCGGAGTTAAGAGGCTCGAGGCGACCAGCGTGGACTAGGCCGCCAAGTCTATCTTTCTCTTGTCATTGTAGATCATGTTTAGGTAAAAAGTCTATTAGACCAGCGACAAGTTATTATGTAACATACACTATCTTAGGCAATCGAATGCAATGTTATTTCCTTTACTCGATTTCTTCCTTGTATGTTTATACCCTCGCTTTTAGGGAACTTGTCGGTCTGAACACCTTTGCATGAAGCGCCGAGTCGCGGAACTTGACAGCTTCTTTGGCGATGCCGCTTCCGACAAGCAACCTTATCGCAACTAGTTGCAGCACACTTAAGTTGTTGAGCGGACTCAAAACAAAGTAAGGGCGAAGCTAGTCATGGTCGGTTCCTCCGCCGCATGAGTTTTCCATACAAAGTACTATCGTTCGAGGAAGATAACTTAAAATTTTAAAACTGGTCGTTTAAACTTAGCAACTTAGCTTTTACATTGTCCATTTCCGGCAAGGCGACAGTTCCTCGGCGACGCTTGCCCACACCATTATCTTCTCCTTCCCCCTGGTTAACTTGTGGGTGGATGAACCTTCTTCTTGTTTTGAGAAGAAAGAAGAGAAAATAAAGTTATGGAGCCTAGTGGCTCGTCATCGCTTACCGGGTGCGGATGCTGCACAAAATGTTAGTAAACACATGCATATATGATTATGAGGGCATGTATTGACAAAATGTGCGCAACACATAGGCTTTACTGATGCACGGGGTCTGCGCCCGGCTTTGTACAAAGGATTACATGCAACAGCGGCAAGACTTGTACAAAAAGGGTGGTTGCCGGAACGGGTCCCAGCAACCGCGCCTTATGGGTAAAACTTGCAAAGATGCTCTATATTCCAGGAATTGCTCACCGGAACGCCATCTTCGGTCTCAAGGCGGACAGCGCCGGCCTAGTGACTCGTTTCACCCGATAAGGGCCTTCCCACTTCAAGCGTCAACTTGTTGGAATTCTTGGCGGATTGAATGCGCGAAGAACAAGGTCGCCTTCCTTGAAGCTTCGGCATTAACTGCGGCTATGGTAGCGGCGCAAAGATTGCTGGTAACGAGCAGCTCGTCTGGCAGCTCAAGACGATCTTCCTCGAGGAGCAGCGTCATCTTGTCGCAGCTGCTCTTGCTCAAACTCATCATAGGCGAGTACTCGAGGTGACCCGTACCACGAGTTACTGGGGAGAACTGCCTCTGCTCCATAGACTAGGCGAAAGGTGTCGGCGGTGGCTCGATTTGGCGTCGTCTGATCAACCAAAGAACCACGGCAGCTCCTCGATCCAGTTTCTTCCACACTTGCGCAGCTTGTCGAAAGTTCTGGTCTTGAGTCCCGCAACACTTCAGCGTTTGCTCTCTCTCGCTTGACCGTTGCTTCTCGGATGAGCAACGAAGCAAAGCAGATCTTGGCGCCAAGATCTTGGGCGTCTTGCATGAAGGTGCGGCTCATGAACTGTGTGCCGTTGTCGGTGATGATTCTGTTAGGAATCCCAAAGCGGCAAACAATTGACTGAAGAACTTGATCGCCGATTGTCTGTCACCTTCCTCATCGGTTCCACTTCGGCCACTTTGTGAACTTGTCGATTCGACATACAAGTACTCAAAGCCCCGACGGCTCGGGGAAAGGGCCGAGATGTCGAGCCCCGACACGAGAAGGGCCAGGATAAAGGGATCGTCTGGAGAGCTTGAGCTGGTTGGTGTATCTGTTTGGAATGGGCCTGCACGCTTCACACTTTGTTACTTGTGCGATTGCATCTGGAGGGCTTCGGCGAAGAAACCTTGCGGAAAGCTTTGCGGCAAGTGCTCTTCTTGCCAATGTGGTGACCACATATGCCTCCATGTATCTCTGCCAACAGCTTCATCCATCTTCCCAGCAAATGCACTTCAATTTCGCACCGTTGAGTCTTCTTACATGCAGGATGTTGTCAACAAACTGGTACATAGTTGACTGCCGGGCTACTTTTTCCGCTTCTTCTTGCTCTTGGGAAGTTCTCTGTCTCAAGGAAATGGGCGATTTGTTGCGCCCATCTTTGGAGCACGTGGCTCGACAACAAGGACTAAAGGCTCTTCTATCACTACGGGAACATCTGCTTCTCGGCAAGAACACGTGGGTCCGCGGGAGCTTGATGATCCCGGCAAGCTTGCGGAGCGAAACTTGTCGGGGCGTTTGCTTCAACGATACAAACTGCATGGTTTGTCGGAGCAGACTGCTCCTCAGTGATATTTGCGTTGATTTTAGGGACCTTCTTGGCGGCGGCTTCAGGGAGCTCTGCCGGAAAGTAGTCGCCGGAAACCAGTTTCTCTTCTTGCTCTGTCCTGTTGATGGTGTTACGGTTGGCTGAGTCAGCTTGAGCACAAAAATTCCTGGTTCCACAGGTAACTTAAGTCACGGCACATTTGGAGAGGCCATCAGCTATATCATTACGAGCTCTTGGGCGTGTTCCATTTGCGAGCCTTCAAAGTGCTCTTCTAGCTTTCTCACTTCATCGACGTAGGCTTCCATCAACGGACTTTGATAATCTTTATTTACTTGGCGGACGACAAGTTGCGAGTCCCCCCTGACAATGAGCTTCTTGATTCCAAGGTCTACCGCAATCCTTAGACTGGCAAGCAAACCTTCATACTCTGCAGTATTGTTTGTTGCTTGTTCCTTGGGAAAGTGCATCTGGACTATGTACTTGAGGTGCTCTCCGGTGGGTGCGATAAGCAGCACGCCGGCACCGGCGCCTTGCAGTGAGAAAGCTCCATCAAAGTACATAAGCCACTCTTTATTTGCCTCCTTGACGGGGATGCTTGTCTCTGGAATTTCTTCGTCTTGCGTTGGCGTCCACTCTGCTATGAATTCTGCCAATGCTCTGCTCTGGATAGTTGAAGTGCTTTCAAACTTGAGACCAAAGCTTGACAGTTCCAGTGCCCACTTGACAATCCTGTCTGTTGCTTCTGGATTTTGCAATATCCTCTTCAGCGGAAAGCGAGTGACAACTGTTATCTCGTGTGCTTGGAAGTAATGGCGCAGCTTTCTCGAGGCCATGAGGAGGCCGAAAAGCAACTTTGCACACCGGAGTACCTTGACCTAGCCCCTTGCGTAAGGGAACCGACAAAAGTAAACCGGCGCTGCACCATCTTCTTACGTATCTTGTCGCAACCTGCTGATCTGCCCTTATCGGGACGAGAGCTTGACGGCGAAGCCCCACCTTGTTGCTGGATCGCTTTGTCTCGGTTCTTTGGCTCGTCATCATCTCCCCCTCTCGCTACTAACGCAACACTAACCACTTGATTGGTTGCCGCTATATACAGCAGCAACTTCTCTTGTGGCCTAGGTGCGACAAGTATTGGAGCGGAGGACAGGTATCTCTTCAAGTCTGCAGCGCAGCCTCCGCTTCGGGAGTCCATTTCATTGGACCTGCCTTTTCAAAATCTTGAAAAAGCGGCGATGCTGTTCAGCAGAACTTAGAGATGAACCTGCCGAGAGCAGCCACGCAACCGCAAGTCTTCCGACATCCTTGGCGCGCTTTGGTGCTTGATCTGCTCAATGGCCTTGATCTTGTCGGGATTGGCTTCGATTCCCCGCTGAGACACAAAGAACCCGAGAAGCTTGCCGGAAGGGACTCCAAACACGCACTTCTCGGGGTTGAGCTTGAGGTTGATCTTGCGCAGATTTGTAAATGTCTCAACTAGATCCTGAATCAGAGTTGCTTTGTCCTTGCTCTTGACCACTATGTCATCCATGTAAGCTTCTACATTTCTGTGTATTTGTGGCTCAAAGGCATCGTGGACTACTCTTGCAAAGGTTGAACCAGCATTCTTTAAACCGAAAGGCATCCATATGAAGCAGTACGTGCCACATGGTGTAATGAATGCGGTCTTCTCTTCATCCTCTTCTGCCATGAAGATCTGATGATATCCTGAATATGCATCAAGAAATGAAAGCAGATCACATCCAGCCGTGGAGTCAACAATCTGGTCGATACGCGACAAGGGAAATGGGTCCTTGGGACAAGCTTTATTAACATCTGTAAAGTCAATACAAAGTCTCCATTTCCCATTAGCCTTGCGTACAACTACCGGATTGGCCAACCACGTGGGATGGAGTACTCCTCTGACAAGTCCTGCTGCTTCCAACTTCTTGATTTCTTCCGCTATGAACTCTTGGCGCTCCACTGCTTGTTTCCTAACTTTTTGCTTGACGGGCCGTGCGTGAGGACAGACAACTAGGTGGTGCTCAATTACTTTCCTGGGAACACCGGGGATGTCAGATGGTTGCCATGCAAACACATCGACATTCGCCCAGAAAGCAACGAGCTCGCCTTCCTATTTAGGGTCAAGCGTGCACTGATGGTGAAGGTACCACCAGTGCCGTCCTCCTTGGCGGGCACTTTCTTGGTCTTCGGCGGAGCTGCCATCGTCTTCTTGTACTTGCCGGTGGAGCTCTATGGTGCGTCCTCGACGGTAGCGCAGCACTCCGAAGAGGTGCGCTTGCCGGAGTGGGCATCGGAGCTCTTGCCGGACTTGGTGGTCTTCTTCCTCCCCGCGGGAGCTTCAGCGGCAAGTAGTTTGCTATCTGCTGCGGCTGCTGCATCCCGGTAATTTTTGTCGGCGCAGATAAGCGCATCCTTCTTGTCGCCATGGACAGAAATGACGCTTATCGGGCCGGGCATCTTGAGTAGGTTGTAAGCATAATGAGAGGCAGCCATGAACTTGGCGAGTCTTTGGGCGACCAAGTATGCCATTGTAGGGCAATGGGAAATCGGCAACGTCAAACGTGACCCTCTCGGTTCTGAAGTTGAGCTCGCTGCCGAATGTTACCCGACAGCGTGATCTTCCCTTTGGGCTTGCTCCTTCTGGGTTGATTCCTTGGAAAGTACCAGTTTCTTGAGCTCATTGTCGAGGATTTGAAGTTTCGGAGCACCGCAGAGGAGATCAAATTCAGGCCGCCCGCCGTCAACCAAGATCTTTGTGACCTTGAGGTTGCGGATGGTTGGTGAGACCAACATCGGCAAGCACCCAACCGCAGATGATGCGATCGGGGTGATCCTCAATGTCAAAGATGATGGGCGTCTTGGACCACTTCGTAGGTTTGCGTGACTCTATGGATGGTTCTGCTGCATTGACCTCACGCATCTATTGCTTGAGTTGGCGGTGCGAGGTATGCGAGACGCACCACCGTCAGCGCAAAGGACCTCCGTTGCCTTTTGAAACTCCTGCTCATCAGCTTCATCGTCTTCCATGTCCTCGTCATCTTCATCTTCGTCTTCTTCCTTGTCGCGGCGCGGGAGGTCTGTCTCCTTGCCGCTGCTTGGCCTTGCCACAAGGCGTCCTCCCGACCGGGTCTCTTCTTACTTGCTGCACCTGCACCTTCTTGGGCTTTCTCCTTGTCTCGCCGCTCGTATTCAGCTCTCAGTAGCTCAACAAGCTGCTCGACTTTCTTGCAGCTCGGAGATCGTGGCCCTTAGTGCGGTGGATTTTACAAGATCTTGCTTGTTGGAGCTGTTAGGCTTGTCGGCGGCCACCACCTGACTTGGCGGTCGGCGTCAACGGCAACCTCCTTGCTGAGCCACCAGCCTTGGCTTTGTTGGCAGCACCATCCTTGCCGGACTGCTCGACAACTAGTACTTCTTGGTTTTTCTTCCTTCATTGTTTAGCCTTTGCTCTTTCTTGCCGGGCGATCTCCTCACCGTCGATTCTGCTCCCACATTCTCTCCTGAAGTCTTCTTCCTTCTTCGCCAGCGTGCACACTTGTCGGCCAGGCGTAAAGCTCACGGCGTCTTTCACTTTGCACATCGCCATCTCCTCCCTCATCCTGCGGTTTCGCACATTCGATGGAATGCACCGATCACCGCGGCAGGGTGGGCGTCAGGGATGTTGTAGTGCACTCATTGAATCTCTAGATGAACTTGCGAGGACTCTCCTCTTTCTAGGCAAGCAGGTGGAGGTCACTCTCCACAGCCATGAGGCTTGTGGCCACTGTGAAGGCGCCAACGAACTAGTGACACAAATCTGCCCAAGAAGAAATAGAGCCATCCGGCAAGTGCATGAGCCAAGATCTGACGTTTGTCTTGAGCACTAGAGGAAAGTAGTTGGCGAGGATCTTGTCGTCTCGTCCCCCCGCAGCCTGCACTGCGATGGTATAGATGTTGAGGAACTCCGATGGGTGTGTCCTGCCATCATACTTCTCCGGCACATCTGGCTTGAAGTTTTTCTTGTCGGGCCACCGGACTTGCCGCAGCTCACGAGTGAACGCAGGACAACCTACACAGTCGGCAAGTCGCCTGGTTCCCCTGGCGCATGCATATCGACAGTGGGCCCGGCGCGCTGGTCGGATTGACGGCGCGCTTCTCTTCGGCACTCAATGCGGGTTCGAGCGTCTTCTTCTTGTCGTTCTCGAAGAACTTGGCGCTGGTCGCGACGAGCTCGCGGATCCGACGACGCTGTGGAGTCGCTATCGAGGTGGATCCGGCGAGTCGGCGATCTTGGCCTTCGGGAAGGGGAGTGCACGGTGGCTGCTCCCCCGTAAGTCTCGTCGCCATCAACTCGTGCCTTGTCGCCTTGCCGCGGCTGCGAAGCGCTTGGTTGCCGCGGGACGTCGCCGTTGGCAAAGCCGATGAGGCTCTGGATTGTTGCCCTCCATTCGTCGACCTTATCAGCCGTTGGAGGGTAGTCTAGAAGTAGCTGGGCTCTCGCCAAGGCTTCCGCTGGTGTGGTAGGTGGCAATGGCGTACGGAGCGAAGAACGGGATGTGCTCGGACTCCTAACCAAGTTAGGAGGAGCAGCATCCCGCCCGATCCGTACTCGCTTGTACCGAAGATCTTTGGTATGCATCTGGTCTCGAGGGCCTCGGGATCCTCCAGCTTGGCCTTGATCCAACGAGCGTATGGTGCCGCGAGCATCATGACGCTGTCGGTCCCGCGCCTCTTGAGAAGGACGCGGTGAGGATTCGGACGCCGACGCCTGCGCTGCCTTGTCTTTGGACCTGGCGGCGTTGTGGGCTTTCTCGACGACGCCGGTTCCTCCGCCAGCGTTTCCCCCACCACCTGACAACTCCGGTGGTGGTGGGTTCGACGCGGACGGCTCTGCTGCTGCCGAAGACTTCTTCTTTGGCGCCATGTTGACGAAAATGTTGATGAAGTTGCTCGTGTGACCGCCGGATCGGGTTCACACAGCCTCGACGCCTTACCGGGCGCGCCAAAGATGTCGGGAGAATCGATCGTGTCCCACGAACACCTATGGGACCTGGGTCCCTTATGGTTCGGAGGGGAGCGGAGATTGCACAAAGAGCGGATCGAGGCGATGCACACGAGCAGATTTACCCAGCTTCGGAGCTCTCCGGAGAGATAATACTCCTACTGCTGCTTTGTGGATTATCTTGTGTTCTTGCTAGGGAGCAACGGGAGCTACAAAACCTAGCCTAAATGTGGTCTCGTATGAGTAGAATGAACTAAGCCGGAGCTGGACCGAACCCTTTCTACGTTGCACTTGGGCCTCCTTTTATAGGCACAAGGGGTCACCACATGTGGCAAGTAGACAAGGGTAAGATAGTAAAAACATAGGTTGGTACACCGCTTTGTACAGTGTACAGTAATCTATACCTAACTCTGACGGCAAGGGACAAGAGTCATTAATGCCCGTCTCAGTCGCCTGAATAGTGTAACAGGGACCGTCAAGCGCGCCTCCGTTTGCCACGATGGTAGCTCGTCAGCGCCGCTTATCGCTGCTCCCCGCTGGCTGCACAACCCGTCGACACGCGTTTCTGGGGAAGCCCCATGGCGACACGTTGGCGGATGAGCTGGAGCGGAGATGAAGAGAGGTTGCCCGCCCCGGCAAGTGCCTTGCCGCGGCAGGAACCTTGTCGCGCTTGGGGGCTCGGCGCCCACCAAGCCTTCCCGGCAAGATCCCCTTGCCGGGGTCTTGTTTCCTTTGTGCCCTGAGTGGCCTTCCCGGCAAGCTCCTCTTGCCGGGGCCTTGATTACTTTGTTCTTGAATGGTTCCAAAGGAGCTGCTGAGGATCTTGGCGGCCACCAAGTCAGCCCTGCCGCGGGGTGCTGCAACCGTCCGTGCACGAGTTCGGGATACTAGGGTACCCCTACTCTAGTACACCGACACTCACGGGCTTCAAGCATACTTGACTACTGATGATGAAGTAACCCGACCTCTCCTGGCCGGTTTACGCCCAGTAGTAATATCCCCAACATTAGGCCCCAGATTGATTTGAACAGGTTCATGTCAATCCTTAGTAAAAAACTTCGTCTTCAACATCTTCTTGGTTGAACCGCCGTGACGTCATCTTCTCAGATTGTGGTGAACTGGCATGACGTCATCTGTCATAAAGAATTGTGTATAATATGTTTTCATTAATGAGTCTGCAACAATCGAGGCGACAGCTCCGCTTCCAAACTTGCGGCCCCTTGATTTTCGCGCCTGACACACATATCCCTTGCCTTTATAAATAGACCGAAGGGTCATTTATTTTTCCCCTTCGTGCCCCTCTGCTTCGTCTTCCTCGCGCCGCCTAGCTTTGGAGCTCCACCGCCGCCGTCAACTTCTGCACCAACCTTGGCCGCTGCATCAACCTGAACGTACCAGAGCATCGCGGCGACCTTCCGCTTCTTCCTCAGCCCCGGTAAGTCTTCTATCCTTTCACCATAGATCTGTTCTAGGGTTTCCATGTTCTTCGGTGCTCATCGCTTGCTTCTTGCTCATATGATAAATTTTAGTTAAATCTGCGAATCCTTGTTCTGCGTAGCGGTAGTTTTTTAGCATCCGCTGTCACCTGCGCATCTCAAGGTCATAGATCTCCCTGCGTCATTGCTCATTGATTCGGTACCGCTCCGTTTTGGACCTTGAATTTTTATTTCTTTTCTGAATATGCTCCAGGTCCAAAACTGTGACAAGCTTTTGTGAAACCTGTTTTTGCACATCCACTCTTGATTCATCAATGTTTCAGACTAGGCGGTTTAACTTTGTAGAGAAATTGACAACTCGGCATATACCATTAGTTCCCTTGTTGAACCGCCAAGGTTGTCCGGTTTATGTATTGCCACCTTGCAGAACTCCGGTTTATAAGAAACTTCTTCCGGTTTAACAATGAATGTATCAATATATAGCCTTCTAGCATATTCTTGAACCGGTATTACTGCTTTGCAGATTGCATCATGGCCAAGCAAGTGTACGAGTGTAACTGGGTCCCTTCTCGAGTGACTGAAACTCAACTGGATAACTTAGTCCGCACCGGCGCTTTAAGCAAAAAAGACATCATTCACTGGAGGGTCCCTGCTCCGGAGAGTTCTCCAGAACCCAAGGATGGAGAAGTTGTTGTTTTTGCTGACCACTTAGCCCGGGGCTTCAGTCCGCCCGGTTCAAAGTTTTATCGGGATGTCTTGGCCAACTTCCAACTACGTCCACAAGATATTGGCCCCAACTCCATAACCAATATCTGTCATTTTCAAGTGCTCTGTGAGGTGTTCTTTCAGGAGGAGCCCACAGTTGAATTGTTCAGAGATTGCTTCCATCTAAACCGCCGCACTGAATTTTCTGACGGTCCCAACACCGAGTTGGGTGGTGTGGCGATTCAAAAGCGGAAAGAGGTCACTTACCCTCACGCCAAACTGCATAGCCATCCCAAAGAGTGGAACTCAACATGGTTTTACTGCAAAGATACCTCTCCTGAGGGAGAAAATCCTTTACCGGGTTACCGTCCGGAACGGCTAAGCAACACACATCCTCTCCCTCACAGACTGACTGCTAAGGAAAGAAGCAAATATGCCCCTCAACTATCCAAGCTCCGGGCCTTCATGGCCAACGGGTTGACA
Organism: Aegilops longissima; assembly: GCA_021605205.1. NCBI lineage: Eukaryota > Viridiplantae > Streptophyta > Magnoliopsida > Poales > Poaceae > Aegilops > Aegilops longissima. The sequence goes on from CM038680.1 coordinate 422,631,597, forward strand.
GGAGTTGATCTTGCTCGCTGCTGGATATCTTGGAGTATCCGCCCCGAGCCTCAAGCTCGGTTTGATGTGCAAATACACGTAAGATGTGAAAGACCCTCTACAGACATATTGAGATCCAACTAATGACGATGAAGTTCTTGAGGCTGTTAAGAGGATGTTAAACGAACCGAAGTCGCTTGCGCCCAAACCGGCCTGGCTCCCTTTTCTGCCATTAACAAACCGCCAGCTGTAAGACTCATATCTTATGCCTTCATAAAATTTGACTATGTTTGAGTACTCTTTGTTGATATTAACATCTTTCAAACAGGGTGATGATCCATTTTGGAGCAGGAAGACTCCACAAGAGAAACTGGTGGCAATAACCCGGCCCAAGACCAAAGTTGTGAAGAAACCAGCAAATAGAAAGAAAACCACTGCCTCCTCCGATCCACCAGCTGACGATGATGTGGGTAATCCGGATCTTGTGGTATAACTTGACTCACTTGGTCTATTTTTTACACGCCTTATTGATAATGATTATTGCCAGGATGATGCTGAAGCTAGTCATGCTGATGTTGTAGAGGTAATCGCTCTTTCTTCCGATTCAAACCCTTTACCTTCAGTAAAAATCCGCCGGGCAAACCGGAAAGTTAAATTTTCTCATCCTCTTGCTCACTTGGATCGAAACTTTCTTATGAAGACACAACATCATGAAGCTCGTCGCGCAACCCGACACAGCGGCCAGGTAGTCACCTCCACCGGTTTACCGAACAGTCCGGTTCGGAAACACCATTCATAGGTCTCTAACTGTTTCATCAATGCTTATCCTAAAGCGGGTTGCATTCGTCAACCTCTTAATCCATCTGACTCCGATTATCAGGTGACTTCTCATTCTTCCTCCGGCGAGTCGACAGGCACCCAACTCCCACCACTCAAGACAGTGCTTGGGTGAGCCATATTCCTGATAATGTTGTTTGGTATACCACTTTCAATGTTCATTGGACTGATCCCTCTTTTTCCTTTCAGGGCCAAACCTAGGCCAAGCAAGAAAGCTCGCCTGGATAAAGCGGCAGAAGACGATGCTCCTGAACCGACCCAAATACCAAATCCCGAGGAACACATCCAGGATGATATACTGACCGACCCACCGTTGCAAGATCATGATGTTACTGTTGAAGAAGCATATGTTGATACCACCGGTCCTTCAAATCAACCCACGAGTCCTGCTCAAACTGACAAGACAGCGAGTCCACCAAAGCAGACGGATAAACCGGCGACCCTAGTACGAACCGGCGAAGCCAAGGATGATGATGTTGTGATTACTGGTTTTGGCCATTCCGAGCCAGGTAATCCTGCCGCTTTGTCCAAGCACACTGCAAAGGATGAATTTACTGCGTTTGGTAAAGGCAAGTGGAATGCCGATTTGGCAACTTATGCCGCTTTGAATCCCCAAGATCTTCATTCCGGTTATCTGAACCGGTTATATACCAGCCGTGATTATGAAGCCGGTTTGGTAAATATGATGAAGGACAAATACGAGGTAAATTCCATATGACTCCCTGCTTGTATATTTCAATCTGTCAACTCTAATAGCCCCCAAGTAACGATTTAATATGTAAACTTAAACCGGGACTTCCCAATATAATCCTGAGCAAAACTTTACTTTTGGGAAAGTAGTTTCAAGGGCAGTTCAACTTAATGTAGTTAAACCGAACTTTTATAAGAAATCCAAGATCCCTCAAGGATGAGCAAATAAGCATTAGCCCCCAAGTGCCAAACTGAATACTTGTATTGAGCTTGGGACTTGATATATAGAAATTGTAGGATGAACAGCAAATATGCATTAGCCCCCAAGTACCAAAGGCATAACTTGTTATGGGGTTGGTACTTCAAGTCTGCATCTTAATCTTTATCAAATGATTTTCTGTATCTAGGCTGATCTGAACAAGAAAGAAAGCCAAATCGCTGATCTCCAAGAAAACCTGAAATCCCAGCAAGCTGAAACCTCCAAGGCAAAGAATGAATTAACCAGCGCTTTAAGCGTCATGGAAAAGCTTAAGGAGGGCTTCAACAAAGAGCGGGCGGATTGGGCCACTGAAAAGGCTGCTTTAACTCAACGGGCAGAAAATGCTGAAGCTGCCCTTAAACCGGTGGTGGATGAACTGTCCAGTATAAAGCGGCAAGTGCATGCCATGACTGCTGCTGTCTTTGGTAAGCCTTTTTTGATTTCTGACATAATGAAGCTTTCTCATGTAATTGCCGGTTTATTAACACTTTGAATGATATAGGTACACGCATTGGCCACTTGGGATCAGATGTGCGGAAGAAATTGAAAGCCTCTTATACTTTGATAGAGCAACTCTATACTGGCGCGCAGCGGATCATTAGCACCTCTTCTCATAACAACCCGGCACCGACCTTGATCCAGGACACCCTTAAAAGGTTGTCAATGCTTCCTGCCCGGTTTGAAGAATTAAAGAAATCTGCTGCTAGAACTGGTGCCATAAACGCCTTAATCCGGGCCAAAGCATGGGTGCCAGACTTTGATCCTGTTGAAGCGGCCCAAGGCTTCCCAAGCTTGAAGGAAGATGGGACGGAATTCAGCGAAAGAGGATCTTCGAGCTATAAACCGGGAAGTGCGCCCTTTGGCTTGTCAACTGGTTGAAGAGGCAAATCTGTCTCACTATCAGGCCCAATATGATGGAGAAAATAAACGAGTGTCTGCACCGATTCCTGAAGCGGAGAAGCTTATACCGCCAATCCGTAAGCATACTTACGCTCCTGATATTGAACCGTCGTTGCTGATCAATGATGAAGTCGTATTCCAAGCATTAATGGGAATCGACTAGACGACTGTTGATTTCCAACCGCTGGGTAGGGAATCAGAAGCTGAAGCGGCGCAGGATGACCCGCAACCATCAGGCCAAGCTGGCAATCAAGCATAAACCGGAGGCCGGTTTACATTACTGCTTCCTTATGTTATGCCAAAAAACAATTGTCTTATTTGGGCACTGTGTTGCCTTGTAATAGACTAGCTGCCACACTTTGTGTTGATATGCCTTCGTGCATATTTATTGCAATTTATGTTTTTGTTGAATCATCAACCTTAAATTGTTGTCTGTAGCAAAAAAGCTTAAAACGCCATTGTGGTTGTATCACCAGGCGGGTCATCATATCCATGCATATGAAATTAAAGATAATACTTTAGATTAAACATATGATAAAATATGGGAATATATGATACCTGCCATCGTAGGGCATGAAGTTGGCTGTGCGAATCTTGAAGCGGAGTTTGTAAGAAACCCGCTCCGCTGAAGGAGAAAACAGCTCCTGTGTATATAGGGTCGGTTTACCAGGTAAACCGTTCCGGATTAAGATGAACGCCGGTGTTACTCCATAATAGGATGTTTATCAAAAATCAAACCGGGCAAAAGTGTCTCCGGATGAAAAAAAACCGTGTCCCGTCAACTGACAGTCGAATCGGTTTAACAATTGTCGGTTTAAGAACACAACAAGAGAAATATGCAAAAAGACAAACAAATTGCAAGCAAAGGAAAAGACAAAATCTTTTGCGAAAAGAGGCTGTTTGAGCCGATCAAGTGGCATTACCATGGTCGGACATGACCAAGCCCCCAATAGGTGTAGCTATGGTTCATGTCAGCCAGGTCCCCAAATGATGCAGTGGCATTACACTGATCAAGAGGTGTAGTGATGGTTCGGGTTTGACCAAGCCCCCAAGTGATTCTGTGGCCTTAGGCCTATCAAGAGGCGTGACTGGTTCAGACGTGACCAAGTCCCCAAGTGATCTCGTGGCTTCCGCCTATCAAAAGGTGTTGCATTGGTTCGGACACGACCAAGCCCCCAAGTGACATGATATAAAGCTTTGTTAAAAAGCTAACTCAAGGGGTAAACCAGAGACCGCTTTAAGATAAAAACTCCGTGTAACCACTCATGATGTAAAAATAACAGAGACCCCGCTTTAGCTAAGGCTCCGGTTTATTGTATTGATCATAATATATACATTGTCATAATATGTACGTAAGTAGAGCCTATGGCTCAAGTATAGTAGGGCCGAAGATGAGCTATGTTCCACGGCCTGTTGGTCTCCTCCTCTGATGTACGTGAGTCTTTATGCTCTCGAATATCAATCAGATAGTACGACCCGTTGTGCAGATTCTTGCTGACCATGAAAGGTCCCTCCCAAGGTGGGGATAGCTTGTGCATATCAGTCTGGTCTTGGATGAGCCGGAGCACCAAATCTCCTTCTTGAAAGGTTCTGGTTCTAACTCGGCGACTGGATAGCGACGAAGATCTTGCTGGTAGATCGCCGAACGGGCGGCTGCAATGTCACGCTCCTCATCCAACAGGTCCAAAGCGTCTTGCCGTGCTACCTCATTGTCCGCTTCAACATAAGCTGCTACACAAGGTGAATCATGACGGATATCACTGGGGAGAACCGCCTCCGCTCCGTAGACCATGAAGAACGGTGTGTATCCTGTCGATCTGTTGGGTGTAGTGTTGATGCTCCATAACACAGATGGTAACTCCTCAACCCAACAACCCGGCGTCCGCTGCAAAGGAACCATAAGCCGGGGGTTGATGCCTCGTAAGATCTCCTGGTTAGCTCTCTCTGCTTGGCCATTGGACTGTGGGTGAGCCACTGATGAAACGTCAAGCCGGATGTGCTCACGTTCACAGAACTCCTTCATAGCACCCTTAAACAGATTGGTACCATTATCAGTAATGATACTGTGTGGAAAGCCAAACCGGAAAATCACCTTCTTAATGAATTGAACCGTTGTGGCTGCATCACACTTGCTGACGGGCTCCGCTTCTACCCACTTTGTAAATTTGTCAACCGCCACCAAAAGATGGGTTTTCTTGTCCTTGGACCGTTTGAAAGGCCCAACCATATCCAGCCCCCAAGTCGCAAACGGCCAAGTAATTGGAATCATCCTCAATTCTTGAGCCGGCACATGAGCGCGTCTTGAGAACTTCTGACAGCCGTCACATCGCCTAACCAGGTCCTCTGCATCAGCATGAGCAGTCAACCAATAAAATCCGTGACGAAACGCCTTAGCTACCAAAGATTTTGAACCGGCGTGGTGACCACAATCTCCTTCCTGGATTTCGCGCAAGATCTCACAACCTTCCTCTAGCGACACACAACGTTGAAACGCTCCTGACACACTGCAATGATGCAACTCGCCATTGACAATAGTCATGGACTTGGATCGCCGGATTATCTGTCTGGCCAGCATCTCATCCTCTGGTAACTCGCCCCGGCTCATGTACGCAAGATAAGGAACCGTCCAATCCGAAATGACATGCAGAGCCGCCACCAACTGAGCCTCCGGATCAGGAATAGCCAAATCCTCTTCGCCAGGGAGCTTGACCGACGGGTTATGCAGGACATCTAAGAAGGCATTAGGCGGGACCGGTTTACGCTAAGAGCCCAGCCGGCTTAAAGCGTCCGCCGCTTCGTTCTTCCGTCTGTCCACATGATCCACCTGATATCCCTTGAAGTGGCCTGCAATGATATCCACCTCACGACGATATGCTGCCATGAGCGGGTCCTTAGAATCCCAATTACCAGATACTTGTTGGGCCACCAGGTCTGAGTCACCGAAGCACTTGACTCGGCTGAGATTCATCTCCTTAGCCATCCGGAGACCATGGGTTAAAGCTTCATACTCAACTGCATTGTTAGTACAAGGGAACATTAAGCAGAGAACGTAACAGAACTTATCACCTCGTGGGGAAGTTAATACGACTCCAGCCCCCGAGCCCTCCAATTGCCTGGACCCATCAAAATGAATAGTCCAATAGGCGTGATCCGGTTTTTCTTCAGGTGCTTGTAGCTCCGTTCAATCATTGATGAAATCCACAAGTGCTTGAGACTTGATCGCCGTCTGAGGCACATATTTCAAACCGTGCAGCCCAAGCTCTATAGCCCACTTGGCAATTTGGCCAGTTACATCTCTGTTTTGAATTATATCTCCCAAAGGAGCAGAGCTGACCACTGTGATGGGATGTCCCTGGAAGTATTGCTTAAGCTTCCGGCTTGCCATGAAAACTCCATACACCAGCTTCTGCCAATGCGGGTATCTTTGCTTGGACTCAATAAGCACCTCGCTGATATAGTAAACCGGAAGCTGAACCGGATATTCCTTGCCCGCCTCCTTGCGCTCCACCACGATAGATTCGCTGACTGCACGAGCATTAGCTGCCACATAGAGTAGCAATGGTTCCTTGTCAATCGGAGCAGCAAGAACAGGCGGGTTGGCTAGCTGCCGCTTTAAGTCCTCCAATGCTTTATCGCGGCGGACTCGCACAAAGGGTCCACTTTTTCAAAGATCGATACAAAGGTATCGCCTTCTCACCGAGGCGGCCGATAAACCGGCTCAACGCTGCAATCCGCCTGCCACGCTACCGGACATCATTGATACATTTCGGTTTAGCCAGGGAGGTGATAGCTGTAATCTTCTCCGGATTAGCCTCAATTCCCTTGTTGGACACCAGAAAACCCAATAACTTGCCTGCCGGTACACCAAAAACACACTTAGCCGGATTGAGCATCATCTTGTATGTCCGTAGGTTATCAAAGGTTTCCTTCAAATCATCAACCAGAGTCTCCTTCTCCCTTGACTTAACCACAATATCATCCACATAGGCATGCACATTACGGCCGATCTGCTTATGAAGGCAATTCTGTACACACCGTTGATAAGTTTCCTTGGCACTCTTGAGCCCAAAGGGCATAGATACATAGCAGAAGGATCCAAAAGGTGTTATGAACGCCGTCTTCTCCTGGTCCTTAACTGCCATCTTGATCTGATGATAACTAGAATATGCATCCAGAAAACTCAAACGCTCACAACCCGCCGTAGCATCAATAATCTGATCAATGCGGGGGAGGGCAAAAGGATCTGCTGGACAAGCCTTGTTAAGATCTGTGTAATCCACACACATGCGCCAGGTGCCGTTCTTCTTAAGGACCAGCACCGGATTAGCCAGCCATTCAGGATGGAACACTTCAACAATAAAGCCAGCCGCTAAGAGCCTGGCCACTTCCTCTCTAATAGCCTTGTGCCTTTCTTCACTGAACCGGCGGAGAAACTGCTTCACCGGTTTGTACTTAGGATCAACATTAAGAGTGTGCTCAGCGAGTTCACTCGGTACACCTGGCATGTCAGAAGGCTTCCATGCAAAAATGTCCCGGTTCTCACGGATGAACTCGATGAGCGCTCTTTCCTATTTCGGATCCAAGTTGGTACTGATACTAAACTGCTTGGACGAATCGCTAGGTACGAAGTCAACAAGCTTGGTCTTAGCTGCCGATTTGAACTTTAAAGCCGGGTCATGCTCTGTGGTTGGCTTCTTCAAAGGAGTCATGTCCGCCGGATCAACATTATCCTTGTAGTACTTCAACTCTTCCGTGGCACAAACCGACTCTGCATAGGCCACATCACCTTCTTCACACTCCAAGGCAATCTTGCGACTTCCATGAACGGTTATGGTCCCCTTGTGACCCGACATCTTGAGCTGCAGATAAATATAACAGGGTCGTGCCATAAACTTGGCATAAGCCGGCCGCCCAAACAAAGCGTGGTACGGGCTCCGGATCTTAACCACCTCAAAAACCAATGTTTCTGACCTGGAATCATGATCATCCCCAAAGGCCACCTCCAGAGCTATCTTGCCAACGGGATATGTGGACTTACCAGGTACCACACCATGGAATACCGTATTGGACGGTTTAAGATTCTTGTCTGTTAGCCCCATACGACGGAAGGTCTCATAGTACAAGATATTAATGCTGCTTCCTCCATCCATGAGCACTTTGGTGAACTTATAACCTCCCACCTGAGGTGCCACCACCAATGCTAGCTGACCCGGATTGTCAACCCGGGGAGGGTGATCCTCTCTGCTCCATGTGATTGGTTGTTCTGACCAGCGTAAATAACGAGGCACGACCAGTTCAACAGAATTCACTGCTCGCTTGTGAAGCTTCTGGTCTCGCTTTTCCAAGCTAGTGGTGAATACATGATATTGCCCACTATTCAACTGTTTTGGATTGCTCTGATAACCCGACTGCTGCTGTTGCTGGTTGTAACCACCCTGGCTACTCTGGTTGTTTTGATTGTTATGTCCACCCTGATCTCCATTGAAGCCTGAACCGACATTTCCTCCACCGTGACCCGGCCCATGGAATCCGGATCCTGAGCCACCACCTGATCCGTGATCATACCGGAAAGCATTAGAATTTTTGAACTCCTGCATAATATAGCAATCCTTACAAAGGTGGGTGGCTAGCGCCTCCTTCGTCCCGTGCTTTGGATAGGGCTAGTTTAGTAGATAAGTCAGGCGGTCCGGATTGGGGTTTGGAGCTCCACCGCAATTTGGCGGTTTACCCTTCCGTCGCTGGCCCCTGTCCTGTGCGCTAGTATTAGACACAAAGTCCATGCTGCCATCCGCTTTACGCTTGCCTCCGTTACCATGACCTGCCGTGTTGTGTTGCTGCCCCTTGGAGTTGCTGTTCTTCTTTCCCTTCCCTGTCTTGTCATCATCAGACTCGGGATCCTTGGTACCATCAGAATCAGCATACTTCACTAACACAGTCATGAGGGTCCCCATATCGTTACAATGGCGCTTCATCCGTCCCAATTTCAACTTCAGAGGTTTAAACCGGCAGTTTCTTTCCAAAGTTATAGCCGCGGAGTCAGCGTTGATACGGTCGGATGAGTGCAAAATTTCCGAGACTCGGCGTACCCAGCGGGTTGTTGACTCTCCTTCCTCCTGGACACAGGACGCTAAATCCACTATCGACATGGGCTCCTTACATGTATCCTTGAAATTCTGGATAAACCGGGCTCGCAACTGGGCCCATGAACTGATAGAATTGGCTGGTAAGCTCTTTAACCAAATAAGGGCGTCCCTTCAAGCATCATGGTAAAATACTTTGCACATGCCGCTTCATCTATGTCAAGCATCTCCATGGCCATCTCATAACTCTCTACCCATGCTTCCGGAGACAAATCGGCCGTGTAATTTGGCACCTTGCGCGGGCCCTTGAAATCCTTGGGCAGGCGTACATTGCGTAAAGGGGGGACAAGACAAGGCACTCCCAAAGAACTGGAAGTAACTCCTGGCTCGATCGAGGTGGTTGGACGAACCGACGTAAGCTGACGAGCCTCACGTTGCGCTACTAACTCAGCATCCCTTCATGCTCGGGCCCGGTCCACCACTTCCTGAGCATCACCCGCCGGGTTATGGCCACGGGGCGCTTCACGGTTCCGTGCATTACTGGATACGGCGGGTTCATCCATCCGCCTGCTATAACTCTGGCTTGGACGGGGGGTGTAATGAATTCGGTCATGACTATATGAATATGCTTCCTGCTGAACCAAGGCTGTTCGAAGAAGTTCCTTAACCCGGCGCGTCTCCACCACTTGCGGAGAATCACCTTCAATCGGGATGGCCTCCAGCCATGAAGCGGCGGCGATAAGATTGTCCATTGGATTGGAATAATGACCTAGAGGTGTCTGGACAGGCTGAGGTACGATGTTATTCTGTCGAGGCGGCTCCATCAGACGAGGCTGAACCGGCGCACCCGTCCTAGGTGCCTCCACCCGGTTTAGCCACGGCGGGTTGCTAGTCCCTGCTTCTGGGGTATTAAAGAGGTTTCTGGCATCAAAAACCGTTGGTAGGCGAGACCGATGCTTCCTTTTCAAGACTTCGTGTGACGCGTTCTGGTCCAGCATAAGCCTATAGGCCTGCGCATCCAAAGCAGCCCGCTCTGCGGCCATCCCGTTGTTCTCAGCCGCTAGGTCGGCCTTGGCCTGAGTGATCTGTTCCCTCACTTTTGCAATCTCCGCGTTGTGGGCGTCCTGATCCGCCAGATTAGCCTCTGCCATAAGCACAGCCAACGCATCAAACATATCAGATAAAACTTGAGCCGACGGGCGCACAGAGCCTCCTGCCCCGGCCGCTGCCGCTGCTGCTGATCCGGAGAACATTGCTGTTGCGGTCGAAGAGTGGACCGCCGCCTGTGTATCGGCCATGAATATCCCAACCCGGTTGGGCAGATCAGAGGGGTCCGGAATACTGTCGCCATCGGAACAGCCCCTAATCCGGCCGTCCTGTAGCTGATACAATGATTCAGTTTCTCCGGTCAAGGACTCGTCGCTGGAATAAACGACAGTCTCGCTACTAGATGCCGATCCATCTTCATATTCTCCTCCGTGGATGACTCCCACGAAGGCACGCTTCACGGCCGGTTTAACCTGGGCAGATCTCGCACGCTGAGCCGTTTCGACGAGGTCGGTGCAGATGTCCGGCTTAGGGCCCGGTTCACCAATCTTGCCAATGAAGACGTGCATGCCACCAAAGGGGACCCGGTACCCGTACTCAATAGAGCCAGCCTCGGGGCCCCAGCCTGAATCGTCAATGTAGAGCTTGTCGCGACGACTCTTGGTCATCCGGCCCACAATGTAACCCTTGAGTCCTTCGAAGTTGCCCTCCAAGAACTTGAAACCATCGTGCGATAGCCCCACGGTGGGCGCCAACTGTCATGGTTTTGTCACGGCAGATGTCCTCATGAAAGGACTTAGTCGTGGAGCCATTGCTACGGGTTAGCTTGAAGGGGTTAAAGCAGACACAAGGACGCAAGAGAGTTTATACTAGTTCGGCCCCTTCGATGAAGGTAAAAGCCTACGTCTAGTTGTGATGGAATTTATGGGGGTTTCGATGACTAGGGAGCAAACAAGCTTCGCCTAAGTCTCGAGTTGTTCTCTGTTGTCCTAAACCGCCGCCGGGTCGTCCCCTTATATACATGGGTGATGCCCGTCGGTTTGCAGAGTCCCGAGACCGGCTCATAGACGTGTCCGGTTTGGTCTCTAGTATTTCTAACTTACAACACAAGTTACATACTAATGCCGGTTCACAGCTACAAGCCTTGAACCGGTTCTGGGCCTTGGGCCCTTATAGAATATCCTCACGGGCTTCAAGCATACTTGACTACTGATGAAGTAACCCGGCCTCTCCTGGCCGGTTTACGCCCAGTAGTAATATCCCCAACAGCGTTGGAAAAAAGGTTTTTGCTCTGAGCTTTTAATTGTCGACCATTCTAGCTTTGAAAGAGAAGTTGTCACGACTGAATGTGGCTCAATGGCTCATTCCAAGCATTTTGGACAACGTCCAAGAAACCGGGCATCTTGATCAATAAATTTTCAAACTTGAAGGATCTAGGTTTCCTTGGTCCCTTGTTGCACGCTTCGAGGAGGAGGTGGCAATGAATCTTCATTGCAAAAGAAGATGTCAAGCTTGCTCATGGTTGGAATAACCCTTTCATTAGACTAAGTGAAGCAGTAGTGTTGTAGGTGGATTTCCTTGAGCTCGCAGAAGTGCGAGGTGGATCTGAATCTATTGAGGTGGCTACAATTGATGTTGTAATTATGTAGGATCAACGAATAGAGAAGGGGGTGAATAGGAGATTATAATTTTCTTTGAGATAGTAAATCTATCAACACAACACAACATAATAAAATGACTAAGGCAATTCTACGCAGAGGAATAACAAAGGAAGGAATTGACTAGATGAAAAACAAAAATACACTATTGTGAGATATCTGTCATAACAGAAGCTAGAAGGATAATTAGATAGTAGTAGATGCAAAACATGCGAATGTACAGGCACAAAACATTGAGTAAGACAAGATGGAAAACAAAGACAAACATGGTTTTAGTACAGATGTAAATGTTCTTCAGTCTCAAAGGACTGAACACAGATAAACAACATTACGAGGGATAACTCAACAAAATGTACATACTGAAAGTAATATAGAAAGAGAAAGAACTGTTGGAGAACGTAGTAATTTCAAAAAAATTCCTACGTACACGCCAGATCATGGTGATGCATAGCAACGAGAGAGGAGAGTGTTGTCCACGTACCCTCGTAGACCGTAAGCGAAGTGTTATGACAACGCGGTTGATGTAGTCGTACGTCTTCACGATCGACCGATCCTAGTACCGAACGTACGGCACCTCCGCGATTTGCACACGTTCAGCTCGGTGACGTCCCATGAACTCACGATCCAGTAGAGCTTTGAGGGAGAGCTTCGTCAGCACGACGGCGTGATGACGGTGATGATGAAGCTACTGGCGCAGGGTTTCGCCTAAGCACTATGACGATATGACCGAGGTGGATTATGGTGGAGGGGGGCACCGCACACCGCTAAAAGATCAATGATCAACTTGTGTGTCCATGGGGTGCCTCCCTCTACGTATATAAAGGAGTGGAGGAGGGGGAGGGCCGGCCCCTCTATGGCGCGCCCTGGAGGAGTCCTACTCCCATCGGGAGTAGGATTCCCCCCTTCCCTAGTTGGACTAGGAGAGAAGGAAGGGGGAGAGAGGGGAGAAGGAAAGGGGGTCGCCGCCCCCCTCTTACTAGTCCAATTCGGACTAGAGGGGGAGGGGGTGCGCGGCCTTCCCTGGCCTTGAAGGAAATATGCCCTAGAGGCAATAATAAAGTTATTATTTATTTCCTTATTTTCATGATAAATGTTTATTATTCATGCTAGAATTGTATTAACCGGAAACATGATACATGTGTGAATACATAGACAAACAGAGTGTCACTAGTATGCCTCTACTTGACTAGCTCGTTGATCAAAGATGGTTATGTTTCCTAGCCACAGACATGAATTGTCATTTGATTAACGGGATCACATCATTAGGAGAATGATGTGATTGACATGACCCATTCCGTTAGCTTAGCACACGATCGTTTAGTATTGTGCTATTGCTTTCTTCATGACTTATACATGTTCCTATGACTATGAGATTATGCAACTCCGGTTTACTCGAGGAACACTTTGTGTGCTATCAAACGTCACAACGTAGTTAGGTGATTATAAAGATGCTCTATTGGTGTCTCCGATGGTGTTTGTTGAGTTTCAAGATTAGGATTTGTCACTCTGATTGTCGAAGAGGTATCTCTGGGCCCACTCGGTAATACACATCACTATAAGCCTTGCAAGCATTGCAACTAATGAGTTAGTTGCGGGATGATGTATTACGGAACGAGTAAAGAGACTTTCCGGTAACCAGATTGAACTAGGTATTGAGATACCGACGATCGAATCTCGGGCAAGTAACATACCGATGACAAAGGGAACAACGTATGTTGTCATGCGGTTTACCCGATAAATATCTTCGTAGAATATGTGGGAGCCAATATGAGCATCCAGGTTCCGCTATTGGTTATTGACCGGAGACGTGTCTCGGTCATGTCTACATAGTTCTCAAACCCGTAGGGTCCGCACGCTTAAAGTTCAATTACGATTATATTATGAGTTTATGTGATTTGATGTACCAAAGGTAGTTCGGAGTCCCGGATGAGATCAAGGACATGACGAGGAGTCTCGAAATGGTCGAGACGTAAAGATCGATATATTGGACGACTATATTTGGACATCAAAAAGGTTCCGAGTGGTTCGGGTATTTTTGGGAGTACCGAGGAGTTACGGGAATACGGGGGAAGAAGTATATGGGCCTTATTGAGCTTTAGGGGACAGAGAGAGGCGGGCCGCGTGCCCCCCCAATGACTAGTCCGAATTGGACTAAGGGGAGGGGCGGCCCCCCCTCCTTCCTTCTTTTCCCTCTTCTCCTTCCTTGTCTCCTATTCCTACTACTTGGAAGGGGAGGAATCCTACTCCCGATGGGAGTAGGACTCCTCCAGGGCGCGCCATAGGGGTCGGCCCTCTCCCCCTCATCCACTCCTTTATATACGGGTGCAGGGGGCACCCCATAGACACAATAATTTATCCCTTGGATCTCTTAGCCGTGTGCGGTGCCCCCCTCCATCATAATCCACCTCGATAATATCGTAGCGGTGCTTAGGCGAAGCCTTGCGTCGGTAGAACATCATCATCGTCACCACGCCGTCGTGCTGACGGAACTCTCCCTCAAAGCTTGGCTGGATCGGAGTTTGAGGGACGTCATCGAGTTGAACGTGTGCTGAATCGGAGGTGCCGTATGTTCGGTACTCGATCGGTTGGATCATGAAGACGTAGGACTACATCAACTGCATTGTGCTAACGCTTCCTCTTACGGTCTACGAGGGTACGTGGACACACTCTCCCCGCTCGTTGCTATGCATCACCATGATCTTGCGTATGTGTAGGAATTTTTTTTAAATTACTACGTTACCCAATAGTGGCATCCGAGCCAGGTTTTATGCGTTGATGTTATTTGCACGAGTAGAACACAAGTGAGTTATGGGCGATACAAGTCATACTGCTTACCATCATGTCATACTTTGGTTCGGCTGTATTGTTGGATGAAGCGGCCCAGACCGACATTACGCGTACGCATACGCGAGACTGGTTCTACCGACGTGCTTTGCACATAGGTGGCTGGCGGGTGTCAGTTTCTCCAACTTTAGTTGAACCGAGTGTGGCTACGCCCGGTCCTTAAGAAGGTTAAAACAACACCAACTTGACAAACTATCGTTATGGTTTTGATGCGTAGGTAAGAATGGTTCTTGCTCAGGCCGTAGCAGACACGTAAAACTTGCAACAACAAAGTAGAGGATGTCTAACTTGTTTTTGCAGGGCATGTTGTGATGTGATATGGTCAAGGCATGATGCTATATTTTATTGTATGAGATGATCATGTTTTGTAACGAGTTATCGGCAATCGGCAGGAGCCATATGGTTGTCGCTTTATTGTATGCAATGCAATGCATACAGTAATTGCTTTACTTTATCACTAAGCGGTAGCGATAGTCGTAGAAGCAATAGTTGGCGAGACGACAACGATGCTACGATGGAGATCAAGGTGTCACGCCGGTGACGATGGTGATCATGACGGTTCTTCGGAGATGGAGATCACAAGAACTAGATGATGATGGCCATATCATATCACTTATATTGATTGCATGTGATGTTTATCTTTTATGCATCTTATTTTGCTTTGATTGACGGTAGCATTATAAGATGATCTATCACTAAATTTCAAGATAAAAGTGTTCTCCCTGAGTATGCACCGTTGCCAAAGATTGTCGTGCCCAGACACCACATGATGATCGGGTGTGATAGGCTCTACGTCGATCTACTACGGGTGCAAGCCAGTTTTGCACACGCAGAATACTCAAGTTAAACTTGATGAGCCTAGCATATGCAGATATTGCCTCGGAACACTGACACCGAAAGATCGAGCGTGAATCATATAGTAGATATGATCAACATAGTGATGTTCACCATTGAAAACTACTCCATTTCACGTGATGATCGGTTATGGTTTAGTTTATTTGGATCATGTGATCACTTAGATGATTAGAGGGATGTCTATCTAAGTGGGAGTTCTTAAGTAATATGATTAATTGAACTTTAATTTATCATGAACTTAGTCCTGATAGTATTTTGCAAATTATGTTGTAGATCAATAGCTCGCGTTGTTGCTTCCCTATGTTTATTTTGATATGTTACTAGAGAAAAACTATGTTGAAAGATGTTAGTAGCAATGATGCGGATTGGATCCGTGATCTGAGGATTGTCCTCATTGCTGCACGGAAAATTATGTACTTGATGCACCGCTAGGTGACAAACCTATTGCAGGAGCAGATGCAGACGTTATGAACGTTTTGATAAAGCTCGGTATGATGACTACTTGATAGTTTAGTGTACCATGCTTTACGGCTTAGAACCGGGACTTCAAAGATGTTTTGAACGCCACGGAGCATGTAAGATGTTCCAAGAGTTGAAATTGGTATTTCATACTCATGCCCGTGTCGAGAGGTATGAGACCTTTTGACAAGTACTTTGCCTACAAGATGGAGGAGAATAGCTCAACCAGTAAGCATGTGCTCAGATTGTCTGAGTACTACAATCACTTGAATCAAGTGGGAGTTAATCTTCCAGATAAGATAGTGATTGACAGAGTTCTCTAGTCACTATCACCAAGTATCTAGAACTTCGTGATGAACTATAATATGCAAGGGATAACGGAAACTATTCCCAAGCTCTTCGTGATGCTGAAATCGACGAAGGTAGAAATCAAGAAAGAGCATCAAGTGTTGATGGTTAACAAGACCACTAGTTTCAAGAAAAGGGCGAAGGGGAGAAGGGGATCTTCAAAAAGAACAGCAAACAAGTTGCTGCTCAAGTGAAGAAGCCCAAGTCTAGACCTAAGCCTGAAACTGAGTGCTTCTACTGCAAAGGGACTGGTCACTGGAAGTGGAACTGCCCTAGATACTTGGCGGATATGAAGGATGGCAAAGTGAACAAAGGTATATTGGATATACATGTTATTGATGTGTACTTTACTAGTGTTTATAGCAACCCCTCGGTATTTGATACTGGTTCAGTTGCTAAAGAGTAGTAACTCGAAACGGGAGTTGCAGAATGAACAGAGACTAGTTAAGGGTGAAGTGATGATGTGTGTTGGAAGTGGTTCCAAGATTGATGTGATCATCATCGCACACTGCCTATACTTTCGAGATTAGTGTTGAACCTAAATAAGTGTTATTTGGTGTTTGCGTTGAGCATGAATATGATTTGATCATGTTTATTGCAATACGGTTATTCATTTAAGTTAGAGAATAATTGTTGTTCTGTTTACATGAATAAAACCTTCTATGGTCATACACCCAATGAAAATTGTTTGTTGGATCTCGATTGTAGTGATACACATATTCATAATATTGAAGCCAAAAGATACAAGTTAATAATGATAGTGCAACTTATTTGTGGCACTGCCGTTTAGGTCATATTGGTGTAAAGCGCATGAAGAAAATCCACGCTGATGGGCTTTTGGAATCACTTGATGCTTGCGAACCATGCCTCATGGTAAGATGACTAAGACTCGGTTCTCCGGAACAATGGAGCGAGCAACTGACTTATTGGAAATAATACATACTGATGTATGCGGTCCGATGAGTGTTGAGGCTCGCGACGGGTATCGTTATTTTCTGTCCTTCACAGATGATTTGAGCAGATATGGGTATATCTACTTAATGAAACATAAGTCTGAAACATTTGAAAAGTTCAAAGAATCTCAGAGTGAAGTGGAAAATCATCGTAACAAGAAAATAAAGTTTCTACGATCTGATCGTGGAGGAGAATATTTGAGTTACGAGTTTGGTCTTCATTTGAAACAATGCGGATAGTCTCGCAACTCACGCCACCTGGAACACCAAGGCGTAATGGTGTGTCCGAACGTCATAATCGTACTTTACTAGATATGGTGCGATCTATGATGTCTCTTACCGATTTACCACTATCGTTTTGGGGTTATGCATTAGAGACAGTTGCATTCACGTTAAAAAGGGCACCATCTTAATCCGTTGAGACGACACCATATGAACTGTGGTTTAGCAAGAAACCTAAGATGTCGTTTCTTAAAGTTTGGGGTTGCGATGCTTATGTGAAAAAGTTTCATCCTGATAAGCTCAAACCCAAATCGGTGAAGTGCGTCTTCATAGGATACCCAAAAGTAACTGTTGGGTACACCTTCTATCACAGATCCGAAGGCAAGATATTTGTTGCTAGGAATGGATCCTTTCTAGAGAAGGAGTTTCTCTCGAAAGAAGTGAGTGGGAGGAAAGTAGAACTTGATGAGGTAATTGTACCTTCTCCCGAATTGGAAAGTAGTTCATCACAGAAATCAGTTCCAGTGATGCTTACACCAATTATTGAGGAAGTTAATGATGATGATCATGAAGCTTCGGATCAAGTTACTACCGAATCTCGTAGGTCAACCAGAGTACGTTCTGCACCAGAGTGGTACGGTAATCCTATTCTGGAGGTCATGTTACTTGACCATGACGAACCTATGAACTATGAGGAAGCGATGATGAGCCCAGATTCCGCGAAATGGCTTGAGGCCATGAAATCTGAGATGGGATCCATGTATGAGAACAAAGTGAGGACTTTGGTTGACTTGCCCGATGATCGGCAAGCCATAGAAAATAAATGGATCTTCAAGAGGAAGACGGACGATGATAGTAGTGTTACTATATACAAAGCTCGACTTGTCGCAAAAGGTTTTCGACAAGTTCAAGGTATTGACTACAAAGAGATTTTCTCACTTGTATCGATGCTTAATAGTCTGTCCGAATCATGTTAGCAATTGCCGCATTTTATGAAATTTGGCAAATGGATATCAAAACTACATTCCTTAATGGATTTCTTAAAGAATAGTTGTATATGATGCAACCAGATGGTTTTGTGGATCCTAAAGGTGCTAACAAAATGTGCAAGCTCCAGCAATCCATCTATGGACTGGTGCAAGCATCTCGGAGTTGGAATATACGCTTTGATAAGTTGATCAAAGCATATAGTTTTATATAGACTTGCAGTGAAGCCTGTATTTACAAGAAAGTGAGTGGGAGCACTACAACATTTCTGATAAATGTTTTTTCCTTATTTTCGGTGGGAGTAGGACACCTCCAGGGCGCACCATAGGGGCCTGCCCTCTCCCCCTCCTCCACTCCTTTATATACGGGGGCACGGGGCACCCCATAGACACAACAATTGATCCCTTGGATCTCTTAGCCGTGTGCGGTGCCACCCTCCACCATAATCCACCTCGATAATATTGTAGCGGTGCTTAGGCGAAGCCTTGCATCAGTAGAACATCATCATCGTCACCACGCCGTCGTGCTGACGGAACTCTCCCTCAAAGCTCGGGTGGATCGGAGTTTGAGGGACTTCATCGAGTTGAATGTGTGCTGAACTCGGAGGTGTAGTACGTTCGGTAATTGATCGGTTGTATCGTGAAGACGTACGACTACATCAACCGCGTTGTGCTAACGCTTCCACTTACGGTCTACGAGGGTACCTGGACACACTCTCCCCGCTCGTCGCTATGCATCACCATGATCTTGCATGTGCGTATGAATTTTTTTGAAATTACTACGTTACCCAACAGGCCTCTCCTCTCTCTCTCCACTAAAGCCCAATAAGGCCCATATACCTCCCGAGGGGTTCCGGTAACCTCCCGGTGCTCCGGTATATGCCCGAACTCACCCGAAACCATTCCGATGTCCAAATATAGTCATCCAATATATCGATATTTATGTCTTGACCATTTCGAGACTCCTCGTCATGTCCGTGATCATATCCGGGAACCCGAACTACCTTCGGTACATCAAACACATAAACTCATAATACCGATCGTCACAGAACGTTAAGCGTGCGGACCCTACGGGTTCGAGAACTATGTAGACATGACCGAGACTCATCTCCGGTCAATAACTAATAGCGGAACCTGGATGCTCATATTGGTTCCTACATATTCTACGAAGATCTTTATCGGTCAAACGGCATAACAACATACGTTGTTCCCTTTTTCATCGGTATGTTACTTGCCCGAGATTCGATCGTCGATATCTCAATACCTAGTTCAATCTCGTTACCGGCAAGTCTCTTTACTCGTTCCATAATGCATCATACCGCAACTAACTCATTAGTTACATTGCTTGCAAGGCTTATAGTGATGTGCATTAGCGAGAGGGCCTAGAGATACCTCTCTGACAATCGGAGTGACAAATCCTAATCTCGATCTATGCCAACTCAACAAGTACCATCAGAGACACCTGTAGAGCACCTTTATAATCACTCAGTTACGTTGTGATGTTTGGTAGCACACAAAGTGTTCCTCCGATATTCGGGAGTTGCATAGTCTCATAGTCATTGGAACATGTATAAGTCATGAAGAAAGCAATAGCAATATACTAAACGATCAAGTGCTAAGCTAACGGAATGGGTCAAGTCAATCACATCATTCTCTAATGATGTGATCCCGTTAATCAAATGACAACTCATGTCTATGGCTAGGAAACATAACCATCTTTGATTCAACGAGCTAGTCAAGTAGAGGCATACTAGTGACACTATGTTTGTCTATGTATTCACACATGTACTAAGTTTCCGGTTAATACAATTATAGCATGAATAATAAACATTTATCATGATATAAGGAAATATAAATAACAACTCTATTATTGCCTCTAGGGCATATTTCCTTCAAGAACCATCGTTGCTTGATGGCGACAAACTATTTGTTCAACTTGTTCACACTTATGCCAAAGTGCTAAGTCTGGTTGGAGTGACTTGTGATTGAACACAGGAGAAAAACTCTCTCCATCCTATTCTCCTTGACTGCAAGTTCCTCGACCTCCAGTCAATTTACTCGGGTAGATTCCTCACGGCAATCTCCGAAACCTTCATAGACAAAGTCCTTGGCACACAACAATAACTCTTAGTTGCTCAGATTGACACCTAACTGTCTAGTGATTATGCAACTCACAAGAGTAATAGGCACAAGCTAGATCTAAACTTACTTCTCTGTGATTGTTCAATCACTTCACTTTGGGGTCTGGTTTTCTCTCTCGGTGAAATCTCTCAACAAAGGGGTTACTCAGACAAACTCTGTCAATTCAAATGGATCAACCCACCGGTGAAGGTTGGGGTGGGGTGAATATTTATAGCCGGAGCAATCCCGAGGGTAAAATGACTAATAGGGGCCCGCGCCACACAATAGTCAACCGGCATGTGTCCAATGGGGGAATTTCAACTCACGTGGCAACTTTACTTGAGAAACAAGTAAAGTTGACTCAACTGCCCATGATATTCTCTTGCGGCCTAGAAAACATATTTCTCTGACTCTGAGTAAAAATACAACACACTAAGAGATTTATCTTGACTTCAATGGGAGATTAGTTAATGATTGAACATCCAACAAAGACCTAAACTTGACTATCTTGGACCTGCCTTAATAGTACAGTTGCCTTATGACTCAAATGAAAGTAATGAATTTACGAAAAGGACTACGTCAATTGTTCCTCGAACAACAGACCAAACCAATTGCTCACACAACAAATTTTAGGGGTCGTCTCTGACATGTAATCTTCTCAATTGCAAACTCCTCAATAGCTCAACAATCTTCTCTATAGCGCAGATAACCTTTGCAGAAGTTTTAGCAAACTTGAAAGCGCAGGTTAACTCCTAGAGGGGGGAAGAATGGGAGATTTTTAGAAATTCTTCAAACTCTGAGGAATTTGACGAAGATCAGAGTGAAGAAATAGAAACACAAAGGAAACTAAGTCATCACAGAATCAGAGTACATGCAATCAGGATACATAAGAGTGAAGAACATGCAACCATACATTCATACACGCATGAAGAAAATGAACTGAGGAAATGAAAGACAGCGAGATGAAATTATTCAGTTCAATTCCTCGGAGCATAGATCACAAATTCATCAGCAGCAGAATAAAGTAAGAGAGGGTTGAGGAATTTGAAACCAGGTTTGCTCGGTGAAGACAATGAAATTTGGTAGACCAGTTCCAGTTGCTGCATCAATTGTACGTCTGGTCGAGGCAGCTGAGTGGCAACTCAGAGGGCACACAGTCCTCATTGTATTTCTCTTGAACTAAGATCCGCAGATCTCGTCCAATCACTCGTAGTAAGTCTTCAAGGTAGACTTCCAAAACCTTCATAGACTTGTTCACTGGCACACCACAATGACTCTTAGTGTACTCAGAAATTGATGCCTAACCGTCTGGAAGAATGACAGTCTTTAAAGGTAATAGGTGTCGGATCACATAGATCAATCTCTTCAGTGATGCTCAATCACTTTGGCTCTGGGTTTTTTCTCACTTAGGGTTCTCTCAAAGTCGTCAGAGGATGGATTGTCAGAGGATGGGCTGCTCTCTTATGACAAGTGTCAAGTTCTCTCGGAGCAGCCAACCAACAAGTGGTTGTGGTCAGGGGCAACCCGACATGGAATTTCATAAATGCCCTTCTCTGGTTCGACCGTTGTTAGGATAAGGATCCACTCGGCAGCTGGCACGCAGCGCAACAACGGTCAGAATTTGAACTCTCAAATTCGTCAGGGCACTCGATTTCCTCACTTTTAGGCAGAACGCACTGGCGAACTCCTAACTCCTCAGCGTGACCAAATTCGTCAGCGATCAGATGAACTTCGTCATTATCTCTAGCAACTGTGTCAGCTGCACTAGAGATTTCCAAAGGCTTCACTCGAAGCGGCTTTTGTGTATAGGTTTGAATAGGTTTGAGCATCACTTTGGAAATGTGAAATATGATTCACCTAGACCCCCTTTGACAGTACGATTTTTCCTATGACTCAAAGAAGAAAAGAAACTATGAAAACAAAGTCTTCAAGCTTCAAAATCTTCACATCAAGTTCTTCAAAGGTCGTACCAATTTCATCAATAAATTCTTCACTTGAAGAAATTCATTTTTAGGGGTCGTCTTCCATGTGTTAAACCAAATCTTCACGGACTCTATCTCCTATGTATACTCACAAACTCATTAGTTCCTCAACCTATTTGTCGTCAATACTCCAAAACCACTAAGGGGGCACTTGATGCACTTACAAAACTTCTCGATAAGTCCAAGACCATTTACTCTATGTGCACTAGTAAACACATTAGTCCAACAATTTCTAAAATACTCAAGGAGCACTAGATTGCACCTTCAGATTATTTTTTTTCGGGGCATGATAGATTTGGTTGAAGTCTCTTAGGGTAAGCCATCGAGTTCCCGCTGCGGGCTTGAGGGCAGCATGCTCTGTGAAGAATGCATCCTTCCAAGAGTAATCCTTTTGAGAAACCACCTTCAGGGCTCTTTATTAATATGAAGGCAGAACCAAATCCGATTGTACAACGTCAATCAGATAAACATGAGTTGCATCAAAATCCAATGAGATCGCTTCCAAACACAGTGCCTCCCTAGCACAAGTATGAGCTACTGAGTTTGCTACTCTACTCACAAACTGCAGCTTAAACCCCTGTAAACGATGGAGAGCAACTTTCATCTCCCTGAACACTTGACCAACTACCGATTTAGCACCTCCATTTATCCACTGATTGCACACATTTTGGCAGTCTGTCTCTATGATCATGTTGGGGAACATAGTAATTTCAAAAAAATTCCTACGCACACGCAAGATCATGGTGATGCATAGCAACGAGAGGGGAGAGTGTTGTCCACGTACCCTCGTAGACCGTAAGCGGAAGTGTTATGACAATGCGGTTGATGTAGTCGTACGTCTTCACGATCGACCGATCCTAGTACCGAACGTACGGCACCTCCGCGATCTACACACGTTCAGCTCGGTGACGTCCCACGAACTCACGATCCAGTAGAGCTTCGAGGGAGAGCTTCGTCAGCACGAGGCGTGATGACGGTGATGATGAAGCTACCGGCGCAGGGCTTCGCCTAAGCACTACGACGATATGACCGAGGTAGATTATGGTGGAGGGGGGCATCGCACACGGCTAAAAGATCAATGATCAACTTGTGTGTCTATGGGGTGCCCCCCTCCCCCGTATATCAAGGAGTGGAGGAGGGGGAGGGCCGGCCCTCTACTATGGCGCACCCTGGTGATACGTCTCCATCGTATCTACTTTTCCAAACACTTTTGCCCTTGTTTGGGACTCTAACTTGCATGATTTGAATGGAACTAACCCTGACTGACGCTGTTTTCAGCAGAATTGCCATGGTGTTATTTTTTTGCAGAAACAAAAGTTCTCGGAATGACCCGAAAATCAACGGAGCAACTTTTTTGGAAAATATAAAAATACTGGCGAAAGAATCAAGGCCAGGGGCCCACCACCTGTCCATGAGGGTGGGAGGCGCGTTTGCCCCCCTGAGCGCGCCCCCTACCTCATGGGCCCCATGTTGCCTCACCGACCTCAACTCCAACTCCATATATTTGCTTTTGTGGAGAAAAAAATCAGAGAAAGTTTCATCGCGTTTTACAATAACGAGGCGCCACCAAGCCCTAATCTCTCTCGGGAGGGCTGATCTGGAGTCCGTTCGAGGCTCCGGAGAGGGGGATTCATCGCCGTTGATGTCTACTACACAACCTTTTTCTTGTAGATGTTGTTGGGCCTCCAAGTGCAGAGGTTTGTAGGACAGTAGCAAATTTCCCTCAAGTGGATGACCTAAGGTTTATCAATCCGTGGGAGGCGTAGGTTGAAGATGGTCTCTCTCAAGCAACCCTGCAACCAAATAACAAAGAGTCTCTTGTGTCCCCAACAGACCCAATACAATGGTAAATTGTATAGGTGCACTAGTTCGGTGAAGTGATGGTGATACAAGTGCAATATGGATAGTAGATATAGGTTTTTGTAATATGAAAATATAAAAATAGCAAGGTAACTAATGATAAAAGTTAGAGTAAACGGTATTGCAATGCGTTGAAACAAGGCCTGGGGTTCATACTTTCACTAGTGCAAGTTCTCTCAACAATAATAACATAATTGGATCATATAACTATCCCTCAACATGCAACAAAGAGTCACTCTAAAGTCACTAATAGCGGAGAACAAACGAAGAAATTATGGTAGGGTACGAAACCACCTCAAAGTTATCCTTTCTGCTCGATCTATTCAAGAGTCCGTAGTAAAATAACATGAAGCTATTCTTTTCGTTCGATCTATCATAGAGTTCATACTAGAATAACACCTTAAGACACAAATCAACCAAAACCCTAATGTCACCTAGATACTCTATTGTCACCTCAAGTATCCGTGGGTATGATTATACGATATGCATCACACAATCTCAGATTCATCTATTCAACCAACACAAAGAACTTCAAAGAGTGCCCCAAAGTTTCTACCGGAAAGTCAAGACGAAAACGTGTGTCAACCCCTATGCATAGGTTCATGGGCGGAACTCTTGATAACCCACAAGTATAGGGGATCGCAACAGTTTTCGATAAGTAAGAGTGTCGAACCCAACGAGGAGCTAAAGGTAGAACAAATATTCCCTCAAGTTCTATCGACCACCGATACAACTCTACGCACGCTTGACGTTCGCTTTACCTAGAACAAGTATGAAACTAGAAGTACTTTGTAGGTGTTGTTGGATAGGATTGCAAGAATATAAAGAGCACGTAAATAAAAAGTAGGGGCTGCTTAGGAGAAGACACAACTAAGTTAGTCTTAGTAAAGAGCTTTTTGTCATGAGAAAGTTATTTGTCCCTAGGCAATCGATAACTAGACCGGTAATCATTATTGCAATTTTATTTGAGGGAGAGGCATAAGCTAACATTCTTTCTCTACTTGGATCATATGCACTTATGATTGGAACTCTAGCAAGCATCCGCAACTACTAAAGATCATTAAGGTAAACCCCAACCATAGCATTGAAGTATCAAGTCCTCTTTATCCCGTACGCAAACAACCTACTTACTCGGGAATGTGCTTCTGTTCACTCACGCCACCCACCATAAGCAAATCATGAACATATTGCAAACCCTACAGCGGGGATCCCTCACGCTTGTGCGACACGGAGAGCACCATAGGACAGCACCAATAATAAAACATGCAACTCAAACCAATCTTGATCATCAAATAGCCCATAGGACAAAATAGATCTACTCAAACATCATAGGATAGCCATACATCATTGGGAAATAATATATAGCGTTGAGCACCATGTTCAAGTAGAGATTATAGCGGGTAAGAGAGAGGTTACACCGCTGCATAGAGGGAGGAAGAGTTGGTGATGATGGCGGTGAAGTTGTTGGTGAAGATTGTGGTGATGATGATGGCCACGGCAGCGTTCCGGCGCCATCGGAAGAGAAGGGGAGAGGGGGCCCCTTCGTCTTCTTCTTCCTTGACCTCCTCCCTAGATGGGAGAAGGGTTTACCCTCTGGTCCTTGGCCTCCATGGCGTGGGAGGGGCGAGAGCCCCTCCAAGATTGGATCTGTCTCTCTGTTTCTCTCTGTTTCTGCCTCTAGTTTCACCGTTTCTTATATATCCGGAGATCCGTAACTCCGATTGGATTGAAACTTTCGCCCAGATTTTTTTTCTTCCAAAAATTAGCTTTGTTGCGTTCGAAGAAGAGCATGAATCCTTCTGGTGGCCCACGAGGTCGGCGCACCAGGGGCAGCGCGCCCCTACCTCGTGGCCACCTCGGGCACCGTTTCGCGTTGATTCTTCCTCCCAGATTCTCCAAATATTCCAAAAATATTCTCCGTCCATTTTTATCCCGTTTGGATTCCGTTTGATATGGGGTTTCTGCGAAACATAAAACATGCAACAAGCAGGCGGCTGCACTGCCTTTGGATCAATATGTTAGTCCAAAAAATAATATAAAAAGTTGCCAAAAAGTATATGAAAGTTGTATAATATTGGCACGGAACAATCAAAAATTATAGATACGACAGAGACGTATCAGCATCCCCAAGCTTAATTCCTGCTCGTCCTCAAGTAGGTAAATGATAAAAAGATAATTTTTGATGTGGAATGCTACCTAGCATAATCTTGATCATGTAATCTAATCATGGCATGAATATTAAGATACGAGTGATTCAAGGCAATAGTCTATCATTTGACATAGAAACAATAATACTTCAAGCCTACTAATAAAGCAATCATGTCTTTTCAAAATAACATGGCCAAAGAAAGTTATCCCTACAAAATCATATAGTCTGGCTATGCTCCATCTTCACCACTATTCACATCATGCACAACCCCGATGACAAGTCAAGCAATTGTTTCACACTTTTGAGTTCTCAAACCTTTTCAACTTTCACGCAATACATGAGCTTGAGCCATGGACATAGCACTATAGCTGGAATAGAATATGATGGTGGGGGTTATGTGGAGAAGACAAAAAAGGAGAAAGTCTCACATCCACGTGGCTAATCAACGGGCTATGGAGATGCCCATCAATTGATGTCAATGCAAGGAGTTGGGATTGCCATGCAACGGATGCACTAGAGCTATAAGTGTATGAAAGCTCAAACTGAAAACTAAGTGGGTGTGCATCCAACTTGCTTGCTCATGAAGACCTCGGGCATTTGAGGAAGCCCATCATCGGAATATACAAGCCAAGTTCTATAATGAAAATTCCCACTAGTATATGAAAGTGAAAGCATAGGAGACTCTCTCTATGAAGAACATGGTGCTACTTCGAAGCACAACTGTGGTAAAAGGATAGTAACATTGCCCCTTCTCTCTTTTTCTCTCATTTTTTTGTTTTCTCTTTTTTTTCTTTTTTTTGGTGGGCTTCTTTGGCCTCTTTTTTTATTTGGGCTTCTTTGGCCTCTTTTATTTTGATAACCTCACATGGGACAATGTTCTAATAATGATGATCATCACACTTTTATTTACTTACAACTCAATATCTAGAACAATGATATGACTCTATATGAATGCCTCCGGCTGTGTACCGGGGTGTGCAAAGATCTAGCGTAGCAATGACATCAAAAAATAGACAAGCCATGAAAACATCATGCTAGCTATCTTACGATCATGCAAAGCAATATGACAATGAATGCTCAAGTCATGTATATGATGATGATGAAAGTTGCATGGCAATATATCTCGGAATGGCTATGGAAATGCCATGATATGTAGGTATGGTGGCTGTTTTGAGGAAGATATAAGGAGGTTTATGTGTGATAGAGCATATCGCATCACGGGGTTTGGATGCACCGGCGAAGTTTGCACCAACTCTCGAGGTGAGAAAGGGCAATGCACGGTACCGAAGAGGCTAGCAATGATGTAAGGGTGAGAGTGCGTATAATCCATGGACTCAACATTAGTCATAAAGAACTCACATACTTATTGCGAAAGTCTATTAGTAATTGAAACAAAGTACTACGCGCATGCTCCTAGGGGGATATATTGGTAGGAAAAGACCATCACTCGTCCTCGACCGCCACTCATAAGGAAGACAATCAATAAATACCTCATGCTTCGACTTCGTTACATAACGGTTCACCATACGTGCATGCTACGGGAATCACAAACCTCAAAACAAGTATTTCTACTCATCCACAACTACCCACTAGCATGAATCTAATATCACCATCTCTATATCGCAAAACTATTGTAAGGAATCAAACATATCATATTCAGTGATCTACAAGTTTTATGTAGGATTTTATGACTAACCATGTGAATAACCAGTTCCTGTCATCTCTGTAAATAGATATAAGTGAAGCAAGAGAGTTTAATTCTTTCTACAAAAGATATGCCCACGCTCTAACAAGTATAAGTGAAGCAAAAGAGCATTCTACAAATGGCGGTTTTCTATGTGAAGAGAAACAGGCAATCTAAACTTCAAATGATATAAGTGAAGCACATGAAGCATTCTATAAAGCCATACTCAAAAGATATAAGTGAAGTGCAATGAGCATTCTATAAATAAACCAAGGACTATCTCATACCAGCATGGTGCATAAAAGAAAAGTGAAAACTAAATGCAAAAGACGCTCCAAGATTGCACATATCACATGAACGAAACGAATCCGAAAACATACCGATACTTGTTGAAGAAAGAGGGGATGCCTTCCGGGGCATCCCCAAGCTTAGACGCTTGAGTCTCCTTGAATATTTACTTGGGGTGCCTCGGGCATCCCCAAGCTTGAGCTCTTTCCTCTCTTCCTTCTTCTCACATCGAGACCTTCTCGATCATCGAACACTTCATCCACACAAAACTTCAACAGAAAACTCGGTAAGATCCATTAGTATAATAAAGCAAATCACTACTCTAAGTACTGTTGCAAACCAATTCATATTTTGTTTTTGCATTGTGTATACTGTAATATAGCTTTTTCAAGGCTTAATCCACTGATATAAATTGATAGTTTCATCAAAACAAGCAAACTATGCATCAAAAACAGAATCTGTCAAAAAGAGAACAGTCTGTAGCAATCTGAATATTCACCATACTTCTGATAGTAGAAAAATTCTGCCAAAATTAGGAAAAATAAAAAATTTGTACAGAAAGACAGTGCAAAAAGAATCAGAACCGTTTGACGTTCCAGTAAAAAAAATGTAAAATCGAGCATTACAGCCATAGTTTCTATCCTGCACCGTACAACCCAACAAGCATTGTAAACATCCTAAAGGCAAACCTTGGCACATTATTTTTATAATACAATGGAATTGTACAAGGGGATAATTATTTTTGATGAAACGTTTCTATAATTAAGATTCACAAAGTTTCCGTGAGCATGAACAAAGTTCAAGGAGCTCTCCCACTTCAACAATGCTTGTCTCTCTCACTTTCACTTTCCTTTTTGAAAAGTTTTGGGGTTCCCCTCTTTATTTTTTTTGTTTTTAAACTTTATGAAAGAACTCAACAGAAATAAATGACTCTCTAAAACTTCCGGGTTGTCTCCCTGGCAGCGCTTTCTTTAAAGCCATTAAGCTAGGCATATAGTGCTCAAGTAATGGATCCACCCGGATCCCAAGGTATACCAAAGCCAATTTTAATTAGCAATGATTTGTAATTTAGTAGTGAGCACAAATTAACATATATCATGCAGCAACGAAGTCTAACTCTCTTCATATGCATCGGCATGTCATAAAAGAACAATTCATGCACACCTAGTAAAGGCCAATGCATAGTATAAGCAGTTTCTTGCAATTTTATCATGTTGGAAACATAGAGAGGTGGATATAAAGTTCCTCTCTCATAATAATTGCAAGTAGGAGCAGCAAGCACATGCATATTATATCTATCAAAATCATCATGTGTACTAGTAGAATGCAACCCATCAATATAATCCTTAATAAGGGCAAACTTCTCCGATATAGTGTAGTCGGGAGAATTCAAAAAGATAATAGGACTATCATGCGTGGGTGCAATAGCAACAATTTCATGTTTAACATAAGGAACTATAGCAAGTTCATCTTCATAAGCATAGTTCATATTGCCATCTTGGCCACAAGCATAGCAAGCATCATTAAAAAGGGATATTTCAAGAGAATCAATGGGATCATAACAATCAGCATAGCAATCATCCTTCGGTAAGCACGAAGGGGAATTAAACAATGTATGCGTTGGAGGGTTACTCTCATTAGAAGGTGGGCACGGGTGATCAATCCGCTCTTCCTCCTTTTGTTCTTCGCTCTCCTCCTCATCTTTATCATCCAATGAGCTCACAGTTTCATCAATTTCTTCTTCCATAGACTCCTGCAAAATATTATTCTCTTCTTGGACATCGGAGACTTTCTCAATAAATGCATCAATATCGGCATTGTATTCATAATTCTCATAGCAATATTTTAGGATAGCTAAATTTTCAGGTCTATAAACAGCATCATAAAGATTTTCAAACTCTTTGAACATAGATTCAATTTCATAAGCATAAAAGCAACAAATTCTTCTATTTGTTCCACATCATAGTAATCATATATACCTCTAGCATAAGAAGCCAAGGTTTCATTATCATTAAATTCGCATGAAAAGGGAAGGTGTGGAGACTTCATCCTAAAGCAACAAGTATAATCATATCTCAAGAATAGTTGCCTAGCATACCAATACAACATATAAATTTGATCCCATAATAGTTTCCCCTTTTGAGTCAAGCGATAATCCCTAAAGTATTCACGTTATCCAACGTGTCTCCCATAACATAATTGAATGGGGTTTTCTCTGGATTATCAAAGTAGAACATAATTTCTTTCACATAATGAGCATCGAGGGTTTTAGGAGGTTCCCCATCTCCATGAGTAGCAAGTAAACCTAATTGTTTTTGGTATTTCGTGTTCCATATCCATAAGATAGAGAACAATCAAGAACAGCAAATAAAAATTACTTAGTGATAAAGCAAACAAGCACACACGAGAATATTCACCCCACGCTATGGCTCCCCGGCAACGGCACCAGAAAAAAGGTCTTGATAACCCACAAGTATAGGGGATCGCAACAGTTTTTTGATAAGTAAGAGTGTCGAACCCAACGAGGATCTAAAGGTAGAACAAATATTCCCTCAAGTTCTATCGACCACCGATACAACTCTACGCACGCTTGACGTTCGCTTTTCCTAGAACAAGTATGAAACTAGAAGTACTTTGTAGGTGTTGTTGGATAGGATTGCAAGAATATAAAGAGCACGTAAATAAAAAGTAGGGACTATTTAGGAGAAGACACAACTAATTTAGTTTTAGTAAAGAGTTCTTTGTCACGAGAAAGTTATTTGTCCCTAGGCAATCGATAACTAGACCGGTAATCATTATTGCAATTTTATTTGAGGGAGAGGCATAAGCTAACATACTTTCTCTACTTGGATCATATGCAGTTTTGATTGGAACTCTAGCAAGCATCCGCAACTACTAAAGATCATTAAGGTAAAACCCAACCATAGCATTAAAGTATCAAGTCCTCTTTATGCCATACGCAAACAACCTACTTACTCGGGTCTGTGCTTCTGTTCACTCACGCCACCCACCATAAGCAAATCATGAACACATTGCAAACCCTACAACGGGGATCCCTCACGCTTGCGCGACATGGAGAGCACCATAGGACAGCAACAATAATAAAACATGCAACTCAAACCAAGCTTGATCATCAAATAGCCCATAGGACAAAACGGATCTACTCAAACATCATAGGATAGCCATACATCATTGGGAAATAATATATAGCATTGAGCACCATGTTTAAGTAGATATTATAGTGGGTAAGAGAGAGGTTACACCGCTACATAGAGGGGGGAAGAGTTGGTGATGACGGCGGTGAAGTTGTTGGTGAAGATTGCGGTGATGATGATGGCCATGGCAGCGTTCCGGCGCCACCGGAAGAGAAGGGGAGAGGGGGGCCCTTCGTCTTCTTCTTCCTTGTCCTCCTCCCTAGATGGGAGAAGGGTTTCCCCTCTAGTCCTTGGCCTCCATGGCGTGGGAGGGGCGAGAGCCCCTCTGAGATTAGATCTGTCTCTCTGTTTCTCTCTGTTTCTGCATTCCCCCTCTCTGTTTCTGCCTCTGGTTTCACCGTTTGTTATATATCCGGAGATCCGTAACTCCGATTGGATTGAAACTTTCGCCCAGATTTTTTTTCCTCCAAAAATTAGCTTTCTTGCGTCCGAAGAAGAGCAGCAACCGCCTTACGGGTGACCCACGAGGGTCAGGGACGCGCCCAGGGGGGCAGGCGCGTCCCCCTACTTCATGGCCACCTCGGGCACCGTTTCGCGTTGATTCTTCCTCCCAGATTCTCCAAATTTTCCAAAAATATTCTCCATCCGTTTTTATCCCGTTTGGATTCCGTTTGATATGGGGTTTCTGCGAAACATAAAACATGCAACAAACAGAAACTGTTCCAAAAATAATATAAAAAGTTGCCAAAAAGTATATGAAAGTTGTATAATATTGGCATGGAACAATCAGAAATTATAGATACGACGGAGACGTATCAGGAACCCGCAAGTTGATCACCAAAACATACATCAAGTGAATCAATAGAATAACCCATTATCACCATGGTTATCCCACGCAAGACATACATCAAGTGTTCTCAAATCCTTAAAGACTCAATCCGATAAGATAACTTCAAAGGGAAAACTCAATCCATTACAAGAGAGTAGAGGGGGAGAAACATCATAAGATCCAACTATAATAGCAAAGCTCGCGATACATTAAGATCGTACCACCTCAAAAACACGAGAGAGAGAGATCAAACACATAGCTACTAGTACATATTGAGGGAGTCCTGGATTAGGGGGTCCTCAGACAGCCGGACTATATACTTTTGCCGGACTGTTGGACTATGAAGATACAAGATTCAAGACTTCGTCCCGTGTACGGGTGGGACTCTCCTTGGCGTGGAAGGCAAGCTTGGCGATTCAGATATGTAGATCTTTTTCTCTGCAACTGACTCTGTGTAACCCTAGCCCCCTCCGGTGTCTATATAAACCGGAGGGTTTAGTCCGTAGGACAACAACAATGATAATCATAGGCTAGCTTCTAGGGTTTAGCCTCTACGATCTCGTGGTAGATCAACTCTTGTAATACTCATATCATCAAGATCAATCAAGCAGGAAGTAGGGTATTACCTCCATCGAGAGGGCCCGAACCTGGGTAAAAATTGTGTCCCCCGCCTCCTGTTACCATTAGCCTTAGATGCACAGTTCGGGACCCCCTACCCGAGATCCGCTGG
Source organism: Aegilops longissima (assembly GCA_021605205.1). Lineage (NCBI taxonomy): Eukaryota > Viridiplantae > Streptophyta > Magnoliopsida > Poales > Poaceae > Aegilops > Aegilops longissima. The sequence continues at coordinate 422,664,512 of CM038680.1, forward strand.
TTTTGACACCGACATTGGTGCTTTCATTGAGAGTTCCACTGTGCCGTCACGATAAGGCTTGATGGCTCCTTCAATCATCAGCAATGATGCGATCCAAGGTGAGGTGTTTCTCCCCGGACAGATCTTCGTATTCGGCGGCTTCATACTGTGGGCCAACTCGCTTGGCCATCTGGAGCAGATCGATAGCTACGCCTTTGGCCATCAGGTTAGGTTTGGAAGCTTGAACTATACTGCCGACATCCGCAGAAACTTGGTCTTCGACGGATTCGAGCCCATGTCAGGTGCGCCACACAGTCACGACGAGCATGACTTAGATCTGCCATCGGACAGTGTTTTGGGAGATCGCACCTGCGGCTGCTCCGGCCTTCAATTCGGAGCAGATCGTGCCATCCGAGGATGGGTGGATGGACCCCGCCATAGAGGTCGCATACTCAGTGGCGATAGAGCCGAATACAGACCTCACCTCTTATGAGGACTATGTCATCGGACCCTTGGATTCGTCCCCAGCCACAGGCTCCAAACCGCGTGCGTCCGTGCCTATCGAATCTGATTGGGCACCGGTCACGGAGTTTACCTCCGCGGACATCTTTCAACACTCGCTGAGGTAGTCCTGGATTAGGGGGTGTCCGGATAGCCGGACTATGACCTTTGGTCGGACTCCTGGACTATGAAGATACAAGATTGAAGACTTCGTCCCGTGTCCGGATGGGACTTTCCTTGGCGTGGAAGGCAAGCTTGGCGATTCGGATATGTAGATCTCCTACCATTGTAATCGACTGCATGTAACCCTAACCCTCTTGGTGCCTATATAAACCGGAGGGTTTTAGTCCGTGGGGCGAACAACAATCATACCATAGGCTAGCTTCTAGGGTTTAGCCTCTCGATCTCATGGTAGATCTACTCTTGTACTACCCATATCATCAATATTAATCAAGCGGGAGTAGGGTTTTACCTCCGTCGAGAGGCCCGAACCTGGGTAAAACATCGAGTCCCTTGTCTCTTGTTACCATCCGCCTAGACGCCTTGCAGTTCGGGACCCCCTACCGAGATCCGCGGTTTTGACACGACATTGGTGCTTTCATTGAGAGTTCCTCTGCGTCGTCATCTTTAGGCCTGATGGCTCCTCCGATCATCAACAACAATGCGCTCCGTGGTGAGACTTTTCTCCCGACAGATCTTCGTATTCGGCGGCTTTGCTGCGGGCAATTAAGCAGCCATCTGGAGCAGATTAAGCTACGCCCACAGCCACCAGGTCAGATTTGGAAGTTTGAACTACGGTGACGTCGCGGAGACTTGATCTTGACGGGTTCGAGCCACGACCAAGCGCCAGCCTTGTCACAAGGGGCATGATCTAGCTCGCCACGAACAATGTCTGGAGGCCACACCGTGTCCGCTCCGACCTTTAGCTTCGAAGCCGATTGCGCCGATCGAGGGCGGGTGGCTGAACACCGCCACGGGGCTGCGATCTCTCTGGCGATTGAGCGTACACCTACCTCGTCCTTTCTGGCTTCGTGACTCAAGGTGCGGACTCCTCTCCGGACTCCGAGCCTTCGCGCCCGCTAATCGAATCCGATTGGCGCCGATCATGGAATTCACTGCCGCGGACATCTTTATTTTCGCCCTTTGGCGACATCCCGAATTCACTAAAGTCTCTCTCTTTCGGAGAGCCTGGCGGATTATGGTCGGGAAGGTTGGGATCGACGACGAAGAAATTCAAAGCCCTCCACCACCCACTTCATAGCCATCATCGATGATTCAACCGACATGCTCAACCGACTCGAAGACATCGGCGGTATGGATGGCGATGCAGAGAGCGACCAAGAACCAGCGCCCACGAGCCTTTGGAAGGCCACCTCGTCATCGACATATACATGGTGGACATCCCAAAAGATGGGAATGGCGATGGAGCAGCGGAGGATGACCCTCCAAGAAACAGCCTAAGCGCCCGGCGTCGGCCGGCGCCGCTCTAAATCCGCCACAGCAAAAGCGGTGATTCCGCACGGAGACAATAACACCCGGACAATGTGAAGACAACCCCTCCGGCGAGGATTCAGCGCGGAGGATGGAGAAGCCAGCCCTCATGATAGAGCGGCGAAAGAGAGTGCAGGGCGATAATTACATGCCTCCCTCCGAAGATGAGGCAAGCCTCGACGACAGCAATTAAATCGTGCCCGAGATCCCATCGAACAAGGCGTTTCAAGCGCAGGCTTATAGCCACGGCAAGCAGCCTCAAGAAAAAGCAGCAACAACTTAGAGCTGACCAAGACTTGCTAGTCGACAGATGGATGAAGTCCTTGCGGCGAAGAGTATGAACTCGGCGCCCTCCAAGAAACTACCTAAAACGCAGGCTGCTACCCGATTAGAGGAGGAAGCACCCAAACCTACATCACCAGCGCATACGGTGACCAGCCACCTCGTGGCCATGACAGAGGCCTCTCGACCCTCAACTCAAGCCGCACAGCGCCGCTCAAAAAATACCAAGGCGGCGAAATCGCGCGGACCTGCGAGATATATTGGAGGACAAGGCAAGGCAAACAAGATCGATCTATGGATCGCGTGGGAGCCCGACACGTGGCGATAACCGTCACGCCGAATATAACAACTCCGCGGGCGAACACAAGATGAACAAAGCTCATTTGAGCTGCGTCGTGATATAGCCCTGAGGCGCCAAGACACCCACTATGCTTCACGGTGAAGTGATGGATCATCAAATCCACGAGGGTTTCAAACCCGTAAACATTGAATCATACGATGGCACAACAGATCCTACGGTTTGGATCGAGGACTATCTCCTTCACATCCACATGGCCCGCGGTGATGATCTACACGCCATCAAATACCTCCCACTCAAGCTTAAAGGACCAACTCGGCATTGGCTTAACAGCTTGCCAACATAGTCAATTGGTTGTTGGGAAGACCTGGAAGTCGCATTCCTCGACAATTTCCAGGGCACATATGTGCGACCACCGGCGCCGATGACCTAAGCCACATAATTCAGCAGCCAGAGGAATCGGCGGACAATTCGGACACGGTTCCTAACCAAGAAAAATCAAATCGTCGATTGTCCGGATCAGAGGCCCTTGCAGCCTTCAAACACAACATCCATGACGAGTGGCTTGCCCAGCACCTAGGACAGAAAAGCGAAATCCATGGCAGCCCTCACAACACTCATGACCCGCTTTTGCTGGAGAGGACAGCTAGCTAGCTCGTAGTAACAACATGACCAAGAGCCCTGTAATTCGGATACCAAGGACAGCAATGGCAGGTCGCGTCGCAACAAGCACAAAGCGCCGCGTGCGGCGATAATGCTTTGAGATCGGCAGTCAATGCGGATTCAGAGGCTCTAAACCCGTAAACGGAAAAAGCCATTTAAAAGAAATACTCGGGCCCGTCCAATTTGGACCGAATACTCGATTGCTGGAAGTGCGGATACGGCACCCGAAAAACCAGCCAACCACACCAACAGGGATTGTTGGGTGTTCAAGTAAGCAGGCAAGTTAATGCGAAAACAATGACAAGGGCTGCATAGCGATGGCGAGGAGGAGCCCCGCCGCCGAACAATAGAGGACAGAAGGGCTTCCCCCACAAGTGCGGACGGTGAACATGATATCGCAACCCACATACCCAAAAGGGAGTGGAGCGTGCACTAAGGGGCGTATATGCGATGGAGCCGATCGCCCCAAAGTTCAACCCGTGGTCTTCTGCTGATCACTTTTGATCGAAGGACCATCCACTAGCATCCGCCATGGCGGATTCACGCATTGGTTCTATACCCAATCATTGGCGGATTTCACCTCACTAGAGTCCTAATGGATGGCGGCAGCAGCTTTGAACCTGCTTTATCGGGATACAATGCACAAAATGGGCATAGACCCATCAAGTATTAAACCCACGAAGGCGACCTTTAAAGGCGTCATACCAGTGTAGAGGCCAACCGTACGAGCTCGATTACACTTGAAGTGGTCTTCGGATCCCGGATAACTTCGAAGCGAGGAGTTAATCTTGACATAGTCCCGTTCAGGCGGCTATCACGCCTTTGCTCGGACGAACCGCATTGCAAAGTTCAATGCGGTGCCGCACTATGCATATCTCAAGCTCAAGATGCGAGGTCCTCGAGGAGTCATTACGGTCAATGGAAACACGAACACTCTCTCCGGACGGAGGAGCATCGGCTGCCCTCGGCGGAAGTACAAAGCAGCCTCTTAAGGCAATTCTCGAGTCCGGCTATTAAGCGTCCGGACACCGTCAAGCGCGCCGAGTAACCTACAACAAGACCGCCTGCACGTTCCGAGCACGCGCCAGCAATGCGGCCCAAACCCCACCATCCCGAAATGCGAAACCAGACTACGCGTACATAATTACGCTCTGGAAATACCATGGGCATAGGGGAGGGAGCACGACCACGGCATGCCGAATGCGGCTCAACCGCACCGGGGCTCGATTGTGTCATTCTTTTCTTTTCTTCTTTCTTTTTTACTTTCGGGACTCCGTTCTCACGAAGCCTGTCCGTGATGAGAATTGCGAACACGATGCAACAACCAGGGAAGCGGACTTCGTCGAGTGTCGGTGGTCTCTATTACGAGCAGTATACCTGTTTTACATACCATCCATAGCTTACCCACGGAGAGGACATGTTAAAACGTTCGTCCCTTGCTTATCGCACTATTTGTATCGTTCGCTTCTTCGCAGCCCTTTTGAATAAACAATACATAGCTTCGCCTATTATTGAATTCCTTTTTCTATATATATATATATATATATATATATATATATATATATATATATATATATATATATATATATATATATATATATATATATATGTTCAGTTATGACATTGTGCAACCGTACACTTTGGTACGGGCAATACACCAGGGGCTTAAGTACCCCACAATATGGTGTGATAAGTCCGAACACTTTCACAAGTGCGGCACCCCGAGCTTATAGCATTATATGCATCGGCTCCGAATCATGTCTTGGGTCAATATTTGGGTTTGCCCGGCTCCCATGTTTTGGTACCTTATGTTTCTTTATATGGCTAAGGTAGCGCTGGGAGAACCACTGCGATTGTGCCCCGGTTGAGCTGGGTTAAGCACCTCAGTGGAGAAAGCTAAAACTGACCGTCATGATAGGGCGAGAGCCGGAAGTTGTTCGAGAGGTTTTCGAGTCCCTAAAGACTTATGACGCTTAGAGCGAGGAGTCGGCATTGTCCGGCTTAGGCGTGGATAGCGCCCCGAAATCGGTCTTCCGAATACCAGGGGCTTCGCCGAAATTTTAAAATTATCTATGGCTAAGTGAGAGTGTTCAAGCATTATAGTCCGGTTGCCTTGTTCGTTGCGTTGAGCGCCTCCCTCGAAGGACCCAAGAATGGGAACAAGAGCGCTCAAGTTTATCCCAACACCCCACTACTGTGGCATGGGGGCTGAAGCCGACGACTCGCCATCTCTCAAATTTAATACACGGCCGCATGAAGGTAATATTTTAAATTCAAAAGTGTTGCTTAGCGCATATGAACAAGTTTTCAGCGTACAGGATAACAAATGCGAGTCTACTCAAAAATTACATCTTTGGAGCTTTCACCCGCTATAAGGCGGGCACCCTTCAGGACGCCCTCATAATACATTTCAGGCTTGCGATGCTCCTTGCCCGGTGGTGGTCCATCCGTCACAAGCTTCTCAGCGTCCATCTTGCCCCAATGCACCTTAGCACGGGCAAGGGCCCTACGGGCACCTTCGATGCAGACGGAGCGCTTGACGACTTCAACCCATGGACAGGCGTCCACCAGCCGCCTCACCAGCCCGAAGTAGCTCCCATGCATGGCTTCCTTAGGCCACAGCCGAACTATAAGGCCCTTCATGGCCTGTTCGACCACCTTATGGAGCTCGACCAACTGCTTCAACTGGTCGCTTAAGGGCACCGGGTGTCCGGCCTCAGCATGCTGAGACCAGAACACCTTCTCCGTCGAGCTTCCCTCCTCGGCTCGGTAGAATGCGGCAGCATCGGATACACTGCAAGGCAGATCTGCGAACGCTCCTGGAGAGCTCCGTATTTGGGTAAGTAACAGATAATTCACTTTCACATGCTTGCTTTGCATAAAGAATGCCTTACCCGCCGCTATCTTCTTCATCGCCTCAATTTCCTGGAGGGCTTTTTGGGCTTCGGCCTTAGCGGCTTTGGCGCTCTCAAGGGCCGAGGAGAGCTCGGACTCTCGAGTCTTTGAGTCACGCTCCAAACTCTCGTGTTTTTCCACGAGAGCCAGGAGCTCTTGCCGCACCTCCGCCACCCGCGCCTCCTGCTTCTCTCGCTCGGTGCGCCAGGCGCGCATTGCTTGCTGCCTTGGACACCGCTTCCTTGGTCGCCACCTCGTTCGTGGCCCCGCAGATTCACGTTATTCCTGTCATTTTTTGCAACCACATCTTTTAAATACTCCCATAAGGTATTACTTACCTTCCTTGTCCTCGAGCTGCTTTTTGGCAAGGCCGAGCTCATTCTCGGACCGCTCGAGGTTCTGCTTCAATGCATCAACCTTCGCAATCAGTGCGGCAGAGGTCAGCAGCGCAGCCTGCATTCCCATATTGACATACTTATGTTATACTCCTGCGTATATCTTTTAGATCCTCAGTTCGGCTTTTTCTTTCCGAACACCAAACTGAGCATCAGGGGCTACTGTCTATGCGGTAATACTTTTACATATCTTAAATACATACCTCAAAGCTTGTTAGAAGGCTGGCACATGCTTCAGTCAGCCCGCTCTTGGCGGACTGAACTTTATGGATCACCACACTCATAACAGTGCGGTGCTCCTCGTCGATGGACGGAGGTCACCGGCGTTGCAGTCTTGCCCTTCTTTTAAGGGTCGTCACGGACTCCGGAACCACCGAAGGTTCAGATGCGAGTCCGCACAGGGTCGGACTTAAAGCCCTTCGGTTTTATCCCTTTGCGCCGGAGTCCGGAGGTCGCCTTCTGGCGCCTCAGGCCCCCTCCTCTGGCTGGGCCCTTTTGGGACTCCACCTCGGCGTCATCCAGCGGGAGGAGACAAGGTGGTCGGAAGTGAGGTGCTATTCACATCCGACGAATCTGAGGAGCCGCTCGTCGGGCGTCGAGCCCGGCCTTGGGCGGGCTGCATGGTTATATTCGTGTTAGAAGATGTTGTGCGACAAATGGAACGCCATGAGTTATTCTGGTGTCCGGACACTTACGATTTCGCCAGGGGCTTGGTCCTCGGTGGCCACTCCTCTTCGCCGTCGTCGGTGTTAGTGGTGTAGTCCGGAGGAAGGGTCCTTCCCTTCTTGGACTCTCCGGCCTCCCCAGTTGGGGCGGCCTTCCTTTTCTACTCTCCCCCCGCTGGGGGAGAGGCCTCTTTTTCCTCCTCCTCGTCTTCGCGGAAGGAGTCCGCCTCGGAGTCATCGGACGATGAGTCCGACAACACCTGGCGCCGGGAACTTCTTCGAGTTCCCGTGGCCTTCTTCTTGGCCTTCTTCTCGGCACCACGTAGGTGCGGAACCAAGAGCCGTCACTCATCGGCGTCCCGGAGTCTTCGGCAAGGGCCGGACACCAACCTGTCCGGACATCTTCTGCCAGTCCTGTCAAAGGTGAGGGAGTTTTAGATCCCGCGTAGAGTCAAACTATGAAAAAAGAGTCCTGTAAAGGGTAAAATAGCTTACCTCGCTGGCTTGATGCCGCGAGCTGAATCCACGATCTTAGGTAGCGGATGCGGGAGCCTCGGCGCCCTTGAACAGCACCTTCCAGGCATCTTCGAACGTAGTGTCGAAGAGCCAGCTCAAGGTTCGGTGTCTGTGCTGGATCAAACTCCACAAGTTGAAGGCCCGTTGTCGGGCATGGGAGGATCCGGCGGATGAGCATAACTCGGACTATGTTGACAAGCTTGAGCTTCTTGTCCACCAGGTTTGAGACGCAGTTTGGAGTCCGTCAGCTCTTCCGAATTACCCCGTCAGGCCCGTCTCTTTCCATGAGGTGAGCCGTGTAGGGAAGCCAGATCGAATTCGGGGCCGCTGCCCATTTAGAGTCATGGATCGGTGGTGTAGAACCACCCCGATTGCCACCCCTTTATAGTCTCCACGAAGGAGCCCTCGAGCCATAGGACGTTGGCCATCTTGCCCACCATGGCACCTCCGCACTCTGCTTGGCGGCCGCCCACTACCTTCGGCTTGACATTGAAGGTCTTCATCCATAAGGCGAAGTGGGGCTGGATGCAGAGGAAGGCCTCGCACACGACGATGAATGCCGAGATGTTGAGGATGAAATTCGGGGCCAGATTGTGGAAATCTAGTCCGTAGTAGAGCATGAGCCCCCGGACAAATGGGTGAAGTGGAAAACCTAGTCCGCGGAGGAAGTGGGGGAGGAACACCACCCTCTCATGGGGCCTGGGGGTGGGGATGAGCTGCCCCTTGTCGGGGAGCCGATGCGCGATGTCGTCGGACAAGTATCCGGCCTTTCGCAGCTTTTTGATGTGCCCCTCCGTGATGGACGAGGCCATCCACTTGCCTCCTGCTCCGGACATAGTTGGAGAAGGTTGATGTGGGATTTGCGGACTTGGGCGCTAGAGCTCAACTGCTGAAATGGATGAGCAAAGGAGGAAGAAGGCATGTGTGAAAAGTGGATCCTTATCCCTTATATGGATGGACAAAGCTATGTGTCCCCACACCGATAAAACTTCGCTTATCTCCCAAGCACCGTAATCAATGGCGCGGTTGGGTTACCGCGCCGTATTGATGAGAATCCGGAATAAGGGACACGATCTCTGCTTTGACAAGGCGTGCCAAGGAAACCGCCTCGCTAAGCGCTGAGGTGGGGCGGTGAAAATGATTCGAATAAAGGCTTGGCCGTGGTGTGATGTCACCCTGCGGAATACGTCAGCAGATTGAGTTTGTGTAAACAGTATTCTCTCTCTGGTGGTATGTGGAACTTATTTTGCGAGTCGGATACTATCCTTGTGTTCAAAATCTTCTATGAAGAATTTGGAGGAGGAACCCGCTTGCAATGCCGAAGACAATATGCGCGCGGACTCGTCGTCATTGAAGCCTGGTTCGAGGACTCTTGAGGAGTCTGGATTAGGGGTGTCCGGATAGCGGACTATGACCTTTGGCGAACTCACGGACTATGAAGATACTAGATTGAAGACTTAGTCCGTGTCCGGATGGGACTTTCCTTGGCGTGGAAGGCAAGCTTGGCGATATGGATATGTAGATCTCCTACCATTGTAACCGACTACGTGTAACCCTAACCCTCTTGGTGCCTACATAAACCGGAGGGTTTTTAGTCCGTGAGGACGAACAACAATCATACCATAGGCTAGCTTCTAGGGTTTAGCCTCTATGATCTCGTGGTAGATCTACTCTTGTACTACCCATATCATCAATATTAATCAAGCGGGAGTAGGGTTTTACCTCCATCGAGAGGGCCGAACACTGGGTAAAAACATCGTGTCCCTTGTCTCCTGTTACCATCCGCCTAGAGCGCAGATTCGGGACCCCCACCGAGATCCGCGGTTTGACACCGACACTCGCCCTTAGGCGGCGTGCTAAATAGCAAGGTCTCTCTCTTTGTCGGAGACACATGGCGAACTATGTCCGGCTTGAGTGGGATCACGGACGATGAAGAAATTAGTTCCCCCACCACCCACTTAATAGCCTCATCGATGACTTAACCGACATGCTTGATTTACGACTCCGAAGACATCAACGATATGAATGACGATGCGAGAAGAAGAACAGGAACAACATACCACAGTGACCTGACCTCATCATATGATATATATATATATATATATATATATATATATATATATATATATATATATATATATATATATATATATATATATATATATATATATATATATATATATATATATATATATATATATATATATATATATATATATAGGACAGGGGGCTATTTTGTTACTAGTAATGAGAATATTATTTTGTTACCCTCTATACTATAGGCCCGATCAATAGATTCCCCGACCACCCGTGAACCCTACCTCCCATAAATCATCCCGACCTCGCGTCCCTCCCGTGCGCCGCCGGGCCGCCCTCGCTTCCGAGCGCGCAGCCACCAGCCTCCTCCCACCGCGCCACCAACGGCCTCCTTCCAGCGCGCCTCGGCCAGCCTCTCCCGGCGCGTCGCCGCCGGCCTCCTCCCCGCCGCCGCCAGCCCTCCCTCCCTTCACCAGCCCGCCGCCCGGCCTCCTCCTCCCCCATGACGCCGCCCGGCCTCCTCCAAGCGCGCCTCAGCGGTCTCTCCCCAGCGCGCCGCTAAATCTTCTCCCAACCACGTTGCGGTTGGCGGCCTTCTCCCGGCGCGCCGCCTCCGGCCTTCTCCCCATCGCCCGGCAGCTTCTTACGTGCTTCTTGGCCGCCTCCTTCCTCCAACCTCCGCATCTCGCCCGCCCACAGCACAATGCCATGTCCCAGTGGGGCTTGCGCGCGGGCGCCTGTCAGTTCACAGCCACCACTCCGGGCCGTTCAGCGCCACCACCAGGCGATTCACCACCTCCCTCCGCTGCCCCTCCTATGTTTGTTGGCGTAGCCAGCGGTGCTCTGCCCTCTTACCTTACCTGTCCATCTCCATAACTCCTCGCGGTGATTGCTGCGCCCATCGTGTGGTGGTGTGTACTCAGCCGAATATTCTGCTTTATTCGGCCCATGGCGCTAAAATTTGTTCTCTTCTCTGAAATTTTGTTGCATGTTAGCTTTCCTATCTTCTTCTGCAGATATTGGCTGGATCATCTTGGCAATTCCTCCTGATGCTTGTGTTTGTAAATTGTGATTTGTTGTGGTCGGGGCATGGCGAGGATACTCTTGACATTGATCCCACACTTAGGAGGTGAGCTAGAACTACTACAGTTCTCTCTATGCTCTGCGGAGAAAGCTACTGGTTTGATCTGAGATAGGTGTTGAAAATTTCCTTTATGAATCTGCAGGTTGTTACGGCCTTTGAGTGACTACATAGCAGTGAAAGGTAATGCGGTGCCGTGTTTGGCACAAGTGTAGAAATGTTGGTTTTATCTAGTGTAAAGTATAACTCTGGTGTGTTTGTGTGCTAGGGAACAATGAGAATCAAGTTACGGTAGCAAAAAAATATTTGTGTCAGTTCAATATGAAAAGTGAAATAAGTATTAATTCAGTTGTGTATGTGTGCACCGTGGTAGCAGTTCAGTACAATAAATTACATCAGTTCGTTAAACAAAAAAAAGAAACACATTTTCTGGTTTAGCCTCTATACTAAAACAAAACTTGCATTCTCTCCCTAAGTACACCGCTTGCATTCTCTCCCTAAGTACTCCTAAAAAGCTCTTTATTCTAATTACTTCCTAAATAAATTAGTTTGTGTCCTAGTACTTCCCTAATCTCTACATTTTAGGCATGCGACTTTACAGAAAAAATTTGCAGCCTATTCTTATTGTCGCGTTCAAATCAGTAATGTGTATGTAGTGAAAATTATGGTGGTAATACCACCAATCAACCATTTTTCTGATTAAACAGAAATACACAACAAAAAAGCAAATATATTAACTAGTTCAGCCATGTAGGTAATCACAACAATGTCCATTTTACATTGTATAGAGGCTACATCAGTTTAGTATGAAAAAAAGGAACACAATGAGTTAACTTTGCAAGTACATCAGTTCACCTTGAATAAAATACAGAAGTGCACCGTCAAGATTTCCATCAGTTTGCTTATAAAAAAACAGAAAATATTTGAATAAAAAAATTTGTGGGTAAGTAAATCAATCATGTTCTTGGTTTGGAGGGAAAACATAATAAGTTCTACGGAAATAAATATGGAAGTTCATATTTCAAAACAAATGAAGTATTTGGGAAGTAAAATTAAGTATTTCAAAATACACATCTTTTTCGGTTTCGTTGTGAACATGTAATGTTACTGTACATGAACTTGTTGTTCTTTTGACATGAACTTGTACATGCTAATGGGTGGCTAATGTGTGTGTGCAGGGACGGTGGCATGAAGCAGTTGAGTAGGTGTGCATGGTGAGCAGCTACTGAACTTATTCATACACTACAAAATATAGTCCCACACAGCCTCTCAACACCACTTCTTGAACCTGCTTGAACCTTCATGGCCCAGGCCGTTCACTGCCTCCACACAAGGCCGTTCGATGACGCAACGCTCAAGCCAATCACCCTTGCCAGCACCCTAGACTCCCATGAAATATCTAGTCAAAAAAATGGTTGATCGTAAGTGCAAGTACACTACACACTTGAGCTACAGCGGGACACGGTGACATCACTTCTTTTGGGTTGTTTTCTGTATGAATCTGCATTTTGTTATTAAATTCAGTACAGCGAAACACATGAATCCCAATGGTACCAAATTATTGATTCCTTAAAACAATTAATAGATTTCACCATTGGTTGGTCTACTTTTGTAAATCTGTCGGAGTTCATGACAAGTAACCCGATGCTAGAAATGCAGGATGTTTGTCTGAATCTTGCTTGTTTCAGAGAGAAAAAGAGTTGGTACTTGCATCACATGGTGTACTGAACAAACATACGCATTCACATAAACATGCTAACAACTCCTCTTGCTATACTCATGCTTGTACTTGTTTATTTTTCTTGTTTGGGAAATGGTTTCCTATCCTCCTAAGTCCTAACAGCTTTTCTCAAATTTCATTTAATTTAGTTTCAAATCAAACCAGAGCAAATGCATAAATGTCATTGGGTGAGGTTGCTAGGAAGATTTGCATTAGAGAATGCTTTGTTGGAAAAGCTTCTATTGGTATTATTAACAACAAAACTCTCGGTGGACATAGACCGTAAATCTTGAGACTATTTTCACCATTTTTTTCCCTTTGGTGTTTGGAAATTCTAAATTTTGTTGATTTCAACTTGATGAATATAAAGATATTTGCCATGAGTTTTAGATTATATCTCTGCTATTGTAATTGCTTGTTGGTGTTTATTAGTAGATATACATGTATGAGTTCACTCCTGACTATTGTAATAAAGTTCTTTAGGATTTGGAAGTATCTAGTCTGGATTGGCAGTGTAAAAACCATATATAAAATGTCTTGATGCATGCTAGCAGAAATCTGAAAATAAACTCAGCACAGTTCCTATATTTTATTCAAGTTCAAAGCTAAACATTTCTAACAGCTTATCGCTCCTTGCAGGATACACACTATTCATCGCATTTGTCATCGAGCGATTGCACCACTATCTTTAGAAGCTCATCACCCTGAGGAAATCAGCCAACACCTCCCAGAGAGGAGCTTGAAAGTTTCCAAATGGAGTTCAAACGTGAATTTGAGAAAATGATTCCTCGGCTAAGTTTGAAAAATGTCATTTTGTGAAGTTTGGCTATTCAGCCATGGACTAGTCAATGGTGGAGTTGCAATTTTGTTTCTTCTGTACATACATGAATTGAATGTAATCAACGGAAAGAAACATATGTTGATTCTCAAGTTAGAGTTCATTTTATTTTCTTACAAGTAGCAAAACTTCACTGTGTAGATCGATTACAGCTTCTGCGATCTTGTGTTACAAATCTTGTAGTACTGTTTTTACAGGATCTTTCTAGTACTTTGTAAAGCAAGCGTGATCCATTTGTAAAAATATGGCAAAATACATCCTTCACTCTTGCAGTCTTTTGCTAAAAAAGTGTTTTAAGTTCAATGGATGCCATCGAGAAAGTTCAGACATTTGATATTCCTGTGCTCATATTCTCTACACAGATGTTATTTATTTGTTTGTGACTTCGTCTCATACTTTGCGAGATGAAAAATTTCTCTCAAGTTTTCTACTCTTTATATGAGTGGTGAATGTGTTCTCTCCACTCTCTTATCTATTTTGGTTGATGACCCTGTGGACATAAAAAAATTGTATGGGAAAGTTTGTGTAGTACTAGCATATAAGTTCAAGAAAACTAAACAAGGAAAGTTCAAACAAGAAGCTCTATGCACTTTTCTGTCTATTTTGGTTGATGTTCAATGTGTATTACTAGCATATAAGTTCAAAAAAACAAACCGCAATCAGTTCCATGAAAATGCAAAGAAGTTCAAAAAATATAAAAAAATTCTAGAGTCAAGTACAAGTGCTCATCCAACACGGTTAAAAAAATCTGGTCCGTCCATGTATTACTAACATATAAGTTCAAAAGATTAAACACGGTTAGTGCGTCTATTGAATTCAAGAAAATCTTAAGAAGATCAGTACAAACTCATAAGGAGATCAGTACGAGTTCAAGTGATCAACCCCCTAAACATTTTCTTTAAAAAAATCATCCAGTTCAACGATATAAATCATGCAAGTTCGGGACGATAATACCATGAACCGTTGAAAAGTTACGAGGATAATCATACAGAAAAAACAGAGTAAACTCTAGTCTGTGAAAATACGCTGAGTACAAAACCATATGGACATCCGTTCAAGTACTTTTTTTGGAACCTTTCAAAATTACTCTATAAAAAATACATCAGTACAAATGCACACGTAGATCAGTACAAGTACTCTGTTTTTTCTGACGGAAAAACAGCATGATGGGTCTCACCGTAATCCAAATTACTCTTCAACAGTTGATAATTTGAGAAAATGTTCAACATGACTAAGTTTCGTATTTTTGATATCTTTCCAACCATATATTATTTTCCTCATTTCAACAAACTTTAAAAAAAAAATTGCATCCGAAATCAAATTTGACCGTATTCGAATTCGTTTTTAAACCGTAAGGAATTAACAAAACATTTCAATATGAGAAAGTTGCGCATTTTCCATAGCTTTCCAACGCCGTATCATTTGCATCAATCCGACAAACCGTTTGCAAAAAATCATGAAAATACGTTTCGTCCAGAATTTCACCGTTTTCCAAATTACTTTTAAATCGTATAGAATTAGAAAAAACATTAGATATATGGAAGATGCGGATTTTCACCAGCTTTCCAACGTCATCTTATTTGCTCAATTCCGACAAACCGTTTGAAAATTGATTCCAAAATACGATTCGCGTTTTCGGTTTTGAAAAAAACGGTTTTTTCAAAACTGCTCTTAAACCATAATGATTTTGCAAAAACGTTCAATATACTTGAAATATAGTTGTCAAGAGCTTTCCAACGATATATTACACGCCCTGTTCCGACAAAAAAATTGCAAAAAAGTTTTGAACTAAAGAAGACGATATGTTAAACATAACTGAAGCATCAGTTCAACGGCTCAAAAATCATCAGTACAACCATGAAAGCCGTCGGTTCAAGTAGGGTAACAGAATAATATTCATTACAGCGTAACAGAATAACCCATATATATATATATATATATATATATATATATATATATATATATATATATATATATATATATATATATATATATATATATATATATATATATATATATATATATATATATATATATATATATATATATATATATATATAGTAGGATTTTCTACCATAGCTTGCCCCAGAAATAGCTATCAGAACCGTTGGTGTTGCCTCGTGATTCGAACTAACTGTGTGGTCCGGTTCTATATCAAGCCCATTTGATGAATTATTGGAGGTGGGGTGTCAGGCCTAGTACTGGCCACTTTATGCCTCATAGCCTGGCCAAAGCCTGCTGCCTGTGGTCCAGGTCGACGCTTTCTTATGTTTTACCATCACGAGTGTGCCCAGTACAGGTTCCACGCCTTAAAAAAAACTCGTGCAAGTTCGGCTGGGTACATCAACACGTTACGCCCGTTTTTGTCACACGTGACAACCACCGGCTAGGAGCGTAGGTTCGGTCCACTCGATACAGCGGATCCAAACTCATCCATCGAGCGAACCTACAACAGCCTTGTGTGGAACCTGTGGCATTTTATCTGTTTGCCCGGGTGTTTCTCATTGGCATGTGTGTATGTGCATGTGCTAGCTAGTACATGCACGTGTCAAAGACTTGGTGCAATGTCTATATTGCATGTACGTATGTGTACGTATCCGAATGCCTTTGCGTCAGGTGGTAAGTACGCCTACGTATCCGAACACGTGTGTACGACTAGGTGGAGTGGCCGTTGCCGCCCACCGCTAGCAGCCGACGCCAGGAACGTTAGGGGCGGGGTACACGCACGCTCCCGAGAATGCGAGTCTCGCAGTCGCATGGCATTAGTCACGGCTGGTACATCGGTCAATATACTAAGCTAGCTATCAGTGGCGGAGCTTGGCCCAGAAATCTGGGTGGGCTGGCTGTAGAAAATTACTCTAGGGGTTGTGTTTCATTGGTCAAAAATACGTATGTACTGCAGGAAAATCGCATGGGCTGGGCGGGCCATGGCCAATTCGGCCTTGCCGTAGCTCCGCCATTGCTAGCTATCATTCTGCAGGTTTGAAGACGGGAAGGATGCCATAGGTCCATCACACATACGGTGCTGGCATGATCCAATTTAGTCTAAGCATTACCTGCCAGTTCATTTTAAAGCACATTGCATTCATACATCCTCTACAGGGCGTCAGTTCCTCGCAAAGAAAATCCCAGTTCCAATTTTAATTTCGACGGGTCTTCAAGGTGGCCCCCGTGTCGTGTTGTACATTTTCTAATAGGCGGGGCAACGGTTCCTCGCAAAGAAAATCCCGGTTCCAATTTTAATTTCGACGGTTCTTCAAGGTGTCAACTGTGTCGTGTCATACATTTTGTAGTAGAGGGGTGTCGGTTCCTCGCAAAGAATATCTCGGTTCCAATTGTAATTTCAACGGTTCAGTAAGGTGCCCCACATGTCGTGTCGTACATTTCTGAGTAGGCGGGGCGTCGGTTCCTCGGAAAGAAAATGTCGGTTCCAATTTTAAATTTGACGGTTCTTCAAAGTGGCAACTGTGTCGTGTCATACATTTGTAGTAGAGGGGCGTCGGTTCGTCGCAAAGAATATCTCGGTTCCAATTTTAATTTCGACGGGTCTTCAAGGTGGCCCCCATGTCGTGTTGTACATTTTCTAATAGGCGGGGCGACGGTTCCTCGCAAAGAAAATCCCGGTTCCAATTTTAATTTCGACGGTTCTTCAAGGTGTCAACCTGTGTCGTGTCATACATTTTGTAGTAGAGGGTGTCGGTTCCTGCAAAGAATATCTCGGTTCAATTGTAATTTCGACGGTTCAGTAAGGTGGCCCACATGTCGTGTCGTACATTTCTGAGTAGGCGGGGCGTCGGTTCCTCGGAAAGAAAATGTCGGTTCCAATTTTAAATTTGACGGTTCTTCAAAGTGGCAACTGTGTCGTGTCATACATTTTGTAGTAAAGGGGCGTCGGTTCGTCGCAAGGAATATCTCGGTTCCAATTGTAATTTTGACGGTTCTTGAAGGTGACCCACATTCCGTGTCGTACATTCCCGAGTAGGCGGGGCGACGGTTCCTCGCGAACGAAATCATGTTCCAAATTTAATTTTGACGGTTCTTCAAGGTGTAACCGCGTCGTGTCGTACATTTTCTAGTAGTAGACGGGTGTCGGTTCCTCGAAAGGCAAGTGGATAAGTTAACTAATTGTCATTTATTTCTAGATAATAGAAATATTTATTTCCCCTTCTAAAACAGTTCGAATCCGTTTGATCTTTTATAGAGAAACGTCAGGTGTTGTGTTCGCTCGAAGTGCCACTGGACAAACTACTAAATACGTGATCCTCGCATGCACGTGTCAGCTTGTCTACGTTGAGATTATTTTTCATTTTAGCTAGAAGTTCCACCAAGCTGCATCCAGCGGGCACATGCCTCCTTGTCCCCATTCCAACCCTGACACAAAACAGATGGACCACTGCATGCTGCCCCGCACAGGCGCAGGCTTTGTCTGCCAAACGAACCACACAAATTCCTCAAAAATCCTTTCTAGTTTCACCCCCACATGGGCAGCACGAATCACGGGGTATGGACTTGTGGCTGTGATAGCTATTTCTACAACAACAATGATATATATATATATATATATATATATATATATATATATATATATATATATATATATATATATATATATATATATATATATATATATATATATATATATATATATGTATATAACCCCAACAAAAGCGATGGCAATAAACAGAGGACAATCCCCAGAAGCAATCCTAAGCAAAGCATCCCTTGCTGCTCTAAGCCCCCGCCATAGCAAGCACATTGATACCTGCACAAGAGAGACAATAACGCTACGGATGGTGCGAAGCGAAGACAATCCCCTCCGGCCGAGGCTGCGGCGGGAGGATGGGCAAGACAGCCCTAAGGCGAGCAAGCAATGATGGAGAATCGAGGATGATGATTACATGCCCATCTCCAGAAGGCGATGTGAGCCTCGGCGACGAAGAATTCATCGCGCCTGAGGATCCCGTTCAGCAGGAGCGCTTCAAGCGCCGACTTATAGCCCTTGCAAAAGCACGAAGAAAAAAGCGGCGGCAGCTTAGGCCCGAACAAGATCTGCTGGCGGATAGGCGGACCGAGGTCACGGCCCGAGGAATCGGACTTCGCGCCCCAACCAAAAAGTTACCCAAAGCGCAGGTTGCTACCTCAACGAGGAGGAGGCATTGAAGCCTACACTACTAGTGCATGATGTGGCTGACCGGCCACCTCGTGGCCGAGACAAAGCGGCGCATCAACCCGAAGTCCGGCCCGCACCCCGTCGCCAGTCAAACAAAAACACCAAGGCTCGGGGCTCCACGCACGACCGGCGAGACAAATTGAAAAATAAAGCAGGACAATCAAGATCAATCTACGGATCAAGGGGGTGCACCCCAACGCGGGATGACGACCGTCACACCGGATATACTAAAAGCAAATCCAGCCGAGCTGAATACAACAGACGAGACTCGTATGAAATGCGTCGTGACATAGCCCGATATAGAGGCGCCGCACACCCCCTATGCTTCACTGACGAAGTAATGGATCATGAATTCCCAGAAGAGTTTAAACCCGTGAACATTGAATCATATGATGGTACAACAGACCCCGCGGTATGGATAGAAGATTTCTTCCTCCACGTTCACATGGCCCGCAGAGATGATCTACACGCCATCAAGTATCTCCCACTAAAACTCAAGGGACCGGCTCGGCATTGGCTGAATAGCTTGCCGACAAACTCCATCGGAAGTTGGGAGAACCTGGCAGATGCATTCCTGGATAACTTCCAGGGCACCTATGTGTAACCACCGGATGCTGATGATTTAAGTCACATAACCCAACAGCCCGGAGAGTCAGCCAGGAAATTCTGGACTCTGTTCCTAACTAAAAAGAACCAAATAGTTGACTGTCCGGATGTCGAAGCCCTAGCGGCCTTTAAACACAACATCTGTGACGAGTGGCTTTCCCGACACCTCGGCCAAGAGAAGCCAAAATCCATGGCAGCCCTCGCGACACTCCTGACCTGCTTTTGCACGGGCGAGGATAGTTGGTTGGCCCATAGCAACAACACATCAAGCAACCCTGGCAGATCAGAGGTCAGAGATAACAACGGCAAACCCCGACGCAACAAACACAAGCGTCGCAAAAATGGTGATAACAACGGCAACACGACAGTCAATGCCGGATTCAGTGGCTATAAGTCCGGTCAGCGGAAAAAGCCATTTAAAAATAATAATTTGGGCCCGTCCAGTCTGGACCGCATACTCGATCGTCCATGCCAAATTCATGGCACCGCAGGAACACCAGCTAACCATACAAATAGAGAATGCTGGGTCTTCAAACAAGCCGGCAGGCCAGGTGCCGAAAACAAGGAGAAGGGGTCTCAAAGTGACGATGACGACGAGGAGCCCCGACCATCGAATACAGGAGGGCAAAGGAAATTTCCCCTGCAAATCAAAACGGTGAACGTGATAAACGCCACCCACATTCCCAACCCGGAACGGATGCGCACCCTTAGGGATGTCGACTTAACAGAATCAGTCGCCCCACAATATAAACTATGGCCGATCACCTTCAACAGCACGGATCATCCGGTTAATACCAATCAGGGCAATTTAGCCGCACTAGTCCTCGACCCAATAATTGGCGGGTTCCACCTCACACAAGTCCTTATGGACGGAGGCAGCAGTCTAAACCTGCAGCTTTATCAGGACACACTGCGCAAGATGGTTATCGATCATTTGATGATCAAGCCCACTAAAACCACCTTTACAGGTATTATACCATGTGTGGAGGCCAGCTGTACAGGCTCCATCGCTCTTGAGGTACTGTTCGGATCACCGGACAATCACCGTACCGAAGAGATAATCTTCGACATCGTCCCCTCTTGCAGTGATTATCGCACCTTTCGCTTCTGACTTTAACTGTGGTTGCTTTCGATTCAACGCGTGCCACGCTACACCTACCGTAAGCTCAAGATGCCCGTCAGCAGGCGCCATCACGGTTAATGGCAAGGCCGAACTACCCCTCGGGGCCGAAGAGTATACCGCCGCTTTAACAGCAGAAGCAATGAGTGGCACCTTTCAATCGAACCTCGAGTCGGCGGCCAAACTCCCGGACACCATCAAAGGAATCCGAACTACTTCTCGGCAGGATAGCCCGGCTCGCCCGGAGCTCAATTAAATACTCCAGCAAAAGCTAGGACAGGCCACATACTGAGGCTCAACCGCCCTGTGGCTCAAAAACATTTATTGTATTTTCTTTACAGGTTCACCGTTGCATAGGACAGGACCGGCGACATGGAAACAGCTCGAACGCGCAAGGGAATCCTTAGATATTCTCCTCGATGACCATCTGACTATACTCCGGATCCACACACAGCTTCTTCCCGACTGGTCTCAGCAGGTTCCGCAGTCATTTTATCTTTTTATTACATTACATGTACCCATACGCATCGACGTATTATTCAAATACAACATATATGACGCTTATCTGCTGGTATCCCTTATTGAAACTCTTTTTCAAATGGCATCCGTACACCGCGATATGCCTTAACATGCCAGGGGCTTCATTGTGCCCATAATATGGCAATAAAGTCCGAACACCTTCGTGGTAGTTCGGCACCCCGAACTTATAGCATTATATGCATCAGCTCCGAATCATGTCTTGGGTCAAATGTTGGTTTGTCTTTACTGATACGCCTCAACGATCTATAATTTTTGATTGCTCCATGCTATATTATCTACTGTTTTGAGCAATATTGGGCTTTGTTTCCCACTTCTATATTATTTTTGGGACTAACCTATTAACCGGAGGCCCAACATAGAATTGCTATTTTTTTTTGCCTATTTCAATGTTTCGAAGAAAAGGAATATCAAACGGAGTCCAATTGACTGAAACTCCACGAACTTATTTTGGACCGTATAGCTTCCACGGAGTACCTAAGCTCACTCAGTACAGTCCCGGCTGCCCATTTAGGGGGGCGCGCTCAGGGCGCCATTTCTGTAACACCCGGATAATTAGGGAACAAGAATCACCCCTGTTATGGTGACTAACCTCACGATGATTCAATCCGCTCTAAGACAAAAACAAAACAAAAGCAAACGATGAAAAGTTTCAAAACTAAAATAAAATGTTCGGGGTTGTCTAAAATAGCAAACCTAATTATGAAGGGGTACAAATTTTTGTAAAATGTTTGGCCTTTTAATTAAACTAAAACAGAAAAGCAAAAAGGTAAAATAATAAAAGAAAAGAAAGATGAAAAAAGAGGGAGGAAAACCTCGCCCACCCAAATTTCTCCCCACTGCCCTCACCGGCCCATCCTTCGGCCGGCCCAACAGCCCGCCACTTAACCCCACTTCAACGGCCAACCCAAGCCCCCCTCCCCCCACGCCTCCCCGATCCCTTCGCCTCGATTCAGATCGGGCGAGACCTCAAGCCTCACCTTTCACGGCCCTCACCGGCCACACCCGCCACCTGACCTCCTCCTCCCTACACCACCGCCTGACTCCTCCTCCCTCCTCACCATCGCTGGTTCACGCGGATCGCCTCGCCTCCCAGCGACGCCACAGACGCTTCCTCCCCGCCTCTGCCGGCCACTGTCTTCCACCGAGCCTGCTTTAGACCCACAGACTTCGTGGAGTTTGCCCGATCCTTGCTTCCCCTTCTTCTCCGACGACGCCCGGCCACGGACGCCACTGCCTGCGGCCTTTTCCCCACGGCCATGAAACCCTTGCCCTTTTGCTCGGCATCATGACGACCTGCCGCCATCACTCAAGCGCCATGTTCACGCTGTGTTCGCCGCTGGCGCCGCTTCCCATCGCTTCGACCCACCGCCTGATAGCCCTGGGCTGGCAAGGCTGCCCTCTGCGTCTCGTGGTCGCTTTCACGGCAATGATGCCCTCGCTGGTTCTCGCTCGGCGCTTTGCTTAAGTAACCGCTGCCGTCTGGCAGCTTCCTGCTTCACTGGCGCTTCCTCCGCTTGCCGCCGGCGCTTCTCCGCCTTCTGCCAACATTGGGCCAACTGGTTCGCCCAGCGCCCTGTCGCTCCTATTCGGCGCCTCGCCTTCATTGCCGCTCGATCCGCTAGGTTCGATGAGCCTATGACGTTAGCCCCCTCACGCCCCGATCAAAAAAAAAAAGGATTAAAGGAAAAATAAATAATTAAAATGTTAATTAATTAATTAGAGGATTAATTAACTTAATTAAACCTAATTAATTAAATCTGATTAATTAACCCTAATCACTAATTAACCTAATTAACTAATGTTAATTAACTCGATTAGGTTAATTAGATATTAGAGAATGACATGCGGGACCCACCTCGTCGTGGTTGACTCTACCAACCTGTTGATCGCTGATGTCGGATGACATCATGCTGATGTCATAAATGCATTTTCTAGATTAATTAAATAATTAATTAATTCCGTAAATTAATAAAATCTTTTAAAATCATATCTTTTAACTGTAATCCGGATTAAAATATTTTCAACATGAAAGTTGCTCGTAACGACGAGACGAATCCGGATACGCATTCGCTCGTCCACCACACGCCTCTAACCTATCGAACCTGCAAACTTCCTTCTCCGGTTCATCGTCTCGACAGACGTCTCGGAACCGGAAAACTTCCTGATGTTTTCCCCAACCAAAGGCTCCCTCTACTACCACGTTAGGGCACGCCTAGCATCGCTTCTGGCATGTCATGCATCGATATGCATCTGTTTACTTTGTATTCATTGTTTCTTCCCCTCTTCTCTCCGTAGACTACGAGACCGACACTGAACACGGCCGCCTCGACTACGGTGTTGACGAATTCTCTCTCTTGCCGTGAGCAACCAGCAAGCCCCCCTTGATCACCAGATATCGCTTACTCTTATCTACACTGCTTGCATTAGAGTAGTATAGCATGTTATCAAGCTGAGATACTCCTATACCGCCGCATAGCCTCGTCTCTTGTAACTTCATTGTTACCTTACCGCAATCCTATATGCTTAGTATAGGATGCTAGTACTTTCATCCGTGGCCCTACTGCCTTGTCCGCTTGCCGTTATATATCGGGCCGTGATCACTCGGGAGTTGATCACGGTATATACTATATACTTATACATGATACATGTGAGACTAAAGTCGGGTCGGCCGATGGAGCACCCGCGAGTGGATCTTTTTGAGGCGAGCGCAGGCAGGTTGAGACCGCTTAGGAGAGAGGTGGGCCTGCTCGGCGCTTCATGTTACTTAACACGCTTAACGAGGTCTTGGTATTTGATCCGGGTTGGCTACGAGCTTATACGCACTAACCATCTACGGGAGTAGTTATGGGTATCCCGCGTCGTGGTATCACCGAAGCACTTCAGACGTCACGACGGAGCAAGCGCTACGCGGATTGGACTGAACGCCTGTTAGGCTAGGTCTGCTCGGCCGCCTCGCAACGTGCAGTGTGCTCAGGGCGATGGGCCTGCACTCCTGCGGCTTAGGTTTAGACCGCGTGTTGGCCTCTCTCACAGCCTAGGTGGGGCTGCGACGTGTTGATCTTCCGCTGCCGGGCATGACCCCGAAAGTGTGTCCGCCAAATGGGATCAAGCGTCTTTGGGTAAGATGGTGCACCCTGCAGGAAGTTAATCTATTCGATAGCCGTGATCTTCTAAGAATAGCAGGGCGACTTGGAGTTGTACCTTGAGCTTATGACAACTAGAACCGGATACTTGATAAAACACACCTTCCAAGTGCCGATACAACGGTGGTCGCTCTCGCTCGTGGTTATGAGCAGGGATTGCGGGTAGGATTATTGCTATATGATGTTACTTGGAGGACTTCAGATTGTCCCTCCTACTGCTGCAAGACAGTGTCCGTGGTTTAGTCTTCGTTAAGACTAGCTATCCCCCTCTTATTCTCGCATTCTCAGCCCAGTCCACTGATATGGCCCTTTACACATATATCCATGCATATGTAGTGTAGCTCTTGCTTGTAGTACTTTGATGAGTACTCACGGTTGCCTTGTTCCCCTTTTCCCCTATCTCTACTCGATTGTCGCAACTGACGATGGAGCCCAGGAGCGACGCCACCGCCTACGATTTAATACTACTCCTGGAGGTGCCTACTACTACGCAGCCCACGACGACGCACCTGAGTGACTTAGGAGGATCCTGTGCAGAGGCCTGCTCTCTTCGATCAGATCCCAGCTTTGTGCTAGCCATCTTATGGCACCTTGTTTAACTTATGTCTCAGACTCAGATATTGTTGCTTCCGCTGACTTGCCTATGATCGAGCTCTTGTATTCGAGCCCTCGAGGCCCCCGGCTTGTATTATGATGCTTGTATGACTTATTTTATTTGTAGAGTTGTGTTGTGATATCTTCCGTGAGTCCTTGATCTTGATCGTATACATTTGCGTATGATTAGTGTACGATTAAATCGGGGCGCCAAGTTGGTATTAGAGCCGATCGCCTATAGGAATCCTCTTCCACACTCCTTGGTCAAGTCGAGTCTAGACATTGCAAAAACTTTACTAACTTGGCGTGTGCCTTACGGGCCCACGCCGCCATCGGGTGGTACTAGGATCTTTACCTCGACCTTTACTCGACTCAACTCTCTTCTACTCGGGTTAAACGATTTTACTAACTATCACTAGGATCCCGTGACCGCATTCACCCCAAAGTTGGATATAGCCTTAGTTGTTTTTGGAATTGTATTTGAGCAATTTCCACACCGCCATTTGACTCCTTTGAAACGCCTTTGTTTTCAGATGGAACCCACGAGGCGTGTCGTGCGCCACACGACGGTTATTGGTGCCTCGGGATCACCTCGTGCTAGCCGAGATGATGACCTATCCGGTTATCGCCGCACCCCGAGTACACCGCCTATGAAGAGTACCAGACTATAACCGTGAGCAGCATCGCGCCATCGCCCACCTCTACTCTCGGAGTATGAGTCCACTCATCGCGCACGCACACCGCACATGGTGTTGGAGTGACTATCGATATGGCAGTCCACGATGCAGCTTATGCTGCTCGACACGCCTTCGCGAGTATCGAGAGTTGGACACCTCCCCTTCAGCACATTGCTATCGCGTCGATGTTGGTGAGGAGGGTTACTACACGCTGCCTACACCATCGCTCACCAGAGAGCCTTTCCACCATCGTAACTTTGTTCGCATGCCGATGGGCTGGATCGAGCTAACCGAGTCTTCGCCACGAGTTGTACATCACCCGCCGGCACCTCTACCGGTGTTCGACGCTGATGCACCCTTTGTCCGATCCGGAGAGCTGCCACGTTCTCGCGATCTACCCACCAGACCGTGATGCCCCAAGGTGTCGGTTGGCGGGGCGTGGGAGGCTACTCTCCGACTTGGCCCTTTTTCGCCACCGGACGCCGGATTCAGCACTGTAGTATCCGCGCCCCAGTTCACCGGCGTGGAGGACTATCCATCGCCGCTTTACCAGCTTTTCAAAGCTCTGCTACCTCCGCAGATCCGCTGTGGACTGATGTAGACTTGCTTGTTAGTGTTTGATGTATTCGCCATGAGCCTGCGTGCGCCTATGATGTAGTAGTCTATGTAATCGGACTCTATGTATCGAACTCTATGCATGATTCCTTTTGTAAGATATGCCAACTACTATGTAGTTCCCATCATGTCGCTTCCATTATGCATGTTTCATCATGAATGATTCTCGCCTCTTGCTTAATTTCTCAAATGCTTTGAACTACCCTGTTATATAATAGCAGGATGGTTAGGCCAGCAGGTCGTGGTCGTGGTGCCAACTTCCCACCACCGCCGAGTACATGGCTGGTATGATCCAACAGCTTGAGATGAATCGCCAGTTCATGGAGAACATGATGGCTCAGCTTCCTCGCCTCGAATATGAACCAGACCCAAACGGAACAACTCGCAGATTTCATACGCTCAACCCCAGCGTGTACCGCAGCTCAACCCAGCCATCGGATGCTGATGATCGCCCGTGACATCACCTATGAGATGGAGTCTGCTGATGTAGCCCCCGCCACTATGTCACCTTTGCTTCCTTCTTCCCGAAGGACCCGCAGCTCAATGGTGGGACAGCCACAGCGCGTACTCCGCCGTTGGAACACTCATCACCGGCGGACTTCCAGGCTGCCTTCCGTGCTCGCTTCATCCTCAAGGGGTCATGGACGGAAGAAGCGTGAGTTCGCGACCTCACCCAAGGCAACAAGACTGTTGAAGCCTATCGGCGAGAGTTCTGGACTTGTCTCGCTATGTCAAGAGGATATTGCAACCGATGCACGCAGACAGAGAAGTTCCGTGACGGTCTTCAAGTGACATCAAGCTCGCACTTCTAGTGCACGACTTTGCTGATTTCGCCACCTTGGTGAACAGCTATCAATGTCGAAACTGGTCTGCAGGAATACCAGAGCTCTAACAGGCGCAACTGTGACACGGGCTCATCTTCGGCCCGTCCTCGCAGGTTGCAAGATATGGATTCCCAACAGCATGTACCAGCCGAATGCACTGCTTCAAGGCAAACTATGCTACACCTGTCCGCCTACAACTAAGCAGCCAAGCTTCCAGCTCCACCACCCCAAGCCCCTGCTCCCACCCCCAATAATGGTTTGTGCTTCAAAGCGGACAACCAGTGGCACCGTGCTAGAGAATGCAACCGAACCGAATCAATCGGCCCTTCCAAAGAAGCTGGCCGTGGAAACACCCGAACCGCAACAACACCGGCAAGTCTTATGGGCAAGCTCAAGCCAACCACGTTGATCTGAATGAAGCTCAAGACCAACTCGCTACATCGTGATGGGTACACTTCAGAATTCATTCAGTACCAAAGATGCGCCTTATTTGATTGAGGGCATCGCATTCATTCATGTTCAAGATTTTGCATTCATGCATGGTATTAAAAGTGAAGACATGAATGCTTCACTATTAGTACACACCCCATCTGGGCCAATGTCGGACCTCCATGATTTGCAACGACGCCCCGTTGAAATCGGCGAATGGAATTCTTGTCTCTCCCCATCGTGCTGAAGTCTTGTAGCATCGACCTCATTTCGGGAATGAATTGGTTGAAAGCACATACGCGCCAATCGCTTGCGCCACTAAGACCGCCCATCTGCTCCACCCTTCGATGAAATAGTCACTTACCAAGCTCATCTGGTGCAAAATGCCGAGGCAAGGCTCTATGCATTGAATGCATTGAACGCCGCACCCTCGAGGGAATTGAAAACATTCCTGTCGCTTATATTTCCAAGACGCCTTTCCTCAAGAACTTCCAGGATTCCCCACGCTAGAGCTATCGAATTCGCCATCGACTTGAAACCAGTGCACCACTCCTATAGCCAAGCGACCCTACAAGATGCCGCCGCATGAACTCCTTGAACTAAAGGAGAAATCGACAAATCTCTTCAAAGCGGTTTCATTCGCCAAGTTGCTCGCCTTGGGGAGCACCTTCTCTCTTTGTCAAGAAGAAGGATGGGACAAACCGATTGGTCCAAGACTACCGCCCCATAAATCAAGCTACCATTCGAATAAGTATCCTCTTCCTGATCAATGATCTTTATGATCAACGGGCTGGTTCGCTGCTGTTCTCAAACTCGACTTGAGGTTGGGTTACCACCAGATCCGTGTTCGTGAGGAGGATATCCCTAAGACCGCATTTGTGACTCGTTATGGTTCATACGAGTACACCGCCATGTCTTCAGCTTAACCAATGCTCCAGCCACCTTCTCTCGCCTCGATGAACTATATATTCATGGATTACCTCGACAAGTTCGTGCGTGGTTTATCTGGATGATATCCCGATCTTTCCAAGAATGAAGAGGAACATGTCAACATCTTCGCTTTGTGCCGAAAAGCTACGAGAGCATCAACTCTATGCCAAGTTCTCCAAATGTGAATTCTGGCTTCAAGTAACCTATCTTGGGCATGTCATTTCTAAGGATGGTATTGCCGCCAACCCCGAAAGAGTTCAGCCATTCTCGATTGACTCCTCCAAGAACGTTAAGCAAGTCGAGTTTTTTCTCGGTCTGCTTGACTATTGTCGCCGATTCGTCGAGAACTTCTCCAAGATTGCCAGCCCTCGAATAACCTGCTGTATAAGGGCGCTAAATTCCAATGGATGATAAGTGTCGGGAAAGTTTCCGCACTCAAGGACAAGTTGACTTCGCCCGATGCTAGCTCCTCCGACATTAAGAAGGACTTCACATTTATCGCGACGCTTCTCGCCAAGGATTAGGCGGTGTCCTAATGCAAGAGCGCAAAGTAGTTGCTTATGCCTCTCGACAATTGCGCCCTCACGAGGAGAACTACCCAGTTCATGACCTCGAACTTGCTGCCATTCATGCACTAAAGCAAAGGCGACATTACCTTCTCGTAATCGCTATGTAGATCTTCACCGACCACCAAAGTCTGAAGTATCTGCTTACTCAGCCAGACCTGAACCTTCACTCGGCAGAGATGGATGGAGACTGCAGAACTTTGATTTGGGTATTTCCTATACGCCAGTGCAAGGCTAATGTAATGGCTGATGCCTTGAGCCGCAAGTCTTATCGCAACCACCTTCAGAGTTCACAAAGTTCAGCCCTCACTTGTTGAAGAATTCGAAAGCTGAACCTCCATATTGTTCCTCCGGTGCACTTCCCCTCCTCCGGAGTTCCGCAAGATGAATCTCCGTGTTGTTCCCCAGTGGTTCCTCTATACCCCGGCTGTTGAACCCGATCTCGTGGGCACCATAAAGACAATGCAGGATTTGACTCAAGTCTACAAGCTTAAACAAGATGTCAAGAAAGGAAATCCTCATCTTTCACTATTAGCTGATGATGGCGCTTTGTACTTCAAAGGCCGCCTAGTGGTGCCGTAAGAAGGAAAACCTGAATATGACTCGAGAGGTTATGAAGGAAGCTCATGATACGCCTCTATGTATCCACCCCAGCAGTACAAAGATGTATCAAGACATTCGCCGAGATTCGGTGGTCTAATATGAAGCAAGACATCGCCGCTATGTTGCCGAGTGTGACGCTTTGCCGTCAGATCAAAGCAGAACATCAAAGGCCTGCTGGAACTCGCAACCTATCTCTATTCCCGAATGGAAATGGGACCATGTTGAAATGGACTTCGCAATCGGATTTCCCAAATCGCAGAAAGGTAATGATGCTATTCTTGTCGCCATTGACCGCTTTCTAAAGTTGCACATTTTCACGGTCAAAGAAACGATCATCCGCTAGCCAGCTTGCAACGCTCTATATGTCCGTAATTGTTTCACTTCACGGTATTCCATTGGTTATCGTTCGACCGTGGCAGCTTATTCACTTCAAGATTCGGGCAAGTTTTCAAGAAGCTATGGGGACTCATTTATCTTTCAAGATCGCTTTTCATCCGCAGATCACAAGGTCAAGTTGAACGTGTCAACCAAATTCTCAAGACATGCTTCGAGCTTGTGTCGCTTCTTCGCAAGAAATGGGAGGAATCTCTCCCGATGCTGAGTTCTCTTATAATAATAGCTATCAAGCTAGTCTCAAGATGGCCCCCTTCAAGTGTTATATGGACGAAAGTGCCAACCCTCCGAACTGGTCGAATCGGGAACGCCCACTCTTCGTCCGGATATTATCCAACATGTCAAGAACAAGTCCGCATTATTCGCGAGAATCTCAAGACTCGCTCAACAAGGCGTAAAAGAGTAATTATGACCGCATCACAAAGACATGGTCTATCAACTCGGCGAAAGGCCTATCTTCGCTTACACCAATGAAGGGTGCTCACCGCCGGATCAAGGGCGTTAGCTCGCTATATTGGCCCTTTCACTATTCGGAAAGGCGTGGAAAAGTGGCTTATCAATCTGGAGCTTCCGTCGAACCTTTCTCAGTTCACGATGTGTTCCACGTGTCACAACTCCGACGCTGCTTCAAGGACCCAATCCGAGCAAAGGGACCATGAAGTGCTCGAATTGCAACAGACCTCTCCTATAAAGAGCACCCGTCCGCATTCTCGACTGCTGAACGCCGCACACGCCGAGAAGGCGATCAAGTTCCTCAAAGTCCAGTGGTCGAATCACTCTGAAGATGAAGCCACCTGGGAACGCGAGGATCGTCTTCGAGATGAATACCCCGCACTCTTTCCTTCTACCTCCTAAATCTCGGGACGAGATTTCTTGTAGTGGAGGAGATTTGTAACACCCGGATGATTAGGGAACAGTAATCACCCCGGTTATGGTGACTAACCTCACGATGATTCGAATCCGTTCTAAAACAAAAACAAAACAAAAGCAAACGATGAAAAGTTTCAAAAACTAAAAATAAAATGTTCGGGGGTTGTCTAAAATAGCAAACCTAATTATGGTGGGGTGCACAAATTTTTGTAAAATGTTTTGGCCTTTTAATTAAACTAAAACAGAAAGCAAAAAAGGTAAAATAATAAAAGAAAAGAAAGACAAAAAGAGGGAGGAAAACCCCGCCCACCAAATTTCCTCCCCACCGGCCCCTCGCCCGCCCATCCCCCTCTGGCCGCCCAACAGCCCGCCACTTAACCCACTCCCAGGCAACCCTAGCCGCCCCACTCTCCCCCACGCGCCTCTCCCGATCCCTCGCTCGATCCAGATCGGGGCGAGGACCACACACGCCTCACCTCGCTGGCGGCCCCACCCCGCCCGCCGCCTGACCTCCTCCTCCTCCTCTACACCGCCGCCTGGACCCTCCTCCTCCTCGCTCCCCTTCACGCTGGGTTCGCCACTGGATCGGCCCCGCCCTCCCCGACGCCAAGACGCCTCCGCCCGCCTCCTTGCAGTCACAAGGCTTCCACCGAGCCCGCTCCCCTAGACCCGCCAGACTGTGGAGCTCGCCAGCCCCCCTCTTCCCCTTCCCCGACGACGCCTCGGCCGCCTCGGACGCCACTGTCGCCAGGCGCCCTTCCCACGGCACGCCGAACCCTTGGCCCTTCCCGTTCGGGCACCGCGACCACTCCGCCGCCACCAAGGCCGTGTGCTTCGCCAGGCGCCGCCTCGCACGGCGCCGACTCGACTCTTCGATTGCCCCGATAGCCTCCAGCGGCGTAGCCTGCAAGGCCCCTCGCGGTTGCAGTTTCACGGCCGGCGTGCTCGCTCCCCGCTCACCATTGTTGCTGGCAACCGCCGTCGTCCGCAGCTTCCTGCTCACCGGCGCCGCCTCGCCTGCCGCTGCTCCTCCGCCTGGCCAAGACTGGGCCAACTGGGTTCGCCCTCCAGCGCCTGTCGCTCCCATTCGGCGCCTCGCCTCACTTCGCCTGATCCGCTAGGCTCAAGGGGCCTATGACGTTGGGGCCCCACGCCCGATAAAAAAAAGGGATTAAAGGAAAAATAAATAATTAAAATAATAATTAAAATGTTAATTAATTAATTAATTAATTAGAGGATTAATTAACTTAATTAAACCTGATTAATTAAATCTGATTAATTAACCCTAATCACTAATTAACCTAATTAACTAATGTTAATTAACTCTGATTAGGTTAATTAGATATTAGAGAATGACATGCGGGACCCACCTGTCAGGGTTGACTCAGTCAACCCTGTTGACAGCTGATGTCGGCATGACATCATGCTGATGTCATAAATGCATTTTCGAGATTAATTAAATAATTAATTAAATTCCAGAAATTAATAAAATCTTTTAAAAATCATATCTTTTAATCCGTAATCCGGATTAAAATATTTTCAACATGAAAGTTGCTCAGAACGACGAGACGAATCCGGATACGCAGTCCGTTCGTCCACCACACGCCTCTAACCTATCGAACTCAAACTTCCTCTCCGGTTCGTTCGTCGACAGACGTCCGAACAAGAAAACTTCCTGGATGTTTTCCCTAACCATACCACTTCTCTTACCACGTTAGGGCACGCCTAGCATCGCTTCTTGGCATGTCATGCATCGATATGCATCTGTTTACTTTGTATTCATTGTTTCTTCCCCTCTTCTCCGTAGACTACTGAGACCGACGCTGCGGTGGCCGCTTCGACTACGGTGTTGATTTAATTCTCTCTTGCCAGAGCAACCAGCAAGCCCCCTTGATCACCGATATCGCCTACTCTTATCTACACTGCTTGCATTAGAGTAGCATAGCATGTTACTGTTTTCGATACTCCTATACTGCTGCATAGCCTTTGTCCTTGTAACTTCGTTGTTACCTTACCGCAATCCTATATGCTTAGTATAGGATGCTAGTACTTTCATCCGTGGCCCTACTGTCTTGTCCGCTTGCCGTGCTATATTATTGGGCCGTGATCACTCGGGAGTTGATCACGGTATATACTATATACTTATACATGATACATGTGAGACTAAAGTCGGGTCGGTGATGGAGCACCATGCAGTGGATCTTTGAGGCGGAGCGACAGTAAGCAGTTGAGACCGCCTAGAGAGAGGTGGGCCTGGCCTGTTCGGCGCTCGCGTTACTTAACACGCTTAACGAGGTCTTGGTATTTGATCTGGGTTGGCTACGAGCTTATACGCACTAACCATCTACGCGGAGTAGTTATGGGTATCCCGCGTCGTGGTATCACCAAGCACTTCAGACGTCGGCGACGGAGCTGCGCCGATTGGACCGAACGCTGCTAGGCTAGGTCCGCTTCGGCCGCCCTAGAACGTCTTGAGTGTGCTGCTCGAGGCGATGGGCCTGCACTGCCGCTTAGGTTTAGACCGGCGTCTTGGCCTCTCAGTTGTGCCTAGGTGGGGCTGCGACGTGTTGATCTTCCGCGGCGGGCATGACCCCGGAAAGTGTGTCCGCCAAATGGGATCAAGCGTCTTTGGGTAAGATGGTGCACCCTGCAGTGAGTTAATCTATTCAATAGCCGTGATCTTCGTAATGGGACGACTTGGAGTTGTACCTTGAGCTTATGACAACTAGAACCGGATACTTGATAAAACACACCCTTCCAAGTGCCGATACAACCGGTGGTCGCTCTCGCTCGGGGTTATGAGCAGGGATTGCGGGTAGGATTATTGCTATATGATGTTACTTGGAGGACTTGATTGTCCCTCCTACTGTTGCAAGACAGTGTCCGTGCGTAGTCTTCGTTAAGACTAGCTATCCCCTCTTATTCGGCATTCTGCAGTTCGGTCCATCGATATGGCCTTTACACATATATCCATGCATATGTAGTGTAGCTCCTTGCTTGCGTAGTACTTTGGATGAGTACTCACGGTTGCCTTGTTCCCCTTTCCCTATCTCTACTCGATTGCTGCAACAGACGATGGAGCCTGGAGCGACGCCACCACCTCACGATTTACTACTACTCCGGAGGTGCCTACTACTACGCAGCAGCCCGGCGACGCGACCAGGAGTGACCTAGGAGGATCCCGAGCGGGAGGCCTGTTCCTCTTCGACCTGATCCGGTTTGTGCTAGCCATCTTATGGCACCTTGTTTAACTTATGTCGTAGATTGATATTGTTGCTTCCGCTGACTTGCCTATGATCGAGCTCTTGTATTCGAGCCCTCGAGGCCCCGCTTGTATTAAGATGCTTGTATGACTTATTTTATTTGTAGAGTTGTGTTGTGATATCTTCCGTGAGTCCTTGATCTTGATCGTATACATTTGCGTGCATGATTAGTGTACGATTAAATCGGGGGCGTCACAGCGCCCCCTACCTCATAGACAGCCCGGAGGTCCACCGACGTACTTCTTTCACCCATATATACCCACGTACCCTAAAAACTTTGAAGACGAGAATAGATCTGGAGTTCCGACACCGCAAACCTCTGTAGCCACCAAAAGTCAATCGGGACCCTGTTCCGGCACCTTGCCGGAGGGTTGATCCCTCACCGGTGGCCATCTTCATCATCCCGGCGCTCTCCATGACGAGGAGGGAGTAGTTCACCCTCGGGGCTGAGGGTATGTACCAGTAGCTATGTGTTTGATCTCTCTCTCTCTTGTGTTCTTGAGGTGATACGATCTTGATGTATCGCGAGCTTTGCTATTATAGTTGGATCTTATGTTGCTTCTCCCCCTCTACTCTCTTGTAATGGATTGAGTTTTCCCTTTGAAGTTATCTTATCGGATTGAGTCTTTAATGATTTGAGAACACTTGATGTATGTCTTGCCGTGCGTATCTGTGGTGAGAATGGGATATCACGTGATTCACTTGATGTATGTTTTGGTGATCAACTTATGGGTTCCGCCATGAACTTACGCATAGGGGTTGGCTACGTTTTCGTCTTGATTCTCGGTAGAAACTTTGGGGCACTCTTTGAGGTTCTATGTGTTGGTTGAATAGATGAATCTGAGATTGTGTGATGCATATCGTATAATCATACCCACGGATACTTGAGGTGACATTAGGGTTTTGGTTGATTTTGTGTCTTAAGGTGTTATTCTAGTACGAACTCTAGGGCTGTTTGTGACACTTATAGGAATAGCCCAACGGATTGATTGGAAAGAATAACTTTGAGGTGGTTTCGTACCCTACCATAATCTCTCTGTTTGTTCTCCACTATTAGTGACTTTGGAGTGACTCTTTGTTGCATGTTAAGGGATAGTTATATGATCCAATTATGTTATTATTGTTGAGAGAACTTGCACTAGTGAAAGTATGACCCTAGGCCTTGTTTCCTAGCATTGCAATACCGTTTACGCTCACTTTTATCGCTTGTTACCTTGCAGTTTTTATATTTTCAGATTACACAAACCTATCACCATCTATATTGCACTTGTATCACCATCTCTTCGCCGAACTAGTGCACCTATGCAATTTACCATTGTATTGGGTGTGTTGGGGACACAAGAGACTCTTTGTTATTTGGTTGCAGGGTTGTTTGAGAGAGACCATCTTCATCCTACGCCTCCCATGGATTGATAAACCTTAGGTCATCCACTTGAGGAAATTTGCTCTTGTCCTGCAAACCTCTGCACTTGGAGGCCCAACAACGTCTACAAGAAGAAGGTTGCGTAGTAGACATCAAGCTCTTTTTTGGCGCTGTTGCCGGGGAGGTGAGTACTTGAAGGTATATCTTTAGATCTTGCAATCAAATTGTTTTTGTTTCTTGTTTTATCACTAGTTTAGTTTATAAAAGAAAATTATAAAAAAAATGGAATTGAGTTTGTCTCATACGCTTCATCTTTTTAATATCTTTCATGAGTGTGATGGGAAGGAAAATTGTGCCAAAGTGTTAGAAGAAGAATGCATTAAAATGTTTGGCACTAAATCTTTGTATGATGAGCATGATTACAATGATGTTAGTATGAATTCCTTGAATATCCTTGATGCTAATGATATGCATCCCTCGAAGGACCCAAAA
Source organism: Aegilops longissima (assembly GCA_021605205.1). Classification (NCBI taxonomy): domain Eukaryota; kingdom Viridiplantae; phylum Streptophyta; class Magnoliopsida; order Poales; family Poaceae; genus Aegilops; species Aegilops longissima. Next base: position 422,700,071 of record CM038680.1, read on the forward strand.
CTGGGATAAAGAGTGCTCAGGTTTATCATATGAAACATATATAATTTCAGATTTATGATATTCAATCCATTCAACCATTTACTCATAGGATATAAGTGAAGCACACGAGTAAATGACAAACTACTCCAAAAAGATATAAGTGAAGCACACGAGTAAATCTTTGTATGATGAGCATGATTACAATGATGTTAGTATGAATTCCTTGAATATCCTTGATGCTAATGATATGCAAAGCCACAAACTTGGGGAAGCTATGTTTGATGAAGATGATATTTTTTGTCCCCCAAGCTTTGATGAGCAAATTTACTATGATGAAAGCATGCCTCCTATCTATGATGATTATTGTGATGACACGTATGCTTTAAAGAATAATGATAACCATGAAACTTGTCATCTTGATCTTAATTTTCAATCATATGATAGTTATTTTTTTGAGTTTGCTCCCACTACTATTCAAGAGAAGAATTTTGCTTATGTGGAGAGTAGTAAATTTTCTATGCTTGTAGATCATGAAAAGAATGCTTTAGGTGCTGGTTATATTGTTGAATTCATTCATGATGCTACTGAAAATTATTATGAGGGAGGAACATATGCTTGTAGGAGTTGCAATAATATCAAGTTTCCTCTCTATGTGCTTAAAGTTTTCAAGTTATGCTTGTTTTACCTTCCTATGCAAGTTGATTCTTGTTCCCATAAGTTGTTTGTTCACAAAATCCCTATGCATAGGAAGTGGGTTAGACTTAAATGTGCTAGTCATATTCTTCATGATGCTCTCTTTATGTTTCAATTCTTATCTTTTATGCGAGCATCATTGAAATCATCACGCCTAGCTAGGGGCGTTAAAAGATAGCGCTTGTTGGGAGGCAACCCAATTTTATTTTAGTTTCTTGCTTTTTGGTTCTGTTTAGGAATCAAATAATCCATCTATCTTCTGTTTAGCTGTGGTTTTGTGTGTTAATTAGTGTTTGTGCCAAGTTAAACCTATAGGATCTTCTTGGATGATAGTTATTTGATCTTGCTGTAATTTCCAGAAGCTTTCTGTTGACGAAAACAATTATTAAAAATCACCAGAACGTGATAAAATACTGATTCTAATTGCAGCAGATCAATAAACAAATTATCTAGGTCTTCCTATTTTGGTAGAATTATTGGAGTTCCATAAGTTTGCGTTAGTTACGGATTACTACAGACTGTTCTGTTTTTGACAGATTCTGTTTTTCGTGTGTTGTTTGCTTATTTTGATGAATCTATGGCTAGTAAAATAGTTTACAAACCATAGATAAGTTGTAATACAGTAGGTTTAACACCAATATAAATAAATAATGAGTTCATTACAGTACCTTAAAGTGGTGTTTTGCTTTCTTTCGCTAACGGAGCTTACGAGTTTTCTGTTAAGTTTTGTGTTGTGAAGTTTTCAAGTTTTGGGTAAAGATTCGATGGACTATGGAATAAGGAGTGGCAAGAGCCTAAGCTTGGGGATGCCCAAGGCACCCCAAGGTAATATTCAAGGATAACCAAGAGCCTAATCTTGGGGATGCCCCGGAAGGCATCCCCTCTTTCGTCTTCGTTCATCGGTAACTTTACTTGGAGCTATATTTTTATTCACCACATGATATGTGTTTTGCTTGGAGCGTCAATTTATTCTGCTAGTATTTGCTTGCTGTTATTTATATTAATTTTTTGCATCTTTATTTTCAATAAAAATGTCAAGGATAGCCTTTACTATGCTTATTTTGCAAGTATACATGTTGCTGTTTGATAACAGAAAGTTTACCGCTGTTGCAAAAATTCCTTAGAAAAGTCAGAATGTGATAAAATGTTTAAACCTTTTGTATAATAAGCTCTGATAAATTTAGTACAGTGGTAATTTTATTTAATAATTTTTTGAGTTAGGGAAGTATGATGAATCTTGCATTCTTTACAGACTGTACTGTTTTGGTAGATTGCTGTTATGTTTGCATTGTTTGCATATGTTTGCTTGTTTAATGATTCTATTTGATGATAGGAGTATTAAATATGCAGAGACATTTAGTATGCAATGTTAAATAATAATTTTAGTGATTTGCTACAGTATAATATGATAAGGTTTTTGCATTGGTTTATACTAACTTATCTCACGAGTTCTTGTTGAGTTTGGTGTGGATGAAGCTTTTGAGATTTAGGAAACCGTGATATGAGAGGAATTAAGGAGACACAAAAGCTCAAGCTTGGGGATGCCCAAGGCACCCCAAGATAATATTTCAAGAAGTCTCAAGCATCTAAGTTTGGGGATGCCCCGGTAGGCATCCCGCCTTTCTTCTTCAACAATTATCGGTTAGTATCGGTTGAACCTAAGTTTTTACTTCTTCACATGATGTGTGTTATCCTTCAAATGTCATTTTATTTTATTTAGCTTTGCTTGCTGTTTGAATAAAATACCAAGATCTGAAATTCTTAAATGAGAGAGTCTTCACATAGTTACATGATTATTCGGCTACTCATTGATCTTCACTTATATCTTTCGGAGTAGTTTGTTATTGCTCTAGTACTTCACTTATATCTTTTAGAGCACGGTGGTGGATTTGTTTTATAGAAACCATTGATCTCTCATGCTTCACTTAGATTATTTTGAGAGTCTTAAATAGCATGGTAATTTGCTTAAATAACCCTAATATGCTAGGCATACAAGATTTGTAAGAATTCTTATGAGTGTGTTGAATACTAAGAGAAGTTTGATGCTTGATGATTGTTCTGAGATATGGAGGTAGTGATATCAAAGTTGTGCTAGTTGAGTAGTTGTGAATTTGAGAAATACTTGTGTTGAAGTTTGCAAGTCCCGTAGCATGCACGTATGGTAAACATTATGTAACAAATTTGAAACATGAGGTTTTATTTGATTGTCCTCCTTATGAGTGGCGGTCGGGGACGAGCGATGGTCTTTTCCTACCAATCTATCCCCCTAGGAGCATGCGCGTAGTACTTAGGTTTTTTGATGGCTTGTAGATTTTTGCAATAAGTATATGAGTTCTTTATGACTAATGTTGAGTCCATGGATTATACGCACTCTCACCCTTCCATCATTGCTAGCCTCTTCGGTACCGTGCATTGCCCTTTCTCACATTGAGAGTTGGTGCAAACTTCGCCGGTGCATCCAAACCCCGTGATACGATACGCTCTTTCACACATAAACCTCCTTATATCTTCCTCAAAAAAGCCACCATACCTACCTATTATGGCATTTCCATAGCCATTCCGAGATATATTGCCATGCAACTTTCCACCGTTCCGTTCTTCATGACACATTCATCATTGTCATATTGCTTAGCATGATCATGTAGTCGACATAGTATTTGTGGCAAATCCACCATTCATAATTCTTTCATACATGTCACTCTTGATTCATTGCATATCCCGGTACACCGCCGGAGGCATTCATATAGATTCATACTTTGTTCTAATATCGAGTTGTAATAATTGAGTTGTAAATAAATAGAAGTGTGATGATCATCATTTAATAGAGCATTGTCCCAATAAAAAAGAGAGAAAGGCCAAAGAAAAAAAGGAAGGCCCAAAAAAAAGAAAGGAATATATATATAAATAAAAATGGGCAATGCTACTATCCTTTTTTTCCACACTTGTGCTTCAAAGTAGTACCATAATCTTCATGATAGAGAGAGTCTCTTGTTTTGTCATTTTCATATACTAGTGGGAATTTTTCATTATAGAACTTGGCTTGTATATTCCAACGATGGGCTTCCTCAAGTGCCCTAGATCTTCGTGAGCAAGCAAGTTGGATGCACACCCACTTAGTTTATTTTGTTGAGCTTTCATACATTTATAGCTCTAGTGCATCCGTTGCATGACAATCCCTACTCCTCGCATTAACATCAATCGATGGGAATCTCCATAGCTCATTGATTAGCCTCGTTGAAGTGAGACTTCCTCCTTTTTGTCTTCTCCACATAACCCCCATCATCATATTCTATTCCACCCATAGTGCTATATCCATGGCTCGCGCTCATGTATTGCGTGAAGGTTTATAAGTTTGATATTACTAAAGTATGAAACAATTGCTTGGCTTGTCATCGGGGTTGTGCATGATGAGAGCATTCTTGTGTGACGAAAATGGAGCATGACTAAACTATATGATTTTGTAGGGATGAACTTTCTTTGGCCATGTTATTTTGAGAAGACATAATTGCTTAGTTAGTATGCTTGAAGTATTATTATTTTTATGTCAACATGAACTTTTGTCTTGAATCTTTCGGATCTGAATATTCACATCATAAGTGAGAAGAATTACATTGAAATTATGCCAACTAGCATTCCACATCAAAAATTATCTTTTTTATCATTTACCTACTCGAGGACGAGCAGGAATTAAGCTTGGGGATGCTTGATACATCTCCAACGTATCTATAATTTTTGATCGCTCCATGCTATATTATCTATTGTTTTGAGCAATATTGGGCTTTATTTTCCACTTTTATATTATTTTTGGGACTAACCTATTAACCGGAGGCCCAACCCAGAATTGCTGTTTTTTGCCTGTTTCAGTGTTTCGAAGAAAAGGAATATCAAACTGAGTCAAATTGACCCGAAACTCCACGGAACTTACTTTTGGACCAGAAGAAGCCCACAAAGTACCGGAAGCTCACCAGGGGAGTCCCGGGCTGCCCACGAGGGTGGGGGGCGCCCCCCTAGGGCACGCCCCCCTACCTCATGGACAACCCAGAGGTCCACCGACGTACTTCTTTCACCCATATATACCCACGTATCCTAAAAACTTCGAAGACGAGAATATATCTAGAGTTCCGCCGCCGCAAGCCTCTTTAGCCACCAAAAGTCAATCAGGACCCTGTTCCGGCACCCTGCCGGAGGGGGGATCCCTCACCGGTGGCCATCTTCATCATCCCGACGCTCTCCATGACGAGGAGGGAGTAGTTCACCCTTGGGGCTGAGGGTATGTACCAGTAGCTATGTGTTTGATCTCTCTCTATCTCTCATGTTCTTGAGGTGATACGATCTTGATGTATCGCGAGCTTTGCTATTATAGTTGGATCTTATGTTGTTTCTCCCCCTCCACTCTCTTGTAATGGATTGAGTTTTCCCTTTGAAGTTATCTTATCGGATCGAGTCTTTAATGATTTGAGAACACTTGATGTATGTCTTGCCGTGCGTATCTGTGGTGAGAATGGGATATCACGTGATTCACTTGATGTATGTTTTGGTGATCAACTTGCGGGTTCCGCCCATGAACTTATGCATAGGGGTTGGCACACGTTTTCGTCTTGATTCTCCGGTAGAAACTTTGGGGCACTCTTTGAGGTTCTATGTGTTGGTTGAATAGATGAATCTGAGATTGTGTGATGCATATCGTATAATCATACCCACGGATACTTGAGGTGACATTAGGGTTTTGGTTGATTTTATGTCTTAAGGTGTTATTCTAGTACGAACTCTAGGGCTGTTTGTGACACTTATAGGAATAGCCCAACGGATTGATTGGAAAGAATAACTTTGAGGTGGTTTCGTACCCTACCATAATCTCTCCGTTTGTTCTCCACTATTAGTGACTTTGGAGTGACTCTTTGTTGCATGTTAAGGGATAGTTATATGATCCAATTATGTTATTATTGTTGAGAGAACTTGCACTAGTGAAAGTATGACCCTAGGCCTTGTTTCCTAGCATTGCAATACCGTTTACGCTCACTTTTATCGCTTGTTACCTTGCAGTTTTTATATTTTCAGATTACACAAACCTATCACCATCTATATTGCACTTGTATCACCATCTCTTCGCCGAACTAGTGCACCTATGCAATTTACCATTGTATTGGGTGTGTTGGGGACACAAGAGACTCTTTGTTATTTGGTTGCAGGGTTGTTTGAGAGAGACCATCTTCATCCTACGCCTCCCATGGATTGATAAACCTTAGGTCATCCACTTGAGGGAAATTTGCTACTGTCCTGCAAACCTCTGCACTTGGAGGCCCAACAACGTCTACAAGAAGAAGGTTGCGTAGTAGACATCAAGCTCTTTTTTGGCGCTGTTGCCGGGGAGGTGAGTACTTGAAGGTATATCTTTAGATCTTGCAATCAAATTGTTTTTGTTTCTTGTTTTATCACTAGTTTAGTTTATAAAAGAAAATTATAAAAAAAATGGAATTGAGTTTGTCTCATACGCTTCATCTTTTTAATATCTTTCATGAGTGTGATGGGAAGGAAAATTGTGCCAAAGTGTTAGAAGAAGAATGCATTAAAATGTTTGGCACTAAATCTTTGTATGATGAGCATGATTACAATGATGTTAGTATGAATTCCTTGAATATCCTTGATGCTAATGATATGCATCCCTCGAAGGACCCAAAACTGGGATAAAGAGTGCTCAAGTTTATCATATGAAACATATATAATTTCAGATTTATGATATTCAATCCATTCAACCATTTACTCATAGGATATAAGTGAAGCACACGAGTAAATGACAAACTACTCCAAAAAGATATAAGTGAAGATCAATGAGTAGTTAAATAATTATTTAGATATGTTAGGACACTCTCTCATTAATAATTTCAGATCTTGATATTTTATTCAAACAGCAAGAAAAACAGAATAAAATAACTTGACGCTCCAAGCAAAACACATATCATGTGGTGAATAAAAATATAGCTCCAAGTAAAGTTGCCGATGAATGAAGACAAAAGAGGGGATGCCTTCCGGGGCATCCCCAAGCTTAGGCTCTTGGTTATCCTTGAATATTACCTTGGGGTGCCTTGGGCATCCCCAAGCTTAGGCTCTTTCCACTCCTTATTCCATAGTCCATCGAATCTTTACCCAAAACTTGAAAACTTCACAACATAAAACTCAACAGAAAACTCGTAAGCTCCTTTAGCGAAATAAAACAAAACACCACTTGAAGGTACTGTAATGAACTCATTATTTATTTTTATTGGTGTTAAATCTACTATATTCCAACTTCTCTATTGTTTATAAACTATTTTACTAGCCATAGATTCATCAAAATAAGCAAACAACACACGAAAAACAGAATCTGTCAAAAACAGAACAGTCTGTAGTAATCTGTAACTAACGCAAACTTCTGAAACTCAAAAAATTCTACCAAAATAGGAAGACCTAGATAATTTGATTATTGATCTCCTGCAATTGGAATCAGTATTTTATCACGTTGTGGTGATTTTAAACAATTGTTTTCGTGAACAGAAAGTTTCTGGAATTTTCAGCAAGATCAAATAACTATCATCCAAGAAGATCCTATAGGTCTTACTTGGCACAAACACTAATTAAAACATAAAACCACATATTAACAGAAGCTATATGGGTTATTTATTACTAAACAGAACCAAAAAGCAAGAAACAAAAATAAAGTTGGGTTGCCTCCCAACAAGCGCTATCGTTTAACGCCCCTAGCTAGGCATGATGATTTCAATGATGCTCACATAAAAGATAAAATATAAAGAGAGCATCGTGAAGAATATGACTAGCACATTTAAGTCTAACCCACTTACTATGCATAGTTATTTTGTGAGCAAACAACTTATGGGAACAATAATCAACTAGCATAGGAAGGCAAAACAAGCATAACTTCAAAACTTTAAGCACATAGAGAGGAAACTTAATATTATTGCAATTCGTACAAGCATATGTTCCTCCCTCATAATAATTTTCATTAGCATCATGAATGAATTCAAAAATATAACCAACACCTCAAGCATTATTTTCATGATCTACTTGCATATAATTTTTACTACTCTCCACATAAGCAAATTTATTCTCATCAACAATAGTGGGAGCAAACTCAACAAAATAACTATCATGTGATTGAAAATTAAGATCAAGATGACAAGTTTCATGGTTATCATTATTCTTTAAAGCATACGTGTCATCACACTGATCATCATAGATAGGAGGCATGCTATCATCATAATAAATTTGCTCATAAAAACTTGGGGGTCTAAAAATATCATATTCATCAAACATAGCTTCCCCAAGCTTGTGGCTTTGCATATCATCAGCATCATGGATATTCAAGGAATTCATACTAACAACATTGCAATCATGCTCATCATACAAAGATTTAGTGCCAAACATTTTATAGTTTTCTTCTTCTAGCACTTGAGCACAATTTTCCTTCCCATCATTCTCACTAAAGATATTTAAAAGATGAAGCGTATGAGACAAACTCAATTCCATTTTTTTGTAGTTTTCTTTTATATAAATAAACTAGTGATAAAATAATAAACTAAAAGATTTTATTGCAAGATCTAAAAATATACCTTCAAGCACTCACCTCCCCGGCAACATCGCCAGAAAAGAGCTTGATGTCTACTACACAACCTTCTTCTTGTAGACGTTGTTGGGCCTCCAAGTGTAGAGGTTTGTAGGACAGTAGCAAATTTCCCTCAAGTGGATGACCTAAGGTTTATCAATCCGTGGGAGGCGTAGGTTGAAGATGGTCTCTCTCAAGCAACCCTACAACCAAATAACAAAGAGTCTCTTGTGTCCCCAACACACCCAATACAATGGTAAATTGTATAGGTGCACTAGTTCGGCGAAGAGATGGTGATACAAGTGCAATATGGATAGTAGATATAGGTTTTTGTAATATGAAAATATAAAAACAGCAAGGTAACTAATGATAAAAGTGAGAGTAAACGGTATTGCAATGCGTTGAAACAAGGCATGGGGTTCATACTTTCACTAGTGCAAGCTCTCAACAATAATAACATAATTGGATCATATAACTATCCCTCAACATGCAACAAAAAGTCACTGATAGCGGAGAACAAATGAAGAGATTATGGTAGGGTACGAAACCACCTCAAAGTTATCCTTTCTGCTCGATCTATTCAAGAGTCCGTAGTAAAATAACACGAAGCTATTCTTTCCGTTCGATCTATCATAGAGTTCATACTAGAATAACACCTTAAGACACAAATCAACCAAAACCCTAATGTCACCTAGATACTCCATTGTCACCTCAAGTATCCGTGGGTATGATTATACGATATGCATCACACAATCTTAGATTCATCTATTCAACCAACACAAAGAACTTCAAAGAGTGCCCCAAAGTTTCTACCGGAAAGTCAAGAAGAAAACGTGTGCCAACCCCTATGCACAGGTTCATGGGCGGAACCCGCAAGTTGATCACCAAAACATACATCAAGTGAATCAATAGAATAACCCATTGTCACCACGGTTATCCCACGCAAGACATACATCAAGTGTTCTCAAATCCTTAAAGACTCAATCCGATAAGATAACTTCAAAGGGAAAACTCAATCCATTACAAGAGAGTAGAGGGGGAGAAACATCATAAGATCCAACTATAATAGCAAAGCTCGCAATACATCAAGATCGTACCACCTCAAGAACACGATAGAGAGAGATCAAACACATAGCTACTGGTACATACCCTCACCCCCGAGGGTGAACTACTCCCTCCTCATCATGGAGAGCGCCGGGATGATGAAGATGGCCACCGGTGAGGATCCCCCTCCGACGGTCTTGAACAGGGTCCCCATTGGTTTTGGTGGCTCTGAGAGGCTTGCGGCGGCGGAACTCCTGATCTATTCTCTTCTCTGATGTTTTTAGGGTATATGGAGATACATAGGCGAAAGAAGTCGGTTAGGGGAGCCACGAGGGGCCCACGAGGGTGGAGGGCGCGCCCAGGGGGGTGGGTGCGCCCCCTGCCTCGTGGCCTCCTCGAAGCTCCCCTGACTTCAGCTCCACGTCTCTTGGATCACGTTCGTTCCAAAAATCACGATCCCAAAGGTTTTATGCCGTTTGGACTCTGTTTGATATTCCTTTTCTGCGAAACACTGAAACAAGGGAAAAAACAGGAACTGGCACTGGGCTCTGGTTTAATAGGTTAGTCCCAAAAATAATATAAGAGTGTTTAATAAAGCCCATAAACATCCAAAACAGATAATATAATAGCATGAATACTTCATAAATTATAGATACGTTGGAGACGTATCAGCCGTCGTCATCATCAACCATCCTCCATCACAAATTCCATGATGCTCACCACCGTGCGTGAGTAATTCCATCGTAGGCTTGCTGGACGGTGATGGGTTGGATGAGATTTACCATGTAATCGAGTTAGTTTTGTTAGGGTTTGATCCCTAGTATCCACTATGTTCTGATATTGATGTTGCTATGACTTTGCTATGCTTAATGCTTGTCACTAGGGCCCGAGTGCCATGATTTCAGATCTGAACCTATTATGTTTTCATGAATATATGTGAGTTCTTGATCCTATCTTGCAAGTCTATAGTCACCTATTATGTGTTATGATCCGACAACCCCGAAGTGACAATAATCGGGATACTTCTCGGTGATGAACGTAGTTTGAGGAGTTCATGTATTCACTAATGTTAATGCTTTGGTCCGGTACTCTATTAAAAGGAGGCCTTAATATCCCTTAGTTTTCAATAGGACCACGATTCCATGGGAGGGTAGGACAAAAGATGCCATGCAAGTTCTTTTCCATAAGCACGTATGACTATATTCGGAATACATGCCTACATTACATTGATGAATTGGAGCTAGTTCTGTGTCACCCTATGTTATGATTGTTACATGATGAAACGCATCCGGCATAAATATCCATCACTGATCCAATGCCTATGAGCTTTTCACATATTGTTCTTCGCTTATTTACTTTTCCGTTGCTACTTTTACAATCACTACAAAACCCAAAAATATTACTTCTGCTACTGTTACCGTTACTTCCATACTACTTTGCTACTAAATACTTTGCTGCAGATACTAAGTTATCCAGGTGTGGTTGAATTGACAACTCAACTGCTAATACTTGAGAATATTCTTTGGCTCCCCTTGTGTTGAATCAATAAATTTGGGTTGAATACTCTACCCTCGAAAACTGTTGCGATCCCCCATACTTGTGGGTTATCAAGACTATTTTCTGGTGACGTTGCCGGGGAGCATAGCTCTATTCTTTGAGTCACTTGGGATTTCTATCTGCTGGTCACTATGAGGAACTTGAAAGACGATAAAACTAAAATTTATCCCTCAACTACGAGGGGAGGTAAGGAACTGCCATCTAGCTCTGCACTTGATTCACCTTCTGTTTTGAGTAAGCTTGCGATACCTAAACCTGCTTATGTTATTAATTCTGATATGCCGCATGTTATTGATGATGCCACTTCTGTTATGCATGATACTTATGATGAAACTACTTCTATGCTTGATACTACTGTGCCACTAGGTGAATTTCTTGATGAACAACTTGCTAGGGCTAGAGAGAATGAAATTATTGAAACTGATATTATTGAAGATAGTGATGATGAAGGTTCTCCCCCTAAATATGAATTGCATGTTGTTCCTGAGGGCTATGTTATGGATGAAGAAACTGCTAGAGACTTTCTTGCTTGCAATGATAGAAGTGATCTTAAGAAGTTATTAGCCAAACTTAAACAGAAAACTTTGAATGCTAGAATGAAATATGACCCTGCTTTTGCTACTTCACCTATCTTTGTTACTGATAAGGACTATGAATTCTCTGTCTATCCTGAGATAATTACTTTGGTTGAATCTGATCCTTTTTATGGCTATGAATCTGAAACTGTTGTGGCACATCTTACTAAATTGAATGATATAGCCTGTTCACTAATGATGAGAAATCTCGCTACTATTATATCCTTAAGATATTCCTGTTCTCATTAAAGGATGATGCTAAAACTTGGTTTAATTCTCTTGATCCTGGTTGTGTGCGTAGTCCCCAGGATATGATTTATTATTTCTCTGCTAAATATTTCCCCGCTCATAAGAAACAAGCAGCTTTAAGGGAAATATATAATTTTGTGCAAATTAAAGAAGAGAGTCTCCCACAAGCTTGGGGGGCTTCTCCAATTACTTAATGCTTTGCCTGATCATCCTCTTAAGAAAAATGAAATACTTGATATCTTTTATAATGGACTAACCAATGCTTCCAAGGACCACTTGGATAGTTGTGCTGGTTGTGTTTTCAGGGAAAGAACAGTCGATCAAGCTGAATTGTTATTGAATAATATGTTGACTAATGAAAATAATTGGACACTTCCTGAGCCAACTCCTGAGCCTATTCCTAAACCAACTCCGAAGAAAAGGGGAGTTCTATTTCTCAGTCCTGAAGATATGCAAGAGGCAAAGAAATCAATGAAAGAGAAAGGTATTAAAGCTGAAGATGTTAAGAATTTACCTCCCATTGAAGAAATACATGGTCTTAATTTACCGCCTGTTGAATAAATACATGGTCTTGATAATCCGACACAGGTAGTAAAGGTAAATTCTCTCTATAGATTTGATGAAGGTGATATTCCTCATTATAAGTCTGCTAGCCAATGCTTGGATGAGTTTGATAATTTTATTGTTAAACAAGGTGATTTACTAGATGAATTGAATAATAAACATGATTTTGCTGTTAGAGTGGCTACTAGAACTGGTAGAATGACTCAGGAACCTTTGTACCCTGAAGGCCACCCTAAGAGAATTGAGCAAGATTCTCAGAGAAATAATTTAGATGCACCTAGTACTTCTAAAAAGAAGAAAAAAAATGATAGGACTTTGCATGCTTCTAGTGAACCTATTGTAGAAACACCTGAGAATCCCAATGATATTTCTATTTCTGATGCTGAGATACAATCTGGTAATGAACATGAACCTAGTGATAATATTAATGATGATGTTCATGTTGATGCCCAACCTAGTAATAACAATGATGTAGAGATTGAACCTGCTGTTGATCTTGATAACCCACAATCAAAGAATCAACGTTATGATAAGAGAGACTTTGTTGCTAGGAAGCACGGTAAAGAAAGAGAGCCATGGGTTTAGAAACCCATGCCCTTTCCTCCTAAACCATCCAAGAAAAAGGATGATGAGGATTTTGAGCGCTTTGCTGAAATGATTAGACCTATCTTTTTACGTATGCGTTTGACTGATATGCTTAAAATGAATCCTTACGCTAAGTACATGTAACGCCCGGATAATTAGGCTACAGTAAAACTCTCCTGATGATGCCATGTCATCTATGTTACTGTTGCTAATCAAGTGGTAGTTCCAAAAAACATTGCAAATTCAAAAATGAATTAGTGACAAACACCCAAAATTTCAAAGGTCAAAACAAAAATGTTCGGTGGGTGCCAAATATTGCACTGGTAATTATTGTGGAGAAAACAATTTTTTAGAAAGTGCCTAGATATTTTAAAGTGAAATAAAACAGAAAATAAAAAATGAAGAAAAGAAAAGGAAAGAACCCCCCCCCCCACTGGACCAGGCGGCCCAGCTCACAGGCCAGACCGGCCCACCTGGCCCAGCTTGGCTACCGCCAGCCCAGCCCCCCTGCCTCGTCTCCCTTCCTGTTCCCCCGACCCGGGTCGGAACAGGGGCACGTCGCCACCGGACCCCCTCGCCGGCGTCGAGGAGGGGATAAGATCGCCATCACACCCGCCTCCTCGGGCCCCTCTCCCACTCACCCCGCTCTCCGCCTCTTCCTCTCCCCTCAGATCCACCTCGCTCCCCCTCGTTCCCCATCGCATCCGAGCGCCGCCATGGCCTCACCGCCGTAGAAGACGCGGCCACCGTCGTCCGTTCGTCACCCTGGCAAGTCCTACAGCTCCGCCGTGGTCCTCTGCTTCCACTACGCCGCTGGATCGAGCCCCGGACCCCCTCGCGTCGCCGCATTCTTCTTCTTCTCCGGCTCGGCCACTGCGTCGTCCTCGCCTTCGATCTACGCCGCCGGAACTGCCCGAGCCCTCTGCCCAGACCCCACGCTCCCCTGGTGAGCCTTTGCGCCGGATGCGCCCTCCCCTGCCTCCTCTGAACACTGGTAGCGCCCGTTCCACGCTCACCAGAACGTGCCGCCACCTGGCCTCGTCGCCGGCGTGGCCACGGTGACCATTTGGTCCCGTACGTGCCACCGTTCCGCTCCTCGCGTCGAGTAGACGCCGTAGACACCTCACGCTGCTCGTTTAGCGCACCGCAACTCTGAACCCGATGACGACCGAACTTCGCTGTCCGCCTTGCTGCTCGCTGCCATCATCTTTTCCAATCTCTGGTCGTGCTAGTGCCACCGCTGGGTGCCCCGGCTCGTGCGCGTTCGAACGCGGCCATTCGCGTCCAAAATGATGGCCTATGGCCATTTTCCGGCGGATTCCGAGCTCCGGCCGCCGCTCAGCTCGACGCCGGCGATAGCTCCGGCGACCTCGGGACGAACCGCCCACGCCACTAGATGGGCCTCTTCGCGCTCGTTTGAACGAGCCCATGCGCGCGCTGATCCGTGCCCTGTGCACATTTTCTGGCGAACTTCGGCGGGTCAGCGCCGTGCATTTGGTCGCCGCCGGCGAGAGCCGGCCGTCTTGACTGGCGCCCTGTTCCCACCGCTGAGCCATCGATCAGTGGGCCCAGGGCCCCTGATGACCAGATTGGTCGAGTCACCACCGACCGGGCCGCCCTGTCTCACTGACCTATAGGCCCCAACTTAATAAACGAAATAAATTAAAGGAATAATTAGTTAACTAAATAGTTTAGCTAATTAAAACCCTAATCTCTCACTGACTACTGGGCCCCACCCTCTAATTAACCCATTTAGTTAGTTTTAAAACCCTGTTAATGCCCCTGACAATGACATGTGGGTCCCACTGGACCCACCTGTCTGGTTTGACTGGTCAACCGACTAGTTGACCTGCTGACATCACTCTGCTGTCATGCTCACGTCATCAAACACTGTTCTGGATAATGTTGGCTTTAAATAAATAATTAAAATCATAAAATGATTTAAATCTTTAGAAAATCATATCTTGTAATCCGTAACTCGGATGAACATACTTTCTACATGAAAGTTGCTCAGAACGACGAGACGAATCCGGATACGCAGCCTGTTCGTCTGCCACACATCCCTAACATATCAAACACGCAACTTTCCCCCTCCGGTTCATTTGTCCGGAAACGCAAAACACCGGGGATACTTTCCCGGATGTCCCCCCCCCCTTCGCCGGTATCACCTACTACCGCGTTTGGGCACCCCTAGCAGCGCTCATTATCATGTCATGCATCATCATGTTTAGTTTGCATTGTATTTACTGTATCTTCCCCCTCTTCCCTCCGGTGAACTACGATACCGACAACATTCTTGCCCGCTTCGACTACGGTGTTGACGACCCCTCCTTCTCGGTGAGCTTCGGGCAAGCCCCCGATCACCAGATATCGCCTATTCTACTCTCTCATGCAGCATTAGAGTAGTGTAGCATATTACTTGCTTTCCGTTATTCCTATCCCGATGCATAGCCTTTGTCCTTGCTACTCATTTGTTACCTTTACCTTCAATCCTACATGCTTAGTATAGGGTGCTAGTATTCCATCTGTGGCCCTACATTCTTGTCCGTCTGCCATGCTATACTATCGGGCTGTGATCACTTGGGAGGTGATCACGGGTATATACTTATACATAATATATATGATACCTGTTGTGACTAAAGACGGGTCGGCTCATAGGAGCACCCGCGAGTGGATCTTTGTGGCGGAGCGACAGGGCAGGTTGAGACCGCCTAGGTGAGAGGTGGGCCTGGCCCTGGTCGGTGTCCGTGGTTACATCATTAACACGCTTAACGAGATCTTGGTATTTGATCTGAGTCTGGCCATTTGGTCTATACGCACTAACCAGCTACGAGAGCAGATTATGGGCACTTTCGACGCCGTGGTATCGGCCGAAGCTCTTTTTGACGTGTGGATGGAAGCGGCGCGCGCAGATTGGATCGAACGCTGCTAGGCTAGGTCTGCTTTCCGCCCTCGCAACATGCAGGTGTGCAATGGGCGATGGGCCCGACCCTGCGCCATAGGATTTAGACCGGCGTGCTGACCTCTCTGTTGAGCCTAGGTGGGGCTGCGACGTGTTGATCTTCCGCGGCCGGGCATGACCCAGAAAAGTTTGTCCGGCCAAATGAGATCAAGCGTGTTGGGTTATGTGGTGCACCCTTGCAGGAAGTTTATCTATTCGAATAGCCGTGATCTTGATAATGGGCGACTTGGAGTTGTACCTTGACCTTATGACAACTAGAACCGAATACTTAATAAAACACACCCTTCCAAGTGCCAGATACAACCCGATGATCTCTCTCTAACAGGGCGACGAGGAGGGGATCGCCGGGTAGGTTTATGCTATGCGATGCTACTTGGAGGACTTCAGTCTACTCTCTTCTACATGCAGCAAGATGAGGCTGCTCAAGCGTAGTCTTGGCAGGATTAGCTATCCCCTCTTATTCGGCATTCTGCAGTTCAGTCCACCGATATGGCCCTTTACACATATTACCCATGCATATGTAGTGTAGCTCCTTGCTTGCGAGTACTTTGGATGAGTACTCACGGTTGCTTTTCTCCCTCCTTTTCCCCCTTTCCCTTCTACGTGGTTGTCGCAACCAGATGCACGGAGCCAGGCGACGCCACCGTCGGCATTTACTCCTACTACACTGGAGGTGCCTACTACTACGTGCAGCCCGCTGACGACGACAAGTAGTAGTTTAGGAGGATCCTAGGCAGGAGGCATGCGCCTCTTTTGATTGTATCCCAGTTTGTGCTAGCCATCTTATGACAAACTTGTTTAACTTATGTCTGTACTCAGATATTGTTGCTTTCGCTGACTCGTCTATGATCGAGAACTTGTATTCGAGCCCTCGAGGCCCCTGTCTTGTATTATGATGCTTGTATGACTTATTTATGTTTTAGAGTTGTGTTGTGATATCTTCTCGTGAGTCCCTGATCTTGATCGTACACATTTGCGTGCATGATTAGTGTACGATTGAATCGGGGGCGTCACAAGTTGGTATCAGAGCCGACTGCCTGTAGGAATCCCCCTTCCACACTCCTTGGCCGAAGTCGAGTCTAGACATTGCAAAACTTTTACTAACATGGTTGTGTGCCTTACGGGCCCACGTCGCCATTGGGTGGTACTAGGATCTTTTACTCCTCGACCATTACTCTGGGACTCTGAACTCTCTTCTACTCGGGTTAAATGAATTTACTAACTAAAACACTAGGATCCCGTGACGACATTCACCCCAGAGTTGGATAAAAGCCATAGTTATTCCTTAGAATAGTATTTTGAACAATTTCCACAATGTCATTTAACTCCTTTGAAACATCTTTGCTTTCAGATGGAACCCACGAGGCAGGTCGTGCGCCACACGACGACCATTGGTGCCTCGGGATCACCTGCCGTGCTAGCTGAGATGATGACCTATCTGGATTATCGCTGGCACCCTGAGTACACCGTCTTCGAGGAGTACCAGGACTTTAACCAGGAGCAGTACCGTGCCATCGTCCACCTCTACTCTCGGGAGTATGACTCCACTACTATGCTACACACCGCTCATGGTGTTGGAGTGACCATCGAGATGGCAGTTCACGATGTTGCTTATGCTGCTCTAACACGTCTTCGTGGAGAGCATCGGGAGTTGGACACCTCCCCTTTCAGGCACATTGCTATCGTATCCGATGTTGGCGTGGAGGGTTACTACACTGCTGCCTACTCCACTGTCACCCGAGAGCCCTTCTACCATCAGAACCTTGTTCTGCATGCTGATGGGCTGGATCGAGCTAACCGAGCTCTTCGCCACGAGTTGTACACCACCCATCAGCACCTTTACTGTGCTCTGACGTTGTTGCACCCCTTTGTCGGATCTAGAGAGCTGTCGCATTCTGCGATCTACCCAGCCAGGACCGTGATGCCCCAGGGTGTTGGCTGGCCAGAGGTGGGAGGCTACTCTACCCCACTTGGTCCTCTTCTGCCACTTGAGCGTCGGGTTCTGCACCAGAGTATCCGCGGACCCCAGGTTGCTGACGTGGAGTTCCCGATGCCACACTACCAGCTTTCAGGCTACAGCTACCTCCGCAGTACTACGTGGGACTGATGTAGGCTTGCTTGTTAGTGTTAGATGCATTCGCCGCGAGCCTGCGTGCCGCCTATGATGTTTTTAGTCTATGTACTGAACTCTATGCATGACCCCTTTTGTAAGTTATGCCGACTACTATGTAGTAGCTATCGTGCTCCTTCCATTATGCATGTTTCATCATGAATGATTCTTGTCTTTGCAAATTTCTCAATGCTGAACTACCCCTGTTATATATTAGCAGGATGGTTAGACCAGGTGGTCGTGGTAGTGGTGGCAACGCCCCACCACCGCCTGAGTACATGGCTGGTATGATCCAATGGCTCGAGATGAATCGCCAGTTCATGGAGAATATGATGGCCCAGTTCCCTCGCCCCAATATGAACCAGCAGCCAACTCCCAGTAACTCTGCAGGATTTCATGCGCCTCAACCCAACTGTGTACCGCAGCTCAACTCAGCCTCTGGATGCTGATGACTGGCTCCGTGACATCACCTATCAGATGGAGTCTGCCGATGTAGCCCCTGCCAGCTATGTCACCTTTTCTTCCTTCTTCCTGAAGGGACCCGCAACTCAATGGTGGGACAGCCACATGCATACTCTGCCAGCTGGACAATCATCACCTGGCCAGACTTCCAAGCTGCTTTCCATGCCCGTGATGACCCACAAGTATAGGGGATCTATCGTAGTCCTTTCGATAAGTAAGAGTGTCAAACCTAACGAGGAGCAGAAGGAAATGATAAGCAGTTTTCAGCAAGGTATTCTCTGCAAGTACTGAAATAAGTGGTAACAGATAGTTTTGTGATAAGGTAAATTGCAACGAGCAACAAGTAAAAAGAGTAAATAAAGTGCAGAAAGGTGGCCCAATCCTTTTTGTAGCAAAGGACAAGCCTGGACAAACTCTTATAATAGGAAAAGCGCTCCCGAGGACACATGGGATTATCGTCAAGCTAGTTTTCATCATGTTCATATGGTTCGCGTTCGGTACTTTGATAATTTGATATGTGGGTGGACCGGTGCTTGGGTGCTGTTCTTACTTGAACAAGCATCCCACTTATGATTAACCTCTATTGCATGCATCCGCAACTACAACAAAAGTATTAAGGTAAACCTAACCATAGCATGAAACATATGGATCCAAATCAGCCCCTTACGAAGCAACGCATAAACTAGGGTTTAAGCTTCTGTCACTCTAGCAACCCATCATCTACTTATTACTTCCCAATGCCTTCCTCTAGACCCAAATAATGGTGAAGTGCTATGTAGTCGACGTTCACATAACACCACTAGAGGTTAGACAACATACATCTCATCAAAATATCGAACGAATACCAAATTCACATGACAACTAATAGCAAGACTTCTCCCTTGTCCTCAGGAACAAATGTAAATACTCACAAAGCATATTCATGTTCATAATCAAAGGGGTAATAATATGCATAAAGGATCTGAACATATGATCTTCCACCAAATAAACCAACTAGCATCAACTACAAGGAGTAATCAATACTACTAGCAACCTACTAGCACCAATCCCGGACTTGGAGACAAGAATTGGATACAAGAGATGAACTAGGGTTTGGAGATGGGATGGTGCTGGTGAAGATGTTGATGGAGATTGCCCTCTCCCGATGAGAGGAGCGTTGGTGATGATTATGACGATGATTTCCCCCCGGAGAAAGTGTCCCAGCGAACAGCTCATGGGAGCCCTAGATTGTTCCGCCTCGTGGCGGAGTCTCGTCCCGAAAGGTTGTCTCTGATTTTTTTCTCATCGAAAGACTTCATATAGGAGAAGATGGGCATCGAAGAGCCACTAGGGGGCCCACGAGGTAGGGGGCGCGCCCCAGGGGGGTGCACCCCCCACCCTCGTGAGCAGGGTGTGGGCCCCCTGGCCTTCATCTTTGGCGACGATTTTTCTTTATTTATTTTAAGACATTCCATGGAGTTTCAGGACTTTTGGAGTTGCATGAGAATAGATCTCCAATATTTGCTCCTTTTCCACCCGAATTCCATTTAGGCATTCTCCTCTTCATGTAAACCTTGTAAAATAAGAGAATAGCCATAAGTATTGTGACATAACGTGAAATAACAGCTCATAATGCGATAAATATCGATATAAAAGCATGATGCAAAATGGACGTATCAGCCCGCTTCATTCCTCAGGGAGTCATGGACCGAAAGAAGAGTGAGTTTCGCAACCTCACCCAAGGCAACAAAACTGTTGAAGCTTATCAACGGGAGTTTCTGGACTTGTCTCGCTATGCTGAAGAGGACATTGCAACTGATGCCCGTAGACAGGAGAAGTTCCGTGACGGCCTTCAAGCTAACGTCAAGCTCGCACTTCTAGTGCATGACTTTGCTGATTTCGCCACCTTGGTGAACAAGGCCATCAATGTCGAAACTGGTCTGCAGGAATACCAGAGCTCTCACAGGCGCAGGCGTGACACGGGCTCATCTTCGGGCCCGCCCTCGTAGAAGCGTAAGATATGGATTCCCAACAGCATGTACCAGCCAACTGCACCTGCCCCAAGGCAAACCTATGATGCACCTCGTCTGCCTACTCCTCCAACTAGGCAGCCAAGGCTTCCAGCTCCACCACCCCAAGCTCCTGTTCCCACTCCAAATAATGGTTTGTGCTTTAGGTGTGGTCAACCAGGGCACCGTGCTAGGGAATGCAACCAGAACCAGAATCAACTGGCCCTTCCAGCAACTGGTCGTGGAAGCAACTAGCCCTGCAGCAACAATGCCAAGTCTTATGGTCGTGTTCATGCCAACCACGTTGATCTGAACAAAGCTCAAGACCAGCCTGCTACTGTGATGGGTACACTCCTCGTAAATTCAGTACCAGCATCCGTTTTATTTGATGCCTACTACTACGTGCAGCCCACTGACGACGACCAAGAGTAGTTTAGGAGGATCCCAGGCAGGAGGCCTGCGCCTCTTTCGATTGTATCCCAGTTTGTGCTAGCCATCTTATGGCAAACTTGTTTAACTTATGTATGTACTCAGATATTGTTGCTTCCGCTGACTCGTCTATGATCGAGCACTCGTATTCGAGCCCTCGAGGCCCCTGGCTTGTATTATGATGCTTGTATGACTTATTTATGTTTTAGAGTTGTGTTGTGATATCTTCCCGTGAGTCCCTGATCTTGATCGTACACGTTTGCGTGCATGATTAGTGTACGATTGAATCGGGGGCGTCACAGTACATGAAAGGTATTGTTACAAATAAAAGAAAGATACCGGAAGCTGAAATTTCCACCATGCTTGCTAATTATACTTTTAAAGGTGGAATACCTAAGAAACTTGGTAATCCAGGAGTACCAACTATACCATGCTCTATTAAAAGAAACTATGTTAAAACTGCTTTATGTGATCTTGGAGCCGGTGTTAGTGTTATGCCTCTCTCTTTATATCGTATACTTGAATTGAATAAGTTGACACCTACAAAAATATCTTTGCAAATGGCTGATAAATCAACTGCTATACCTGTCGGTATTTGTGAGGATGTGCCTATTGTGGTTGCAAATGTTACTATTTTAACAGATTTTGTTATTCTTGATATTCCCGAGGACGATAGTATGTCTATTATTCTTGGAAGACCCTTTTTTGAATACTACAGGGGCTGTTATTGATTGCAACAAAGGCAATGTCACTTTTGATGTTAATGTAATGAGCATACGGTACACTTTCCAAGGAAACAACCTCAAGTTCATAGCATCAATTCTATTGGAAAAATTCCATCTATTATTATTGGAGGTTTTGAATTTCCTCTTCCTACTGTCAAGAAGAAATATGATATTCTTATTATTGGGGTTGCTCATATCCCTGTTGAGGTAACCTAGTGTTATTTGAAATTTCTCCGGTTCCATGTTATTCGGAATGAGTTTGTTAACAAGACTTGATCAACCTTGTTAGTGGATTCCTTTCGATGATCATGAGATGGATGAAGTTAGAAGGCACAACCTTCTGTACCCTCTTTTTACTTTATGTTATTTAGAATAAATAAAGCAAAAATAGTATTTTCTATCTGTTTTCTGAATTACCCATGCAATAAAAAATATCCCGAAAATAAAAGTTCTCCAAATGCCCTGCCAATTTAATATGATTTTTTCTGGAATATTTGGCACTTAGAACACAGCAGGGGGAGCAAGCACCTGGCCACGAGGGTCCAGGGCGCCCCCACCCCTACAGGGCACGCCCCCTTGCCTCGTGGGCCCACGGTGGCTCCCCTCCACTTATTCCAGCTACCACACACTTCTTCTTCCTCCCCAAAAAAATCACCAACCAGCTCAAGCATGAGTTCTAGCTCATTTTGCTGCTATTTTCGATCTCCTTGCTCAAAGCACCTCTCACAAAACTGGTTTGAGAGATTGTTCCTTGGTATGTGACTCCTCCAATGATACAACTAGTTTTTGTTCTAGTGCTTTATTCATTGCAAATTTTTGCTGCCTAGGTGACCCTGTTCTTGAGTTTGCATGTCAAATTTATATGGTCCCAAGTAGTTCTAATGCATGATATGGTCTCTAGGCACTTGTGGGAGTAGTTGCTATCAATATTATTGAGTTTGGTTCACTTTTATTTGAAGTTACTAAAAATTTCAGAAATTTTCAGAAAATGATGAAGAGATTTTTGAGGGGCTCTTCGAGCCGAAGCTCGAAGGATAAGCTAAGCGAAGAAGAAGAGAGGCCCAAATATAATCTGCCTCGCACCGCAGAGGTGCGGCCGTGTGAATGGCCTTGTGATGATTTCTTGAGAGCAGCCGAGATTTATGATGATTTTTATGAGTTGGCTAATAATGCAGGCCTCACCGACTTCCTCCATGACAAGATCAAACAGTATCTCTTACTCACCAATACTTTTGTGCAAAACTTCTACTATTATCCTAAGGAATCACCTCCTTCAGTAGAGTTTCATTTATATGATGTGGTTAAGAAGATGTCACTATGAATTTTGCAGGGTTTGCAAAATACCTTTTGAGGGTAGCCTAGAGGAACCACATCGTAGAGATGTGGATGGGTTTATTGACACTATTACTGTAGGGGAAACTAGGAAGGTTTCCGATGCAAGAATCACTAGCATACATTTTCCTGTTTTACGCTACTTTGCAATATTTGCTAGTCGTTGCTTAATTGGTCGCGGAAACTATGGAAACCTTAGTGAACCTGATATTATTATTTTGTTCCATGCTTTATTCCGTGATGACTTTGTTAGTATGGGCGCTATTATTGCCAAACGGTTAAGTCTGAACCATACAAAGGGCCCCATCTTTGGAGGTGTCTATGCTTCACGCCTTGCTAAACATTTTGAAATACCTATTAGGCATTCTGAGAAAGAAGAAAAATTGTTGCCTATTGTTCTTCTAGATTACAAGAGTATGGTTGCACATGATTTCATTATTAAGAACAGGAAAAATGAGCTTAACTATAGACTGTTATTTGATAAAAATCACCCTGAGACTATTACCTTGCCTGCTCCTTCCTTGTTTGATTTATCTGTAGGCAAGTACCTTGTTCCCTTGGAGGCCATTCACGCCTACCGGAACCCCACATCAGCTACAGAGCCAGATCCGGAACCACAATTTGTCCCCCCACACCAGTCTGTTTACAGGTGGGATCCGAAGGAGGTTGCCAACCAGTGGCAACCCGAGGCTTCATCTCAGTACGACCCCAACTAATTTTGGATATCCGCCAGGCCGTGGCGATAGACCAACTTAGGCCAAAAGCCTAAGCTTGGGGGAGTACGTATTTCCCACCGACATTATATTTATATTCACACACTCATGCTAGTTGTCGATGCTCATACTTTTTCATTGTAATATCCATGCTAGTTTATTTTCCTTTTTATGCTTTCTTCTTGTGTGTTTGAAAAACTTCAATTAAAACCAAAAAAAATTAGTTGTAGCTTTTAGATAGTTTACTTTCCATGCTTGTAGTAGTAAAAATTAAAAGAAAACCCAAAAATATTTCCCGTTCTTCTTTTGCTTGTTGGGAGCTTTCCCGTGTAAATAGTTTTATTTCTTTTCTTTTCTTTGGGGGTCGAGAGGAGAAGACCATAATGAAAATATTTAGTGGATCTTATATGCTTTACTGTTGATTTAACCAAGAGGCCATATTACCTTGTCTTCCCCCTTGAGTTGAAAGCTTGCAGATTCCAGCTTAGTCCAATGCACGTGCACTATTATTATTATACACACCATTCGGTCGTGCGAGTGAAAGGCAATAATGACGATATATGATGGACTAATTGAGATGAGAGAAGCTGGTATGAACTCGACCTCTCTTGTTTTTGTAAATATGATTAGTTCATCGTTCCCGATTCAGCCTATTATGAATAAACATGTTTGCAATGACAATTAGAGATCATAGTTGCTTATGCCATGCTTAATTTTCTAGGAGTTTATAATGGTTTATCTTGCGGGCCAACATGCTATTAAAATAGTTGTGATGTGGTATGATAGGGTGGTATCCTCCTTTGAATGATTCGAGTGACTTGACTTGGCACATGTTCACACATGTAGTTGAAACAAAATCAACATAGCCTTCACGATATTTATGTTCATGGTGGATTATATCCTACTCATGCTTGCACTCAATGTTTATTGATTTTAATGCATGTTCATGACTGTTGTCGCTCTCTCAGTTGGTCGCTTCCCAGTCTTTTTCTAGCCTTCACTTGTACTAAGCGGGAATACTGCTTGTGCATCCACCTCCATAAACCCCAAAGTTATTCCATATGAGTCCACCATACCTTCCTATATGCGGTATCTACCTGCCGTTCCAAGTAAATTTGTATGTGCCAAACTCTAAACCTCAAATAAAATTACGTTTTGTATGCTCGATTAGCTCAAGTATCAACTAGGGCTGTCTGTACTTCCATGCTAGGCGGGTTATTCTCAAGAGGAGTGGACTCTGCTCCTCACTCACGAGAAAATGGCTGGTCACCGGGATGCCCAGTCCCATGCTTTATGAAAATCAAATCAAATTAATTACAAAGAAAGCTCCCCCGGGACTCTTGTTAGTTGGAGGCACTCATTGTTTCGAGCAAGCCATGGATTGATGCTTGTTGGTGAAGGGGGGGGGGGGGTATAAACTTTGCCATTCTGTTTGGGAACCGCCTATAATGTGTGCAGTATGGAAGATATCGCCATCTCTCGCTTGTTATGTTGACAATGAAAGTATGCCGCTCAAAATATTATTTATCTCTATTTCAAAATCGAGCTCTGGCACCTCTACAAATCCCTGCTTCCCTCTGAGAAGGGCCTATCTATTTACTTTTATGTTGAGTCATCACCCTCTTATTAAAAAGCACCCGCTGGAGAGCACCTTTGTCTATTGCATGTATTACTATTAGTTTATATTGGGTATGACTATGACTGGATCTCTTTTACCATGAATTACAATATTTAGTCAGTCCTTGATCTTTAAAGGTGCTCTGCATTTATGTTTTGCGGTCTCAGAAAGGGCTAGCGAGATACCATCTTGTTATATCATATTATGATTGTTTTGAGAAAGTGTTGTCATCCGAGATTTATTATTATTGCTCGCTAGTTGATTATGCCATTGATATGAGTAAACATGAGACCTAAATGTTATTGTGAATATGGTTAGTTCATAATCTTTGCTAAAAACTTGAATGTTGGCTTTATATATTTGCAACAACAAGAGCAAACAGAGTTTGTAAAAGTTTTTCTTTATCACTTTCAGTTTATCAACTGAATTGCTTGAGGACAAGCAAAGGTTTAAGCTTGGGGGAGTTGATACGTCTCCGTCATATCTACTTTTTCAAACACTTTTGCCCTTGTTTTGGACTCTAACTTGCATGATTTGAATGAAACTAACCCGGACTGACGCTGTTTTCAGCAGAATTGCCATGGTGTTATTTTTGTGCAGAAACAAAAGTTCTCGGAATGACCTGAAAATCAACGGAGCAACTTTTTGGAAAATATAAAAAATACTGGCGAAAGAATCAAGGCCAGGGGGCCCACCACCTGTCCACGAGGTGGGAGGCGCGCCTGCCCCCTAGGCGCCCCCTACCTCGTGGGCCCCCTGTTGCCTCACCGACCTCAACTCCAACTCCATATATTTTCTTTCGCGGAGAAAAAAATCAGAGAGAAAGTTTCATCGCGTTTTACGATACGGAGCCACCGCCAAGCCCTAATCTCTCTCGGGAGGGCTGATCTGGAGTCCGTTTGGGGCTCCGGAGAGGGGGATTCGTCGCCGTCGTCATCATCAACCATCCTCCATCATTTCATGATGCTCACCGTCGTGCGTGAGTAATTCCATCGTAGGCTTGCTGGACGGTGATGGGTTGGATGAGATTTACCATGTAATCGAGTTAGTTTTGTTAGGGTTTGATCCCTAGTATCCACTATGTTCTGAGATTGATGTTGCTATGACTTTGCTATGCTTAATGCTTGTCACCAGGGCCCGAGTGCCATGATTTCAGATCTGAACCTATTATGTTTTCATGAATATATGTGAGTTATTGATCCTATCTTGCAAGTCTATAATCACCTATTATGTGTTATGATCCGACAACCCCGAAGTGACAATAATCGGGATACTTCTCGGTGCTGACCGTAGTTTGAGGAGTTCATGTATTCACTAAGTGTTAATGCTTTCGTCCGGTACTCTATTAAAAGGAGGCCTTAATATCCCTTAGTTTTCAATAGGACCACGCTGCCACGGGAGGGTAGGACAAAAGATGCCATGCAAGTTCTTTTCCATAAGCACGTATGACTATATTCGGAATACATGCCTACATTACATTGATGAATTGGAGCTAGTTCTGTGTCACCCTATGTTATTACTGTTACATGATGAACCGCATCCGACATAATTATCCATCACTGATCCAATGCCTACGAGCTTTTCACATATTGTTCTTCGCTTATTTACCTTTCCGTTGCTACTGTTACAATCACTACAAAACCCAAAAATATTACTTTTGCTACTATTACCGTTACTTCCATACTACTTTGCTACTAAATACTTTGCTGCAGATACTAAGTTATCCAGGTGTGGTTGAATTGACAACTCAACTGCTAATACTTGAGAATATTCTTTGAATCCCCTTGTGTCGAATCAATAAATTTGGGTCAAATACTCTACCCTCGAAAACTGTTGCGATCCCCTATACTTGTGGGTTATCACCTGGGGAGTCCTACTCCCACCGGGAGTAGGATTCCCCACTTCAAGTAGTAGGAGTAGGAGA
Source organism: Aegilops longissima (assembly GCA_021605205.1). Taxonomy (NCBI): domain Eukaryota; kingdom Viridiplantae; phylum Streptophyta; class Magnoliopsida; order Poales; family Poaceae; genus Aegilops; species Aegilops longissima. The sequence continues at coordinate 422,727,177 of CM038680.1, forward strand.
GAAGGAAGGAAAGAGAGAAGAGCAGAAGGAGGCGCCGCCTCCCTAGTCCAGTAGGACTAGGCCTTTGGGGCGTCTTGGCCTGCCTCTCTCTCTCCCCTAAAGCCCAATAAGGCCCATATACTCCCCGGCAAATTCCCGTAACTCTTAGGTACTCCGATAAATACCCGAACCACTCAGAACCTTTCCGATGTCCGAATATAGCCTTCCAATATATCGATCTTTACATCTCGACCATTTCGAGACTCCTCGTCATGTCCCCGATCTCATCCGGGACTCCGAACAAACTTCGGTCATCAAATCACATAACTCATAATACAAATCGTCACAGAACGTTAAGCGTGCGGACCCTACGGGTTTGAGAACGATGTAGACATGACCGAGACTCATCTTCGGTCAATAACCAATAGCGGAACCCGGATGCTCATATTAGTTCCTACATATTCTACGAAGATCTTTATCGGTCAAACCGCATAACAACATACGTTGTTCCCTTTGTCATCGTTATGTTACTTGCCTGAGATTCGATCGTCGGTATCTCAATACCTAGTTCAATCTCGTTACCAGCAAGTCTCTTTACTCGTTCCGTAATGCATCATCCCGCAACTAACTCATTAGTCACATTGCTTGCAAGGCTTATAGTGATGTGTATTACCGAGAGGACCCAGAGATACCTTTCCGACAATTGGAGTGACAAATCCTAATATCGATCTATGCCAACTCAACAAGTACCATCGGAGACACCTGTAGAGCACCTTTATAATCACTCGGTTACGTTGTGACGTTTGGTAGCACACAAAGTGTTCCTCCGGTAAACGGGAGTTGCATAATCTCATAGTCATTGGAACATGTATAAGTCGTGAAGAAAGCAATAGCAATATACTAAACGATCAAGTGCTAAGCTAACGGAATGGGTCAAGTCAATCACATCATTCTCTAATAATGTGATCCTGTTAATCAAATGACAACTCATGTCTATAGCTAGGAAACTTAACCATCTTTGGTTCAATGAGCTAGTCAAGTAGAGGCATACTAGTGACACTCTGCTTGTCTATGTATTCACACATGTACTAAGTTTCCGATTAATACAATTCTATGATGAATAATAAACATTTATCATGATATAAGGAAATATAAATAACAACTTTATTATTGCCTATAGGGCATATTTCCTTCAGATCACGTGCGAGAGACCCTTCTCTAAGGCAAGAGCTAGGGCATCCCTACAAGCCAAAGACTCAATCACCATCGGGTTCTTTATAGATTCATACTTCGTTAGCCTTCCCACTAGAACTGAACCATGATCATCCCGCGCCACCACTCCATTGGTTTTACCCCGTTGTGCATTGCAATGGCCCCATCAATGTTGATCTTCGTCCATCTTGCTTCCGGTGGAGTCCATCTTGCCCGCACCCAGTTCTGCACTGGTGCATCTGATTCTCACGCCTCTAGCGCCGCTAACAACTCCTGGATGATTTGCATAGATTCGCTGGTTGATACTTAATCTCCTTGTGGGCATACTTGTTTTGATTAGACCAAATAGCCAACATCACTGAGACAACCACTGATGTATGTTTTGACACAAAACTTGTGTCTAGAATATCCCTCGACCGTATAGCTAGGTGCAGTTGCGACATCTCAATGCCAAAGAAATCATGTGCTGCATCCGAAAAAGATTTGCATGAGCACACTGAATGAGCACATATACGGTCGGTATTTGCGAGGCGTTCTTCGAGCAGTTCGCAGCAAGTCATCGTTAGGGTAGTACCCCTTCAACACCTGAGCACAAAGGCTCTCCCAATTATCCAGTAGTCGTCGCGCTTGTTTCGCTAGCATGCAATCATTAAAAAGGTCAAGGTCCCGAAACCCCATGCCACCTTTGAATTTTAACACTGACATTTTCTCCCAAGATTGCCAATGCATACCTCTTTTATCCAAATATCCAGCCCACCAGTATTTTGACATAATTGTTGTTATTTTCTTGCATAACCCCATAGTGAGTTTGAAACAACTCATAGAGTAGGTCGGCTAGGCCTGAATAACAGACTTCAAAAGTACCTCTTTTGCCGCACATGACATCATTTTCTCACACCATCCTTTGCACCCTTGAACGTGACTGCTCCACTTTGTGTACAAAAAGTTGCTCTGTAATCCTGCCCGCAGCCGTCGGAAGCCCAAGATATTATTCAGAGAGGGCTTCTCTAAAGATCTGCAACATATTTCTGACCCCTCTCCTCATAGACGCTCCCATGTTTGGACTGAAGAACACTGAGCTCTTTTGCTCATTCGCACGTTGTCCTGACCCATAGCTATAGGCCTCCAATATTTCATTAAGCCAAGAAGCACTTCTTCCATCAGATTTTATAAAGATAAGGCAACCATCCGCAAAAAAGCAGATGCGAGATCCATGGTGCCCCCGCTCCTACATGAATTCCTCGATCCACCCAACCTGCATCATAATTCTTTAACAAGCATGAAAGTCCTTCACCACAAAGCAGGAATAAAAATGGGGAGATAGGATCTCCTTGGCGGATTCCACGGGACGGCTGAAATGACGGTAATAACTCAGACTCGCCATTCACCTTCACTTGAAAACTAACGGAGGATACACATTGCATGATCAACGATACCCACTCCTCTGCAAAGCCCAGTCTCTGCATGATCCCCTGCAAATAGGCCCATTCCATCGCAATCATATGCTTGATTATGTTGTCCGTGATCAATCTGCCCGGCACAAACGCACTTTGCTCCTCCAAAATGATCTCGTCCAGAATCTCCCTCTGTCTATTAGCTAGGACCTTAGAGCAAATCTTGTATAACAGATTGCAAAGCAAGGTGGGCCTATACTCTGCAATATTTCTCAGATTTTTAATTTTTGGAATCAACACAATGATGCAAAATGTACTCGCCAACACATGTTAAGCAAGAGTAATCTGTGCAGCTGTATACAAGGTCACCTTGAGGTTGTTCTGCTGATGGCGCACGGTGATATCCGGCGAGAGGTAAAAGGCTTCGATCTCAAGAATGCTAGAACAAGTTCAAGAAAGTTGCTTCATTTTACTTCATGAAAAGCAAGCGGCAAGAGTGCCAGAACGCTAGAAAAAGTTCAGGAGCATACAAGTAAAAACAGTACATGTTGCATATTTATGTATACTTTGCATGTGGAGTAAATATTTTGCGTTCCATATATAGTATGTAACAGCTCCTGGAAAATAGCATCAGGTGGCACCTTACAAGACAAACAGCTCCTGGAAAATCAATATGCAGGCTAATAATTTTCTGTTTATCAAAACCACAAGCATCTGAACCAGTTGCACCTCACAACTACCATTAATTTCCAATGTGGCAATGCACATCAAGCTATGTGTTCCAAAAGAGAGAAACTGTAAACATATACAGAGTGCTAAATGAATGCCTAAATTACAGTTATTAGTAATTACATGTTCACCACGTATGTCATTCCATGCTTATCTGTCTCCTGCGGATTGAGCTCCCATTCCGAGACAAAGAAGCTGCTCCATTATGCCCCCCTCTCAGAATGCATGTATGCAAATGACAATGGCTCCGTGCCCTGAACTGAAAGTTCCCTACCTGGCGTTCCTTCTCCTACTGGTGGGCTTCCTGTATCCATGTCTGTGAGGTGCTCGATAATGTGATTAGTTATGTTTAGTGGGCTCTCCGTTGCACCATCAACCTTTTCTATTGCAGGCTCATTTTTAATTGGAGTATTAGATGGATTATCGCCCTCATGGATGAGCTTAGAGAGAATGGCAGGCCATCTGGGCCATGAACTCTGACTGCCGTCACTGCTGAATTCATGTCGGTTGTTGTAAATGGTTATGACAGCGTGCATGATTAATGCCAGCACTGAAGATGTTCCTGTGATGATGAACAACCCCTGAAAGCTGAGCAATGTAAGGCTGCTTGAAGTTTGGGAGTCATCTTTGTCAAGGCATGACGTAGCACCATACAATTCTTTCTGCATATTAACCATTCTGTCGTCTGATGCGAATTTCAGTATTCCCCTCGAAATATCAGGTGTGAGTGGAGAGCCTCGAGGGAATGCCTGCAGAGTTAGCACACAATGACGATCAGAAAAGGCTTCACTGGTGATATACATGCCAGGCATAATGCTGAGCCAGTTATTAAATTATCAATTTCCACCAGCCCAAAATAAAGCAAGGCAGTTATATTGGTCATTCACGCAAGCCCTTGGTAAGGTGATTGATCATAATGCTCGCTCTCAGAATGGCTAATGATCTTACTGAAATTAAACTCAATATACTTGACACAGATTAGTGTAATACAAACAGAAAGTTAAAGCAAACTAAATGAAGACCTTATTAAGTAGATTTATCATGTCATTCAACACTTCAAGAAGCAAGCAAGCATTCTATTTCCCAATTCAAAACAAATAATGTAGCAACACTTTCCACAGAACATGATCCAGCATCATTTTTAGGTTCTTGACAATGAAAATATCTAATCTTAAGTTCGTCCTTCGTTAGCTTGTTCACATGTGACAAATCAGGAATTTTAAAGTACAATTCAAAGATTGGCTAAAACTATAATTTTAACCAACAGTTCACTCTAATAATGTTTCTTCTCCAGATAGTCTGATGGCCTATAAATATATACAAATTTGAGCTACTAGCATGATCCTACAGCAAAATAGCAGCTGGAATTGATTCAGCATCTAGGATTTAGAATGCAAGAAATGTGCTACTATACAAAAACAGGAAACTGGTACTCACATAACCAAATCCATCGAGCTTGTAGATTGGTCCAACCATAGTGTAGTTGTGGCAATACTGTTTAAGGAACACCTTAAGGTATGGTATCTCATCAATAATGACTGCAACTCTTCCAGATGTTAGGGCTTCATTGTATTGCTCAGGAGAGTCGAAGGGAATCATCTTTGATTCATCAATTTTCAACCTTTTCAAAAGAACAGGCAAGAAAGAATCATTGAGGTAGCCAACATAGCTCCCGTTCCTGATAACTTCTTCTAAATTGGTGACTGTTGGCTGAAGTTGTTCCACTGTGAGAATTGAGCTTAAACTTGCAGTATAACTCTGCTGCAATATCAGCACTACGAAAAGCCAAACAACTACTGCGATTCTTGATAAGTTGTTCAGTATCCTCTCCCTATGAGCAAACACGAGTGTTGAGAAGGAGAAGTAGAAGATCAATCCAATTTGACTGCCTGGGGGCCCTCTGAAATCTTTATTTGTTCTATGCTCAATACACCAGACTACAAAACCTGTGAAGACAAAGAAGGCCCCAGCTCCTAACCATAGGTCAGCTGTCAAAGGATCTAGGAAAGTCCATGCAGTCTTCTGCCTCTGGTCCCGGACTGGAACCAGCATGCGCACCCCTGACTCTGTGTAAGGAAGAGTAAAATCCACATATAGAGAACGGTTGGCCAAGATTGTTATATCACCTACCACCACATCATATTCCTGCCAGCAACACATATAAAGTGAGTTGAGAAACTTCCGATGGCTTTAAAAGTATACAATTCCCCTTTTAACCTTACAAGCTTTACAAGAGTACAACATATACAAAGTACTTATAATTGTTAATTAAACTAATAACCGGGAGACAACCCTCAACTGGGGGCGTATTCATATTGATACACCATTAAAATAATGCAGAGAAGACAAAATGCAAGCAATTAATCAAAATCAACTAGAAGAAGAGTCTGACTAAATCTCGAAAATTGTCATGAATGGTAAATTGTACTAAAAATGTAATACAGTCAGGAAAAAGAAAGGAACTGTACAATTTGTCAAGTAGACTGTTTTTTTCCTTGTTTGTGCACGGGTTAAAGAAGCAACAATAAAGAAAACTTTCATGAACGAGTGCAGATATATGATTTTACATGTCTCTATACTAATGACCAACAGTCAATTAGATCATTGCACTCTACTCTTTGTATACCTTAATATTTGAGAAGAAAAACAATGAAATCCTAGTGCGGTTAGGCCATTCTGATCATCTCACGAATTTATTTCATTTTTGCCAGTTTTAGATCCAAATATATCTCCTCTGGGGTAGGAGAGAACATAAAAAGTAGAAAAATGGAACAAAAAGAAGTCCATGCATACCTTTTGATAAACACTGTAGACAAGATCGTCATAAGTTCCTTTACTAATTCCTTTCTCGTCTGCAAACGGCTTATAGCAACGGGGTACATCGTAGGATAATGCATTAATTACTGCCTCAAACACATCTATGCAGAACCCCTTGGGTTTACCATTTTCAAATTTTACAAGTTCTTCAAACCCAGGTTTGACAGGTACGCCTATTTGGAGAATTTTATTCATTGGCAATAGCCAACCTCTAGGCACATTTTCATTATCTCCTGGCCATACGATGGTGCCAAGATCGGCCTTCACGTTTAGACTGCCAGAGATGCCAGATCCTGGAGTCCAATAACCGACTACTCTTCTCTTCTGACCAATAATGTTGATTATCGTGTAATTGACTGATACTAGCTGCATGTCTGCAATACGGAAGTTCCCGCTCATACCCATGAACTTGATGTCCAAGAGTGAGCCTCGCAATTTTTCAGCAGCCTTTGAAGTATCTATTCGGTCAAAGTCAGTGGACCCATTGTTTGTTACAGATGGCCCAAAGTCTGAATTCACATATCCAGCCTTCTCTGCTGCTAATGCTAATGCCCATATGGTATCATAAGCATAGAGACCATACACCGCAGGCATACTTACTCCAATTCCAGGATTCTCCAATTTGTATTTCTTGCGCCATCTCTGACTAAGGTTTCGATGTTCCACAGTATCTTGAACATGAGGTTTCACCCCAAGAACTCCTTGCATCACATCTAGAGCAGGAGAACCAACTACATCAAAGATATCTGTCAAGCCATACGCGGTGATCCAGACAAATCCCTGGCCCATCATCCCTTCGTCCTTAGCAAGCTGGAAAAACCTGAGGGCTAGCGCATGCGACATACGCACAATAAATACACTTGTCCAATTGTGTCTTAAGCTTGAGATGGCTTTCTTCATAGCATCCTCTGTAGCTGAAGGATGGATCTTGCACCTGTAAGAAACATGAGTGTCGACTTGTCTGAGGGCGTCAACAAGATCAGGAATGAACCTGGTATTGGAATCGTCATCCTCAAAGACAGGGATGACTTCCCTCCAGCTGTGTTTCTGAACAAGTGCGGCAATAGCTTCTGCTTGAGAGGAGTCATTCCATGCCGTCCGGATGAAGTACGGAGTTTGTCCAGATCGCGACGGGCTATTTGCAGAGAATGAAATGATTGGAACCGATGATTTGTTGCCAAGCTCCGCAAGAAATTTAGCTTGAGTTGACGTCTGCGGCCCAACGATCGCTTGCACGCGGACATTTTTCAGTAGATCAATACCTGCAATGATACTACTTTAAAACATATTTTACTGCAAATTAAGGGTCACTATCAAACAAATTCAAGGAAAACATGCATATGTACAGTACATTATGGACATACCAGCACCTAAGCTTTTGGGTGGCTCTATACCATTCACTAACATATGATTAAATTGGTGTAAAATCTGCAATACAAAAGGTTCGGGATACACGAGGTCGGTTTCACCCTAACAAAAATAACAGCTGATAACAGTATATTTTCCCTCGAATAATAAACAGATAAACAACAACTTTTGAGAATAGCTCTAGGTTTTCAACTCATATACTTCAGTTCCAAATCTAATGCCTCCCCTGCCATGGGTGGACGCGGAGACTTCCGAAATTACTTGGCTCGACGAGCTGGGGGACGGAGAAGCAGGGATACCTTCTATCTATACCTCGGAGGGCGGCGCGACGGTGTCGAAACAAGCAGGTAAGGAGCCGAGGGCGCGCCTAGGAGGGCAGCGCCGGCCGCCGGCGACATGGGAAGTGAAAAAAAGTAGAAAAGGGCAACCGCGCCAGCCCCGCCGGACGCCATGGACTCGCCGTGTCGCACTGATGGGCCATAGAGCAAATTATGTACGGAGGTTGATCTTAAGTTATCAAGGCCCATGGTCGGCCCACCCAAAAGATTAGGCCTATATACTTTCTGAAGATCATTCGGCCCATGTGCTGCTCAAGCAGAGTTTCTAAAGAAAAAAGAACGAGTACTGCTCAGTTTGAACGGGGAGGCTGTGCAGCGGGGACGTACCTGCGGACGCGGCCTCGACGGCGTCGGGTCCGGTGTCCCGGAGGTGGAGCTTCAGCCTGGTGCGGTAGCCGGCGTGCCTAGCGTCGGCGTAGAAGTCCTCGAGAGCCAGCTCGATGCACGTCCAGCTGATGTTCCCCACCCATGTCGTCCTGTCCAAGATCACACCCACGTCCACCACCTGCCGCCGCCGCCGAGGAACCACGCCACCCCGCCGCGCCGCGACACCGGAAGCGCCGAGCAGAAGCACTAGAACGAGGAGGACCGCCGTGGCCACCCGGAGAAGCGTCACAGCTCCCATGGATGCCAGATGCCTAAAGGATCGCTTTGGTACGTGAAGCGATGAGTTTCTGGTTCTGGTTGTGATTGTACGCCAGCCAGTTCATTTCATTGACCAGCTACACACATCTCTCTCTCTCTCTCTCTCTCTCTCTCTCTCTCTCTCTCTCTCTCTCTCTCTCTCTCTCTCTCTAAGCTCACACTCAGCTGATTGTGTGTGTGCGTGATAGATTTACTTGGCGCCAGCCATGGAATTCTCCCGGTCTGTATACATGTCGATCGCAACTTAGCTGATCAGTAGACATGGCGCGGTCAAGCTAACCAAACGTGCACGCGTGGCTGCTTCTGCTACGGCTAACTGAAACAATCCATGGCGTTTCCAGCCTTCCAGAGTGCAGCGACGTGCGATCGAGCCGCGTGTGGACGGTGCGGGGTCAAAGTCGTTGACCACATTGGTGGTCTAGGTCGGTCTCCCAGATTGCCGTGGCAGGCCGTTGAAAGTCAGCTTTTTACGGTAGGCGTGCGCACTGTTCCTGCGACTGGAGTTTTCCGCAGTAGCGATCTGCTAGTGAGAACTCGAGATCTTTGTAATACTAACGTGCTAAATGAAAGTCATGGCAACAAGCCAAAACAAGCTCGTTCGAGAATCTTTCTGAAAGAAACAAGCTAGGTCGAGAACGACGGCTAATTAATGTCTACTTGTACTAGGAAGGGGCTGTTTAGTTTTAGGCCTATAATGCCACACTTTGCTATACAATATTGCCAAACTTGCCTAAAGTTAGAGCAACTCCAATGGGGCGACCCAAATCAACGGTGATTTCGTCTGCTTTTTGTCCATTTGGGTTGGCCGTTCGCCCGACATCCGCCCTGTTTTTGATATGGGTCGGCAGCTCGCTCAACGTGCCGACCCATATGTGCCGGCGTGGCCGGCTGGTCGCCCAATATTACAATGATTTGCATTCAAACATATTGTCAAACAAAGTTCACCGAATAAAATAGTATAGTTTTACAGGCCGGATACAAATAAAAATGTTTCACATAGTTTTGCAAACAAATAAAAGAAGATACATCTATTGGTTGCCAACATGAGGCCACATATGCTCAACCAAATCATTTTGCAGTTGCACGTGAGTTTTCCAATCACGTATGTCTTCATGAAATTGGGTGAACTGTTCAAACATTGCCGCTACTCCATGCTCAGGCACAACATTCTCACCATGAAACTGAAACCCTTGATCGTACAGACGTTCTGGGCGCTCGTCTTCTACGATCATATTGTGCATGATCACACAAGCAGTCATCACCTCCCATAGTTTCTGCGTGCTCCAGGTATTAGCAGGATACCGAACGATGCCCCATCGAGATTGCAAAACACCAAAGGCACGCTCGACATCCTTCCTAGCACTCTCTTACTCTTGGACAAATCTTTTCCTCTTCTCTCCGACAGGGTTGGGTATTGTCTTGACAATAATGGTCCACTGAGGATAGATACCGTCACCCAGGTAGTATCCTTTGTCGTAGTTGTGGCCGTTGACGATGAAAGTTCACCGGTGGGCTGTTGTCTTGGCAAGCCTAACAACACCGCGAAGCTGAAGCGCGTTGATATCATTGTGTGATCCAGCCATGCCAAAGAAAGAGTGCCAGATCCAGAGATCTTGAGACGCCACGGCCTCTAGTATGACAGTGCAAGCCCTGACTGAAGGAAATATGCCCTAGAGGCAATAATAAAGTTATTATTTATTTCCTTATATCATGATAAATGTTTATTATTCATGCTAGAATTGTATTAACCGGAAACATAATACATGTGTGAATATATAGACAAACAGTATGTCACTAGTATGCCTCTACTTGACTAGCTTGTTAATCAAAGATGGTTATGTTTCCTAACCATGAACAAGGAGTTGTTGTTTGATTAACAAGGTCACATCATTAGTTGAATGATCTGATTGACATGACCCATTCCGTTAGCTTAACACTTGATCGTTTAGTATGTTAATGCTTTCTTCATGACCCATACATATTCCTGTAACTATGAGATTATGCAACTCCGTTTACGGAGGAACACTTTGGTACTACCAAACGTCACAACGTAATCGGGTGATTATAAAGGAGTACTACAGGTGTCTCCAAAGGTACTTGTTGGGTTGGCGTATTTGAGATTAGGTTTTGTCACTCCGATTGTCGGAGAGGTATCTCTAGGCCTTCTCGGTAATACACATCACATAAAGCCTTGCAAGCATTGCAACTAAAGAGTTAGTTGTGAGATGATGTATTACGGAACGAGTAAAGAGACTTTCCGTAACGAGATTAAACTAGGTATTGGATACCGACGATCGAATCTCGGGAAAGTAACATACCGATGACAAAGGGAACAACGTATGTTGTTATGCGGTTTGACCGATAAAGATCTTCGTAGAATATGTAGGAACCAATATGAGCATCCAGGTTCCGCTATTGGTTATTGACCGAGAATAGTTCTAGGTCATGTCTACATAATTCTCGAACCGTAGGGTCCGCACGCTTAAGGTTTCAATGACGGTTATTATGAGTTTATGTATTTTGATGTACGAAGGAGTTCGAGTCCGGATGTGATCACGGACATGACGAGGAGTCTCGAAATGGTCGAGACATAAAGATTGATATATTGGATGGTTATATTCGGACACGGAAAGGTTCCGAAGTTTCGGAGAAAACCGAGTGCCGGAGGGTTACGGAACCCCGGGAAGTTATGGGCCTTATTGGGCCAAGAGGGAGAGAGGGGCTGCACCAAGAGGTGGTGCGCCCCCTCCATGGGGAGTCCGAATTGGACTAGGAGGGGCGCAGCCCCTTTCCCTCTCCTCTCCCTCTTTCCTTCCCTTCCCTCTTCCTAGTAGGACTAGGAAAGGGAGTCCTACTCCTACTAGGAGGAGGACTCCCCCTCCTTGGTGCGCCCCAAGGGCTGGCCGCCCTCCCCTTGCTCCTTTATATACGGGGCGGGGGCACCCTAGAACACACAAGTTGATCTACGGATCGTTCCTTAGCCGTGTGCGGTGCCCCCCTCCACCATATTCCACCTCGGTCATATTGTAGCGGTGCTTAGGCGAAGCCCTGCGACGATAGAACATCAAGATCGTCACCACGCCGTCGTGCTGACGGAACTCCTTCCCCTACGCTTTGCTGGATCGGAGCTCGGGGATCGTCATCGAGCTGAACGTGTGCCAAGAACTCGGAGGTGCCGGAGTAACGGTGCTTGAATCGGTCGGATCGTGAAGACGTCGACTACATCAACAGCGTTAATATAACGCTTCGCTTTCGGTCTCACGAGGGTGCGTGGACGGACATCTCCCCTCTCGTTGCTATGCCATCACCATGGTCTTGCGTGATCGTAGGAAAATTTTTGAAATTACTACGTTCCCCAACAAAGGCATCCGAGCCTGGTTTTATGCGTTGATGTCATATGCACGAGTAGAACACAAGTGAGTTGTGGGCGATACAAGTCATACTACCTACCAGCATGTCATACTTTGGTTCAGCGGTATTGTGAGATGAAGCGGCCGGACCGACATTACGCAGACGCTTACGCGAGACTGGTTTCACCGCCGTGAGCACTCGTTGCTTAAAGGTGACCGGCGGGTGTCTGTCTCTCTCACTTTAGTTGAACCGAGTGTGGCTACGCCGGTCCTTGAGAAGGTTAAACGAGTCTATTTGACGAAGTATCGTTGTGGTTTTGATGCGTAGGTAAGAACGGTTCTTGCTCAGCCCGTAGCAGCCACGTAAAACTTGCAACAACAAAGTAGAGGACGTCTAACTTGTTTTTGCAGGGCATGTTGTGATGTGATATGGTCAAGACGTGATGCTATATTTTATTGTATGAGATGATCATGTTTTGTAACCGAGTTATCGGCAATCGGCGAGAGCCATATGGTTGTCGCTTTATTGTATGAAATGCAAACGCCATGTAATTGCTTTACTTTATCACTAAGCGGTAGCGATAGTCGTAGAAGCAATAGTTGGCGAGACGACAACGATGCTACGATGGAGATCAAGGTGTCGCGCCGGTGACGATGGTGATCATGACGGTGCTTCGGAGATGGAGATCACAAGCACAAGATGATGATGGCCATATCATATCACTTATATTGATTGCATGTGATGTTTATCCTTTATGCATCTTATCTTGCTTTGATTGACGGTAGCATTATAAGATGATCTCTCACTAAAATTATCAAGTAGTGTTCTCCTGAGTATGCACTGTTGCCAAAGTTCGTCGTGCGAGACACCACGTGATGATCGGGTGTGATAAGCTCTACGTCCATCTACAACGGGTGCAAGCCAGTTTTTGCACACGCAGAATACTCAGGTTATACTTGACGAGCCTAGCATATACAGATATGGCCTCGGAACACGGAGACCGAAAGGTCGAACGTGAATCATATAGCGATATGATCAACATAAGATGTTCACCATTGAAAACTACTCCATCTCACGTGATGATCGGTTATGGTTTAGTTGATTTGGATCACGTGATCACTTAGATAACTAGAGATGTGTCTGTCTAAGTGGGAGTTCTTTAATAATATGATTAATTGAACTTAAATTTATCATGAACTTAGTACCGATAGTATTTTGCTTGTCTATGTTTCTTTGTAGATAGATGGCTCGTCTTTGTTGTTCCGTTGAATTTTAATGCGTTCCTTGAGAAAGCAAAGTTGAAAGATGATGGTAGCAATTACACGGACTGGGTCCGTAACTCGAGGATAATCCTCATTGCTGCACGTAAAAGTTACGTCCCGGAAGCACCGCTGGGTGACGAGCTGCTGCAGATCTTGAGCGAAGTTGTGAGCGTCGGCAAAGCGAGCTGATGACTACTCTATAGTTCAAGGTGCCATGCTTTACGGCTTAGAACCGGGTCTTCAACGACGTTTTGAGCGTCATGGAGCATATGAGATGTTCCAGAGTTGAAGTTGATATTTCAACAGAATGCCCGGATTGAGAGATATGAAGTCTCCAATAAGTTCTATAGCTGCAAGATGAAGGAGAATAGTTACATCGGTGAGCACATACTCAAAATGTCCGGGTATTACAATCACTTGAATCAACTGGGAGTTAATCTTCCGGATGATTGTGTCATTGATGAATTCTTCAATCACGCCACCAAGCTACAAAGGCTTCGTGATGAACTATAATATGCAAGGGTTAGTAAAGACTATGCTCGAGCTCTTCGCAATGCTAAAAGCTGCGGAGGTAGAAATCAAAAGGAGCATCAAGTGTTGATGGTCAATAAGACCACTAGTTTCAAGAAGAAAGGCAAAGGGAAGAAGAAGGGAACTTCAAGAAGAACAGCAAACAAGTTGCTTGATCAGGAGAAGAAACCCAAGTCTGGACCTAAGCCCTGGCCGAGTGCTTCTACCGCAAGCGGACTGGTCCTTTGAAGCGGAACTGCCCCAAGTATTTGGCGGATAAGAAGGATGGCAAAGTGAACAAAGGTATATGTGATATACTTGTTATTGATGTGTACCTTACTAGAGCTCGCAGATAGTACACAGGTATTTGATCTCGGTTACATTGCTAATATTTGCAACTCGAAACAGAACTACGGATTGCGAACAACGGCAAAGGACGAGGTGATGATGCGGCGTGGGAAGCGGTTCCAAAGTCGATGTGATCGCAATGGCACGCTACCTCTACATCTACCTTGGGATTAGTTTTAGACCTGAATAATTGTTATTTGGTGCCGCGTTGAGCATGAACATTATATCTGGATCTTGTTTGATGCGAGACGGTTATTCATTTAAATCGAGAGAATAATGGTTGTTCTATTTATATGAATAATATCTTTTATGGTCATGCACCCTTGAAGAGTGGTCTATTTTAATGAATCTCGATAGTAGTGATACACATATTCATAATGTTGAAACCAAAAGATGCAGAGTTGATAATGATAGTGCAACTTATTTGTGGCACTGCCGTTTAGGTCATATCGGTGTAAAACGCATGAAGAAACTCCATCTTGATGGACTTTTGGAGTCACTTGATTATGAATCACTTGGCACTTAAGAACCGTGCCTCATGGGCAAGATGACTAAAACACCGTTCTCGGTACTATGGAGAGAGCAACAGATTTATTGGAAATCATACATACGGATGTATGTGGTCCAATGAATGTTGAAGCTCGTGGCGGATATCGTTATTTTCTCACCTTCACAGATGATTTGAGCAGATATGGGTATATCTACTTAATGAAACATAAGTCTGAAACATTTGAAAAGTTCAAAGAATTTCAGAGTGAAGTTGAAAATCATCGTAATAAGAAAATAAAGTTTCTACGATCTGATCGTGGAGGCGAATATTTGAGTTCGAGTTTGGTCTACATTTGAAACAAAGCGGAATAGTTTCGCAACTCACGCCACCGGAACACCACAGCGCAATGGTGTGTCGAGCGTCGTGTCGCACTTTCTTTGGATATGGTGCGATCTATGATGTCTCTTACAGATTTACCGCTATCATTTTGGGGTTATGCTCTTGAGGCGGCCGCATTCACGTTAAATAGGACACCGTCAAAATCCGTTGAAACGACGCCTTATGAACTATGGTTTAGCAAGAAACCAAAGTTGTCGTTTCGAAAGTTTGGGGTTGCGATGCTTATGTGAAGAAACTTCAACCTGATAAGCTTGAACCCAAATCGGAAAAATGTGTCTTCATAGGATACCCAAAGGAGACAATTGGGTACACCTTCTATCACAGATCCGAAGGCAAAACATTCGTTGCTAAAAATGGATCCTTTCTAGAGAAGGAGTTTCTCTCGAAAGAAGTGAGTGGGAGGAAAGTGGAACTTGATGAGGTAATAGTACCAGCTCCCTTATTGGAAAGTAGTTCGTCACGAAATCAGTTTACGTAACACCTACACCGATTAGTGAGGAAGATAATGATAAAGATCATGAAACTTCAGATCAAGTTGTCCTTGAACTTCGTAGATCAACGAACAAAATCCGCACTGAGTGGTACGGTAATCCTATTCGGAAGTCATGCTACTAGATCATGATGAACCTCGAACTATGAAGAAGCGATGGTGAGCCCAGATTCGCAAAATGGCTTGAAGCCATGAAATCGAGATGGGATCCATGTATGAGAACAAAGTATGGACTTTGGTAGACTTGCCCGATGATCGGCAAGCTATTGAGAATAAATGGATTTTTAAGAAGAAGACTGACGCCGATGGTAATGTAACTATCTACAAAGCTCGACTTGTTGCAAAAGGTTTTCGACAAGTTCAAGGGGTTGACTACGATGAGACTTTCTCACCCGTAGCGATGCTTAAGTCCGTCCGAATCATGTTAGCAATTGCGCATTTTATGATTATGAAATTTGGCAAATGGATGTAAAACTGCATTCTTGAATGGATTTCTAGAAGAAGAGTTGTATATGATACAACCGAAGGTTTTGTCGATCCAAAAGGTGCTAACAAAGTGTGCAAGCTCCAACGATCAATTTATGGTCAGTGCAAGCCTCTCGGAGTTGGAATAAGCGCTTTGATAGTGTGATCAAAGCATATGGGTTTATCTGAGACTTTTGGAGAAGCTTTGTATTTACAAGAAAGTGAGTGGGAGCTCAGAGCATTTCTAATATTATATGTGGACGACATATTATTGATTGGAAATGATATAGAATTTCTGGATAGCATAAAAGGATACTTGAATAAAAGTTTTTAAATGAAAGACCTCGGTGAAGCTGCTTACATATTAGGCATCAAGATCTATAGAGATAGATCAAGGCGCTTGATTGGACTTTCACAAAGCACATACCTTGATAAAGTTTTGAAAAGGTTCAAAATGGATCAGGCAAAGAAAGGTTTTTACCTGTGTTACAAGGTGTAAGATTGAGTCGGACTCAATGCCCGACCACAGCGAGAAGATAGAGAGAAATGAAAGATGTTCCTATGCTTCAGCCATAGGCTCTATCATGTATGCAATGTCTGTGTACCGACTGGCGTATGCTTAGCTGTAAGCTTGGCAGGAAGGTACCAAAGTAATCCAGAGTGGATCATCGGACAGCGGTCAAGAACATCTGAAATACCGAAAAGGACTAAGGATATGTTTCTCGTATATGGAGGTGACAAAGAGCTAGTCGTAAATGGTTACGTCGATGCAAGCTTTGACACGATCCGACGATTCTAAATCGCAAACCGGATCGTGTTTTTATTAAGCGGTGGAGCTGTCGGTTGGTGCAGTTCTAAACAAAGCGTCGTGGCGGGATCTACATGTGAAGCGGAGTACATAGCTGCTTGAAGCAGCAAATGAAGGAGTCTGGATGAAAGAGTTCATTTCCGATCTAGGTGTCATACCTAGTGCATCGGGACCGATGAAGATCTTCCGTGACAATCTTGGTGCAATTGCCTTGGCAAAGGAATCCAGATTTCACAAGAGGACCAAGCACATCAAGAGACGCTTCAATTCCATTCGGGACCAAGTCCAAGTGGGAGACATAGAGATTTGCAAAATACATACGGATCTGAATGTTGCGAGACCCGTTGACTAAGCCTCTTCCACGAGCAAAACATGATCAGCACCAAGACTCCAT
The DNA here is from genome assembly GCA_021605205.1 of Aegilops longissima. Classification (NCBI taxonomy): domain Eukaryota; kingdom Viridiplantae; phylum Streptophyta; class Magnoliopsida; order Poales; family Poaceae; genus Aegilops; species Aegilops longissima. Next base: position 422,744,176 of record CM038680.1, read on the forward strand.
GGGTGTAAGGATCATTACTTTGTAATCTAGATTATTGACTCTAGTGCAAGTGGGAGATGAAGGAAATATGCCCTAGAGGCAATAATAAAGTTATTATTTATTTCCTTATATCATGATAAATGTTTATTATTCATGCTAGAATTGTATTAACGGAAACATAATACATGTGTGAATATATAGACAAACAAGATGTCACTAGTATGCCTCTACTTACTAGCTTGTTAATCAAAGATGGTTATGTTTCCTAACCATGAACAAGGAGTTGTTGTTTGATTAACAAGGTCACATCATTAGTTGAATGATCTGATTGACATGACCCATTCCGTTAGCTTAACACTTGATCGTTTAGTATGTTAATGCTTTCTTCATGACCCATACATATTCCTGTAACTATGAGATTATGCAACTCCGTTTACGGAGGAACACTTTGGGTACTACCAAGCGTCACAACGAATCGGGTGATTATAAAGGAGTACTACAGGTGTCTCCAAAGGTACTTGTTGGGTTGGCGTATTTGAGATTAGGTTTTGTCACTCCGATTGTCGGAGAGGTATCTCTAGGCCTTCTCGGTAATACACATCACATAAAGCCTTGCAAGCATTGCAACTAAAGAGTTAGTTGTGAGATGATGTATTACGGAACGAGTAAAGAGACTTTCCGGTAACGAGATTAAACTAGGTATTGGATACCGACGATCGAATCTCGGGAAAGTAACATACCGATGACAAAGGGAACAACGTATGTTGTTATGCGGTTTGACCGATAAAGATCTTCGTAGAATATGTAGGAACCAATATGAGCATCCAGGTTCCGCTATTGGTTATTGACCGAGAATAGTTCTAGGTCATGTCTACATAATTCTCGAACCGTAGGGTCCGCACGCTTAAGGTTTCAATGACGGTTATTATGAGTTTATGTATTTTGATGTACCGAAGGAGTTCGGAGTCCCGGATGTGATCACGGACATGACGAGGAGTCTCGAAATGGTCGAGACATAAAGATTGATATATTGGATGGTTATATTCGACACGGAAAGGTTCGGAAGTTTCGGAGAAAACCGGAGTGCCGGAGGGGTTACGGAACCCCGGGAAGTTATGGGCCTTATTGGGCCAGAGGGAGAGAGAGGCTGCACCAAGAGGTGGTGCGCCCCCTCCATGGGGAGTCCGACTGACTAGGAGGCGCAGCCCCTTCCCTCTCCTCTCCTCTCTTTCCTTCCCTTCCCTCTTCCTAGTAGGACTAGGAAAGGGAGTCCTACTCCTACTAGGAGGAGGACTCCCCCCCTTGGTCGCCCCAAGGGCTGGCCGCCCTCCCTTGCTCCTTTATATCACGGGGCAGGGGGCACCCTAGAACACACAAGTTGATCTACGGATCGTTCCTTAGCCGTGTGCGGTGCCCCCTCCACCATATTCCACCTCGGTCATATTGTAGCGGTGCTTAGGCGAAGCCTGCGACGATAGAACATCAAGATCGTCACCACGCCGTCGTCTTGTGGAACTCCTTCCCCACGCTTTGCTGGATCGGAGCTCGGGGATCGTCATCGAGCTGAGCGTGTGCCAAGAACTCGGATGTGCCGAGTAACGGTGCTTGAATCGGTCGGATCGTGAAGGCGTCGACTACATCAACAGCGTTAATATAACGCTTCGCTTTCGGTCTCAGGGTGCGTGGGCGGACACTCTCCCCTCTCGTTGCTATGCCATCACCATGGTCTTGCGTGATCGTAGGAAAATTTTTGAAATTACTACGTTCCCCAACACTGACATGTCCCTTATATTGCTCTTGCCAAGCAGAAGGACAGTTCTTCCACTCCCAGTGCATGCAGTCTATGCTGCCAAGCATCCCTGGGAAGCCCCTTCTGGCATTCATCGCCAACAAACAGGCTGTATCTTCAGTTGTCGGCTCTCTCAAGTACTCAGGGCCAAACACAACAATAACAGCTTTGTAGAACTTATACAGGGACTCTAGGCATGTAGACTCGCTCATACGGACGTACTCGTGAATGAGATCACCGGGCACTCCGTATGCAAGCATTCGGATGGCGGCAGTGCATTTCTGATAAGAGGAGAAACCGATCTTGTCGACGGCATCCTCTTTGCACTCGAAATAGTCATCATAGCCAACCACCCCTTCTCTAATACGGCTGAAAAGATGCCTACTCATACGAAAACGGCGGCGGAATTTTTGATGTTTGAACAACGGGTTTGTTGCATCAAAGTAGTCCTTCCAAAGAAGGAAATACCCGCTCTCTCGGTTGTGATTCAACGCTGGAAGGTGGCCCTGAATGGAGCCACGGAACATCGGCCGCTGGCTGTTGGGGTGGTGATGGACCAACACGGCAGCCAATAGCTCCTCCTCGTCATTGGACGACGAATCGTCGGAGTCACAAAGGAAATTGTGGAAAAAGAACTCGTTGGCGGAGTCCATTTTTGTACCTTGGCAAACTGTCGAACAACTTGCGGGCGTCGAAGAAGGAGACGGCCGACGAGGGGAGTCGCGGCGCGCACGGACCAGCTAGCTGCCCTGCCGGCGTCCTACGAGTGGGCCGGCGTCCGACGAGCGTGCCGGTCGGATCTGACCGGGACGGCGAGGCGGCTTCTTGGTCGCGGGCGGCTGTGCGGTAGGGGGGAGCGGCAGTGGAAAGCAGTTTTGCTCCCCGGCAGCAAGACGGTGGTGGCGGGCGATGGGGGGGAGTGGGCGGCGCTGCTGGGCGGATGTGGAGGCGGCGGCAGCCGGCAGAGTCACCGACAAAAATGGGTGGCGGCGTCGCTGATGAAGGAGGCGGGCGGGGGTTGCTGTTGGCTGGGGGGTGAGGGGAGGCCAATGTGACACCGACTAGCGGGCCCGGGTAAAGGAGAAGGCGAGCGTGCGCACGTCCATCGCGTGTCCGCGCCGACACAAATCTGGCTAAAAAATGGGTCGGGAATGGGTCGCCCGCGGACGAAAAGCGGACGCGCGTTCGTTTGGGACGGCGCGTTGGGCCGAGTTTGGTGTCCGCGCCAACTCAAACGGGCGGTGGCGGACGAAATGGGTCACCCCATTGGAGTTGCTCTTAGTTCTTCAAAATGAGAGCCACAAGTTGGCAAGACTAAGGAAATCTTGCCACACTTTTGTGGGTATGTCATGCGGGGCCCTAGTGTGGCTTGACTAAGGTGTAGCTTGGACCAAACACTCATCTAAGTTGGTCAAACGTGCCTAGCCTTAGGTGTGGCAACCTTTGGCAATCTTAGTCAGAGCAACTCTAGCAGACCCCGCATCTGCCCCCGACCCGCAAAATAACCGCCAAAATGCGGGTAGGGACGGAAAAACCTGCCCGATCAGACCCTGCATCCCGCCTCGGCCCGCAAAAAATTTTGAGGGGCACGTCAAAATCCCGACCCCAACCCGGGAATACGCAGGTTTCCCCCTCGCGGCTGCGGTGCCCTGCATCACAGAGAAGCGGTTGGTGGGAGGGACATTTCAGCCCGCGCGCCTTCGCCCCTCCTTCCGCCGCCGACCGCCCTTGCTGCCGCCCGTCCGCCGCCGGCGATTCCGGCCAAATCTACAGGCGGAATCGCGCCGCGGGGCCGCCCCACACCCTCCCTGCCAAGACGCTGCCACCGCCGGGGATCGACCGCCGCATCCTCGTCACCGCCGGGGATCACCCGCCGCATCCGCCACCAGTTAATGCGATTTTTTGTGATTTTTGCAAGCGAGCAGTATAGTTGATTGATGCACCGGTACGCATGTAGATGGAGTTGAGCCCGTGCGAGAAGTTCTTGCTCTCCGATTCGTCCGATTCGGACGAATCAGATGTTGAGACCATGCTTGCGAACTTTCGGCAGTAGACATTAATCATGGCACTTGCCGTGAAGGAGCATGAAGACGAAAACCTAAAGAGGAGGCAAGGATCGACGTCGGGCGTCTTTGTATTCCTCATAATCGTCATCTTGGGAATGAGATGCTGATGCAAGACTACTTCGCGGAGAATCCTACATATCCACCGCACCTCTTTCGGAGAAGGTATCGAATGCGCCGATCCCTCTTTGTCAAAATTGTTCAAGCTTGCGAGGCAAATTGCTGGTATTTTACTTAAAGAAGAAATGCTGCGGGGTTAAAGGGATTTAGTGCATATCATAAAATCTCCGCGGCTATGCGAGTGATTGCATATGGTGTTCCGGCTGACTATGCCGATGAGTACCTTCGCATTGGTGAAGATACTATAATTGAGTCTGTGCGTAGAAAGGTGATCATCTGTGTCTTTGGTCCTGAGTATCTTCGGGCACCCAACTAAGATGACACAAAGAAATTGATGGCAACTAATGAGAGGAGAGGTTGGCCTGGCATGCTAGGTAGCATTGATTGTATGCATTGGACTTGGAAAAATTGCCCCAAGGCATGGCAAGGAATGTATTGTGGCAACTCTCGTGATGCAACAATTGTGCTAGAGGCCGTAGCATCCGAGGATTTATGGATTTGGCATTGCTTTTTTGGTATGCCGGGCACTCTCAATGAAATCAATGTGTTGCAACGGTCTCATTTGTTTGCTAGGCTTGCTAGTGGTGATGCTCCTGCTGGCAACTACACTATCAATGGGCATGAATACACAGAGGGGTACTATCTTGCAGATGGTATATACCCTCCTTGATGCACATTTGTCAAAAGCATCAAAGAACCCAAAACTAAGAAACAATGTGAATTTGCAAGGGTGCAAGAGGTAGCCCGAAAAGACATTGAAAGAGTGTTCGGTGTTTTGCAATCTAGGTTTGCCATTGTCCGTGGTCCTGCTCGTTTTTTGGATAAGAAAACCTTGAAAAATATCATGACATGCAGTGTTATCCTGCATAATATGATTCTTGAAGATGAGAGAGGAATGAACTTGGAATTCTTCTACAACAATGTGGGTAGCCGTGTCAAACCAGCTAGAGACCCTAACCGCATTAGAGCTTTTATTCAGACACACAAAGAGATTGAAAATGCAAACACACACTTTCAACTTCAGGAGGATCTCATTGAGCACCATTGGCAAAGGGCTGGAAAGTGACTATTTTTTGTATTCATTTGTATCTGTTTTCATGACAAGTTTTGTATTGCATTATTTAAGTTTGCTACGGTGATTTGACTAATTATTTGTAATGTGGATGATTATTGTATTATGTTTGATTTGAATAATTTAGTTTTGCTTTTGATTGTTTTATTATGTTGGATTTGACATTTGCAGGCCGATGAGATGCGGAATGCAGCGACGCAAAGAGCAGACCCCGCAAAGCCGACCCGTAAAAAAGCATATTCCGTGAATATACTTTTTTAGGGTCTGTTTGAGGGGTCTGCATCTGTGGCCGTCCGCGCCGGCCTGCAAAGGCCATTTTGCGCAACCTGCAAACGAGTTTTGCGGGCCGGCGGGATGCGGGGTCTGCTAGAGATGCTCTCACAAGCCAAACAGCCCCGAAATTTTAGAGCAGGCATGTGTGGAGGGAAATGAAGCAGCTAACCATGGGCATATTTCCCCGGTCATCTCCCACCTTATCCCTGAAGGGGTTACTCACTTACAGTACGCGGATGACACCATCATTATGGTTGATTTAAATGATTCTTGCCTTGCTAATCTCAAATTTATCCTCCTTTGCTTCGAAGCCATGTCGGGCCGTAAAATCAATTTTGCAAAGAGTGAGGTTATTGTCACCGGTGTGGATGATAATGAAGCCTTAAGGGTGGCCCGTCTTCTTAACTGTAAGCTAGGGTCCTTTCCTTTCAAATATTTGAAGGAAATATGCCCTAGAGGCAATAATAAATTTATTATTTATTTCTTTATTTCATGATAAATGTTTATTATTCATGCTAGAATTGTATTAACCGGAAACATAATACATGTGCGAATACATAGACAAACAGAATGTCACTAGTATGTCTCTACTTGACTAGCTCGTTGATCAAAGATGGTTAAGTTTCCTAACCATAGACATGAGTTGTCATTTGATAAAAGGGATCACATCATTAGGAGAATGATGCGATTGACTTGACCCATTCCGTTAGCTTAGCACTTGATCGTTTAGTATGTTGCTATTGCTTTCTTCATGACTTATACATGTTCCTATGACTATGAGATTATGCAACTCCCGAATACGGAGGAACACTTTGTGTGCTACCAAACGTCTAACGTGGCGGGTGATTATAAAGGTGCTCTATAGGTGTCTCTGATGGTACTTGTTGAGTTGGCATAGATCGAGACTAGGATTTGTCACTCCGATTGTCGGAGAGGTATCTCTGGGCCCTCTCGGTAATGCACATCACTATAAGCCTTGCAAGCAATGCAACTAATGAGTTAGTTGTGGGATGATGCATTACAGAACGAGTAAAGAGACTTGCCGGTAATGAGATTGAGCTAGGTATTGAGATATCGACGACCGAATCTCGGGCAAGTAACATACCGATGACAAAGGGAACAACGTATGTTGTTATGCGGTTTGACCGATAAAGATCTTCGTAGAATATGTAGGAACCAATATGAGCATCCAGGTTCCGCTATTGGTTATTGACCGGAGACGTGTCTCGGTCATGTCTACATAGTTCTCGAACCCGTAGGGTCCGCACGCTTAAATTTCTGTGACGATCAGTATTATGAGCTTTTGTATTTTTGAAAGTGCGTTATATCGACTAGAGGGGGGTGAATAGGCGATTTTTATGAGTTCTTCACTTAGGAATTTGCGGGTGAGGAAATTCCTTAGCGAAGAACTACTTGCAGCGGAATAAGTACTCAAAAGTAAACATAACAGGATACAAGCATGGTCATCATGATGAAATGAAGACAAGCACAGAGTACAGAAAGCGTAATCACGGGATAACACGGGATGAAGACAAACAGACTGAAGAAATTGAACTGAGGAAATTGAGAAAGTCTTCAGTCAAAGTCTTCAAACACAGATATGAACAGACACTCAACAAAGTAATGAGGAAATGAAAGAGTTGAGGAAATAGAACCAGTAATCTTGGTGAAGACAATGATTTGGTAGACCAGTTTCAACTGCTGTCTCAGTTGTACGTCTGGTTGGAGCGGCTGAGTATTTAAACTCGAGGACACACAGTCTCAGACACCCAGTCCTGAGCACGCATCTCAGGACACCAAGTCCTCGCCGTATTCTCCTTGAGCTAAGGTCACACAGACCTCGCCCAATCACTCGTGGTAAGTCTTCAGGTGACTTCCGAACCTTCACAAACTCGGTCACTCGGCGATCCACAATTCCTCTTGGATGCTCTAGACCATGACGCCTAACCATCTGGAAGAAGCACAGTCTTCAAAGGTAACAAGCGTCGGATCCACGCAGGATCAATCTCTTCAGTGATGCTCAATAACTTTGGGTTTGTAGGTGTTTGGGTTTGGGTTTTTCCCTACTCGATGATTTTCACTCAAAGTCCTCGGAGGATGGGTTGCTCTCAAATGACAAGTGTCAGTTTCTCTCGGAGCAGCCAACCAGCTAGTGGTTGTAGGGGGGGGGGGCTATTTATAGCCTAGGGAGCAGCCCGACATGATAAGACATGAATGCCCTTCAATGATATCACCGTTAGGTGGATAAGATATTTTGGGACAGCTGGCATGTAGCACAGCAATGGTCGGAAATTTGAGTATCAAATTCCTCAGGGCTATCATGTTCCTCACTGTGTAGGCAATCCGCACTAGCGAATTCCTAACTCCTCAGTCAGAACAAATTCCTCAGAGACCAGAAGAACTTCTTCTCTCTCACTGAAGAATATGACTGAACTGCATGAGATTTCCAATGGCTTCACTCGAAGGGATTGGTAGGTGTAGGATTTTGAGTTGAGCATCACATGGAAATTTTTCCTTAGTATTTCCTCGACCCCCTTTAACAGTACGGTGTTTCCTATGACTCAAAAAAGAGAAAATGAAACTACGAAAACAAAAGTATTCACACTTCATGTTCCTCGCATGAATAGCAAGTCTTCAAGGTCACACCAATTTCTTCACTTTCAAAGTCTTCAGAAATCCAAAGTCTTCAGTCGAAGAACCTCATTTTTAGGGGTCGACTTTCTCTGTAAATATCAAACTCCTCATAGACTTATAGACCTGTGTACACTCATAAACACATTAGTCCCTTAACCTATAAGTCTTCAATACACCAAAATCACTAAGGGGCACTAGATGCACTTACAATCTCCCCCTTTTTGGTGATTGATGACAATATAGGTTAAGTTTTCAACGGGGATAAACATATGAAGTGTAAATACTGAAATTGAGGAATTTGATTGCAAGATATAGAAGAACTCCCCCTGAAGATGTGCATAGTGAGGAATTTGCTTTTGAAGCAATGCACAATTGAAGAGTTGAATCACGGAGATCTCCCCTATATCTTGTAATTCATACACGCATTTGACATATAATATGAAGAATTTGAAATGCATGATGAAATATGGTGACTGATGAAATTCAGCATGCATGTAAAAATATTAATGAGGAATAAGCATGTAGAATAACGCAGCAAAAGTATCAGAGCACCATCGGGTTTAAGTTTACAACTCGATCCAGTAAAGTTTCAGAAGAACGAGAGTTGTAACTTAGCAAAAAATGCCCATATAATAGACCCGCTTGAAGACTAACTCAAATTTCTCCCCCTTTGTCATTGAATGACCAAAAGGATCGAAACTGAGGACTAACGCCCCTGAAGAATATCAAGTTGATGAAGGAGCGTCAGCGTTGTTGGGGTCGTGCGTTGATGTTGGGCCTGCCGCAGTGTCGTCCAAGTCTTCATGTTCATCGGTATCGCGCGATGAAGAATAGGAGCTGGCCACCAAGGGAGGAACCTTGACCTTCTTGTATTTCTTCGGAGGAGGTGCAGACCAGTCAAAAATCTTCCTTGAGACCCATTTTCTTTAGATCTTCTGCGCTATAGATATGAGACAGAACAACCCAGGTACGGTTGAAGGTTTCATGGAGGTAGTAGTGGTTTTTCTTCAATGTATTGTGGGTAGCAGTCATGTTGTGAAGAATTGAACCAAACTGACGCTTGACCCATTTATGATTGCGATCAACCTTCTGATGAATACTGAGAGGAAGCTCACGATTAGTCATCACCCTGGGTGCTGTGCTTTGAGGATTTTGCTTGGTTGTGTTGGCGGCAGAGTCATGGGTGGCAGAGTCATCATTGGTGGAGTAGGATGCAGCCTTGCGAAATTGACCATCCAATGGACGAATGCCTTCATCTATAACAGCAGTGGCCTTGCCCTTTTCATCAGCTGAGGAAAATGTCCGTTTGAGGACTTCAATCGGGGGCAAGTAGCTGCAATGGTTCAGTGTATCAGCTTTATAGTTGAGTGAAGACCTTGATCTGATGAATCTCATGATCCAAGGTGCATAAGGCTTCAGCTCAAATGGTGACATGGCGACATTTTCCAGAGTCCTTGATACGTCCATTTTGCATCATGCTTTTATATCAATATTTATTGCATTATGGGCTGTTATTACATGTTTATCACAATACTTATGGCTATTCTCTCTTATTTTACATGGTTTACATAAGGAGGGAGAATGCCGGTAGCTAGAATTCTGGGCTGGAAAAGGAGCAAATAATAGAGACCTATTCTGCACAACTCCAAAATTCCTGAAACTCCACGAAACTCATTTTTGGAAATAATAAAAAATATCCAGCGAAGAAGTTCACCAGAGGGGGGCCCACCTGTCCACGAGGGTGGGGGCGCGCCCTACCCCCTGGGCACGCCCCTACCTCGTGGCCCCCCTGTTGGCTCTCTGATGCCCATCTTCTGCTATATGAGGTCTTTCAATGAGAAAAAAATCATAAGCAACCTCTCGGGACGAAACTCCGCCGCCACGAGGCGGGACCTTGGCGGAACCAGTCTAGGGCTCCGGCAAAGCTGTTCTGCCGGGGAAACTTCCCTCCCGGAGGGGGAAATCATCGCCATCGTCATCACCAACGCTCCTCTCATCGGGAGAGGGCAATCTCCATCAACATCTTCACCAGCACTGTTGGGGAACGTTGCAGAAAATTAAAATTTTTCCTACGGTTTCACCAAGATCCATCTATGAGTTCATCTAAGCAACGAGTCATGGGAGATGCATCTACATACCACTTTGTAGATCGCGAGCGGAAGCGTTCAAAAGAACGGGGTTGAGGTAGTTGTACACGGTGTGATCCAATCACCGGAGATCCTAGCGCCGAACGGACGGCACCTCCGCGTTCAACACACGTACGGTCAGCGTGACGTCTCCTCCTTCTTGATCCAGCAAGGGGAAGGAGAGGTTGATGAAGATCCAGCAGCACGACGGCGTGGTGGTGGATGCAGCAGGGATCCGGCAGGGCTTCGCCAAGCGTCTGCGGGAGGAGGAGGTGTAGCAAGGGGGAAGGGAGGTGCCAAGATGCGGGTCTTGCTGCCCTTCCTCCCCTCCACTATATATAGGGGCTAGGGGGGCGCATGCCCCCTTGGAGATCCCATCTAGATGGGGGCCCGGGACAACGGCCCCTTAGGGTTTCCAACCAGGGGGGGCGCATGCCCCCTCGGGGGGGCAACGGCCCCCTAGGGTTTCCAACCAGGGGGGCGCATGCCCCCTCGGGGGGCAACGGCCCCCTAGGGTTTCCAACCAGGGGCGCATGCCCCTGGGCAACGGTCCCCAACCCTAGGCGCCTTGGGCCCTTGGGTGGGCGCACCAGCCCACCAGGCTGGTTCCCACGCCACTTCAGCCCATGGGGTCCTCCGGATAGGTGGCCCCACCGGTGGACCCAGGACCCTTCGGTGGTCCCAGACAATACCGTGACCCCAAAACTTTCCTGTGGCAAACTGGACTTCCTATATATAAATCTTTACCTCCGGACCATTCCGAACTCCTCGTGACGTCCGGGATCTCATCCGGACTCGAACAACTTTCGGTTACTGCATACTAATATCTCTACAACCCTAGCGTCACCGAACCTTATGTGTAGACCCTACGGGTTCGGAGATATGCGAACATGACCGAGATGCCTCTCCGGTCAATAACCAACAGCGGATCTGGATACCCATGTTGGCTCCTACATACTCTCGATGATCTCATCGGATGAACCACGATGTCGAGGATTCAATCAAACCCGTATACAATTCCCTTTGTCAATCGGTGCGTTACTTGCCCGAGACTCGATCGTCGGTATCCCAATACCTTGTTCAGTCTCGTTATCGCAAGTCACTTTACTCGCATCAGAATGCATGATCCATGAACTAACCACTTAGTCACTTTGAGCTCATTATGATGATGCATTACCGAGTGGGCCCAGAGATACCTCTCCGTCATACGGAGTGACAAATCCCATCTCGATCCATGTCAACCCAATGACACTTTCGGAGATACCTGTAGTGCACCTTTATAGTCACCCGATTCGTTGTGACGTTTGGTACACCCAAAGCACTCTTACGGTATCCGGGAGTTACACGATCTCATGGTCTAAGGAAGAGATACTTGACATTGGAAAAGCTCTAGCAAAACGAACTACACGATCTTGTGCTATGCTTAGGATTGGGTCTTGTCCATCACATCATTCTCCTAATGATGTGATCCCGTTGTCAATGACATCCAATGTCCATAGTCAGGAAACCATGACTATCTGTTGACCAACGAGCTAGTCAACTAGAGGCTCACTAGGGACATGTTATGGTCTATGTATTCACACGTGTATCACGATTTCCGAATAATACAGTTATAGCATGAATAAAAGACAATCATCATGAACAAAGAAATATAATAATAACACTTTTATTATTGCCTCTAGGGCATATTTCCAACAGTCTCCCACTTGCACTAGAGTCAATAATCTAGTTACATTGTGATGAATCGAACACCCATAGAGTTCTGGTGTTGATCATGTTTTGCTCGCGAGAGAGGTTTAGTCAACGGATCTGCGACATTCAGATCCGTATGTACTTTGCAAATTTCTATGTCTCCATCCTGAACGTTTTCACGGATGGAGTTGAAGCGACGCTTGATGTGCCTGGTCTTCTTGTGAAACCTGGGCTCCTTGGCAAGTGCAATAGCTCCAGTGTTGTCACAGAAGAGTTTGATCGGCCCCAATGCATTGGGTATGACTCCTAGGTCGGTGATGAACTCCTTCACCCAAATTGCTTCATGCGCTGCCTCCGAGGCTGCCATGTACTCCGCTTCACATGTAGATCCCGCCACGACGCTCTGCTTGCAGCTGCACCAGCTTACTGCTCCACCATTCAACATATACACGTATCCGGTTTGTGACTTAGAGTCATCCAGATCGTGTCGAAGCTAAGCGTCACGTAACCCGTTCTGACGAGCTCTTCGTCACCTCCATAAACGAGAAACATGTCCTTTGTCCTTTTCGGTACTTCAGGATATTCTTGACCGTTGTCCGGTGTTCCTTGCCGGGATTACTTTGGTACCTTCCTACCAAACTTACGGCAAGGTTTACATCAGGTCAGTACACAAAGATGGCATACATAATAGATCCTATGGCTGAGGCATAGGGATGACACTCATCTCTTCTTTATCTTTTGCCGTGGTCGGGCATTGAGCTGAGCTCAATCTCACACCTTGCAATCTGAGCAAGAACCCTTCTTGGACTGATCCATTTTGAACTTCTTCAAAATCTTATCAAGG